>LR738709.1:103783758-103845502 GCA_902687465.1 Secale cereale
CCCCCCCCCCCCCCCGGGGAAGTATGGGCCATAGTGGGCCTTGAGGGAAAAGAGAGAGGCAGCCCATAGGGGCTGGCCGGCGCTCCCTCTAGAGAATCCTAGTTGGACTAGGAGTGGGGGCGCCACCTCTCCCCTTCCTTCTCCTCTCCTTCTTCCTTTGCTACTCCTAGTAGGAATAGGAAGGAGGATTCCTATTCCTACTAGGAGTAGGAATCCTACTCCCTTTGGCGCGCCAAGCTTGTCCGGCCGGCCTCCCCCCTTGATCCTTTATATACAGGGGCAGGGGGCACCCTAGAACACACAAGTTGAATTATTTTAGCCGTGTGCGGTGCCCCCCTCCACAGAAACACACCTCGGTCACACCGTTGTAGTTCTTAGGCAAAGCCCTGCGCTGGTAGCTTCATCATATCCGTCACCACGCCGTAGTGCTGAAGAAACTCCCCCGTGAAGCTCTACTGGATCAAGAGCTCATGGGACGTCATCAATCTGAACGTGTGCTAAACGAGGAGGTGCCGTACGTTCGGTGCTTGATCGGTTGGATCGCGAAGAAGTTCGACTACATCAACCGCGTCACTAGACGCTTCCGCTTTCGGTCTACGAGGGTACGTAGACACACTCTCCCCGCTTATTGCTATGTATCTGGTAGATAGATCTTGCGTGATCGTAGGAATTTTTTTGAAATACTACGTTCCCCAACACATGCATATTACACCAGGAAACCATCCTAATAATGGTAGTCGGAAAAGGAAGTGTGGCAGGGCAGAAGAGAGATTATTGTTTACCCATAGGTCCACTTTGTGGGACTCTATATTGGAAAGATTTGGATATGCGGCATAATCTTGATGTGATGCACATCGGGAAAAATATATGTGGCAGCATTATCGGCTCACTTCTTAATATTGAAGGCTAGACGAAAGATACCTTGAAATCTAGGATTGATTTGAGACACCTCGGTATCAGAAAGGACTTGCAGGTGGAACAAGATGGTGCACCACAGGATATGGAACCAGCTGTGTACGTCTTGGACAAGGTAAAAAGAAAAGAATTATGCAACGTCATGTCACATGTGAAGTTCCCACATGGATTTGCTTCCAACACTGAAAGGAGAGTCAGTGCAGATGGAAACAAGGTACAAGGGTTGAAAACTCATGACTGTCATGTCCTACTTCAAAGGGTTTTACCTGTTATCCTTAGAGGATTGGGCCACCTTGACTTATACAGAGCAGTTGAAGAGTTGGGACAATTCTTCAGGGAACTCTGCAGTAGAAATATCAGGATAGATGCTTTGGAGCATCTTAGAGACAAGATACCAACTATCCTATGCGACCTTGAGAAGATATATCATCCAGCCTTCTTTGATGTGATGGTGCATTTGGTTGTTCATCTACCTGATGAGGCACTACTTAGAGGTCCCCTATAGTATGGCTGGATATACCCTATTGAAAGGTGGCTAGGAACTTTCAAGGGCTATGTTAGGAGCAGAGCTAGACCCGAGGGTTCCATTGCAGAGGCCTACATTGCTACAGAAGCGTTGACATTCTGCTCAAAATACATTGAAACAACTGATCAACTAAGCAAAGAAGTGGGTGAAGACAGTCTCGAGCTCAATGTTTTTGATTGTTCTGCTCGAGTTACAGGGAAGAGTCGACAAGGCGACAAACCTAAAGATTTGGACAAAATGGTTTGGTATGTGTTGAATAATTGTCCTGAGATTCTACCTTATATCGAGTGAGTGCTAAGTACTGTAGCTTATACATCATAATCTACTAAAGTTGCAACACATTCTTATATATTTAGATGTTTGACACGATCACTATGTTCTACAGCATCTACAAAAAGGAGTTATTGCCGCAAAATCCAAGAAACATTGACAAACTAGTTATGGCAGGATTTGCGAAATGGTTCAAGAGCCATGTAAGCTTTTGAATTGGACTGTCATTTTTTAATATATTGAGTACATAAGATGATCAGCTTGTCTATGTTCTAGCCATAGGTTAAGAAGATGCCGGAGGATGGGCAGGCAGTTAATGATTCCCTTTACACACTAGCAATGGGTCCTGATACTCGGGTACGACGTTATGAATCTTGCATTGTTGGAGATGTGTGCTACAACACCCTTGCAAGCGACGAAGGTAGGAAGACACAAAATAGTGCCATCATGAGCACGGATATGTACGGTGAAGAGACAACTGAAATGTATGCTAACATACCATACATTGTTCAATTGCAGTATATCTCCAGTTTCGATGTTCATCAGTGTGTGGTTCTGTTGTGCCGTCGTTGGTATAACATGTTTTATAGGATCACAAAACCCAGACCTGATGATTATTTCAAATCCATCAATGTCAAGGCGGCATACAAGACCGACGAGACTTTTATTTTGGTGAATCAAACAACACAGATACTTTTCTTGGAAGACACATATGCACGTAGCGATGACTGGAGAGTATTGCAAAGGTTTGAGAAGAGGAATTCGTTTAATTAAGTTGCACAACAAGATGATGCTTACACTGCTCCTGGTGTATAAGATTCCACGGATGTTCCTAACATAGTTGAGAACCATCACGTTAATAATGCTGGCGAAAAGATTGCCTATCAGGCTGTGGACATACGAGAGTCCAACGTTCGAGGACATTGAGGATGAAGAAGAAGATGAAACTGGGGGGAATTACAATTCGGACTGATACACATGGCGAAGATGTTGACGCTGTTGTTGTGGATGATGATTAGATTGCTTTTGTCGTATTTACTTGTGAGAAGATGACTTATTATTTTTTATGTTAAATTGTGTTTGCAATGACAACTGAAACATGATGAAGTTGTTGTTTAGTATTTTGTTGTGAGAACATCACTTATTATGTATGTTGATTTGTGTTTGGCGATTGTATGACGACTAAAACATGATGACATTGTTGTTTAGTTGTATTCATATTTGGCTATGAAACTTGTATTTGATGACATAGTTTGTTGTTGGACTGCAATTTCCTCAACATCTTCGAATGTGAACAAAGCTCACCCTACAGGGCCTCTGCCAATTTATTTATTTATTGGCAAAAGGGCCTTTGGTATTTATTTACTTATGAGCAAAAGGGGACACCCCCTGATTTCCATTAATAGAATTCTTTAAATGTTCACAACACTACGCCCAGCCTACTAAACATGTTTCATTTATTACTAGTTTCAGCAAAGTGCTCATGTCATAACCACTGAATACATCACGAGTGCTACATACACTGCAAATAAAGAGACAATCATCCTACAGAGCACAACGATCTTTCCCATTATCTTCACAAGCTCCTTCATCTCCTCATTGTTGTCAAGGTCGTTCAGCAGCTGTTGCTTGGCCATGATCAGATGAACTACATCTTTAACCTTCTGCTCTCCATCTTCCTCTTCTGCCATTCCTTCAGTTACTTGTCCAACACCCAACCTGCTAGTATTGGGATTCCTCGGCTAACCAAATAATCAGTGTAGTTCCATTCCCCCACATCAACAACTTCCCAGGAATACAAATCACATGAATCTTTCCTTTTCTGCACGAATCAAATTGGAAGATCATCAATGAAACTACTAAAAAATAAGCAACTGAAAGCAGGCGCAAAACACTTAAACATATTATTACCCCATGATTCGGGCATTGGTATAAGACTCAGCCAGGGTTGAGGATTGTAGTTGAGACGCGACGGATGACTCTGAGTGAGTTGCAGCAGTGGCACCACACCAATAGCAACGGGATGCAATGAGCAACCGGCTGCGGTGAGTGTGCCGGCAGGGGTGTGATGGGACCCACATGGGATGGTACGGGTGGCGACTTGGCGCATATCTAGTTATTGCCTGCTGAAGAGCAGGTGGACAAGCCGCCAGCAGACATGGTTGCTGCGTCCGGAGTTTCTGATGCTAGGTAGAGTAACTAGAGAAGAGGAGAAACAAATGTTGGATATGTCAGTTTCATTACTTGCAGAGTAGCATAGCACTATATATAGCCATGGTCTAGGTTTGGATTCGAACAAGCTACGGGAGCACGTCTCTCTTTTTTCTAAAACTCTACAACGTCTCTTACTAGCTTGTTCTGTACGCCTGCTCAAGTCTTTGAATTTTGGGAATGTTATGTGGCGAACGTTCCCTGGGAGGAGTACGGCAAACAAACGCATTTTCTTGGCAGTTTTAGTTGCAATACAAGATCAAACGATGGAAGTTTCGGGATTGTTATTATGCGAACGAGCCCAGTTTTTCTTTTCTTCCTATAAAAATGTATGCTACGCGATGTCGGCTTAGTCAACAAATGATTGTGCCAACCTTGACCATTGGATTGACATTCAACATCTCTCATGTTTCTTTAGTCTCTTCTTCCTCCAGCCACTAAAGCCAAACCAGCACCAGCAGGACCGCCTGCTCCCGCCTCCCACGGCTCAGGGCTGGTCCATACATATTCGGGGCCCTGGGGCGAGACGACAAAATGGGGCCCTTGTGGACAAATAAAAATTCAGAATATATTGTATTTCGAAAGCAATTTAGTAGATAGCATAGATTGATGGTCTTTGAACTAAAAAGCACATGCCACAAATTATTTATTTGTAATGGTCCAGAGAACTACTATATCATAATAGTATGGAAACAATCTAATTCTACAAAAGATTGCTCTTGTAAGTGGCACAAAGAGACCATCATCTTGCTCTTCTAAGATTGCTCTTATTTATTTGTAATGTCAATCGAACCTTTCTGGTTCTACCAGTTCATCTCTCTACTTTTTTTCACTTCCTTTTGTCACTAATAAACATTTTTTAGAAGATATGTCACCAAAACATTGGAGAAAAACACACAATACATGGAACAAAAGCACCTGAGTATGGGCATATGGCTTGATGTCGAATTGTCCATGTAGCATCCCAGATCTGCAAGGCTGCAACACTCATTCCCCGCCCCCCCTTCTCATCCTTGGATCCAATGAAGCTTTGAAGACCAGGCCAACAGAAGAGTGGGAACTAGGAAGAGAAGAATTGGAGATGTCAGATGGAGCAATCAGAGGCGGAGCACTAGGCTATTTAACAGCAAATCAAAAGAATACTTGATTAGGGGAAGGAGGTAGACGTACCATCTCTGGTACGATGCTCCCTCAAACGTCTACTTGATGGGGAATGTTCAGGATGCAAAGAGAGATGATTGGGAAGGGAATAGCACCGTTGATCTCCATTAATAGATACAAGGAGCGGCGCCTTGAATTTGGAAGTGCACGGGAGCGGCGGCGCTATTCTTTGGGGATTGGGGAATTTGGGGAGAGGAGCCGAGCTGGCGAGGGGACTAGAGCCGAGGAGGTCGATGAATGCTGCAGTAGCGTAGCAAACCCATCGATTATTTCGGTCCGTGAGTGCTAGCTACGTGGTGGGCTTGGGCCTTGTTTTTCTGGATCTAAAGAAGAAATATCCTAATACGTGTATACTGTAGTACTACCTAGGTCGGGGCCCCTACCTCCCAGGGGCCTAGGGCGGTCGCCCGGTTGCCCCGGCCTATGGGCCGGCCCTGCCACGGCTGGCTGTGCTGCCGCACACGCATCGCGGCCACATCGCACCCACTATCAACGTAGTCAATAAGCGAGATAACTGCACAAGGAGCGGATGACACCCAGGACCCAGCAGCTCGCGCAGTATTTTTTTTTTGGTTTTCGGGACGGAGCAGGGTATCAATTGGGTGGTGCGGGAGCTGTGGCCTGTCTAGCCCAGGCTTTTATTTCATATGTTTACCACATGACCAGTCTAATTTAGTTTTTTCTTTCTGAAAATGCCTAGCCTAGCTGTTTTGTTTTTTGCAGAATAACCAAAGGAGGCCTACTTGCTTTTCTATGCCCTACTGGGCCTGAAATATTTCAAGATGAGGAGGGATGCATTCGGCTTGCCCATAAAATGGACTATAAGTAATATGAAATGGGTTGTAAAATAAAAAATACAAGAAACATGCAATTAGTTCCAAATTACTTTTTTCTTTCCGATTTTGATATTATAAATTTCATTGTTTTTGTGCGGGTAAAATTGCATTGGATTCTACATTAAGGTATGTTTATTTTTTGAAAATTAATTTGAATCTGGCTAGAAATTTCGGATTGTATGCTGTGTGGGATAGATTTGGAGGTTGGCTTGTGGGTCTACAAGGTTGACATGTACGAAAGGCTTTGTCAACTTAGTCCACAAACGATGCTAGTAGCAGTGACAGTTGGATTGTTAATCCAACGGCCACACTGCTTCTTCAACCTCTAGTCTTCTTGCTCCAGCCGCCCAAACCAACGCCGACCATACTGCATGTTCATGCCTCCCGTGGCCGGAGGTGCTGCCGCGCAGGCCTAACCGCCCCACACTACTCCCATCATTGGCCTAGCTATCCCCCTACGCACCCATAGTTCATGTTATTCTACCGCGATGACAAACAAACCAGTAAACCCTCGCACTCCCCTCCGTGTGGGAA
Organism: Secale cereale; assembly: GCA_902687465.1. Classification (NCBI taxonomy): domain Eukaryota; kingdom Viridiplantae; phylum Streptophyta; class Magnoliopsida; order Poales; family Poaceae; genus Secale; species Secale cereale. The sequence goes on from LR738709.1 coordinate 103,790,212, forward strand.
ACAACTGCCGAGTATTCGCCGGCTCCAGGTCGTTCCCTTCCTAGGCCTCGCCGTCGTCCACCACCCTGGTGCTCTCAGCGCGGCATGGTCAACATGGTCAACAAACGACATCCATCAGAAGAGGACTATACCTGGAGAGGATGACAGCTGGGTCCACGGTCGCACACAAGGAAGTGCCTCCTTATTACACACAAAATAATGATTCCTCTTCCTGACAGCGGGGACCCACCGAAAGCGCCTCTGTATTTCCCAAAAAAGCATTCCCTGCTGACAGCTAGGACCCACCAGCTATATCTTTGCACATAAGGAAGTGCCTCCTTATTACACACAAAAATGAATAGCCCCGCTGCTTGGTGGGAGCCACCATATTTGGGGGCCAACTTGTGGGCCTACTAAGTTGACACAGACGCAGGGTTTTGTAAACTTAGTCAATACAAATGATTATAGCTGCGGTGACAGTACGATGTCCATCCAACGGCATTCATGCTTCTTCAACCTCTGGTCTTCTTGCTCCAGCCGCCCAAACCATCACGGGCCGTGCCACCTGCTCCTGCCTCCCATGGCCAGCTGTGCTACCACGCAGGCCTCGCCGCCCACTCCTACTCCAACCGCTGGCCAGGCCATCACCCTACTCACCCACAACCTATGTTATTCTATGGCGGCGGCAGGCTCACACCACAGCCGAACCAGTCAACCCTCATACTTCCCTCCGTGTGGGAACCCACTGCCGCATCTTTTTTCCCCAGCTCCGCGTCATCCCCTTACTAGGCCTCGCCGTCCTCCACCGCCTTGGTGCTCTCGGCGCTGCATGGTCAACGTGGCCAAGGAAAGACTTCCATCGAAATGGGAATGTACGTGGAGAGGTTGACAGCTGGGTCCACGGCCGCAGCAAGTAAGTGCGTCCTTATTACTCGTAAAATAATTATTCCTCCCCTGACAGTGAGGACCCACCGGAAGGGCCTCTGTATTTTGCGAAAATAATAATTTGCCCCTGACAGCTGGGACCCACCAACTATATCTTCGCACGCAAGGAAGTACCTTCTTATTGTCCCTAAAAGCTGGGACCCACCCGGTGGAAGCGTATGTAGCATTATCCGTCTGGTCGCGAACATGTACGTACATAGCGGTCGATCGGTCTCTCTACAGCGATGACCATGGCCGAGTAAGGAGCGACACGTGTTGTACGTACAGTCTCGTCTAAAACATGTACACATACATACAACCACATGGCAAAAACATGGCTACGTACATACATACGGGCGGAGTCTCTAGCACATACTTGCGCATATGTACAGCCAGGGATGGTGTACATGGAGAGGCAGCGGACGGCAGCAACATCGTCGTGTTCATCGGCAGCCAATCAGTGGGGTCGGAACGGAGAAACAACATCGTGTTCATAGGGAGGCAACGGAACGCGTCATGTTCATCGGGAGCCAACTGGCTTGGACGGAACAGCCGAAACCTGGTGTGGCATACCGCAAACCGGAGGGAAACAGCCTTCTGCTGGAGCGCATACTGTCAAAAAGGGGTCATGTTCATCGAGAAGGGTCTGGCGTACTGCAAAATGGAGGAAACGACCTTCTACTCGACCGGCTACAGTCCAAACGGGATCCTGTTCATCGGGAGGGGTATGGCGTACCGACGGAGGAAACGAACTTGTGTTGGAGCGCTATGGTTGAAACGGGGGTCCTGTTCATCAGGAGGGGTGCTACTTCTTGAGCTTGCGTTGGTTTTTCCCTTGAAGAGGAAAGGGTGATGCAGCAAAGTAGAGATAAGTGTTTCCCTCACTTTGAGAACCAAGGTATCAATCTAGTAGGAGACAACGCACAAATCACCAATACATGCACAAACAATCAAACAAACTTGCACCCAACGCAATAAAGGGGTTGTCAATCCCTTCACTGTTACTTGCAAAAGTGAGATCTGATAGAGATAGATAAAATAAAGGTAAAATATTTTTGGGTTTTTGGTTTATAAATTGGGAAGTAAAAGATTGCAAAATAGTAGATCAGAAACTAATATGATGGAAAATATACCCGGGGCCATAGGTTTCACTAGAGGCTTCTCTCTTGATAGCAAATAATACAGTGGGTGAACAAATTACTGTCGAGCAATTGATAGAAAAGTGCAAAGTTATGACGATATCTAAGGCAATGATTATGTAATGTAGGCATCACATCCGTGTCAAGTAGACCGACTCCTGCCTGCAGCTACTACTATTACTCCACACATCGACCGACTCCTGCCTGCACCTAGAGTATTAAGTTCATGAAGAACAGAGTAACACTTTAAGTAAGATGACATGATGTAGCGGAAGTAACTCAAGCAATATGATGAAAACCCCATCTTGTTATCCTCGATGGAAACAATACAATACGTGCCTCGCTACCCCTTCTGTCACTGGTGAGATCGCCGCAATATTGATCCCAAAGCAAAGCACTCCCCCCATTGCAAGAAAAATCAATCTAGTTGGCAAAGCCAAACCGATAATTCAAAGAGAATTACTAAGTTATATCAAATCACGCATATAAGAATTCAGAGTATATCCAAATAATATTCATAGATAAGCTAATCATAAATCCACAATTCTCAGATCTCGACAAACACACCGCAAAAGAAGATTACATTGGATATATCTCCAATAACATCGAGGAGAACATGGTATTGAGAATCAAAGAGAGAGAAAAAGCCATCTAGCTACTAGCGATGGACCCATAGGTCTGTGGTAAACTACTCACGCTTCATCGGAAGGGCAATGGTGGCTATGTAGATGCCGTTCGTGGTGGAATCCCCTCCGGCAGAGTACCAGAAAAGGCCTCCAGATGGGATCTCGCGGATATAGAAGGTTATGGTGGTGGAAAAGTGGTTTTTGTGCCCCCTCTAGGGTTTCTGGAATATATGTGAATTTATAGGCGAAAGAGGTCGGTGGGATGAGCTGCGAGGGGCCCACAAGGGTGGGGGCACGCCCACCCCCCTAGGGCGCCCCCCTCCTTGTCGCCGCCTCGCGGCTCTTCTGCTTGGTTCTCAAGTCTACGGTGTGTCTTCGGGTCCAAGAAAAATCATCGCGAAGGTTTCATTTCGTTTGGACTTCGTTTGATATTCCTTTTCTGCGAAACTAAAAAACAAGGAAAAAACAGAAACTTTCCCTAGGCTCTAGGTTAATAAGTTAGTCCCAAAATAAAATAGCATATTAATGCATATAAAACAACCAAAACGGATAATATAATAGCATGGAACAATAAAAATTTATAGATACGTTGGAGACATGTCAAGGGGTGTGGCGTACCTCAAAACGGGACTCCACGAGCTACTGTTCACCCACCGTCGACTTCCTCCAGCCTTCATCTACACTGTTCATCCACCGCATCTTCCTCTGCCTCCATCGGCTACTGTTCAACCAGCCCTCAATCTGCTATTGTTCAACCAGCCCTCCATCGGCTACTGTTCACCCAGCCCTCCACGGGATCCTTTTCATCCACCTCCAACAGCTCTGTTGTGGCGGCCTCCTCTCGGGGTCCTGTTCATCCAGCGGCAACCGCCTACTACCACGGGGTCCTATTCATCCAACCCCCACCGGGAACTATTCATCCAACCCCAACCACATACGTCTCAACTCATTCAACCAACCCCACATTCACTGTTCATCAAGAGGCAGCAGATTTGATCGGCTTCAGTAAGCAGCAGTAGTGATCGATTGATCGCGGTTCAGTTAGCAGTAGTAGCGAAGGAATCGCTTGGGTTTTGTTAACATCCAAGGGATCGATTACTCGGATTTAGTAACATAGCTAGTGTAATCGCTCGGGTTCAGTAAGTGAACGCCTCGCTCGGGTTTAGTTAGAGCCCAATGCCTCGCACATACACGCGACGTGTACGAGAGAAACGCGCAAACCTCCATGCATCGCTCCGCCCCGACTACCCACCGTAACCGGGAACTCCCCAAAATTTTCCTCACCCTCGCTTCTACCATGATTTTTTCCATCATGAACGGCCCAAAGAATGTCATGCATGTGCGTCCCCGGCACGCCCAGGACGAAAAGCCCATTTTCTGTCATGATTTTTTGTCATAGAAGTAGGAGGCCACCACATCTATGATGATAAAGGTTTTTGTCAGAATTATCGTCATAGAAGTGTCATAAGCATGACAAAAAAACAATTTCGTTAACCAAAATGTCACGGATGTGTCTTTTTTTGTAGTGATTTCAACTGTTTCATGACATTGGCATTGAAGTGATCTTGCTTTCTAATGTAGTTATCAAACTCATAAAGGCATTGACAAGGATGTTTATTGTAAGTGATATCACCTTCATCAAATTTCATTAAAGAATTTACCTCTACCACCTTTGGTGGTGGTGTGTCAAGTACTCAAGTCCATGGATTTCTTCAATAGGAGGTAAAATTTTGACACCCTCTGCTTTAATACGTTTTCCTTCATACTTTTCTTTGCCTCTTGCATATCTTCAGGACTGGGAAATAAGATACCCCTCTTCTCCAGAGTGGGTTTAGGTGGTTCTTCAGGAAGAGTCCAATCATCATAATTTTTCAATATATATTCAAATTCCTCAGCTTGTTCAATAGTTCGTTCCCTGAAAACACAACCGTCCCAACTATCTAGGAAACCCCTAGAAGCATCGGTTAGTACATTATAGAAGATATCAAGTATTTCATTTTTCTTAAGTTGATGATCAGGCAAAGCATTAAGCAAATGGAGAAACCTCCCCCAAAATTGTGGGAGACTCTCTTCTTCAATTTGCACAAAGTTGAATATTTCCTGTAAGGCAACTTGTTTCTTAGGACCAGGAAAATATTTTTCAGAGAAGTAATAAATCATATCCTGGGACTATGCACACAAACATGAGCAAGAGTATTGTACTAAGTTTTAGCATCACCCTTTAATGAGAACAGAAATACTTTGAGGATATAATAGTAGCGAATTTTCTTGTCATGAGCAAATAGGGTGGCTATATCATTCAGCTTCGTAAGATCTCCCTCTATGGTTTCAATTTCCTACGCCATGGAAAGGATCAGATTCTACCAAAGTAATTAAATTTGGGTCGACAAAGAATTCATAATCCTTATCAGTAACACAAATAGGTGAAGTAGCAAACTTAGGATCACACTTCATTCTAGCATTCAAAGATTTTTCTTTCAGTTTGCATAATAATTTCTTACGATCATCTCTATCATTGCAAGCAAGAAAGTCTCTAGTTGTCTCCTCATCCATAACATAACCTTTGGGTACTTTAGGCAATTCATATCTAGGATGGCTAGATCTAATAGGTGTTTCAAGATTTCCAGTTTCAATTATTTGATCAGTTTCAGCATTCTCAATATCTTTAGCTCTAGCAAGTTGTTCATCAAGAAATTCACCCAATAACACAGTCTTACCAAGCAAGGTACTATCATCATCATAAGCATCATTCATAGCAGAAGTAGCATCATCAATACCTTGCGACATATCAGGATTAACAACAGATTGTGGTGTTGCAAGCTTACTTATAACAGAAGGAGAATCAAGTGCAGAGTGTGATGGAAATTCCTTACCCGCCCTCATTGTTGAGGGAAAGATCTTAGTTCTATCATCCTCCAGATTCCTCATGGTGATAAATAGATAATAATCCCAAGTGACTCAACAAATATAGCTATGCTCCCCGGCAACGGTGCCAAAAAAGGTATTCATAACCCACAAGTATAGGGCATCCCAACAGTTTTCGAGGGTAGAGTTGATAACCCACAAGTATAGGGGATCGTTTGTAGCCTTCTTCGATAAATAAGAGTGTCGAACCCAACGAGGAGATAAACGTAGAGCACGTATTCCCTCAAGTTCTATCGACCACTGATCCAACTCTACACACACTTGACGTTTGCTTTAACTAGAACAAGAATGAAACTAGAAGTACTTTGGGATAGTTTTGTAAGATAATAAAGTGCACGTAAATAAAAAGTAGGGGTTGTTTAGATAAAGATCAACTAAGTTAGTGGTTTAGTAGATAGCTTTTGTCAACGAGAAAGTTATTTGTCCCTAAGCAATCGATAACAAGTACCGGTAATCATTCTTGCAATTTTAGATGAGGGAGAGGCATGTGCTAACATACTTTCTCAGTTTCTCTACTTGGATCATATGCACTTATGATTGGACCCCTAGCAAGCATCCGCAGCTACTAAAGATCATTAAGGGCGTGAAACCCAACCATAGCTTTAAGTATCAAGTCCTCTTTACTCCCATACATCATACCACCCTTACTCGAGTTTAAGCTTCTGCCACTCTAGCAACCCACTATAAGCGAACCATGAACATATTGCAACACTCTACATCAGGGCCCCTCATGTTTGCGCGAGAACGGAGGGCACCGTAGGACAGCACCATAAATAAAATATACAATCATACCAACCAAGATCACGATTAACCCAGAGGACAAAACGGATCTACTCAAACATCATAGGATAACCATAGATCATCAGGAAATAATATATGGAGTTGAGCACCATGTTTAAGTAGAAATTACAGCGGCGGGGAAGAGGTGTTACACCACTGCAATGAGGGGAAGAGAGTTGGTGTGGACGGTAGCAAGATTGTTGACGTAGATCGTTGTCCCGATCATTGCCCCAGTGGCACTCCGGCGCCACCGGAAGCGAGGGGGAGAGAGCCTCCCTCCTCCTTCTTCTTCCTTGGCCTCCTCCCTAGGTGGGAGAAGGGTTCTCCTTCTGGTCCTTGGTCTTCATGGCATGGGAGGGGTGAGAGCCCCTCCGAGATTGGATCAGTCTCTCTGTCTCTCTCTATTTTGCGTCCCCCAGATCTGGCCGAAAACCGTTTCTTTTATGCCCGGAGATCCGTAGCTCCGATTGCGTTGAGATTTTTAAACGATTTTTTTTCCGGATATAAGCTTCCTTGCGCCTGAAGTACAACTCCAACCGACGTTCTAGGTGGGCATAAGACACCTGGGTGCGTCAGGCACCTCTGGCTCGCCTTGGTGGGTTGTGGGGCCTACGGGCCCCCGTTTATGTTGCTTCCACCTCCCAAAAATCACATATATTCCAAAATAATTCTCCATGAAATTTTATTGCATTTGGACTTCGTTTGATATGGATACTCTGTGATACAAAAAAACATGCAGAAAACAGGATCTGGCAGTGGGCACTGGGTAAGTAAGTTAGTCCTAGTAAATCGTATAAAAATCTGCAAAACAATGTAAAAGATGAATAATATTGGCCTGAAATAATCAACAAATATAGATATGACGGAGACGTATCGGCATCCCCAAGATTAATTCCTGCTCTTCCTCGAGTAGGTAAATGATAAAAAATATATTTTTTGTTGTGGAATGCTACCTAGCATAAACTTGATCATATATCTAGTTATGGCATGAATATTAAGACATGAGTGATGCAAAGCAATAGTCTATAATTTGACATAAAGATATCAATACTCGGGCATCCCAACAAACAATCATTTTTTCAGATTATAAAATGCTAAAAGAACGTTATCCCTACAAAATAATGTTGTCTTGTCATGCTCTGTCTTCCCAGCTCAAAGTATAAATCATGTACTACCCCAGTGTCAGCCAAGCAATTGGTTCATACTTTTTAAAATGCTTCAGTATTTTCAACTCTCACGCAATACATGAGTGCGAGCCATGAATATAGCAATATAGGTGGAATAGAATGCGGTGGTAGTAGACAAAAGAAGGGAAGAAAGTCTCACATCAACTAGGAAAACTAATAGACTATGGAGATGTCCATCAATCGATATCAATGTGAGGAATAGGGATTGTCATGCAATAGATGCAACTAAGAGCTATAAATGTATGAAAGCTCAATATGAAACTAAGTGGGTATGCATCAAACTACAATGAAAAATTCCCACTAGTATATGAAAGTGAAAGCATATGAGACTCTCTACATCGAAAACATGGTGCTACTTTGAAGCACAAGTGTGGTATTTGCATGCCCCTTTTATTTTTTTATTCTTTTTTTTCTTTTTTTTTCTTTCTTATTTTTCTTCTTCTTCATTTTTATTTTTTTTCGGAGTCTCCTCCCGACTTGTGAGGGAATCATGGTCTCCATCATCCTATCATCATGGGGCATGCTGTAAAAATGAATAATGATGATCGTCAAATTTCTATTTACTTATAACTCAAAATAAATAAAAATTACAACTCGACACCTATGACATAATATGACTCTATATGATGAAAATGAATGCTCAAGTCAACTATATGATGGAAGTGCATGTCAATATATCTCAGAATGGCTATGTAAATGCCATAATAAGTAGGTATGGTGGCTGTTTTGAGGAAGGTATAATAAAGTTTATGCACCGACAAAAATTGTGCGGTACGAGAGAGGCTAGCAATTGAAAGGGTGAGAGTGCGTATAATCCATGGACTCACATTAGTCATAAAGAAGTCATATACTTATTATAAAACTTTATTAGCCCTCGAAGAAAAGTAATACTACGCATGCTCCTAGGGGGGGAGGTTGGTAGGAGTTCACCATCACGCGCCCTCGGCCTTCACACAAAGATAGGACAATCAAGGATAAATTGTGTTCCAACTTCCTCGCATAACGAGTGACTATACGTGCATGCTTCGGGAATAACAAACCTTAACACCAATATCTTACTAACCATGATCATCCACTAGTACCTCCCACATATAATCATCTCCATATCATAAAACTATTGCAAGGAATCAAACATATCATATTCAGTGACCCATAAGTTTCATGTAGGATTTTATGACTAACCATGCATTTGACCAATTGCGTTTGACTCTCTAAATAGATATAAGTGAAGCATGAGAGTTTAATTCGTTCTACCAAAGATCATGCTCTAACAAATATAAGTGAATCACGAGAGCATTCTACGAACATCGGTTTTCTATGTGAAGAGAAACAAGCAATCCAAACTCCAAATGATATAAGTGAAGCACATGAAGCATTCTATAAAGCCATACTCAAAAGATATAAGTGAAGTGAAAAGAGCATTATACAAATTAACCAAGGAATATCTCATAAGAAAATGGTGCATTATGAAGAGAAAAATGAAAAGCACACGATGCTCCAAGAATTTACGCATATCATGTGAATGAAATGAATTCGAAAACATACCTATACTTGTTGAAGTAAGATGGGATGCCTTCCGGGGCATCCCCAAGCTTAGATACTTGAGTATCCTTGAATATTTACTTGGGGTGCCTTGGGCATCCCCAAGCTTGAGCTCTTGCCTCTCCTCCTTCTCCTCACATTAAGACCTCCTCGATCATCGAACACTTCATCCACACAAAACTTAATCGAACTTTTAGTGGCTTGGTTTGTGCATATGATCAATGAAATCCCATCATGTACTGCTCTAAGATTATTGTATAATTGTAAACAAACATTTCCCACTGCATGCTATCACAATTCTATGGCCCCAAGTCAAGGAGGCTTCAACAAGAATTCAAACACATCCAAATAATGAAGATATAACAGCAATCTGTGAAAACCGGACAGTCTGTAAAGATTTCAACCTTCACCATACTTATATAACTCTAAAAGTTCTGAAACAATTAGAAAAAATAACCATTTTGTATAGCAATATTGTGCAAAAAGTTTCGTAACCGTTTGACGTTCCAGTAAAAAATGTAAAATCGCGCACTACAGCCAAAGTTTTTGTTTGGCACCGCACAAACCAACAAGTAATTTAATCATCCTAAAGGAAACTCTTGGCACATTATTTTTATAATACAATGGATTTTTAGAAGGGGATAATTTTTTTGTTGAAAAGTTTCTGTATTTAAGATTCACAATGTTTCCATTGGCATTAACAAATTTCAAGGACGTCCCCCACTTCAACGACGCTCGTCCCTCTTACTTTCACTTTTCTTTTTGAAAAAGTTTTAGGTTCCCCTCTATATTTTTTTGTTTTTTTAACTTTATAAAAGCACTCAACAGAAATAAATGACACTTTTTTTACTTTTGGGTTGTCTCCCTGGCAGCGCTTTCTTTAAAACCATTAAGCTAGGCATAAAGTTCTCAAGTAATGGATCCACCCGGATCCCAAGGTATATCAAAGCATATTTTAACTAGCAATGATTTGGCATTTAGTAGTGAGCACAAAGCAACATATATCAAGCAATGACGAAGTCTAACTCTCTTCCTATGCATCGGCATGTCATAAAAGAACCATTCATTGACATCAAGTAAAGACCAATGCATAGTATAAGCAGTTTCTTGCAATTTTATCGTGTTGGAAACATACAGAGGCGGAGATGTAGTTCCTGTCTCATAATAATTGCAAGTAGGAGCAGCAAGCACATGCATATGATATTCATCAAAAACATCATGTGCAACGGTAAATGGCAACCCATCAATATAATCCTTAATAAGTGCAAACTTCTCCGATATAGTGTAGTTTGGAGAATTCAAAAAGATAATAGGACTATCATTTGTGGGTGCAATAGCTACAATTTCATTCTTAACGCAAGGAACAATAGCAAGTTCATATCCATAAGCATATGTCATAGCCTGATTTTTGGCCCTTTTCTTTTTCTTTTGTTTTTCTGAGATTTTTATTTGAGATTTCTTTTTCCGTGGCTATGTGCTCTGGAAACTGAAGAAGATGACCTCTTCGTTCTTTCCAGAGTGGCTTGTCACCCTCATATCTATCCCTAGACTTTCCCATTTCCATCTTGGCCCACCCCAGTATTAATTTTCTAGGGAATATTCCTTTCTCTATTAAAGGAATAACCCTGTCTGCCCTAGGTTGTGAAGCAACCTATATTTCCATCACTCCAGAAATTCCCAAATAATTCTCATAAATTGTTTGGGTCATATCTTCATCAAAAATGGCAAAACTTTTCATTGCCATGTTCAAAAATATTTCACCAATATGCATTTTTCTATTCTGCCCTAAATGGCACTTTGTGAAGCAAGTGCTATTTATCTCTGCCCAATTGACCTCAAAATCCTTGGACACCTTTTCCTGTCCATATCATTGCCACATGCCAAAATCCAATCTCATTTGCCTAGTAATTACTTAGTTATGATTTTCCAAGGTTTCTATACAGAAAGAAGCTTTGTGAAGGAGGTGGAAGCTAGGCATATCCAAATGAGTTGCCATTTTGCATGATCCCTCATATCATCATATCATAGCCCTCCACTAAATTAGAGGTCATGTAATGCCTCCATGTGAGCTCACCTTCAAATCTTTGATTCTGTCCAAAATTTCAGTTTGTGAAGCAAGTATATTTTATCTTGCTCAATTATGGCTGCCAATTTGTCTAGATCTTCTATTATCCATATAACTCACCGCCACCCATTTTGGGCATGGTTCATCAAGCCATTATTCCTCTAGAATTTTTGCAAGTTTCTGGTCATTGGAGATGTTTGTGAAGGAAGTACCATTTTGGCAAATCCAAATGGCATGTAATTTTTACAGCATCTCTATATGACCAAATAACCAAGCCTTGCAAAAATTCAGCTCAAGTGGTTACTCCAAGTGAGTGCTACTTCATGATCTTGTTTCTGGACAGATTTATGTAGTTGTAAAGCAACTATATTAAACACTGGTCCAAATCGCCTCGAACTTACTAGGACTGTAGTTCTTCCTAACCTAAACTCCCTAGACATTCTGGTTGGCTCTAATCTCACCTATGGTGATCACTGCATCATGGTTAAGTTAGATGCAGTAACATTCAGAGATTGCTTATAGTTTAACCAGAGAAGTTTTCACCGAGCTACCACCTCAGTTAACATATACCATGGGAGAACATACCACTAGACATCCTTTTTCAACCTTTGGCACCTTCTCCTCTCCAGCTCACGCGGTGACCAGCTCTCTGGCATGCCATGGACGCGAGCTGGACGGCTCCTTGCTCAGGCCCCTCCTCTGCTCGGCGCCTCAGCGAGCACGGGCCTGTCCCTCGTGTTCCTCGCGTCCTCGCCGTCCTCCTGGACCCTTCTCCCCCTCTAGAAGCCTCCTCGTCGGCGCTGGTCGCCGCGCGCCCACGGGAGCACTGTGGCTGACCGAGCCTCAATGGCGTTCGGCCGCTTCTCCCTGCGCCCCCTTGGCCTCCTCTGCCCCGTGAGAGATCCCCATGTGCCTCTCTCGTCGCCTGCCTTCGAGCCCATGCGCGTGGGCACGCGTCCGCGGCGCCGGCCGCGTGTTCGCAGCGACGCCAGCGCGGCACGTCCTCGCCCCAGCTATTTAAGGCCTCCCCCGAGCCCTCCGAGCGCTCCACCAGCCTTGCCTTGCGCCACTATCCCTTCCCAGCTTCTTATTTGAGCTCGAGGAACTCTCTGTGCCCACCATCGCCACCATGGCCGCCGCGGTGCTCCGCCTAAATCCCGGCGAGCAGCGCCTCCTCTCCCCGTTCCAACACCACCAGAGCGATCCCCACATCCCGTAGAACCACCCCACCCCATCAGCCCTCGCCGGAGCGCCTTGCTTCGCCGACTTCACCTCCTCCCGCACCTATATGTCCTCCCCTGCCAATTCCCATTGCTGCCTCCCCTGCCCTCCCCGTCGTGCCCTTTCCCCCGGGATGGATGCTGCCGGCCGTGCCGCGCCCGCCGGTGGCCTCTCCCTGGCCAGGAGTGGCCGGAGGCAGCCAGGCCGGTGTCGGCGTCGCGCAGCCCCACCCCTGCCTCTGTCCGTTGTGAGGTGGAAGAAAGGACGAGGAGGAGGGAGTCAATGCACGCGGGACCCTCGTGTCAGCGTCACCTAGCCAGGCCCCACCACTGCTGATTTGGATAAGGCGAGGGACCCACCTGTAAGTGACCCAGGAGACCGGCCCCGCCTCTGCTGACGTGGTTAAGTGGATACGCACTTCGGTGAGTTCGTCTTCACTAACTGAAAGCGTATTCTTCTGGTGCTTCGGCTCAGAGTACGCTTTAGTTATTCTAAAAATGTATTCTGGGAGTGCGCTTTCTGTTTTCCAGCTCAGGGGCCTGTTTGTAGGAATCTTTTTATAGATTGGTCCCTGAACTTCGTCGGGCTATAACTTTTTGCTCGTAACTCCGTTTGAGGTGAATCCAAAGCCCATCTCTTCGTTTGGTCGAGCCCGTTCTGTTGGTATAATTTTCACCATGTGTTAACATTCTAAAAATGACCATTTTGCCCTTGACGGTAAATAGCCCCTTCGAGAGAGAACTGTTTCCGGCGATTCTTTTTGCGAGTTTTCCGCACGTCTTTCCGGTGCCTTCTTCATCCCCAGGCAAGCCACAATAGCCACTTGCATGATTGCCATGCACTAGCCATGGTTTTCAACTTGAATATTTAATAAAAGTTTGATGGTGTATGTCTGCTTGTTTGTTACTACTGTCATTGTTTCGGTTATGCCCGTGGTTTCATGTTCACTGTCATGATATGATCTGATACTTCTTGTTATCTTGTACCACTTGCTAGTATCATGTTCACATGTTATGATTGGTAGTAGAAGTACATTCTAGTAGTAGTCTTGATGCATACTTGTTATCTGTCAAGTACTGTGATATGCATGTTCCATTGCAACTAGTTATTTTACATGATTATTTGGCAGTGTTCTTGCTATGTTCTTGCACGATATTTATTGATGATGCTAGTAGTCAAGTATGCTATGAGTAGCATTATACTTGTGATATTCATGCTCATCAGTATGTCATGCTCATTTGGTTAAATATTTCATATTGGTTATGCTCGATGATTATGTTACACCCCATGCTTATGTTGATATCATGCATGCCCATGCATTGTAGTTGCATCACGTTATTTTATTATGACTCAGCTTATTACATTTAAGTTTAACCGGATAATAATGAACTTGAACAACTGTTGGCTGAGTCATGGTGCCACCAAATCGAGCTGACCAGTGCAGCCACACTTGCCTTTTATGGGAAGGCCCTAACGGGGTCTATTGTCATGCCTCTCGCCGGTGCCTCCAACGAGGGAAGGTTATGAGCGCGCGCTACCCTGATCAGGTAGGCGTACATAGCCTTGTGTGCCCGTTGGTCTTGTTATGGATCCGGGTCCCCGTTTGGGACCGTTTATGTTTTGGCCACGAAGGTGGTCGGTGGTGTCTTTGGTAGACATCGGGGCCACCCATGACTAGCCCAATGGGAAGTAAGTCAGAGTGGCTGGGAGAGTGTCATGGCAGTAGATCGGTTTTGTCGGAGCGCCGTTGGTCCACCCGATTGGGAGTGCGAGGCCATGGGTTCTGTGGTGTGGGTACAGTGTGCTACCTCTGCAGAGTGTGTGTGTCTTAATCTATCGATAGCCGTGCCCGCGGATAAAGGCCCAGTTCATGTCGGTCACACTGTGAGTTAACAGTAATAAAAATAACTTGATTAATAACAACCCTGGGTCGATGATGAGATAAGTTGGTTGTGATCACCGAAATGATCACCGTGGTATCGAGGATACCAAGTTGTTGGATTTTCGTGATGTTGTGGAGAATCATGGGAAAAGATCAAGCTCCTTGTGGTCATTTAATGATTAATACAATATTGTTTATACCAAGCTTGATTTGATCCTGAGATGATCGCGTGATGTCCGTGTTGGTAAGTTTGTGCATGTTATGGTTACGAGGTAACCCGAACAAAATAAATGGTGCATGTAGTGTCATCCTGTTGCATGTAGTATCATCATGCTCGTATGTCCATGCTATGTTGGTGCTAAGTTGTATCATGTTCAGTTGTACATGCCATGTTGTTCTGTTAATACCATGTTCAGGGAAGACTTAAGTTGCTAATGCCATGCTGTTGTTTGTCTTGATTGCCTTTGGTTTATTGTGAGCTTGCAAGTACATTCCATGTACTGACCTGGCGTGTCATGCCAGTTTGCAAGTCGTGCCAAGATTGCTTGCTTGTTTTGGTGTGGTTCCCATGTTCGCGAGCTAGGATAAATGTTCCAGCCAGAGTCCCTGCGGATTGGAGTCCATCATCGCCGTTTGTTGTTCCGCTGCCAGTAGAGGTTCCGCTGCCTCGAGTTGTTATGCTGCTTGTATAGAGCAACCATGACAGGCGTAGTGTCGCCATGCCGGTGTAATCCCCTTGTAATATCAGAGACCTTGTATCTTTATTCATGTTGTAACATAAAGCTGGTTTGTTCTATGCTAAGCAGTTTCGTATTCCACAAGACTTCACCTCGATCTCTGGGCTGGAATACGGGGCGTTCCAGTTTCTCTGAGCCGGGGTGCCACAACATAATTCATATTGGCATCATGGCCACAAGCATAGCAAGCATCATCAAAAAGGGATGTTTTAAATGAATCAACGGGATCATAGCAATAATCATAGCATTCATCCTTCGGTAAGAACGAAGTGAAATTAAACAATGTACGAGATAAATAGTTACTCTCATTAGAAGGTGGGAACGGGTGATCAGTCCACTCTTCCTCCTTTTGTTCTTCGCTCTCCTCCTCATCTTTTTCATCCAATGAGCTCATAATGTCATTAATTTCTTCTTCAATAGACTCCTGCAGAATATTAGACTATTCTTGGACAACGGAGACCTTCTCAATAAACGCGTCAATATGGGCATTGTATTTATAAGTCAAATAGCAATATTTAAGTATATCGAGATTTTCAGATCTGTAAACAACATCATCACAATTTTCATACTCTTCAAACAAGCATTTAATTTCACAAGCACCCATCAAAGCAACAAATCTTCTATTTGTTCCACATCATAATAATCATATATACCATTAGCATAAGAAGCCAAGTTTTTATTATCATTGAAGTCACATGAAAAGGGAAGATGTGGAGCATTCATCCTAGAGCAACAAGTATAATCATATCTCAAGCATAAATTATAAGCATACCAATGCAACATATGAATTTAATCCCATAACAATTTCCCTTTATGAGTCAAGCAATAATCCCTAAAGTATTCACGTTGATCCAACGTTACTCCCATTATCAAGTTGAATGGGGTATTCTCTGGATTATCAAAGTAGTGCATAATATTTTTCACATAACCAGCATCGAGGGTTTTAGGAGGTTCCCCATCTCCATGAGCAGCAAGTACAACTAATTTTTAGGTGTTTCGTGTTCCATATCCATGACTAAAGATAGAGAACAACTTAAAACAGAAAATAAAAACTACTTAGTGATAAAGCAAACAAGCACACACGAGAATATTCACCCCATGCTATAACCCCGGCAACGGTGCCAGAAAAAGGTCTTGATAACCCACAAGTATAGGGGATCGTTTGTAGCCTTCTTCGATAAATAAGAGTGTCGAACCCAGCAAGGAGATAAAGGTAGAACAAATATTCCCTCAAGTTATATCGACCACCGATACAACTCTACGCACACTTGACGTTTGCTTTACCTAGAACAAGTATGAAACTAGAAGTACTTTGGGATAGTTCTGCAAGATAATAAAGAGCACGTACATAAAAAGTAGGGGCTGTTTATATAAAGATCATCTAAGTTAGTGGTTTAGTAGATAACTTTTGTCAACAAGAAAGTTATTTGTCCCTAGGCAATCGATAACAAGTACCGGTAATCATTCGTGCAATTTTATATGATGGAAAGGCATGTGCTAACATACTTTCTCTACTTGGATCATATGCACTTATGATTGGACCCCTAGCAAGCATCCGCAACTACTAAAGATCATTAAGGTCGTGAAACCCAACCATAGCATTAAGTATCAAGTCTTTTTACTCCCATACGTCATACCGCCCTTACTCGGGTTTAAGCTTCTGTCACTCTAGCAACCCACTATAAGCAAACCATGAACATATTGCAACACCCTACAGCGGGGCCCCTCGCATTTGCGTAAGAACGGAGGGCACCATAGGACAACACCATAAATAAAATATACAATCATACCAACCAAGATCACGATTAACCCACAGGACAAAACAGATCTACTCAAACATCATAGGATAACCATAGATCATTGGGAAATAATATATGGAGTTGAGCACCATGTTTAAGTAGAGATTACAGCGGGAGGAAAGAGGTGTTACACCGCTACAATGAGGGGGAGACAGTTGGTGTGGACGGTAGCAAGATTGTTGATGTGGATCACCGTCCCAACCATTGCCCCGGTGGCACTCTGGTGCCACCGGAAGCGAGGGGGAGAGAGCCCCCCTCCATCTTCTTATTCTTCTTCTTCCATGGCCTCCTCCCCAGGTGGGAGAAGGGTTCTCCCTCTAGTCCTTGGTCTCCATGGCATGGGAGGGGCGAGAGCCCCTCTGAGATTGGATCTGTCTCTCTGTCTCTCTCTGTTTTGCGTTCCCCAGATCTGGTCGAACACCGTTTCTTATATTCTCAGAGATCCGTAACTCCGATTGCACTGAGATTTTTACACGATTTTTTTCCGGGTATAAGCTTCCTTGCGCCCGAAGTAAAGCTCCAACCGACGTTCCAGGTGGGCATAAGACACCTAGGCGCGCCAGGCACCTCTGGCTCGCCCTAGTGGGCTGTGGGGCCTACGGGCCCCCGTTTACGTTGCTTCCACCTCCCAAAAATCATATATATTCCAAAATAATTCTCCGTGAAATATTATTGCATTTGGACTTCGTTTGATACGGATACTATGTGATACAAAAAACATGCAGAAAACAAGAACTAGCACTCGGCACTGGGTAAGTAAGTTAGTCCAAATAAATCATATAAAAAGTTGCCAAAAGTATGTTAAAATTTAATAATATTAGCATGAAACAATAAAAAATTATAGATACGCCAGAGACATATCAACTTCCCCAAGCTTAATTCCTGCTCGTCCTCGAGTAGGTAAATGATAAAAAAGATATTTTTTGATGTGGAATGCTACCCAGCATAAACTTGATCATATATCTAGTCATGGCATGAATATTAAGACATGAGTGATTCAAAGCAATACTCTATAATTTGACATAAAGACATCAATACTCGGGCATCCCAACAAACAATCATGTCTTTCAGAATATAAAATGCTAAAGAATGTTATCCCTACAAAATCATATAGTCTTGTCATGCTCAGTCTTCCCAACTCAAAGTATAAATCATGTACTACCCCTATGTCAGCCAAGCAATTGGTTCATACTTTTTAACGCCCTTCATCATTTTCAACTCTCACACAATACATGTGCGGGAGCCATGGATATAGCAATATAGGTGGAATAGAATGCGGTGGTAGTAGACAAAAGAAGGGAAGAAAGTATCACATCAACTAGGCAAACTAATGGACTATGGAGATGTCCATCAATCAATATCAATGTGAGGAGTAGGGATTGCCATGCAACAGATGCAACTAAGAGCTATAAGTGTATGAAAGCTCAATCTGAAACTAAGTGGGTATGCATCAAACTACTATGAAAAATTCCCACTAGTATATGAAATTGAAAGCATAGGAGACTCTCTACATGGAAAACATGGTGCTACTTTGAAGCACAATTCTGGTTTTTGCATGCCGCTTCTATTTTTTCCCATCATTTCTTTCTTTCTTTTCTTTTTTTCTTTTTTCTTCTTTTTTTCTTTTTTTCGGAGTCTCATCCCGACTTGTGGGGGAATCATGGTCTCTATCAACCTATCATCATGGGGCATGCTCTAAAAATGAATAATGATGATCATCACAATTCTATTTACTTATAACTCAAAAAAATAAAAATTACAACTCGATACCTATGACATAGTATGACTCTATATGTTGAAAATGAATGCTCAAGTCAACTATATGATGGAAGTGCATGGAAATATATCTCTGAATAGCTATGGAAATGCCATAATAGGTAGGTATGGTGGCTGTTTTGAGGAAGGTATAATAAAGTTTATGCACCGGCAAAAATTACGCTGTACGAGAGAGGCCAGAAATTATGAAAGGGTAAGACTGCGTATAATCCATGGACTCACATTAGTCATAAATAACTCATATACTTATTGCAAAATTTTATTAGCCCTCGAAGCAAATTAATACTACGCATGCTCCTAGGGGGGAGGTTGGTAGGAGTTAACCATCGCGCGCCCCCGACCTTCACACAAAGATAGGACACTCAAGGATAAATTGGGCTCCAACTTCCCGGCATAACGAGTGACTATATGTGCATGCTTCGGGAATCACAAAGCTTAACACCAATATATTACTAAACATGATCATCCACTAGTACCTCCCACATATTATCATCTCCATATCACAAAACTATTGCAATGAATCAAACATATTATATTCAGTGATCCATAAGATTCATGTAGGATTTTATGACGAACCATGCATTTGACCAATTCCGTTGGACTCTCTAGATAGATATAAGTGAAGCATGATAGCTTAATTCTTTCTACAAAAGATCATGTTCTAACAAATATAAGTGAAGCACGAGAGCATTCTACGAACATCGGTTTTCTATGTGAAGAGAAACAGGCAATCCAAACATCAAATGATATAAGTGAAGCACATGAAGCATTCTATAAAGCCATACTCAAAATATATAAGTGAAGTGCAAAGAGCATTCTACAAATTGACCAAGGACTATCTCATACCAGCATGGTGCATTATTAAAAGAAAAATGAAAAGCACACAATGCTCCAAGAATTTACGCATATCATGTGAATGAAACGAATCCGAAAACATACCGATACTTGTTGAAGAAAGATGGGATGCCTTCCGGGGCGTCCCCAAGCTTAGACGCTTGAGTATCCCTGAATATTTACTTGGGGTGCCTCGGGCATCCCCAAGCTTGAGCTGTTGCCTCTCCTCCTTCTCCTCACATCGATACCTCCTCGATCTCCGAACACTTCATCCACACAAAACTTAATCAAACTTTTAGTGGCGGGGTTAGTGCATATGATCAATGAAATCCGATCATGTACTTCTCAGACATTATTGTATAATTATAAGCAAACATTACCCACTGTATGATATCACAATTCTATGGCCCCAAGTTAAGGAGGCTTCAACAAGAATTCAAACATATGCAAATAATGAAACTATAACAGCAATCTATGAAATAGGACAGTCTGTAAAGATTTCAACATTAACCATACTTCTGTAACTCTAAATGTTCTGAAACAATTAGGAAAAATAAATATTTTGTATAGCAAGACTATGCAAAAATTTTCAGAACCGTTTGACGTGCGAGTAAAAATTGTAAAACCGCGCACTACAGCCAAAGTTTCCGTCTTGCACCGCACAAACCAATAAGCAATTTAATCGTCCTAAAGGAAACTCTTGGCACATTATTTTTCTAGTACAATGGATTTTTAGAAGGGGATAATTATTTTTGTTGAAAAGTTTCTGTAATTAAGATTCACAAAGTTTCCATGGGCATGAACAAATTTCAAGGATGCCCCCACTTCAACGATGCTTGTCCTTCTTACTTTCACTTTTCTTTTTGAAAAAAATTAGGTTCCCCTCTATATTTTTTCTTGTTTTTTAAAACTTTATAAAAGCACTCAACAGAAATAAATGACACTTTTGTTTAGTTTCGAGTTATCTCCCTGGCAGCGCTTTCTTTAAAGCTATTAAGCTAGGCATAAAGTGCTCAAGTAATGGATCCACCCGGATCCCAAGGTATATCAAAGCCAATTTTAACTAGCAATGATTTGGCATTTATTAGTGAGCACAAAGCTATATATATCAAGCAATGACGAAGTCTAACTCACTTCCTATGCTCGGCATGTCATAAAAGAACAATTCATGCACATCAAGTAAACACCAATGCATAGTATAAGTAGTTTCTTGCAATTTTATCGTGTTGGAAACATAGAGAGGCGGAGATGTAGTTCCTCTCTCATAATAATTGCAAGTAGGAGCAGCAAGAACTTGCATATTATATTTATCAAAAACACCGTGTGCAATGGTAAAAGTCAAACCATCAATATAATCCTTAATAAGTGCAAACTTCTCTGATATAGTGTAGTTTGGAGAATTCAAAAAGATAATAGGACTATAATGTGTGGGTGCAATAGCAACAATTTCATTCTTAGCATAAGGAACAATAGCAAGTTCATCTCCATAGCATAATTCATATTGGCATCATGGCCACAAGCATAGCAAGCTTCATCAAAAAGGGATGTTTTAAATGAATCAACGGGATCATAGCAATTATCATAGCATTCATCCTCCGGTAAGAACGAAGGGAAATTAAACAATGTACGAGATAAAGAGTTACTCTTATTAGAAGGTGGGAATGGGTGATCAGTCCACTCTTCCTCCTTTTGTTCTTCGCTCTCCTCCTCGTCTTTTTCATCCAATGAGCTCACAATGTCATTAATTTCTTCTTCCATAGACTCCTGCAAAATATTAGTCTCTTCTTGGACAACGGAGACCTTCTCAATAAACACGTCAATATGGGCATTGTATTTATAATTCAAGTAGCAAGATTTAAGTATAGCAAGATTTTCAGATCTGTAAACAACACCCCAAAAATTTTCATACTCTTCAAACAAACATTTAATTTCATGTAACACCCCAAAAATTTTAAACATGATTTGTTTACTAAAATTTTGCCAGGAGTTTAAACTTTTCATTTTCTGGATTTTCTTTGATTTCAGAACCACTCCTTTTCTTTGATATTATGGAGTTTTTACCCCAAGTGGAATCTTTTCAAATATATTATTGGACTTGCTTAACCCCTCCAGAAAAACATTTCTTTTACCAGGAGAATTATTTCTATAATTATTTTCCTGAGATTTACTTCTTTTAAAAAGATTTTTCCTGAGTTTTGAAGCCTCTTTTGCACTGCAACCATTTGATAGACTCTCTTAAAAATTCCACCAAAATTATTAGATGTTAGTAGTAGTGTATAACTCTTCTTTATGCAAAGACCCATTGGTGTTCTTTGAAAAATTTGAGAAAAACATCCTCTTTTGCTATCTGGTCCAGTTTGGCATTTTCTACTACAGCCATGTGTTAACTTGCCCTTTTAACCATGAGTTTATTTCTTGCTTAAAGTCTTCCCTACAAAACCCCTAAGTCCAGGAGATTGGACCATTTGGAACATTTTTGGTCCATGCATTAATGCCTTTTAGTTTCTGTCCAGATGTGTTTTTCTCAAAAACTTACACTAGCAAGTTTCTGGTCTTGACCAACTAACCTTGCCATCATCACCTACACCTAGAGAGACACTGGTCTGGAGATTTTGGCCACCTCAAGAGTTGCCTAGATGCCCTTGGCATTCTGTCGAACACCATATGAGCATAGCGAGATTGGGCATGATTGCTAGCTTGCATTGCAAGTTTCATCCTCTGGCCTAGCAATCTTGTCAACTAAACTCGTAGATGCCTCTAACCTAGACGTGTTAATCCCCAGCCCCACCCAAGCCTTCTAGCATGCCTGGCATTTTGCAGAACAGATGCCGTGCGTGCCCGGAGCGCGAGCAGAGCGCACGTTTTGCACGTGCGTGTGCACGCGTCGCCGTGTCCCACTACCGTCTCCCCGCACTCGTTCTGATCCCTTCCCACTCGCAGCCAACACGCCCCGGCCCCTCCCTCAGCGCAGGGCCACCCTGACGCCGTACAACGCCACTGTCAGGCCGGCCATGGCGGCACACCGGCAACCACAGTACGCCCCTGCCATGGACGGTGCCGCCCGAGCCCCTCCAATGCGCCAGCTGCCCCCTGGAGCAGCTCAAGATTATCCACGAGCCCGTCCGCTAGCGCCCGCCACCTCCTCGTCGCCCTGCTGCAACAGAACGGCGGTTCGCCGACTAGCTTATCCCCGGCTGCCGCGAAACCGACCTCGAACGCTATAAATAGGAGCCCCCGAGCTCGTCCAAGCACTCAGGCGACCTCAAGCCACCTCTCTAGAACTCCCATGGCCAGCCATCGATGGGGGAAGAGCTGTCTACCTCGTCTCCGGTCAGTTCGGCCGCCACCGCACCCCAGCTCTATTCGCCGCGAGCAGACCCTCCCCCGTCCATCCAGCACTACCACCCGACTCCCCTTGCTCATGCGGAGCTAACCAAGCACTGAACTACGACCAGGAGCCACCATAGCCAAGACCCCCAAATCCAGCCGAGGCCACCTCCGCCGCGGAGCTCGCCGACGACGATTCCCTCCACCCCCGCCGACCTAGCAACCACCGGGAGGACCGCCCCAGACTGGAGGATCCATCCCCACGCTCAGAACCCCGCGGGAAGCCGTGTCTCGTGGACGACGATTGCCGAAAACCCCACCCCGCTCGGACAGAGAAGGAAGGAGGCGCGACGACTGGTCAAACCTGACCAGTGGGACAGAGGGACCCACTGTCAGTGACCCGAGCCAGCCCACGCTGGTTTAAGTGGAAGCGTAAACCCCTGAAGTACATTTCCCCCGCCTCGAAAGCGTATTCTCCCCGAAAAGTTTTCTTTTTCTGGTTTTATTTTAAAACATAATTTTGACTAAACTTTCACTGGCTATAACTTTTTAAATATAAGTCCAAATGACTTGATTCGTTTTCTGTTGTTCCTCAAATTTGGTCTAGTTTATTTTCATATGTATTTGAAAAATTTCCAAACAACTTTTTTGTACTGTTTTGGAACTATGTGTTGATTTCAAATTTTCCTAAATAGGTTTTTGAAGAGGGAAGAAACTTGCAAAAGTTTTGGAATGCACCCTGCCTCTCCACAACTTGAAGGCAAGCACTCTGAACCCTGGCTCAATACTTGTTGTGTGTTGTTTGATACGATTACAACACCACCTTGACACAGAGTTTCGTTAATTTTATGTGATGATGTGGTCATGCTCATGGCTGCACGATGAAGTTTCCTTGCTGTTGGAAATTAATATACTGTGATAGTAATCACCCTCGTCTGCCTTTCATGCCTACCGGAAGGAATCCGTGAGAGTCTTTGTCTTGGGTAGACACGAGCTCGTTACTGATATTTCGTTTGGACGAGTATAGTCAGTAAGGCATGATAAGGTATGATGAATGGTGATTCTGTTTGTTAGAGTGGATCATATTTGTTATGCTAATCACGCAGGTGATGCTCTAACCTCCTGAGTCGGCCATAGATCGATTCTTGTTCCAGTAACCCCCATACTTGATTCATACAACCACTTGTCCCTCCCATAAGTAGGGTACGGTTTAGTAAGTTGTCAACCCCTTTCTAGCACACACCGTACAGAGAGGCCATGGTGGAAGATACCGGATGCATCCGGTAGGCATGTCACCTGGTCCGGGGCCATGGGTGTTTCCGGTTGGGTCCGAGAGGGGGGCACCCCTTAGTAGCGCGCGGTAAAAATTTGATCCCATGCTAATCGAGATTGTAGCATCCTCACTCAGAGTTTTGCTTAACAGGTGTCGTGGGTGATTCCAGACACCGGTAAGTTAGCCTGGTGTGTGTGGTCAGGTGTGTTTACGAATGAAAGACCGTAGGCGGAATTAGTCCCGATGGACTAAAGGAACCCGTTATTCGTCGGCAAAGAGTACACCCTCTGCAGAGATTAAATCTATTCGAATAGCCGTGTACATAGGTAAGGACTACAGTCTGGGATGGGTCAAGTGTCGGTCTTAGTGTCGATCTCCGGAGGAGTAATTGCTAATACAGAATATGGATCATGACTTGTGACTTACAATGATTATTGTTATTATTACTATTATGGACTAACCATTTATGTTATTTGAGTTATTGAGTATCACTAAGACGGTTCTACCTCCTGGATATTCACTGTCATTTCTTTTATTTATAAGCCCTTTATGTGGTGTCGCTCAGACGCCCGACTGTGGCATGCTCGTTATTTCTTTTATTTATAAGCCCTTTATGTGGTGTCGCTCAGACGCCCGACTGTGGCATGCTTGTTGTTTCTTTTATTTATAAGCCCTTTATGTGGTGTCACTCAGACGCCCGATTGTGGCATGCTTGTTATTTCTTTTATTTAGAAGCCCTTTATGTGGTGTCGCTCAGACGCCCGGCTGTGGCATGCTTGTTATTTCTTTTATTTATAAGCCCTTTAAGTGGTGTCGCTCAAACGCCCGACTGTGGCATGCTTGTTATTTTTCTTTTATTTATAAGCCCTTTATGTGACGTCGCTCAGACGCCCGACTGAGGCATGCTATATTCTCTCCCTGATTGCATATTCATGTTTCCTATGAGTAACCTGCTTGCATCGTGGATTATTATTTCGTGACTGACGTAGTGATTATCGAATATTTCCAAGCATGATTATCTTTTGTTATATTGCACATGTGCTCATAATGTTTGCGAGTACATTCAAAGTACTCACTGGCTTGTCCCTGGCTATTGTCTTGGCCAGATTCCTCGCATGGAGAGGAGCGTTGCGATGACCGGCCCGGGACCTACGCAATGGTGATAGCAGCCTCGCGAAGATAGGAGTTATCCTGGTCAGTTGTTCCCGTGGGGAATGGAATCCCACAGACACCGCTGAACCACAAACCGCTTCCGCCATCAGCCACTAGAAACCTTGTGTTGTACTCACATGCCAGAATGGTCTTGTACTAGATATTTTGTACTTTTGATTGGAATTTCTGTATCAAGTGGTGCCTCATCAGCTAACAGTAATCCTGGGGTTGGTGAGCACAAGGGCCACTTTTGGGGATTAAATACCACGAAAATCCGGTCCTAACAACCTTGGTATCAGAGCCAGGCTGACCATTGGCTAATCCTATCTTAGCCAGGTCGAAAAACCTAGGTTAACCATGCCACCAGACCTTATCCTACCCCCAACCAAGCTTCTCGTGCAAGATGGCCACACAGTGAACCGACACCTTTTGGCAGTCTGTGCCCAACCTATCAGCCTAACCGTCGATCACGCGCCAGTGAACGACACCTAAATAGTTTCCTCTGCAAGCGTGCGAAGGAAGACTCCGTCCCCTTTTGCTATAAAAAGGGCACGCTAGCCTCAACCCAGCATAGCACAGCCTCTACCCCAAACCGAGCTAGAATGCTTGGACCCATTATTCACAATGAAACCACAGCAACCAACCTTGGAGGTTTTGTGACCGTGCTAGCAAACCTCACCCGCCGTGCCTTTGCATTAGAAGAGCCCCTAGAATATGATGTGTACCAAGGATCCATGAGCGGTGAGAGCCGTCAATTCTGGGCCACTCTGCACGTCTATGGTAGGGGTCTATCGCCAGAACGCCCCTACAAGTTCACCGGAAGGACAACTTCCTTTGAGCCACAAGCCATCCAACTAGCTGCTCGAGAGGCTATAGTTCAACTCTGGCACTTGTCGCTCATTCTACTACTACCCTAGCCGTGACGGGTATGGTAGGCCACCCCAGGTTGCCAACGGAGACCACGAGACAGATCCTGCATTGTTGCATCTGGTACGCTATGTAAGTGCACTAGAGGAACTGTTCGATCAAATCACTCTTGATCTGATCGCAGCTCGTGGAGAACTGGTTCGCCGAGCCCCGGCAAGAGGAGGAGATGAGCCCGATGCCGACAACCCAGTCGTGTTGTTCGGACAACCGATCGAGTCCTTGAGGTCTGCCCCAGCCATCGACTAAAATGCTTTGGTGTCCCCAGAAGTGAGTCGTCACCTATCTGGAACACGCTCCAACGGGATTCTGGCCAACAATCCCCGCGATGGTCATCATCACTGCCCCGACCCTACAGTCCCTCAGCCCCCTCCAGCTAACTCTGACAGTGAAGCCATTGGAGAAGCCTCGGCATCCACAAAGCAAGGCCGCTTAGATATAAACGAGGTAGACTAAATCACTCAAGTAGTACCGAGCCTTAGTATGTCCACGCCCCGTTATTATGTGATCCTGTATCGCCATGTTTAAATACTGTCTGCTCGTGCGCCCTTATTTTTATAGTAGCCATGCATAAATATGTTGGTGTACGATTGCATTTTTAATTCCGGGCGTAGCTTCCAAAGAACCACACCGACGACTCCTACAGTAAATGCGTCACTTTTGCGAGACGTGTGTATCTGTAGCATTGACCCGACCCCATAAAGCAGAACCGACAAAATAGCTGCCCCTCACCGTGATTTAATAACCCAGCCCAGTTGCTATATAAAAGGCCACCTCGTGACCTTACCAAGAATCCCTCACCTTGTGCACCACTCTCACAGCCATTTCTTTTGCCATTCCAATCCCTAGTATTTATCTAAGGACTCCAGATGCCACCCCAGATAGTTTTGTTAAGATATTGTGGGACTTTACCTGCAGTACCATGAGTGCTACCCGTCCACCCCAGTACGAGTTGCTCAAATAAAGGATCACACCATCCACCTCGAAATATTGGGCAGTAGTACACATCCCTCTGGCAAATCCAAACCAAGACCCAACAGAAGTCTCCTTCGTGGGGAAATCTATGCCAACTCCGCAGATGGCCGTGGAAGCTGTTGCGTATGAAGCGCTCGCTTGCCTTCGATTTGCAGTACCCTATGCCAGCGAACGGGGGTATTATTACATCCCGAGCCATGCAGCACCCGGAGAAGTAACATCTTTTCCTAGTGGACGAATTGAGAGAGACCCAGTGCTGGCCAACCTTGCACAGTATGTCATCGCACAAGAGCGTTTGACCCAGCGAGTAATTGGTTATCTCCAGAGCCTCGCCGATTTAAATCCTCGGACTGCCATCGGCAGACCACTGAGGCCCGGACAGGAAAGACGCATTCATCGACTAGTCAATCCGCTTCCTCCGATAGAAGAAGAGTGTGCCCCTGTACCAGAGACGTTTTCCCAAGACCATGTCTATTTACCGTAGACGTCACTACTTTGTTGGTTGTCCCAACGTTTATTTATGAGTTGCAATTAATGGGAGTAGTTTTTACTACTGATAATATTTTGGATTAACTAAATTCGCTCTCGATAAATCCTGGAGTGAGATATTGTTTTCCCTGAGTTGTTGCAACATATATCTCTGCATGACATAGATTTTCGCGTAGCACCGCAACAGCAGACTCACAACCTCAACCACTCAACCCAGTACACTAATTGCAAATCCACGTACACATGTTGCATCTAACTGTTTACCTCTCTAACGCACCACGGTCTCTTGAGGAGAAATTTGTGGGAGTTTATTCAGGCACAAGTTGCCTTCCGCTCAATGACAGTCGTTAGCATCCGACACCAGCGCCTAATCCTCGTGATCGCCACCACCGCGAAGAGCTAGCACTCGAGTAGCGGCATCACGACGATCATCGAGGATCATCGCGCACAAGAGCATGGAGAACCCCAGCAATGCCGCCAACCCTCCACACACTAGGATCGTGCACCAGTCCGGCATCACCTCCGCCATTAGAGCCTCGTCCCGAGCTCCTGCAAACAGAAATGGAGGAGAAGGAGGGAAGGAGGAGAAGCGAGGCCAGGTGTGAGGAAGAAGAAAGGAGCGCCTCGGTCATTTTATAGCTCGAGATCGGTGTACGGTGGGCGACGTCCACCAGTGCCGCTCGTCGCTCGATCGCCGGTGTTCGGAGGCGAATCCGCGATCAGTGCCGACAGCGCACTGGCCCGCGAGGTGAGTGCATGCTGCACCGGCAGCTAGCACGCCGCGCACTACCGCCGTACGGCCTAGATGCCCTAAGCGCTAGACGTCGTCGGTGGAGAAAGTGCGGGAAAGCACGCGACAGAGAGGAAGAAGGGAGAGCCAGAGGTAGAAGAAGAGACTTACAGTGGGCCCCGGGCCCACTTGTCAGCCAGAGAGAGCACTGTGCTCTCGGGTACGACCAAAGTATTTTAGAATTTAGAAATTTGATTCTAAATTCACTGTAACCAAGGGTAGAAATATCTCGTTTTCCCCGACCGTAGATTTTGCCACGCAGCGCCAGTATTTCACACTGCAGTTTACACCACTTACTGCCCATTCACTGTAGCTGCATTTTATTGCATGAGTAGGATGGTTATTTTTGGTGATATCACTTTGAGGTAGTAGGAGTAATTCTTTTCATAACAACCTTTAGCAAATCTCGAGGACGAGATTTTTTCTTAAGGGGGTAGTGTTCGAACACCCCAAAAAAATTAAACATGATCTGTTTATTAAAATTTTGCCAGGAGTTTAAACTTTTCATTTTCTGGATTTTCTTTTATTTCAGAACCACTCCTTTTCTTTGATATTATGGAGTTTTTACCCCAAGTGAAAACTTTTCAAATATATTATTGGACTTGCTTAATTAACCTCTCCTGAAAAACATTTCTTTTACCGGGAGAATTATTTCTATAATTATTTTCCTGAGATTTGCTTCTTTTAAAATTATTTTTCCTGAGTTTTGAAGCATCTTTTGCACTACAACCGTTTGATAGACTCTCTTAAAAATTCCACCAAAATTATGGGATGTTAGTAGTAGTGTATAACTCTTCTTTATGCAAAGACCCATTGGTGTTATTTGAAAATTTTGAGGAAAACATCCTCTTTTGCTATCTGGTCCAGTTTGGTATTTTCTACTACAGCCATGTGTTAACTTGCCCTTTTAACCATGAGTTTTTTTCCTGCTTAAAGTCTTCCCTACAAAACCCCTAAGTCCAGGAGATTGGACAATTTGGAGCATTTTTGGTCCATGCATTAATGCCTTTTAGTTTCTGTCCAGATTTGTTTTTCTCAAAAACTTACACTAGCAAGTTTCTGGTCTTGACCAGCTAACCTTGCCATCATCACCTACACCTAGAGAGACACTGGTCTGGAGATTTTGGCCACCCCAAGAGTTACCTAGATGCCCTTGGCATTCTGTCGAACACCTGATGAGCATAGCCAGATTGGGCATGATTGATAGCTTGCATTGCAAGTTTGATCCTCTGGCCCAGCAATCTTGTCCACTAAACTCCTAGATGCCTCTAACCTAGACCTGTTAACCCCCAGCCCCACCCAAGCCTTCTAGCATGCCTGGCATTTTTCCGAACAGATGCCGTGCGTGCCCGGAGCGCGAGCAGAGCGCGCGTTTTGCACGTGCATGCACACGCATCGCCGCGTCCCACTACCGTCTTCCCGCGCTCGTTCTGGTCCCTTCCCACTCGCAGCCAACACGCCCCGGCCCCTCCCTCAGCGTAGGGCCACATTGACGCCCTACAGCGCCACCGTCAGGTCGGCCTTGGCGGCACGCCGGCAACCATAGTACGCCCCTGCCATGGACGGTGCCGCCCGAGCCACTCCAACGCGCCAACTGCCCCCTGGAGAAGCTCAAGCTTATCCACGAGCCCGTCTGCTAGCGCCCGCCACCTCCACGTCGCCCTGCTGCAACAGAACGGCGGTTCGCCGACGAGCTTATCCCCGGTCGCTGCGGAACCGACCTCGAACGCTATAAATAGGAGCCCCCGAGCTCGCCCAAGCACTCAGGCGACCTCAAGACACCTCTCTAGAACTCCCGTGGCCAACAATCGATGGGGGAAGAGCTGTCTCCCTCGTCTCCGGCCAGTTCGGCCGCCACCGCACCCCAGCTCCGTTCGCCGCGAGCAGAGCCTCCCACGTCCATCCAGCACTACCACCCGACTCCCCTTGCTCGTGCGGAGCTAACCAAGCACTCAACTACGACCAGGAGCCACCGTAGCCAAGACCCCCAAATCCAGCCGAGGCCACCTCCACCGCGGAGCTCGCCGCCGGCGATTCCCTCCACCCCCGCCGACCTAGCAACCACCGGGAGGACCGCCCCAGATTGTCGGATCCATCCCTGCCCTCAGAACCGCGCGGGGAGCTGTGGCTCGTCGACGGCGATCGCCGAAAACCCCGCCCCGCTCGGATAGAGAAGGAAGGAGGCACGACGACTGGTCAAACCTGACCAGTGGGCCCGAGGGACCCACTGTCAGTGACCCGAGCCGGCCCGCGCTGGTTTAAGTGGAAGCGTAAACCCCTTAAGTACGTTTCCCCCGCCTTGAAAGCGTATTCTCCCCGAAACGTTTTCATTTTCTGGTTTTATTGAAAAACATAATTTTGACTAAACATTGACTGGCTATAACTTTTTAAATATAAGTCCAAATGACTTGATTCTTTTTCTGTTGTTCCTCAAATTTGGTCTAGTTTATTTTCATATTTATTTGAAAATTTTCCAAACAACTTTTTGTACTGTTTTGGAACTATGTGTTGATTTCAAATTTTCCTAAATAGGTTTTTGAAGAAGGAAGAAACTTGCAAAAGTTTTGGAATGCGCCCTGCCTCTCCACAACTTGAAGGCTAGCACTCTGAACCCTGGCCCAATACTTGTTGTGTGTTGTTTGATACGATTACAACACCACCTTGACACAAAGTTTTGTTAATTTTATGTGATGATGTGGTCATGCTCATGGGTGCACGATGAAGTTTCCTTGCTGTTGGAAATTAATATACTTCAATAGTAATCGCCCTCGTCTACCTTTCATGCCTACCGGAAGACACGAGCTCATTTTGGATAGACACGAGCTCGTTACTGATATTTCATTGCGACGAGTATAGTCAGTAAGGCATGATACGGTATGATGAATGGTGATTCTGTCTGTTAGAGTGGATCAAATTTGTTATGCTAATCACGCAGGTGATGCTCTAACCTCCTGAGTCGGTCATAGATCGAGTCGTGTTCCAGTAACCCCCATACTTGATTCGGACTACCACTTGTTGAGGCCATGGTGGAAGATACCGGATGCATCTGGTAGGCATGTCACCTGGTCCGGGGGCATGGGTGTTTCCGGTTGGGACCGAGAGGGGGGCACCCCTTAGTAGCACGCGGTATAAATTTGATCCCATGCTAATCGAGGTTGTAGCCTCCCCACTCAAAGTTTTGCTTAACAGGTGTCGTGGGTGATTCCAGACACCGGTAAGTTAGGCTGGTGTGTGTGGTCAGGTGTGTTTACGAATGAAAGACTGTAGGCGGAATTAGTCCCGATGGACTAATGGAACCCGTTATTCGTGGGCAAGGAGTACACCCTCTGCAGAGATTAAATCTATTCGAATAGCCGTGTCCATAGGTAAGGACTACAGTCTGGGATGGGTCAAGTGTCGGTCTTAGTGTCGATCTCTGGAAGAGTAATTGCTAATACAGAATATGGATCATGACTTGTGACTTACAATGATTATTGTTATTATTACTATTATGGACTAACCATTTATGTTATTTGAGTTATTGAGTATCACTGGGACGGTTCTAACTCCTGGATATTCACTGTCATTTCTTTTATTTATAAGCCCTTTATGTGGTGTCGCTCAGACGCCCGACTGTGGCATGCTTGTTATTTTTCTTTTATTTATAAGCCCTTTATGTGACGTCGCTCAGACGCCCGACTAAGGCATGCTATATTCTCTCCCTGATTGCATATTCATGTTTCATATGAATAACCTGCTTGCATCGTGGATTATTATTTCGTGACTGACGTAGTGATTATCGAATATCTCCAGGCATGATTATCTTTTGTTATATTGCACCTATGTTCATAATGTTTGCGAGTACATTCAAAGTACTCACTAGCTTGTCCCTGGCTATTGTCATGGCTAGATTCCTTGCATGGAGAGGAGCGTTGCGACGACCGCCCCGGAACCTACGCAATGGTGATAGCAGCCTCGCAAAGATATGAGTTATCCTGGTCATTTGTTCCCGTGGGGAATGGAGTCCCACAGACACCGCTGAACCACAAACCGCTTCCGCCATCAGCCACTAGAAACCTTGTGTTGTACTCACAGGCCAGAATGGTCTTGTACTACATATTTTGTACTTTTTCTTGGAATTTCTGTATCAAGTGGTGCCTCATCATCTAACAGTAATCCTGGGGCTGGTGAGCACAATGTCCACTTTTGGGGATTAAATACCCCGAAAATCCGGTCCTGACAACCTTGGTATCAGAGCCAGGCTGACCATTGGCTAATCCTATCTTAGCCAGGTCGACAAACCAAGGTTAACCATCCCACCAGACCTTATCCTAACCCCGGCCAAGCTTCTCGTGCAAGATGGCCTCACAGTGAACCGACACCTTTTTGCAGTCGGTGCCCAACCTATCAGCCTAGCCGTCGATCACGCTCCAGTGACCGACACCTAAATAGTTTCCTCCGCAAGCGTGCGAAGGAAGACTCCGTCCCCTTTTACTATAAAAAGGGCACGCTAGCCTCAACCCAGCACAGCACAGCCTCTACCCCAAACCGAGCTAGAATGCCAGGACCCATTGTTCACAATGAAATCACAACAACCAACCTTGGAGGTTTTGTGACCGTGCTAGCAACCCTCACCCGCCGTGCCTTTGCATTAGAAGAGCCCCCAGAATATGTTGTGTACCAAGGATCCATGAGCGGTGAGAGCCGTCAATTCTGGGCCACTGTGCACGTCTATGGTATGGGTCTATCGCCAGAACGCCCCTACAGGTTCACCGGAAGGACAACTTCCTTTGAGACACAAGCCATCCAACTAGATGCTCGACAGGCTATAGTTCAACTCCAACACTTGTCGCCCAGAGTTAACTGTCGCTCATTCTACTACTACCCTAGCCGTGACGGGTATAGTAGGCCACCCCAGGTTGCCAACGGAGACCACGAGACGGATCCTGCATTGTTGAAACACATCTTCTATTTGTTCCACATCATAATAATCCTATATACCATTAGCATAAGAAGCCAAGGTTTTATTATCATTGAAGTCACATGAAAAGGGAAGATGTGGAGCATTCATCCTAGAGCAACAAGTATAATCATATCTCAAGCATAAATTATAAGCATACCAACGCAACATATGAATTTGATCCCATAACAATTTCCCTTTATGAGTCAAGCGATAATCCCTAAAGTATTCATGTTGATCCAACGTTACTCCCATTATCAAGTTGAATAGGGTTTTCTCTAGATTGTCAAAGTAGTGCATAATATTTTTCACATAACCAGCATCGAGGCTTTTAGGAGGTTCCCCATTTCCATGAGCAGCAAGTACCACTAAATTTTTTTGTGTTTCGTGTTACATATCCATGACTAAAAATAGAGAACAACTTAGGACAGAAAATAAAAACTACTTAGTGATAAAGCAAACAAGCACACACGAGAATATTCACCCCATACTATAACTCCCCGGTAACGGCGCGAGAAAAAGGTCTTGGTAACTGTAGCAACCTCAATCCCAATGGACTAGAGTCTCCGTGCTTAAGTGTCAACCCTGGATCGGTATGCCGACTCAGAGAGTACTTGAGGATTTATAACAGAGGTTCAATCACACTTTATTATATCGAAATCCTCAAAGAGGTAATAATGATTACACGAACATGGCTGAAGGCCATCTAAAATAATAAACTATGGAAGCAATGAAGAGTAGTTGAGTCCACCCAACTCCACGGCAAACATTGAGTGCATGACAATGACCTATCACACATTAATCTTCGTTTGAAAACTCTATAACATGATACGTTGCAGCCATGTAGGTCAGCACATTGAATATGCTGGCAAGAACACACTACGGTAATAATGATGAACAATGTACACAACTACATGCATATTTGGCTGGTGGAGGCTGTAAGGTTAATTTTGCATAAAGCTAGTTTTTCCCTACAACAAAGGAATAAATTTTATTTACTACTTAGTTGTATTAAGCAATATTGAGAATGGTTCCCCCATCTCAATCCCCAGATTACCAAAGTCATTAATAACCCAACAAGTTAATTAAATAGAGTGTTGAGATCAGTCCATAATTCAAATACCAGGATACTCAAAATGTTCATAACCAGGGACACAGCTACTCATGAATAGTTTGTACACTCTGCAGAGGTTTGTGCACTTTTTCCCACAAGACTCGACCACATCCATGATCGGAAGATCGAGACATCGTCTTTTAGAAGCATTTACTCTTTACTCCGGGTAGACCGGTACACCTACTCCTCTCTACATCTGCTAGTCCACCACTGAAAGAGCTCACACAACATACTCAACTATGCCAGAGCTCATAATGGCTTGTGGCTGCACATGGAAGTTTCTAGGCATGAATGATATATGATCCCTTTGAGCCTGGGTGGCATTCCATAGGATGATCACACGGTTTCCCAGGGATCTCCTAGGACAACACTGGTATATCCCCAGGTGCCCTGCAACCAATCCACCCAGTGGTGTATTAAAATTACCACCTTAAACATTCCCTTACTTGTTATTATTACACTCACAACTTCCATGAAATTCTCACATACCAATCCACGTATACAAGCATGACTAAGCAATAAGTGACAAAGCATATATTCCCTTGGGTTGATCTCAAGTCATTGGGTTCCTACCTCATGAACTACTAAGCAATACCACATGTAACCAAGTCCTACTCATGCAAGTTTTGACGATATAACTAATGCAATAAAAACTGGGTATTGGAAAGTATGACCAAAGTATGAACTTGCCTTGCTCATGATCGTTGAAACCTAGAGACTCGTAGTAGCAAGCTTCACACTCCGTAAATTCTATCGCAATCAAACAATGACATACATAAGCAATCATGCAACAACATCAAAGAATAGAACTCGAAAGACTTCGAAAACAAGCGAATAAGTCTTGCAACAGAAAGCAATTTCCAACAGTACCAAATTTGAATGAATTTGGTCTTATCATAAAGTTTGGATCAAGAGCTTCGATTTGCAAAAAGAATCAACTAAAACGGAGTTACGAAACTCAAGATATGATCAAACGAAGTTCAAATTCAAATCTATTTGAATTCAAATTTTAAAAATTTCAAAAATATGGTTAAGGTGCTTATCTAGATAGGGGGATTATAACGAAGACGTGGGCGTTGGTTTCATCTAATTTTGATATACGAGTAAAAAGTTGTGATCGAAAGATGTTCAGGGACTAAATTGTAAAATAAAATAACTACAGATAGGTCCCTAGCTATTAAAACAGATCTAATTGAAAAACGTTCACTGCTTTTACTTAACTAACGAAACTGCTAACTAGTGACCCTAAATGAACGAACGTTCGTTACTTAGTGAATCCAAAAACAAAACCGATCTAATCTAAATAACTGAAGCTAAACCGAACTAAGGAAAAAACGATCCAGGTTTTACCTGGAAAACTGGCGAGAAAAAGTCGCCGGCGGCGGCTTCGTCTTCGTCTGGGGCGGCGGCTCCGGTGGTCCTTCGGCGTCACCGAGGGCACAGGAAGGGGCGACGCGGCGCGGTGGTGAGGACGGAGGGGGCGGCGTTGGCTCGGGGCGGCGGAGTGGAGCGGCGCAGCGGCGGGAAGCTACGGTGGCGGTGGCTTGCTCCGACGAGGCAAGGTGCGGATGCGAGGGCTTGGGCGACTCGGGGTTTGAGGTATAACGGGGCCGGGGCAGGAGTATATAAAGGGGGGAGAGGCGGTGGGTTGGGCGAGGGGAAAAAGGAGTCCGGGCGGCGATGGCTTCGTCGGCGATGGTGTGCGGCGGCGGGAGACCGGCTCGGGGTCGGGGACGACCGAGCGGTGGGTTGGCCCGTGGCCCACCTCGCACACGCGCGGCTGGGCTGCGGGGTGGAGGCGCGGCTGGCTAGGCCGGCTGGCCTGGCGCGGCCGGCGGCTTTTTTCTTTTAAACATTTTTCTGTTTTTATTTTAAAGAGGCAAAAAAACTCAAAACAAATAAAATAAAATATTAAAAATATCAGAAAAATTCACATACATATATGGTCTTATATATGACCTAGTGAACATTTTTTTGACCTAAAATGCCATTTTTTTAAAATGCAAGTTTTTCCTAATTAACCAAATAAAATCTCTAATAAAATCCAAATAAATAAATATATTTTTACTAAAATTAAATTTCCATTATTTCTCTATTTTGAAGAAGTCATAATATCTTCTCTCCTTACTTTATTTATTTTGAAATAATTGGAAACATAATTTCAAGTAAAATTCATCGTGATCCAATTTTCCAATTTTGAAAATTCAAAAATGAAATTTTATGAAAACCTCCAACTCTCTCACATGGTGATTGAGTTGCTTAATGTCTATTGGATCAAGTTTCAAATAAAACTCAAATTCAACATGCTCAATTGATGAATGCAGATGAATTCTCTATGATAACATCCAAATTGAAACTTGGGATATTACAAACCTACCCCCTTAAGATGAATCTCGCCCTCGAGATTCGGGTTGGCTAGAAATCAGGTGTGGGTGGTCTTGTCGAAGGTCTTCCTCTCGTTCCCAGGTGGATTCATCCTCTGTGTGGTGACACCACTGAACCTTGCAAAACCTGATGACTTTGCTGCGGGTAACTCTGTCGGCAAACTCGAGAATCTTAACTGGCTTCTCCTCGTAAGTCAGATAACTCTCTAAGTGAATTGCTTCCTAGGGCACTGTATCTCGTAGCGAAATTTCGGCCATCTCCGCGTGACACTTCTTCAACTGATAAATGTGAAACACATCATGAACTCCGGACAAGGTTTCGGGCAACTCTAGCTGATAAGCTACTTCTCCTCTACGCTCCAAAACTCTGTACGGTCCCACAAATCTTGGTGCCAATTTACCCTTAACTCCAAAACACTAACTTCTCAAAGTGGGGACACAAAAAGATATGCTCTATCTCCAACTTCGTAGGTCACCTCTCCTTGTGTTTTGTGTCTGCATAACTCTTCTGCCTAGACTGAGCTATCTTAAGTCTGTCACGAATCAACTTGACCTTCTCTTCTGAATCTCTGATCAAGTCATGTCCAAATAACTTGCGGTCTCCAACTTCATCCCACATCAAAGGTGTTCTGCACCTCCTTCCGTACAATGCCTCGAAAGGGGCCATTTGCAGACTGGTCTGATAACTGTTGTTGTAAGAGAACTCTGTGTATGGTAAATTATCATCCCAACTAGATCCATAATCTAGCGTACAAGCGCTCAACATTTCCTCCAGAATCTGATTGACTCTCTCGGTCTGTCCATCTGTTTGTGGATGAAAGGCTGTACTAAACTCAAGCCTCGTACCCAAAGTCTCATGCAACTGCTTTCAAAACTTTGAAGTAAACTGTGTTCCTCTATCTGATACAATGGTCCTCGGAACTCCATGCAAACATACGATCCTGGTCATGTATATCTTGGCCAACTTAGCACTTGTATAAGTGGTCTTCACGGGGATAAAGTGAGCTACCTTCGTCAAGCGATCAACTATAACCCAGATAGAATCATACCCTGAACGTGTCCTGGGCAATCCTGTGATGAAATCCATCGCTAGCTTGTCCCACTTCCACTCCGGTATCGATAATGGCTGAAGTAACCCTTCTGGTTTCTGATGTTCTGCCTTGACTCTCTGACAGATGTTACATATCGCTACATACTCAGAAATGTCCTTCTTCGTTCCTGTCCACCAGAAATTCTACTTCAAATCCAGGTACATCTTAGTGTTGCCTGGATGTATCAAATACGGCGAATCATGAGCCTCTTGAGGAATCAACTTCCTGATCTCGGGTTCATTGGGAACATATATGTGCTCTTCAAACCAAAGCGTTCCGTATTCATCCTCAAGGAATCCTTCTGCCTTTCCTTTTTCCATTCTTCCCTTTATTTATGCAATTCCTTTGTCAGTCTTCTAAGCTTCTCGAATCTTTCCCAACAAAGTGGACTGAATCTCCAGTGTAGCAACATAGCCTCTAGGGACTATCTCCAACTGTAAATCTCTGAGGTCATTTGCCAACTCCTTTGGTAAACCTCCGATTATGATCGTGTTAACATAACTCTTGCGACTCAGCGCATCTGCCATGACATTGGCTTTTCCTGGATGATAATGCAGTCTCATGTCGTAATCTTTAATGAGCTCCAGCCATCTCCTTTTCGTGAGATTCAACTCCTTCTGCATGAAGATATACTTCAAACTCTTATGATCCGTGTATACATCACAATGGTTTCCAATAAGAAAGTGTCTCCAGGTCTTGAGTGCGCGCACTATGGCTGCTAACTCCAAATCATGCATGGGATAATTCAACTCATGAGGTCGAAGCTGACGTGAGGCATATGAAACAACTCTTCCTTCTTGCATGAGAACGCCTCCAAGTCCTTGACATGAAGCGTCACAATACACCTGAAAATCCTTGCGAATATTCGGGAGAATCAGCACTGGGGTTGTAACCAAATGCTTCCTCAACTCTTGAAAACTGGCCTCACATTCTTCGATCCAATTGTACTTACTTTCCTTCTTCAACAATTCTGTCATGGGCTTCGCAATCTTGCTGAAATTCTCAATGAACCTCTGGTAATATCATGTGAGTCCAAGAAAACTGAGAATCTCTCCAACTGAGGTGGGTGCCTTCCATTCCGTAACGGCCTCTACTTTGGAAGGGTCCACTGCTATACAATCTCCTGATATAACATGTCCGAGAAATCCTACTTCCTTCAACCAAAACTCACATTTGCTGAACTTGGCATATTACTGATGTTCCCTGAGCTTCTCGAGAACTAAATACAAATGTTCCGTGTGTTCGTCTTCGTTCTTGGAGTAAACCAATATGTCATCAATGAACACCACAAACTTATCCAAGAACTCCATTAATACATTGTTCATCATACTCGTGAAATAAGCAGGGGGATTAGTCAATCCAAATGACATAACTGTGTACTCGTAAAGCCCGTACCTTGTGGTAAAAGTTGTCTTAGGTATGTCCTACTCTCGGATCTTCAACTGGTGATTACTAGATCGTAAATCGATCTTAGATAATACCTTGGCTCCTTGCAACTGGTAAAACAAATCATTGATCATTGGCAGAGGGTACTTGTTCTTGATCGTCACCTCGTTCAGTGCACGATAATCTACAACCATTCTCAATGATCCATCCTTCTTCTCGACTAAAAGCACCGGGCCTCCCCAAGGTGTAGAACTTGGTCGAATGTAACTTTTCTCCATTAACTCCTTGATCTGCTTCTTGATCTCTTCCAGATCATTAGCGGGCATCCGGTATGGTCTCTTAGATATTGGTCCGGTGCCGGGTAACAGCTCGGTCAAAAACTTAATGTCTCGATCCGGTGGCATGCCTGGTAACTCCTCCAAAAACACATCGGGTTAATCCTTCACAATGAGCACTTCCTCATGAACAACTCCGGAGAGTGCATTCACTTGCTTCCTCCTTGGCGTGTGTCATGACACATATTTGATCCTCTTTCCTTCCGGTGTGGTGAGGAGAATTGTCTTACTGGCGCAGTCAATGTTTCCTTTATACTTGGATAGCCAATCCATACCTATGATCACGTCAAAACCCTGGGATTCCAAGACAATGACGTCTGAGGGGAACACATGTCTCCCTATAGTTAGTGGAAACTGAAAACATCCTCGACTAGCCATATAATCTGCTCCAGGGGAACTCACTAACATAGGTGTCTTAAGGCCTACGGTTGGCAATTTATACTTTTCCACAAAACCCCTTGATATGTATGAATGTGGTGCACGAGTGTCAAATAAAACAAGGGTTGTAAATGCATTAATCAAAAACTTACCAACAACTGCGTCGAGCTGATCATCAATCTCCTCCACATTGACGTGATTCACCCGTCCTCTGGTGAACGGGTTGGGCTTCTTTCCTGAGCTTCCATTGCCAGTCCCATTCTTTGACCCAGGATAGTCGTTAGCGTAATGTCCGGTCTTCCCACACTTGAAACAAGTAATGTTACTTAGGTCCCTCTTGGTGGGTGTTGATGGGGTGGAACGGTTCTGACTGTTGCTTGCTCCATTCCCATAGCCATTCCTGGGGCCACTATGGCTGTGTGCATTCCCTCCATTATTAGAATGGCTTCCGTTATGAGTGGGATAGTTATGCCCTCCTGAGAATGGAGTATAGCACGGCTTCTGCTGGGCTCCAGAGTTATGCCCTCCTGGTAGTTGTTGTAGGTTTTTAACATCAGTTGCAAGCTCATATCATCATTGAGTCCCTCAAGAAACTTCTCTTGCTCCGCGGCGTCAGTGGCCACATCATCTGGCGCATAGCGAGCTAACTGCCTAAAGCCATCCACATACTGCCCCACAACACGGTTTCCTTGGCGCAAGTTGCGAAACTCATGCTTCTTCAGGCTCATGGCTCCAGCTGAGACATATGCAGTACGAAAGGCTTGCTGAAACTGATCCTAAGTAACTGTATCCAGTGGAAAAGTGGCGGTGTAGTTCTCCCACCAAGCGGCTGCTGGTCCCTCAAGCTGATGTGCGGCAAAGCGCACGCTCTCTGCATCTATGCATCATGCTGTTGCTAGCTCTCTTCCCATCTTGCGGAGCCAGTCATCCGCAACAATTGCCTCGGTGCTACTAGAGAACACCGGCGAATCAACCTTGGAAACCAGGCCAGGTTGTCATGGGGAGGCGGAGGTGGGTTGTTGTTGTTGCCTTGGTTCTGAACAAGTAGTTGCATCTAAGTGTTCTGCTTCTGGATGAACCGAGTGAGCTCAGGTGGGAAAGCAAACCCATTGTCGCGTCTCAGAGGCATCTGAGGGTTTAGAGGGACCATAAAATAGAATAGAATGAGGTCTAATGAGATGTTCACTACCCATATGCACATGAGACAAACATTTTCATATCAATCACTCAATTTCAATCAATAGCACACAAAGAGATCCTATTAAAAAGCTAGCGAACGATTCTAACTACTTGGAAGAATACTAATGATTACAGGGTGGTCATCTATAACTATCATCGGAAGACTCCATGATATCCGCCCCAGCTTCGTCTTCATAATCACTTTCATCACTGTCGGTGTCGTCTATCAGAATGTAGTTCTCCATATGAATGCCCGTCTCTGGTTCTGGCTTCACCGTGTTTTTTCCAACCTTCTTCTTTAGTGCTTCATTCTGCTCCACTAGTACGGGAATTTCCTCTTCATATCCATCACGTACTGACTTGAGTTCCTCTTCTAGCTCGATATTTCGTGTCATCACCGTCTTGGTCTTTTGCATGAGTGTGCACATCTGGTTCTCATAGCGTCGAATGTGTTGGTCCATCTCCTGGATGAATGCTGCAATAGATCAATCCTTCCTGGTGCGAATCATCTCCCATTGCTCATCTCGTTGTCCACAAATATGGTAGATGGTGTCTTCAAGATCCTTGTTGTAGACTTCACATATGCGCCCAAATGTGATGTGAGCTTCCATACACTTTCCCAAGCTCCAAGTAGGTGCGTCAAAGGCCAGCTCAAGAGGTTCCGTGACTGGTGCAATAGTCCTCCCAGGAACGCTAACTTTGATCTTCCAGCATTCCTCTTCCGGCAATGTTGCATGGAAATTTCCACCGATACTTGGTATTCCGATGTGCAGGTACCTTGTGACTTCCTTCAAGTGTCTTCCGAAAGGGGTATCATCATCTGGCTGAGTGAACTTGCTCCGAGGGTCTGACATCTATAGAATAGAAATTGAGAAGGATTAGAATGAGCAGAGAAGAAATAGAATGAGTAGAGAAGAACATCCCGTGGCTTATCCTAATGGTCGCGTCCTATAGTCAATGTGGGCTCCGATACCATCTTGTAGTGACCTCGATCCCAATGGACCAGAGTCTCTAGGCTTAAGTGTCATCCCTGGATCGGTATGCTGACACACACAGTACTTGAGGATTTATAACAGAGGTTCAATCACACTTTATTATATCGAAATCCTTAAAGAGGTAATATCCATTACACGAATATGGCTAAAGGCCATCTAAAATAATAAACTGTAGAAGCAATTAAGATTAGTTGAGTCCATCAATCTCCACGGCAAACATTGAGTGCATGACAACGACCTATCGCACCATAATCTTCGTCTGAAAACTCTGCAACATGATACGTTGGAGCCATGTAGGTCAGGACATTGAATATGCTGGCAAGAACACACTACATCAATAATGATGAACAATGTCTACAACTACATGCATATTCGGCTGGTGGAGGCTGTAAGGTCAATTTTGCATAAAGCTAGTTTTTCCCTACAACAAAGGAATAAATTTTATTTACTAATTAGTTGTATTAAGCAATATTGAGAATGGTTCCCCAATCTCAATCCCCAAATTACCAAAGTCATTGATAACCCACAAGTGTAGGGGATCGCAACAGTTTTCGAGGGTAAAGTATTCAACCCAAATTTATTGATTCCACACAAGGGGAGCCAAAGAATACTCTTAAGTATTAGCAACTGAGTTGTCAATTCAACCACACCTGGAAACTTAGTATCTACAACAAGGTAGTTTAGTAGCAAAGTAATATGGGGATAGCGGTAACAACAATAAAAGTAATGGTAGTGTTTTTGTAGTTTTTGTAATAGTAGCAGCGGAAAAGT
Organism: Secale cereale; assembly: GCA_902687465.1. NCBI lineage: Eukaryota > Viridiplantae > Streptophyta > Magnoliopsida > Poales > Poaceae > Secale > Secale cereale. The sequence goes on from LR738709.1 coordinate 103,833,130, forward strand.
AAATAGGCAACAAGCAATATGTGAAAAGCTCGTAGGCATTGGATCGGTGATGGCAAATTATGTCGGATGCAATTCATCTTGTAGAAGTTATAACCTAGGGTGACACGGAACTAGCTCCAGTTCATCAATGTAATGTAGGCATGTATTCCGAACATAGTCATACGTGCTTATGGAAAAGAACTTGCATGACATCCTTTGTCCTACCCTCCCGTGGCAGCGGGGTCCTATTGAAAACTAAGGGAAATTAAGGCCTCCTTTTAATAGAGTACCGGAACAATGCATTAACACATAGTGAATACATGAACTCCTTAGACTACGGTCATCACCGGGAGTGGTCCCGATTATTGTCACTTCGGGGTTGCCGGTGAAGGAAATATGCCCTAGAGGCAATAATAAAGTTGTTATTTATATTTCCTTATATCATGATAAATGTTTATTATTCATGCTAGAATTGTATTAACCGGAAACTTATTACATGTGTGAATACATAGACAAAACAGAGTGTCCCTAGTATGCCTCTACTAGACTAGCTCATTGATCAAAGATAGTTATGTTTCCTAACCATAGACATGAGTTGTCATTTGATCAACGAGATCACATCATTAGGAGAATGATGTGATGGACAAGACCCATCCATTATCTTAGCACTATGATCGTTTAGTTTTACTGCTATTGCTTTCTTCATGACTTATACATGTTCCTATGACTATGAGATTATGCAACTCCCGAATACCGTAGGAACACCTTGTGTGCTATCAAATGTCACAACGTAACTGGGTGATCATAAAGATGCTCTATAGGTGTCTTCGAAAGTGTTCGTGTTGTTGGCATAGATCAAGACTAGGGTTTGTCACTCCGAGTGTCGGAGAGGTATCTCTGGGCCCTCTCGGTAATGCACATCATAATAAGCCTTGCAAGCAAAAGACTAATGAGTTAGTCACGAGATGATGTATTACGGAACGAGTAAAGAGACTTGCCAGTAACGAGATTGAACTAGGTATAGAGATACCGACGATCGAATCTCGGGCAAGTAACATACCAATGACAAAAGGAACAACGTATGTTGTTATGCGGTTAGACCGATAAAGATCTTCGTAGAATATGTAGGAGCCAATATGAGCATCTAGGTTCCGCTATTGGTTATTTACCGGAGATGAGTCTCGGTCATGTCCTCATAGTTCTCGAACCCGTAGGGTCCGCACGCTTAACGTTTGATGACGATCGGTATTATGAGTTTATGAGTTTTGATGTACCGAAGGAGTTCGGAGTCCCGGATGAGACCGGGGACATGACGAGGATTCTCCAAATGGTCGAGACGTAAAGATCGATATATTGGACGACTATATTCAGACATCGGAAAGGTTTCGAGTGATTCGGGTATTTTTCGGAGTATATGGGCCTTATTGGGCCATACGGGAATAGAGGAGAAAGGCCAAAAGGAAGGAGGCGCGCGCCCTCCCTCTTGTCCGAATTGGACAAGAGGTGCATGTAATGCCCCGGATGTAATACTTTCCCTTTTGGGTATATAATATATCTCCGGTTTCATCTATTTCCATTCCGGGTTCTTTGTCTTTCGGGTTTTCGTCGTTTTGTTGTGTGAGTGTGTGGCATTCATTCATATCATTTAGACATGTGCATCGCATTGCATTTGTGTTGTAGGTTGCATCCGGTTCCGCGTGTTTCTTCCCGTTGTCCGTTTCGCGTTCCGGAGCTCCCTCTCGTGTCCGTGACGTCCCGTAGTACTACTTTGTTGTTCGGGCGTTTAACGTTACCGGTGTGCCGCGAGGTTGTTGTCTGTGTTGTTGTTTTGTTGTGTGCAACCCGCCTCTCAAATCTCGTCTCGTTGGGACTCCGTAGCTATTCCATCCGTTGTTCGTGTGGGTCCGAAGTGCCTTCACTTCGTGTCCCAGAAACACCCCTACTGCAGTCTTTTATCTCCTTCTAGGCCTTTTTAATCTATCCCCGCGATCGGATCCGTCGGATCGCGATCGGAGGGCTCCTAGCGCCCCCAAATCTCCAAACCCTAGCAAAAACTGCTATTTATAGACCCCTAGTCTATTTTGGGCATCCCCTTCATCTTCCTCCTTCTTCCCCTATTTTTTTTTCCTTCTTTCTTCTCAGATCCGATCCAACCAGCCACTTGGCTGGATCCATCGAACGCAGCCCGAGCGCCCGACCTGGCGACGCCAGGGTCAACGATCGTCCGATCGACCGAGGAGATCTTCCCCGCAGCGATCGCCTCGGCCGCGAGGCCGCGTCGCCACCGCACCAGCTGGTGGGCTGGACCACTTCGCCGCGCTCCAGGCCCACCTCCCGCATCGCGCCAGTCGGCCTCGTCGGTGCCCACATCGCCGGCTGGGCTTCGCCTCCGCACCGGCCCAGCTCCCCAACGGGCACCGCGCGCCTCGACCGGGCCATCGCCTTCCGCCCCAGCGCTCCCGCGCCAGCTGGGCCCTCCAGCGCCACCGCGGGCCGCCGCCCCCCTCCGCCACCGCGGGCCTTCCGCGCACCCCGGGCCTCCCTCCAGCCGCTGGGCGCGCCGCCTCCCAGGCGCCAGGCCGCGGGCCGCCGCTCCTCCTCCCGCGGGCCGCCGCACCAAAGCCGCCGCGCCGGCCCGTTGTCTTTTTTTCTTCAGATCTGGATCTGTCTAGGTTGAACCCTAAAATCTTTCTAAGTCCCTTTTAATTCCGTTCTGAAATGCAATTTTTGACCTGCTCTAACTTTTTGCCTGTTGCTCCGTTTTGCGCGTGTAGCATGTCCAGACGTTCGTGGAGACTTGCTCTACGTTTTACCTGTTGTTGTCATGCATGTTAGGGATCATCTAGGTGCTTGTTTTTCTGTTGCAAGAGTGCATCGTGATATAAACTGCTGTTATGTGTTATTTTTGTGCCACCTTTGTCATGTGATATCTTCTAGCTCGTTTGTCCGAATGATGCAAATGACATGTCCACGTGTTCGTCTTGCCTTGATCTACAAGTTGTTTGTGATAGGTTGCATGTTAGATTTATTCTTGTCTTGTTATCATCGTTGCAAAGTGCCATGTGGCTGTAATGTGTTTTCACTTGTTATGAAATGCCATCTTGTTGAGCTCGTTGCTATCGTTGTGTTTACCTACATGATGCATGCTTGTGTGTTTCGGGATCAGCTTCATGTGCACTTTGATGAGGTGCTTACCCTTTGCCATGTTTAGTTTCGAGGTGACTTAAACATGCTCTTTTATATGCCATGATGATATTGCTGTTTTAGGACTTAGTGGTTCACTAAGTCTGAAATCTGTAACGTTCCGATGCCATGTTCGTGTGATGTTCTAGGACAAAGCATGATAGTTTTGGAGTGGTTTTTGATTGTTCCTTGTAGTATATATTGTTGTATTTCCATTCATGTCCTCACATGTCCATTTAAGTGGCTGTAGCATGTTTATCTTTTGCTCCAAAGTTTCAATAAAATTCTGCTGCCAGAATTTTATTGTCAAGTTCAATATGTCCAAGATCATTGCTATTGATCCGTGACTCCGTTGGGGGTGCACCTTGGACTTAGTTGCTGTAGTATATGTCTAGTTTGTGTTCATGTCCTTTGCCATGTTGTTTGGGTGCTGTAGCTCAATTATTTTGAGCTCCGAAGTTGCTATGTTGCTGTAATTTTCAGCTTTCGCTCAAATCTTGTTTCGGGCATAACTTTTAGCCCGTAACTCCGATTTCAGCGAATCTTATATCAAACTTGATTGATTTTCTGTGTAGATTAATAATATCAGATTGTTATCATGTTTTGAGGTGTTTTGCTTGAGTGATATTTTCCGTGCTCCGTGTGCATCCTTAGTGCATCCATCTTGCATTCATCTTTTTCGAGTGCGCATTGCATCTTGTTGATTGGTGCTTGGTGTGATTGTTGTGTTTAGAGCCGGAAGCTGAGACCGAGATCAAGTACGAGCACGAGGTTTCCAACGAGGTTGAGCACGAGGACCCTTCTTACGATCCGAACGACTTCTCTTCAGGCAAGATGACCGAACCCCGATAACATTACTATCTTTGCCTATTGCTAGTAGTCTCGATCTATAGTTTTGCCTCGATGCCCATGATCTTCTTGTCAGCCTCCTACTTGTAACCAATTGCCATGTTTAACCAACCTACCTATGCAAACCGTTGCTTGGCTAAGTACGCTTCGCTCAGCCCTTCTTATAGCATTGCTAGTTGCAGGTGAAGATCGAAGATGTTTGCTTCATGTTGAAGTTTTGGTTGGGTTATATCACACTATATAATTGCTAAATGAAATCATCTATATATCGGCAAGGGTGGAAGGCTAATCCTTTTGCTTGGTGATTTGTTCCACTCATGCCGTTAGGATCCGTATAAGCCGGTTTTATGTTCCTTGATTATGCGTTCCTAACACGGTTGGGGTGTATGGGACCCCCTCGATAAACCGCTAAGTGCTAAGTCTTTTCCAGCAAGTCCCAACATTGGTACTATTTGCCTAATAACAAACTAAACTTGCATAGGGAGTAATTAACCCTCTTTCTTAATCAATAACCCCGGGCCAGTGCTCCACATGAGTGTTGGTCCGAAACGAGCAGACTGCGGGGCCGCCTCGGGGCAACCTGAGGTATCTGGCATACACCTGTAGGATGACTCATCCGGTCGTGTCCTGAGACTTAGATACGTGCGGCTACTATCAGGGTGTCGACACGCCGGGAGGATTTGCTGGATTAGCCTTACCTTAGCTCAGTATATCTTGAGCACGGGATTCCGAGGATACTCGGGTCTTCCCACTTTGGAGTTGCGACTCCGCGGATTGTGGGCTTGTAATGGGTCAAGTTGGAACAACCCTGCAGGGTTTGAACTTTCGAAAGCCGTGCCCGCGGTTATGTGGCAGATGGGAGCTTGTTAATTCCGATTGTAGATAACTTGACACAATGTTACTAATACACTACCAGCGTTTGTTCCGTGACCGTCAATTTCCGAATAGGGATTCGGGAGTTGAACACGGAGGGGTTATGATTGTTGAGCTTGTAGCTAGGATCACTTCGTGATCACTTCTCGTTCGAGGCTTCTCTTCTCGCTCTCACTCACGTAAGCTAGTTGCTAGTTGCTGCTGCAGACTTATTCTTTTCTTCAGCCTTATCCTCACCCAAGGGCTTTGATAGTCTTGTTACCCGGAGACGGGATTGCTGAGTCCTCTGTGGCTCACAGTTACTTCACACACCAGATGCAGGTCCAGCTATGAGCTATCCAGGTGATGGCACCGAGCTGGATTGGGAGTACGACGAGGAGCGTAGTCGGTACTATGTGCGATACCCGGATGATCAGTAGTGGAGACTCTTACTAGGATTCGATCCGTCTGTGGTTTATTTATCTAAGTTTGGTACTTTGACTTTTGGGTTTTGCCCTTAGAGGGTTGTGATGTTCTTAATGTATGATGTTTGAGACTTGTACTGTTATTCTGTGACGTGGCGAGTGTAAGCCAACTATTTTCTGTTTACTATCCCCTCTTTTACATGAGTTGTGCAAAGATTACCAAACTTGAGATCATTCTAGGATGGATTTATGCCTTTAAGTCGTGCCTCGACACGTAGGAGGTATAACTCCATCCTGGGCATTACAGTGCAGCCCCCTTTTCCTTCTCCCTCTCCACCTCTTTCCTTCTCTCCTACTCCGGAAAGGAAAGGGGAATCCTACTAGGACATGGGAGTCCTAGTAGGACTCCCCACACTTGGCGGGCCCCCTCTAGGGCCGGCCTCTCCCTTGCTCCTTTATATACGGGGGCAGGGGGCACCCTAGGACACACAAGTTGAATTGTTTTAGCCGTGTGCGGTGCCCCTCTCCACAGAAACACACCTCAGTCATACCGTTGCAGTGCTTAGGCGAAGCCCTGCGCCGGTAGATACATCATATCTGTCACCACGCCGTCGTGCTGGCGAAACTCTCCCGTGAAGCTCAACTGGATCAAGAGGTCGTGGGACGTCATCAAGCTGAACATGTGCTGAACGCGGAGGTGCCGTACGTTCGGTGCTTGATAGGTTGGATCGCGAAGAAGTTCGACTACATCAACCGCGTCACTTGACGCTTCCGCTCCCGGTCTACGAGGGTACGTAGACACACTCCCCCCCTCGTTGATATGCATCTTGTAGATAGATCTTGCGTGATCGTAGGAAAATTTTGAAAATATTACGTTTTCCAACAATGACATCATGAGCCAGGTCTATGCGTAGATGATATGCACGAGTAGAACACAATGAGTTGTGGGCGATACTAGTCATACTGCTTACCAGCATGTCATACTTTTCTTCGGCGGTATTGTGAGATGAAGCGGCCCGGACTGATATTACGCGTACGCTTACGCTAGATTGGTTTCACCGTTATGAGCAATCGTTGCTTAAAGGTGACTGGCGGGTGTCTATCTCTCTCACTTTAGCTGAATCAAGTGTGGCTACGCCCGGTCCTTGTGAAGGTTAAAACAGCACATACTTGACGAAACATCGTTGTGGTTTTGTATGCGTAGGTAAGAACGGTTCTTGCTAAGCCCATAGCAACCACGTAAAACTTGCAACAACAAAGTAGAGGACGTCTAACTTGTTTTTGCATGGCATGTTGTGATGTGATATGGTCAAGACATGAGGAGATATACGGTTTTGTATGAGATGATCATGTTTTGTAAAGTTATCGGCAACTGACAGGAGCCATATGGTTGTCGCTTTATTGTATGAAATGCAATCGCCACGTAATTGCTTTACTTTATCACTAAGCGGTAGCGATAGTCGTAGAAGCAATAGTTGGCAAGACGACAACGATGCTACGATGGAGATCAAGGTGTCGTGCCGGTGACGAAGGTGATCATGACGATGCTTTGGAGATGGAGATCAAAAGCACAAGATGATGATGGCCATATCATGTCACATATTTTGATTGCATGTGATGTTTATTTTATTATGCCTCTTATTTTGCTTAGTTCGACGGTAGCATTATAAGATGATCCCTTACTAAATTTCAAGGTATAAGTGTTCTCCCTAAGTATGCACCGTTGCGAAAGTTCGTCGTGCCGAGACACCACGTGATGATCGGGTGTGATAAGCTCTACATTCAAATACAACGGGTGTAAGCCAGTTTTGCACACGCATAATACTCGGGTTAAACTTGACGAGCCTAGCATATGCAGATATGGCCTCGGAACACTGGAGACCGGAAGGTCGAGCGTGAATCATATAGTAGATATGATCAACATAAGATGTTCACCATTGAAACTACTCCATCTCACGTGATGATCGGACATGGTTTAGTTGATTTGGATCACGTGATCATTTAGATGACTAGAGGTATGTCTATCTAAGTGGGAGTTCTTAAGTAATATGATTAAATTGAACTTTAATTTATCATGAACTTAGTCCTCGTAGTATTAGCATATCTATGTTGTAGATCAATAGCTCACGATGTTGCTCCCCGTTTATTTTCATATGTTCCTAGAGAAAACTAAGTTGAAAGATGTTAGTAGCAATGATGCGGAATTGTTCCGTGATCTGAGGATTATCCTCATTGCTGCACAGAGAATTATGTCCTTGATGGACCGCTAGGTGACAGACCTATTGCAGGAGCAGATGTAGATGTTATGAACGTTTTGACAAAAGCTCGGTATGATGACTACTTGATAGTTTAAGTGCACCATGCTTTACGGCTTAGAACCGGGACTTCAAAAACATTTTGAACGCCACGGAGCATATAAGATGTTCCAAGAGTTGAAATTAGTATTTCATACTCATGCCCGTGTCGAGAGGTATAAGACTTCTGACAGTACTTTTCCTACAAGATGGAGGAGAATAGCTCAACCAGTGAGCATGTGCTAAGATTGTCTGGGTACTACAATTACTTGAATCAAGTTGGAGTTAATCTTCGAGATAAGATAATAATTGACAAAGTTCTCTAGTCACTATCACCAAGTTAGTAGAACTTCGTGATGAACTATAATATGCAAGGGATGACGAAAGGAATTCCCGAGCTCTTTGCGATGCTGAAGTCGGCGAAGGTAGAAATCATGAAAAAGCATCAAGTGTTGATGGTTAGCAAGACCACTTGTTTCAAGTAAAGGGCAAAGGGATAGAAGGGGAACTTCAAGAAGAATGACAAGCAAGTTGTCACTCCCGTGAAGAAACCCAAAGCTAAAACTCAAGCCTGAAACTAAGTGCTTCTACTGCAAAGGAAATGGTCAATGGAAGTGGAACTTCCCTAGATACTTGGCGGATAAGAAGGATGGCAAAGTGAACAAAGGTATATTTTGATATACAGATTATTGATGTGTACTTTACTAGTGTTCATAGTAACCCCTGGGTATTTGATACCGGTTCAATTGCTAAAATTAGTAACTCGAAACGAGAATTGCAGAATGAACAGAGACTAGTTAAAGGTGAAGTGACGACGTGTGTTGGAAGTGGTTCCAAGATTGATATGATCATCATCGCACACTCCCTATACTTTCGGGATTAGTGTAAAACCTAAATAAATGTTATTTGGCATTTGCGTTGAGCATGAATATGATTTGATCATATTTGTTGCAATACGGTTATTCATTTAAAGTCATAGAATAATTGTTATTCTGTTTACATGAATAAAACCTTCGATGGTCATACACCCAATGAAAATAGTTTGTTGGATTTCGATCGTGGTGATACACATATTCATAATATTGAAGCCAAAATATACAAGGTTAATAATGACAGTGCAACTTATTTGTGGCACTGCCGTTTAGGTCATAATGGTGTAAAGCGCATGAAGAAACTCCATAGTGATGGACTTTTGGAATCACTTGATTATGAATCACTTGGTGCTTGCGAACCATGCCTCATGGGCAAGATGACTAAAACTCCGTTCTCCTGAACAATGGAGCGAGCAACAGATTTGTTGGAGATCATACATACAGATGTATGTGCACCAATGAGTGTTGAAGCTCGCGGCGGGTATCGTTATTTTCTGACCTTCACTGATGATTTGAGCAGATATGGGTATGTCTACTTAATGAAGCACAAGTCTGAAACATTTGAAAAGTTAAAAGAATTTCAGAGTGAAGTGGAGAATCATCGTAACAAGAAAATAAGAGTTTCTACGATATGATCGTAGAGGTAAAATATTTGAGTTAGCGAGTTTGGCCTTTAGTAAAAACAATGTGAAATAGTTTCACTACTCACGCCACCTAGAACACCACAGTGTAATGGTGTGTCCAAACATCATAACCGTACTTTATTAGATATGGTGCGATCGATGATGTCTCTTACAGATCTACCACTATCGCTTTTGGGGTTATGCATTAGAGACAGCTACATTCACATTAAATAGGGCACCATCTAAATCCGTGGAGATGACACCGTATGAACTGTGGTTTGACGAGAAACCTAAGCTGTCATTTCTTTAAGTTTGGGACTGCGATGCTTATGTGAAAAAGTTTCAACATGATAAGCTCGAACCCAAATCGGAGAATTAAATCTTCATAGGATACCCAAAAGAAACTGTTGGGTACACCTTCTATCACAGATCCGAAGGCAAGGTCTTTGTTGCTAAGAGTGGATCCTTTCTAGAGAAGGAGTTTCTCTCGAAAGAAGTGAGTGGGAGGAAAGTAGAACTTGATGAGGTAATTGTACCTTCTCCCGAATTGGAAAGTGGAACATCACAGAAACTAGTTCCAGTGATTCCTACACCAATTAGTGAGGAAGCTAATGATGATGATCATGAAACTTCAGATCAAGTTTTTGCTGAACTTTATAGATCAACCAGAGTTCGTTCCACATCAGAGTGGTACCGCAACCCGGTTTTGGAAGTCATGTTACTGGACCATGATGAACCTACGAACTATGAGGAAGCGATGATGAGCCCAGATTTCGCAAAATGGCTTGAGGCCATGAAATCTGAGATGGGATCCATGTATGAGAACAAAGTGTGGACTTTGGTTGACTTGCCCGATGATCGGCAAGCCATCGAAAATAAATGGATCTTCAAGAGTAAGACTGACGCTGACGGTAATGTTACTGTTTACAAAGCTCGACTTGTTGCGAAAGTTTTTCAACAAGTTCAAGGAGTTGACTACGATGAGACTTTCTCACCCGCAGCGATGCTTAAGTCTGTCCGAATCATGTTAGCAATTGCCCCATTTTATGAAATCTGGCAAATGGATAACAAAACTGCATTCTTTAATGGATTTATTAAAGAAGACTTGTATATGATGCAACCAGAAGGTTTTTTCAATCCTAAAGGTGCTAACAAAATGTGCAAGCTCCAGCGATCCATCTATGGACTGGTGCAAGCATCTCGGAGTTGGAATATACGCTTTGATCATACGCTTTGATAAGTTGATCAAAGCATATAGATTTATACAGACTTGCGGTGAAGCCTGTATTTACAAGAAGTGAGTGGGAGCACTACAACCTTTCTGATAAGTATATGTGAATAACATATTGTCGATCAGAAATGATGTAGAATTTTCTAGAAAGCCTAAAGGAGTGTTTGAAAGGAGTTTTTCAAAGAAAGACCTTGGTGAAGCTGCTTACATATTGGGCATCAAGATCTATGGAGATAGATCAATACGCTTGATAAGACTTTCGATGAGTACATACCTTGATAAGATTTTGAAGTAGTTCAAAATGGATCAGTCAAAGAAGGAGTTCTTTCTTGACTTGTAAGGTGTGAAGTTGAGTAAGACTCAAAGCCAGACCACGACAGAAAAATATAGAGAGAATGAAAGTCATTCCCTATGCCTCAGCCATAGGTTCTATAAGGTATGCCATGCTGTGTACCAAACATGTTGTGTACCTTGCCATGAGTTTGTCAAGGGGGTACAATAGTGATCGAGGAGTAGATCAATGTACAGCGGTCAAAATTATCCTTAGTAACTGGATGACTAAGGAAATGTTTCTCGATTATGGAGGTGATAAAGAGTTTGTCGTAAAGGGTTACGCCGATGCAAGCTTTGACACTAAATCCAGATGACTCTAAGTATCAATCTGGATGCGTATTGAAAGTGGGATTAGCTAGAGTAGCTCTATGCAGAGCATTGTAGACATAGAAATTTGCGAAATACATACGGATCTGAATGTGACAGACCCGTTGACTAAACTTCTCTCACAAGCAAAACATGATCACACCTTATTACTCTAGGGTATTAATCACATAGCGATGTGAACTAGATTATTGACTCTAGTAAACCCTTTGGGTGTTGGTCACATGGCGATGTGAACTATGAGTGTTATTCACATAACGATGTGAACTATCGATATTAAATCACATGGCGATGTGAGCTAGATTATTGACTCTAGTGCAAGTGGGAGACTGAAGGAAATATGCCCTAAAGGCAATAATAAAGTTGTTATTTATATTTCCTTATATCATGCTCGAATTGTATTAACCGGAAACTTATTACATGTGTGAATACATAGACAAAACAGAGTGTCCCTAGTATGCCTCTACTAGACTAGCTCATTGATCAAAGATGGTTATGTTTCCTAACCATAGACATGAGTTGTCATTTGATCAATGGGATCACATCATTAGGAGAATGATGCGATGGACAAGACCCATCCGTTAGCTTAGCACTATGATCGTTTAGTTTTACTGCTATTGCTTTCTTCATGACTTATACATGTTCCTATGACTATGAGATTATGCAACTCCCGAATACCGTAGGAACACCTTGTGTGCTATCAAACGTCACAACGTAACTGGGTGATCATAAAGATGCTCTATAGGTGTATCCGAAAGTGTTCGTGGTGTTGGCATAGATCAAGACTAGGATTTGTAACTCCGAGTGTCGGAGAGGTATCTCTGGGCCCTCTCGGGAATGCACATCATAATAAGCCTTGCAAGCAAAAGACTAATGAGTTAGTCACGAGATGATGTATTACGGAATGAGTAAAAAGACTTTCCGGTATCGAGATTGAACTAGGTATAGAGATACCGACGATCGAATCTCGGGCAAGTAACATACCAATGACAAAAGGAACAACGTATGATGTTATGTGGTTTGACCGATAAAGATCTTCGTAGAATATGTAGGAGCCAATATGAGCATCCAGGTTCCGCTATTGGTTATTTACCGGAGATGAGTCTCGGTCATGTCTACATAGTTCTCGAACCCGTAGGGTCCGCACGCTTAACGTTTGATGACGATCGGTATTATGAGTTTATGAGTTTTGATGTACCGAAGGAGTTCGGAGTCCCGGATGAGACCGGGGACATGACGAGGAGTCTCGAAATGGTCGAGACGTAAAGATCGATATATTGGACGACTATATTCGGACATCGGAAAGGTTCCGAGTGATTCGGGTATTTTTCGGAGTATATGGGCCTTATTGGGCCATACGGGAATAGAGGAGAAAGGCCAAAAGGAAGGAGGCGCGCGCCCCCCCCCC
>LR738709.1:103845512-103868073 GCA_902687465.1 Secale cereale
CCCCCCCCCCTCTGGTCCGAATTGGACAAGGGGTGCAGCCCCCTTTTCCTTCTCCCTCTCCACCTCTTTCCTTCTCTCCTACTCCGGAAAGGAAAGGGGAATCCTACTAGGACTTGGGAGTCCTAGTAGGACTCCCCACACTTGGCGCACCCCCTCTAGGGCCGGCCTCTCCCTTGCTCCTTTATATACGGTGGCAGAGGGGCACCCTAGGACACACAAGTTGAATTATTTTAGCCGTGTGCGGTGCCCCTCTCCACAGAAACACACCTAGGTCATACCGTTGCAGTGCTTAGGCGAAGCCCTGCACCGGCAGATACATCATATCTGTCACCACGCCGTCGTGCTGGCGAAACTCTCCCGTGAAGCTCAACTGGATCAAGAGCTCGTGGGACGTCATCAAGCTGAACGTGTGCTGAACACGGAGGTGCCGTACGTTCGGTGCTTGATCGGTTGGATCGCGAAGAAGTTCGACTACATCAACCGCGTTACTTAACGCTTCCGCTCCCGGTCTACGAGGGTACGTAGACACACTCTCCCCCTCGTTGCTATGCATCTAGTAGATAGATCTTGCGTGATCGTAGGAAAATTTTGAAAATACTACATTTCCCAACAGCCGGATCATAACACATAGTAGGTGACTATAGACTTGCAAGATAGGATCAAGAACACACATATATTCATGAAAACATAATAGGTACAGATCTGAAATCATGGCACTCCGGCCCTAGTGACAAGCATTAAGCATAGCAAAGTCATAGCAACATCAACCTCAGAACATAGTGGATACTAGAGATCAAACCCTAACAAAACTAACTCGATTACATGATAGATCCCATCCAACCCATCACCGCCCGGCAAGCCTATGATGGAATTACTCATGCACGGCGGTGAGCATCATGGAATTGGTGATGGAGGAAGGTCGATGATGACGATGGCGACGATCTCCACTCTCCGGAGCCCCGAACGGACTCCAGATCAGCCCTCCCGAGAGAGATTTGGGCTTGGCGGCGGCTCCGTATCGTAAAACGCGATAATTCTTTCTCTCTGAATTTTTTCTCCCCGAAAGTGAATATATGGCGTCAGGAGATATGTCGGTGGAGCGTTAGGGGGCCCACGAGGCAGGGGCGCACCCCCACCCTCCTGAACAGGGTGTGGGCCCCCTGGTCTGGATCTTTCCTCATGTATTTTTTATAGTTTCCAAAATAATTCTATGTGGATTTTTAGGTCATTCCGAGAACTTTTTATTTCTGCACAAAAACAACACCATGGCAAGTTAGAGTTCAAAACCATAAAAACAGTGTTAGTCCGGGTTAGTTCCATTCAAATCATGCAAGTTAGAGTTCAAAACAAGGGCAAAATTGTTTGGGAAAGTAGATACATTGGAGACATATCAACTCCCCCAAGCTTAAACCTTTGCTTGTCCTCAAGCAATTCAGTGGATAAACTGAATGTGATAAAGGAAAACTTTGACAAACTCTGTTTGCTCTTGTTGTTGTAAATATGTAAGCCATCATTCAGGTTTTCTGTAATAATCATGAACTAACCACATTCACAATAACTTTCAGGTCTCATGTCTACTCACATCAATGGCATAATCAACTAGCGAGCAATAATAATAAACCTCAGACGACAACACTTTCTCAAAACAATCATGATATGATATAACAAGATGGTATCTCACTAGCCCTTTCTGAGACCGCAAAACATAAATGCAGAGCACCTTTAAGGATCAAGGACTGACTAGACATTGTAATTCATGGTAAAAGAGATCCAGTCATGATCATACTCAATGCAAATTAATAGTAATACATGCAAATGATAGAGGTGCTCTCTAACTGGTGCTCTTTTATAAGAGGATGATGACTCAGCATAAAAGTAAATAGATAGGCCCTTCGTAGAGGGAAGCAGGGATTTGTAGAGGTGCCGGAGCTCGATTTTTAAATAGAGATGAAGAACATTTTGAGCGGTATACTTTCATTGTCAACATAACAGCCAAGAATTTTGATATCTTCCATACTACGCACATTATAGGCGGTTTCCAAACAGAATGGTAAAGTTTATACTCCCCCAACCACCAACAAGCACACTCCACGGCTATTCGAGTCCACGGGGTACCGTCCAAACAAGCAACAACCCTGGGGGAGTTTTGTTTAATTATTATGATTTTGAGCATGGGACTTGGCATCCCGGTTACCAGCCATTTTCTCATGAATGATGAGCGGAGTCCACTCATCGTGAGAATAACCCACCTAGCATGGAAGATATAGACAACCCTAGTTGATACATGAGCTGTTCGAGCATACAAAACATAATTTCATTTGAAAGTTTGGAGTTTGGCACATACAAATTTACTTGGAACGAGAGGTAATTACCGCATATAGGAACGTATGGTGGACTCATGTTGTCGGGACCCCGATCCTAAGTCACACCGATCTAGCTGTAACACGTCATATCACTTTGCGGCCTCACACACAGTATCCCCACGGGTGCCACCTTACCTGGCCCGGGACCGTTTGCGCATTTTGGCACACGTATATGACAGTGTCGCTAGCATCCATATGACAGAGAACCCGGGCCGACATGGCTAGTTATAAACCAAAAGTGGCACTAAATTACAGAGACATGCATCCATGACCCAACAACGAACGTGTCGGTCATCAACGTATGAACCCAAGTCGTAGTAAGCTACATGGACTTAAAGGAACAACGCGTGACATTTCCCCTAAGGGACAGACACGGGAACGAAGAAGGACACATGCCGGCCAGCCTACGGGTTCCGAGCAGTAGCAAGCTACCAAGGATCATTGGAAGCACTAGGAGGCATTTCCCTGTAAGATAGGCTACCAAAGGAAAACAACTAGGTGTCGGATCCCACACATACCAAGCATTTCAATCATACACACAATATGCTCAATATGTGCAAATACAACATTGCATCACAACAGAACTCTATGACTCAAAGTACTTTATTTAAAAGGCTCCAAGAGCCATACATAACATATCCATACAGGTAGGGGTCACATGACCCAACACTCAAGTCATACAGTCATACAAGCACAGGCGGAAGCTACATGTCTGAGTACAGACAACTTAGAAAATAAAATAGGCTCGGTGAAGCTTGACTATCTACAAGGCCCTTCACAAGCTCCAGATCTCCGTCTGGTTAACAAGCTACTCGTCGACGTCAACGTCTATGTAGAACCCATCAGAAGGGGCAGGGTTCTCCTCTGCAACAGTTATTAAGCAAACATGAGTACAAAGGTACTCAGCAAGTCTTACAACAGAACCTATCATACATGCAACATTATCAACAGGGGGTAGTGGAGTTCATAGCAGAAAGCCAGCTTTGACTCTTGGCTAACCTATACTACAAATCTCAACAGATTGCAAGATATTACTACGTACACGAGTCCTCTACTCACCACGTCAATACACCACCGAGGATCCTCTTCCGTCATCCTACGGAAGGGCCATCCGCGGCACTCACACTTATCTTGACGCTTTTAGTAGTATCCATCAACTTGTCTATGAACTGTAAGGGTAACCAAGTAGTCCGTACCGCGAACAACGGCTATTCGAATAGATTGGTAACCCTGCAGGGGTGTACTTCTTCACACATGTTTTCACCACTTAGCGTCTGCACACGACATGTGCTCGGCAGACTTCAAGCGAAAGCCGACATGGGTTTAGACCACGACCTAACCAACCACTCAAGTCTCTCGTCCAGGTTTATCGCCAATTTGGGTTCCATCCGTGGGGAGATCTGGCCGGGGTGTCGCTCACGGCCCCAAACGATGTGTACAGGGTTCCCGAGTCACCAAACGGGCAACCGGTACACCGTGCCACGTACCTGTCGCATCACAACCCACCCCGAGGGTCAGCGCTGTGCACGACCACCAGTAAACTACAAACACCAGAAACTAGTTGCAACTCCTGGACAGAGAACATGGCAGTCAATAAGTTGAGCGGGGTCATATTTCAGGGCCCAATGTGTGGTAGTAACTGTAACTTGAACCACACATACAGATCTCAAGTCCTATGGGTGGTTCCAATGAAACAACCCACCACGTACTCCTACATGGCCTTTCATCGATACCTTTACCAAACATGTTCCACATTTCCCTCTCTTTACCGGTATGATCGTTTCACTCCGATCCATCACCCTGATGAATCAGACCTGACACAACTCTAAGCATAGCAGGCAACATAAACAAATAGCATGGTGGATCACACATCACAAGGCTCAATCAACTCCTACACATGCTAGTGGGTTTCAACTATTTACTGTGGCAATGACAGGTCATGCAAGGGAATAGGGTTCAACTACCGCAACAAGTAGCAGTTCACACGCTGTTGCCTTAATGCAGTAAAAGAGAGCAGGAGCGAGAAGATGGGTTTGTATCGGAATGATCAAAGATGCTTGCCTGACAGAGTGGTTGTCGGGTACTGCTCTTCAACTGGATACGCAGAAGTATCCTCGGGAGCAGGACCTAACACGGAGAATATCGGCGATACAATCAATAAGCAAACAAATGCAACAATATGATGCATGCTCATGATATGGCAATATGCATGTGTTTTGGGCTAATGCAACTATAACCAGAAGGGTTTGAGCCCATTTGAATCAAGGATTCAAATTGAAACCCAAACTATTAATTATTTAAGTGCATTAACTTGTTTTAATCTAAACAGCAAGGTTAACTTGCTCAAACATGCATGAAACTAGTGCCATTGGAAACATTGGATTTTTCTGATCAATTTTCATATATAAATCTTTTCCATCTGAGCTACTGTTGAATTTATATGATTTTTTGAAGTTTAAAGCATTCTCTGGAATTTCCTGAATTTTTTTAAATCTAAATATCCCAGAAAATCCTTTACTGTGTCAGCATGACATCATGCTGACGTCAACCAGTCAACAGGGCGCCCAGGTCAAACCTGACCAGTGGGTCCCTCATGTCAGTGACTCACTAAACTAATGACAGCAATTAGTGTTTAATTAAAACCTAAACTGAAATTAGTCAACGACCGGCCCCACATGTTAGTGACACAGGGGGGTCAAACCTTGGTCAAACGGGGCTAACTCGCCGGCATTTAGCCGCCGGCGAGGCCAAACGCGGCGGTGAGGTGCGGGTTTTGTGCTCCGGCTGCCAAAACGACGGCGGAGCACACCTACGGGTAGCTGGGAGTGAGCCGCGTCGAGTGGTGGTGGTGGCTGGCCTCGGGGTCGCTGGAAACGACGCCGGCGATGAGTCCAGCGGCTGCCGGAGTTTGGGCGAGGTCGAAAACATTGGTGCGGTGCTCGTAGAGGTGCGTGGAGTGATCCTACAGCATCTACACGGAACGGTGAAGCTGGTGGGCACGATGGTCGGACCGTTAGGTGGCCGGAGCCTCGTCGGTGACGAGCTCCGCGGCGGCGCGTGCAGGTGAGCCTCATGCGGTGCATTCAGTGCAGGAGAGAGCCAACGGAGAGGGGGAGGACGGAGTTGAGCTCACGGCGGTTGCAGAAGACGCCGAGGCTAGCTCGGGGACGGTCGGAGCTGAGCGGGGCGGCGAGGGGGATCTCTGCGGCCGGAGTGGGGGAAGATGGGGTCAGGGGCGTCTCCAGAGCGGGCGAGTGCTCGGGGCTCAGCCTGCTCGACGTAGTCGATGACGGTGGAGAGGACGGACACAGTGACGGAGCTCAGGGACGGCGGTGGACGCGACTATCACAACGGCGCGGGCGCGGCGGCGTCGGCCATGGTGCGGGGAAGGCGAGGGAATGGAGCTGGGGAGGTGTGGGCGTGTGAGCGAGCTCGGGGAGGAAGTGGGGGATCGATCCCACCCACCAGAACGGCGAGGGGAGGAAGCAGGGCGGCGGGCAGCTGCGTGGCGCGCGCTGCGGCCGCCGTCGAGCACCTGCCTGCCTGCCTGGCTGAGCCAACCAGCTCGCTGGAGCGGTGGCTGGGCTGGGCCGGCAGGTGGGCCTGTTAGGCGCCAGGTAAGCTCTCTCTCTCTCTTCTCTCTTTTCTATTTCTTTCTGTTTCATTTTATTTTGCAACTGTGTTGAATTATTAAAAATGCCAGAACATTTTTGTAGCTCATAAAACTAGTCATGCCCACTATAAATATTATGAACAGCATGGAACATTTTATTTTATGATTATTTGGGCACATAAAACATTTTATAGCATTTAAATGCCCAAATGCAAATACCATATGATTTAATCCAGAGACCTTGGATGTCCTAGAAAATTGTGCACCATTTTTGGCAGAGGTTTAAGACCAAGGCATAAATGATGAACATTTTGAAGGGCATTTTGGGTACATTGGAAAAGATTTTATTAAACCCTAGTTGTTAGAAGAGGGGTGCTGTGGTTTCTGTCATTCCCATTTCATGTTTCTTTGAAAAGTAAACATGATGCACACTCTAGCTAGTCCTAATGCAAGCACTGACTAGGGATGTGACAACTCACCCCCACTCAAAAGAATCGCGTCCCGAGATTCGGGTTCCTCCGGAAAGAGGGTGGGGTACTAAAGTCAAAGACGATCCTCCCTTTCCCAAGTAGCTTCACTCTCAAAATGATGTGACCATTGAACCTTGAGAAACTTGATATTACGACGTCGAGTGGTGCGCTTGGTTTGATCAAGAATACGAACGGGGTATTCTCGATATGTGAGGTTGTCCTGGAGATCAAGCATTTCGTGGTCCACTCCGCGGATAGAATCCGAGAAGCAATGCCTGAGTTGTGAAACGTGGAAGACATCATGAACTCTGGAAAGGTGCGGAGGTAGTTCCAATTGGTAGGCAACTTCTCCTCGTTTAGCAAGAATGCGAAAAGGACCGATGTAGCGAGGGGCCAATTTGCCGTTGATACCGAAGCGATGGGTTCCCTTAAGAGGAGTAACCCGAAGGTAAGCCTTATCGCCGACTTCAAAAGTCACAGCCTTATGATGACTATCATATTGGCTCTTCTGACGAGACTGGGCTGTTTCCAATTTCTCACGAACGATGCGAACTTGCTCTTCTGCTTCCTGGATCATATCCGGACCAAAGAATTGTCTTTCCCCGGTTTCTGACCAGTTAAGAGGTGTTCGGCACCTTCGTCCATATAGAACTTCAAAGGGAGCTATGCCCAAGCTGGCTTGATAACTATTGTTATAAGCGAATTCGGCAAATGGAAGACACTTCTCCCATTCCATACCGAAAGAGATGATAGAGGCTCGAAGCATGTCTTCCAGAATTTGATTGACTCGTTCCACTTGACCACTTGACTGTGGATGGAAGGCGGTGCTGAAAGAGAGATGAGTTCCCATAGCATTCTGGAAACTTTCCCAGAATCGTGAAGTGAAAAGACTTCCACGGTATGAATTAATCTCCAATGGCACACCATGAAGTGATACTATCCGAGAGATATACAAATCTTCTAGCTGACTAGCGGTTATACTTTCTCGAACAGGTAGGAAGTGGGCTACTTTAGAGAGGCGGTCGATAACGACGAAGATAGCATTATTCCCTTTCCTGGTCCTGGGAAACCCGGTAATGAAGTCCATACCGATCTTGTCCCATTTCCATTCAGAAATAGCTAAAGGTTGAAGGGTGCCAGCATGCCGTTGATGCTCTGCTTTGACGCGATGACAAACATCGCAGTTAGCAATGAATTGAGCGATTTCTCTCTTCATCCTAGTCCACCAGAACCTCTGGCGTAGGTCCTGATACATTTTGGTACTACCGGATGAATCGTGGGAGGAGATTCATGAGCCTCCTTAAGGATTAACTGCCGTAGATGTTGGTTCTTGGGAACCACTAAACGGTTCTCGAAGAAGACAACACCTCGATCATCCATAGAGAAGCTTCTAGCGAGTCCGCTAGCAATGCTCTCCTGGAGTCGGGATATACCCTTATCACGCTTCTGGGCAGCTATGATTTGATCCATAAGGGTAGGTTTCTGTAATGCCCCGGATGTAATACTTTCCCTTTTGGGCATATAATATATCTCCGGCTTCATCTATTCCATTCCGGGTTCTTTGCCTTTCGGGTTTTCGTCGTTTTGTTGTGTGCGTGTGTGGCATTCATTCATATCATGTAGACATGTGCATCGCATTGCATTTGTGTTGTCGTTTGCATCCGGTACCACGCGTTCCTTCCCGTTGTCTGTTTCGCGTTCCGGAGCTCCCTCACGTGTCCGTGCCGTCCCGTAGGCCTACTTTGGTTGTTTGGCCATGTAACGTTACCGGTGTGGCGCGAGACTTGTCGTGTGTTGTTGTTTTGGTGTGTGTAACCCGCCTGTCAAATCTCGTCGCGTTTCGAGTCCGTTTGCTACCCCAACAGTTATTCGTGTGGGCTCAAAGTGCCTCCACTTTGAGGCCCAAGACACCCCTCCAACAGCCCACCAAACCACTCCTAGCCACTTCTATCATCTAGGCCATCCAAATCTGATCCAGTGGCCGAAAACCGCTCTCCATTTGGACAACCCTAGCTACTTGTGCCTATATATTTGTCCACCTCCCACAATTTGTGCCCCAAATCAAGGAAACCCTAGCCCCCACCTTCTCCTTCCTCCAGCCACCAGCCACCTCGCCGGAGTTTCGCCGGAATCCCGCCGGAGTTCGCCGGAGATCACCACCACCTCGCCGGAATTCACCCCTTTTCCCACCTCCTCTCACCTCACCTCATCTCCACCGCCACCTCTCCCCAGCCGAGGCTCTCCCCTTGCATCAGCCCGGCCGGCCGAATCCCTGGGCAGCAGCCGCCGCTGTGCTTCCTGGGATCGAGCGGGTCAACGCTCAGAGCTGCAGGCCGCCGCCTCCACGACAGATTGATCGGGCAGCCAGCCCCGATCTGGATTTCCAGCGCCAATGGGCCTCTCTGTCGAACCCTAGGGGCCCAGATCCCGCGCCGCCAGGTCTTTTTCCCCCTTCGCAGTGCTCCACCGGCCCAGCGGCCCGGTCCGCGCTTCCTTCCTCCGCCAAGAGATCGCCTCCAGCCGACGTCCCGTGCTCGCCCTCGCCTGGGCCCGAGGCGCCCAGCGGCCCAGCCGCCTCCTTCGGGTCGTCGCCAGCCGTCCCGCCTCACCGGGCCGAGGCAGCGCGCCTCCATCCCGCAGCCAGGCTCCCGCCGCGACCGCGGCCCGTCTGCACCGCCTCCCCGCGGGCCGGCCCATCCGGTCGCTGGACTTCCTCTCCAGCCTTCGCCAGCCGCGGGCCAACCAGGCGCCAGGCCGGCTCCCAGATCGCCAGCGCCTGGGCCGATCTGCCCAGCCGCTCGGGCCGCCGCCTCCCAGCCCGCTTCGCCAGTTCCACCCCGGGCCCGAGCCCATTCTCCAGATCTGAAGGTTGACACCCTAAAACCACTAAGTCCCTGTTTGTTTATCTGTCTGATGCACTTTTCAAACGTTGATAACTTTGTGTGTGTTGCTCCGAATTGAGTGAATGAGGTGTCCAGACGTTCGTGGTGACTAGCACTACGTTTCATTCCTTTGTGTCATGCATGTTAGAGATCATCTAGATGCTTATTTTTTCTGTTTCAAGAGTGCATCCCGATATAAACTGCTGCTATGTGTTGTTTTTATGCCATCTTTGCATAGTGATATCTTTTAGCTCGTTTATCCGAATGATGCAAATGACATGTCCACGTGTTCGTCTTGCCATGCTCTACATGTTGTTTGTGTTAGGTTGCATGATAGATTTATTCTGGCCATGGTTATCCTCGTTGCAAAGTGCTATGTGGCTGTTTAGTTGTTTAACTTGTTATGAAATACCATCTTGTTGAGCTCATTGCTATCGTTGTGTTTATCTCCATGATGCATGCTGGTATGTTTCGGAATCACCATCATGTGTACTTTGATGTGGTTCTTACCACTTGACATGTTTAGTTTCGAGGTGACTTAAAGTTGCTCTTTTAGATGCCATGATGAAACTGCTGTTTTAACACTTAGTGGATTTTCACTAAGTCTGAAATCTGTAATGTTCCGATGCCATGTTTGCTTGCTGTTCTAGGGCAAACCATGATAGTTTTGGAGTGCCTCTTGGTGGTTCCTTGTAGTATATATTGTTGGCTTTCCATTCATGTTCTCACATGCTTATTTGAGTGGCTGTAGCATGTTTAACTTTTGCTCCATAGTTTCAATAAAATTCTGCTGTCAGAATTTTATTGTCAAGTTCAATATGTCCAAGCTTGTTGCTATTGATCCGTGGCTCCTTTGGGGGTGCACCTTTGGACTTATTTGCTGTAGGATATGTCTAGTTTATGTTCATGCTCTTTGCCATGTAGTTTGAGTGCTGTAGCTTATTTTTCTAGTGCTCCGAAGTTGCTATGTTGCTGTAATTTTCAGCTTTCGCTCGTTTCTTGTTTCGGGCATAACTTTTAGCCCGTAGCTCCGATTTCAGCGAGTCTTATATGAAACTTGATTGATTTTCCGTGTAGATTCATAATCTCCTATTGTTATCATGTTTTGAGGTGTTTTGCTTGAGTGCTATTTTCCGTGCTCCGTGTGCTTGCTTAGTGCATCCATCATGCATCCATCATTTTTGTGTGCGCATTGCATCTTGTTGATTCGTGCCTTGTGTGATTGTATTGTTTAGAGCCGGAAGCTGAGACCGAGTACGAGTACGAGCACGAGGTTACCAACGAGGTTGAGCACGAGGACCCTTCTTACGATCCGAACGACTACACTTCAGGCAAGATGACCGAACCCCGATAACATTACTATCTTTGCCTATTGCTAGTAGTTCCGCTCTATAGTTTTGCCTCGATGCCCATGTCTTTCCTGTCAGCCTCCTACTTGTAACCATGACCATGTTTAACCACCCTACCTATGCAAACGGTTGCTTGGCTAAGTACGCTTCGCTCAGCCCTTCTTATAGCATTGCTAGTTGCAGGTGAAGATCGAAGATGCTTGCTTCATGTTGAAGTTTGTTGGGTTATATCACACTATATAAATGCTTAAAAATGAAATCATCTATATATTGGCAAGGGTGGAAGGCTAAGCCTTTTGCTTGGTTATTTGTTCCACTCGTGCCGTTAGGAACCGTTTAAACCGGTGTTATGTTCCTTGATTATGCGTTCCTAACACGATTGGGGTGTATGGGACCCCCTTGATAAACCGCTAAGTGCTAAGTCTTTTCCAGCAAGTCCCAACATTGGTACTATTTGCCTAATAACTAAATAAACTTGCATAGGGAGTAATTAACCCTCTTTCTTAATCAACAACCCCGGGCCAGTGCTCCACATGAGTGTTGGTCCGAAATGGGGGTCCTGCGGGGCCGCCTTGGGGCAACCCGAGGTATCTGGCATACACCTGTAGCATCACCCATCCGGTCGTGTCCTGAGACTTAGATACGCGCGGCTACTATCAGGGTGTCGACACGCCGGGAGGATTTGCTGGATTAGCCTTACCTTAGTTCGGAGTATCTTGAGCACGGGATTCCGAGAATACTCGGGTCTTCCCACCTTGGAGTTGCGACTCCGCGGATCGTGGGCTTGTAATGGGCCAAGTTGGAACACCCCTGCAGGGTTATGAACTTTCGAAAGCCGTGCCCGCGGTTATGTGGCAGATGGGAGCTTGTTAATATCCGGTTGTAGATAACTTGACACAATGTTTCAATACACTACCAGCGTGTGTACCGTGACTGTCAATTTCCGAATAGGGATTCGGGAGTTGAACACGGTGGGGTTATGTTTGTTGAGTTTTAGCTAGGATCACTTCGTGATCATCTCTCGACCGAGGCACTTCTCTTCTTGCACTCTTTCACGTAAGCTAGTGCTAGTTGCTGCTGCAGACACTTATTCTTTTCTTCAGCCTTTTCCTCACCCAAGGCTTAAATAGTCTTGTTACCCGGGAACGGGATTGCTGAGTCCTCTGTGGCTCACAGTTACTTCACCACAACAGATGCAGGTCCGATGGTGAGCTATCCTGGTGATGGCACCGAGCTAGACTGGGAGTATGACGAG
This sequence comes from Secale cereale, assembly GCA_902687465.1. Classification (NCBI taxonomy): domain Eukaryota; kingdom Viridiplantae; phylum Streptophyta; class Magnoliopsida; order Poales; family Poaceae; genus Secale; species Secale cereale. Next base: position 103,857,445 of record LR738709.1, read on the forward strand.
GAGCGTAGTCGATACTATGTCCGTTATCCTGATGATCAGTAGTGGAGACTTCTACTAGGATTCGATCCGACCTGTGGATTTAAATTATGTTTGGTATCTTATCATTTGGTTTTTACCCTTAGAGGGCTGTGATGTTTTAATGCATGATGTTTGAGACATGTATTGTATTTGTGTGACGTGGCGAGTGTAAGCCAAATATTTTATGTTTTCCATCCCCATCTTTTACATGAGTTGTGCAAAGATACCAGACTTGCGATCATTCCAGCATGGGGTTATGTCTCTAAGTCATGCCTCGACACATAGGAGATATAGTCCCATCCTGGGCATTACAGTTTCGCCACCAAGGTGGAGAGGAATCCTCGAGGAACAATGTGAAGGTTAAGCTTACGAAATTCCTCGTGAAGAAGTGGTTGCCCTTGTTGTAACATCAAGTTGTTACAATAAGACTTATGACTTAGTGCGTCAGCCATGACATTGGCCTTCCCAGGGGTGTAAGTGATTCCTAAGTCGTAATCTGTGAGCAACTCAACCCAACATCTTTGCCTGAGATTTAGATCCGGTTGGGTGAAGATGCATTTCAGACTTTGGTGATCAGTGAAGATTTCACAGCGGTTACCAAGAAGGTAATGACGCCATGTTTTGAGTGCGTGGACTACAGCTGCAAGCTCTAGATCATGTGTAGGATAGTTATCCTCATGTGGACGCAACTGTCGGGATGCGTAAGCAATCACTTGACGATCTTGCATGAGTATGCAACCTACTCCTTGTCGCGAGGCGTCGCAGTAGATAACAAAATCCTTGGAAAAGTCTGGTGGTACCAGTACGGGTGCAGATGTCAGGCGTCTTTTCAGTTCCTGAAAGCTGGACTCGCACTGTGGGGTCCACTCAAACTTTTTATCTTTCTTGAGGAGTTCAGTTAGAGGTTTAGCAACCTTGGAGAAATTCTCGACAAAGCGTTGGCAATAGCTCGCTAAGCCAAGGAAACTCCTAACTTGCTTGACCGATTTAGGGGGGAGTCCAATCAAGGACGGCTTGAACTCGCTCGGGATTGACAGCAATACCCTTGCCAGAGATCACATGACCTAGATAGGTCACTTCCGGCAACCAAAATTCACATTTAGAGAATTTGGCATAATGGCGGTGCTCTCGAAGTTTCGTCAATACCAGCCTTAGATGCTCGGCATGATCTTTCTTGTTCTTGGAGTAGATGAGTATATCATCGAGGTATACCACGACAAATTTATCCAAATACTCCGTGAATATAGAATTCATTAGCCGGGAGAAGGTGGCTGGGGCATTGGTTAACCCGAAGGACATGACGGTGTACTCGTATTGGCCATAGCGAGTAACAAAAGCTGTTTTAGGAATGTCCACGTTCTTGATTTTGATTTGATGGTAACCCAACCTCAAATCCATTTTAGAAAAGACTGAGGATCCAGCAAGCTGATCATACAGGTCGTTGATCCTGGGGAGCGGATACTTGTTCTTTAGGGTGACCAGATTAACAGGTCGGTAATCTACAAACATCCGTTCCGTTCCATCCTTCTTCTTGACGAAGAGGACAGGACAGGCCCAAGGGGAAGAACTAGGACGGATGAAACCCTTTTGCAAGGACTCATCGAGTTGTTTCTTAAGCTCCGCTAATTCTAGGGGTGCCATCTTATAAGGTCTCCTAGAGATTGGGACAGTTCCAGGGATAAGATCTATCACGAACTCGACATCTCTGTCAGGTGGAACTCCTGGCAGTTCTTCTGGAAAGACATCCGGAAAGTCACGGACTACCGGGATATCTTCGAGTTCTGGTAGAGGGCCGGCATTAAGAGAGTAGAGCTGACGCTCAGCCATTCGGGTCAAGACATTGACTATCTTGCCGGATGGGTGTGTAAGTTGAACGGTCCTAGTGTAGCAATCAATCTTGGCGTAATGAGTTGTCATCCAATCCATACCCAAGATGATGTTTATGTCCGAGGACTTGAGAGCGATTAGAGATGCAAGGAAAACAAGTCTATCGACAAGAATTTCATTTCCACGGCTTACCCTAGAGGTTTGCCACTTTGAACCAGGAGTTTGAATAACCATGGAAGTAGGCATGTCACAAAAATTCATGGTGTGCATTCGAGCATAGCTCTCAGATATGAACGAATGGGATGCTCCAGTATCGAAAAGAATAGATGCCGGATGGCAGTTAACGAGAAGCATACCAAGGACGACGTTAGGATCCTCATAAGCTTCCTCAGCAGAGACATAGTTGACATGACCACGTGCAGTGGGGATTGGCTTGACATAATTCACCTTGCCGGTTGGCTTACCACGGCCAACGGGTTTTCCAAGTTGGTTCTGAGGACACTCACGCATGTAGTGCCCCGGTTCTCCACGCTTGAAGCATGTCACAGTGCCAGCGCGTGGAGCAAAGTTGGTAGGTGGTCCTCCATAAGTCTTGGCAGGTGCATACTATTGAGTTGGGCGAGGCGCCTCATATGATGGCCTCGGTGTGTACTTGGGTGGCAGAGCAGTGTTAGGAACCCACACACGGCGCTTGTGAGAGCCAGAGCCGGATGAGCAACCAAAGTCACGAGGATGCTTGCGCGTGGCTTCGAAATCTGAGCTACTGTTGAATTTATATGATTTTTTGAAGTTTAAAGCATTTTCTGGAATTTCCTGAATTGTTTTTAAATCTAAAAATCCCAGAAAATCCTTTACTACATCAGCATGACATCATGCTAACGTCAGCAAGTCAACAGGGCGCCCAGGTCAAACCTGACCAGTGGGTCCCTCATGTCAGTGACACACTAAACTACTGACAGCAATTAGTGTTTAATTAAAACCTAAACTAAAATTAGTCAACGACCGGCCCCACATGTCAGTGACACAGGGGGGGTCAAACCTTGGTCAAACAGGGCTAACTTGCCGGCGTTTAGCCGCCGGCGAGGCCAAACGCGGCGGTGAGGTGCGAGTTTTGTGCTCCGGCTGCCAAAACGACGGCGGAGCACACCTACGGGTAGCTGGGAGTGAGCCGCGTCGAGTGGTGGTGGTGGCCTGCCTCGGGGTCGCTGGAAACGATGCCGGCGACGAGTCCAGCGGCTGCCGGAGTTCGGGCGAGGTCGAAAACATCGGTGCGGTGCTTGTAGAGGTGCGTGGAGTGATCCTACAGCATCTACATGGAACGGTGAAGCTGGTGGGCACGGTGGTCGGACCGTTAGATGGCCGGGGCCTCGTCAGCGACGAGCTCCGCGGCAGCGCATGCAGGTGAGCCTCATGTGGTGCGCTCAGTGCAGGAGAGAGCCAACGGAGAGGGGGGGGACGGAGTTGAGCTCACGGCGGTTGCAGGAGACGCCGAGGCGAGCTCGGGGACGGTCGGAGCTGAGCGGGGCGGCGAGGGGGATCTCTGCGGCCGGAGTTGGGGAAGACGGGGTCGGGGGCGTCTCCAGAGCGGGCGAGCGCTCGGGGCTCAGCCTGCTCGACGTAGTCGATGACGGTGGAGAGGACGGACACGGTGACGGAGCTCAGGGACGGCGGTGGACGCGACTATCACGACGGCGCGGGCGCGGCGGCGTCGGCCATGGTGCGGGGAAGGCGAGGGAGAGGAGCTGGGGAGGAGTGGGCGTGTCAGCGAGCTCAGGGAGGAAGTGGGGGATCGATCCCACCCACCAGAACGGCGAGGGGAGGAAGCAGGGCGGCGGGCAGCTACGTGGCGCGCGCTACGGCCGCCGTCAAGCACCTGCCTGCCTGCCTGGCCGAGCCAAGCAGCTCGCTGGAGCGGTGGCTGGGCTGGGCCGGCAGGTGGGCCTGTTAGGCGCCAGGTAAGCTCTCTCTCTCTTCTCTCTTTTCTATTTCTTTCTGTTTCATTTTCTTTTGCAACTGTGTTGAATTATTTAAAATGCCAGAACATTTTTGTAGCTCATAAAACTAGTCATGCCCACTGTAAATATTATGAACAGCATGGAACATTTTAGTTTATGATTATTTGGGCACATAAAACATTTTATAGCATTTAAATGCCCAAATGCAAATACCATATGATTTAATCCAGAGACCTTGGATGTCCTAGAAAATTGTGCACCATTTTTGGCAGAGGTTTAAGACCAAGGCAGAAATGATGAACATTTTGAAGGGCATTTTGGGTACATTGGAAACGATTTTATTAAACCCTAGTTGTTAGAAGAGGGGTGCTGGGGTTTCTGTCATTCCCATTTCAAGTTTCTTTGAAAAGTAAACATGATGCACACTCTAGCTAGTCCTAATGCAAGCACTGACTAGGGATCTGACACATGTGGAATAACTTTGAGGTTTATGGAAGTGGATGCACAAGCAGTATTCCCGCTTAGTACAGGTGAAGGCTAGAAAGAGACTGGGAAGCGACCAGCTAGAGAGCAACAACGGTCATGAACATGCATTAAAATTAATCAACAATGAATGCAAGCATGAGTAGGATATAAATCACCATGAACATAAATATTGTGGAGGCTATGTTGATTTGTTTCAACTACATGCGTGAACATGTGCCAAGTCAGACCACTTGAATCGTTCAAAGGAGGATACCAGCCTATCATACCACATCACAACCATTTTAATATCATGTTGGTACGCAAGATAGACCATTATAAACTCTCAGCTAATTAAGCATGGCATAAGCGACTATGATATATAATTGTCCTTGTAAGCATGTTTCATTCATAACAAGTTGAATCAGGAACGATGAACTATCATATTTACAAAAACAAGAGAGGTCGAGTTCTTACCAGCTTTTCTCATCTCAATTAGTTCATCATATATCATCCTTATTGCCTTTCACTCGTGATATGTCCAAAACGTATCTATAATTTCTGCTTGCTCCATGCTTCTTTTGTGTGATATTGCTATGATATTTATGCACTTCCATACACTTTTGATCATATTTGGACTAACCTATTAACTCAGTGCACCCCAGTGCCAGTTTCTATTCTCTGCTGTTTTTGTATTTCAGGTTTTCCCATTACTTAAATTGCCAGAAAAATTCCGGGAAAAATATATAAAAAATCAGCGCTCCAGAAGCTTCCACGCGCCAGAAGTGGGGCCAGAGGGGAGCCAGGGGCAGCCCAGGCGGCCTGCCCACGCGGCCCCCCTCCTAGCCGTGCCGGGGGGGGGGGGGCACCTGGGCCCCCCTCTCCGCCTCTGGTAACCCCCTTTGGCATATATTTAGCACGCGTCCCGAAACCCTCGAGGACGGAACCCTTTTTCGCGATCTCATCTCTGTTCCGCCGCCGCCGCGCTTCCAAGATCGGGAGCACCAGGCGAACTCTTCCCGGCACCCTGCCGGAGGGGAGAACCACCACCGGGAGCTTCTCCACCACCATGGACGCCTCCCGGATGAGTTGTGAGTAGTCTCCCTTGGACCTTGGGTCCATGACCAGTAGCTATGTGATGTTCTGCTCCCCTCTTTGTTCTTCATCGATTAGACCTCGTGAGCTGCCCTACATGATCGAGGCACATATGTAATCTTTATGCTGTTGCTATGCTGAGTTTGCTGGGATCCGATGGATTATAAGATTATGTTCAGATTGTGTGTGAGTAATATATTTGATTCACCTCTTTTATATTTATGTTCTTGAGTAATTCTTGCATGTTCTCCGTTGCTGTTTATTGCTTTGGCCGAGTAGTAGGTAGTAACTCCAAGAGGGAACGTTATGCTTGATTGTGGGTTCATGCCCCTCGATGACTAGCTTGAGTGACAGAAACATGAGTCTAGGGGATGTGCTGTTGCCACAAGGGGGAAAACAACGGTGCTTGTACTTGCGGGTGCAAGGATTGTTTACTTTACGCAAAGTTCTTTTAATGTAGTTGTCTGTTGCTTTGAGTTTACACTTTGGGTGGGACTCGCAACTTAATACCAGCGAGATGTTCTGGATAGATATCTCAAGGTGGATGATTAGTAGTAGATGCAGATGGATTTCGGTCTACTTGCCTTGGCGTACCGCCCATGCTTTTGAGCCTCTACCTTTCTTTGCATCATAGTTAGCATTGGTTTGCGCACATAATCCTGTCAATTGCCCAGCTGTAATTTTTTTACCTCGCTTAGCTCTTTTATCGTCTTTTGGGAGAGAGACATCACTAGTGAACACCATGGGACCCCGGTCCATATTACCATCACTGATCACACCCGTTATTTACTTCATGTCCTTATTTCCTAGTTGCACTCATACCTATCACTATTATCTCTTGCGTTTGATCCTTTGTAAACGACAAGGCCGGAGGGATTGACAACCTCTCTGTACTCGTTGGGAGCAAAGTTATTTGTATCTATGTGCAGTTCCTGTCAAGCAAAAGTTTCTGGCGCTATTGACACCTTCTTGTCGACCCTCGGAGTCTCACGGGATTCGATCCTTGGTATCTTTGCCAAGGGAAATTTGCCGCTACGCTACATCTCAAACCTTCCACTTGGGGTAACCAACGAGGGGCGAGAAGCCATCAAGCAAGTTTCTGGCGCCGTTGCCGGGGACTCCACTCTTCAAGATAGGGGAGTTGCACGCTACCTTTTATCTTTGCTTTTTAGTCTTGTTAGTTTTCCTTTCAGTTTTCTTTATGTCTTTTCACTAGTTTTGCTTAATGGAAAACAACAAAAATATGAGATAGCTTTATAAGCTCTACCTTGCTTTGGGACATGATGTGTTTGAAGAGAAAATTAAAAAACCTATGGAACTTTATTATTTGCATAACAATCATGATGGTGGTGATGTTATTAGTATGCTTTCTTTGAATATCAATATTGCTAATGACATGGAAAGCTCTAAGCTTGGGGATGACACATTTGATGAACATGATATTTTTAGTCCCCCAACCTTTGAAGAGAAAATTTACTTTGATGATACTTTGCTTCCTATATATGATGATTACAATGATGAATATGAAGTTTTCAGTCCACCTACTATTGAGGATAAAATTTATTATGATTATGATATGCCTCCTAAATATAATGATTACCATGATGGTTATGATTGCTTTACTCTCACTATTCCTAATAAGAAAGATTTTGCTTATATGAAGAGTAATGATACCTTTTTGTATGTGGATCATGGTAACAATGCTTTATGTGATGCTTATATTGTTGAGTTTATTCGTGATCCCACTGAAAATTATTATGAGAAGGGAACATATGCTTATAGATATTTCAATAATATCAAGTTCCCTCTCTTTATGTTGAAGGTTTTGAAGCTGCACTTGTTTTGTCTTTCTATGCTTATTGCTTTGTGCTTCAATGAATTATTGTATTGCAATATTCCTATGCATAGGAAGCATGTTAGGCTTAAATGTGTTTGGTATTTTCTTCTTGATGCCCTCTTTTGTTCTTCAACTCTTATTCCTACGAGAGCATCATTAAAGTCTTAAGCCTATCTTTATGGCTATAAAGAAAGAGCTCTAGGGAGACAACCCTTGTTATCTTTGCTTTCAGTTTGTTCTTTCAGTTTTAGTGGTCTTGATGTTTGTTACTACTGTAGCAACATCATTGTATCTTTATTTTTCAGCTTTGTGCCAAGTTTAGCCTCCGATTGCAAGAAAGTTCAAAAGTTGTGACGTGCAGTCCAGAAAACAGATTCTGTCCTTGGATATAAAAATTCATATAAAATCACCAGATCATATTTTTGGTCTGAATTGTTTCGACAGCGTGCTCTATACAATTGGCTTTCGGGCGTCTGTTCTGAGTTTTTTGATTTGAGTTGCAGAAGTGCCCCGAAAAAATTATTTACTACCTGCTGGTCTATTTTTCACAGATTCTGTCCTGTTTTGCCTTTTCTTCGTTTTGCAAACCTTGAGCTTGCTTTTTCTTTGCAAAAACCTTTTGGCAATCTTGAGAAACAGTAGCTCTTCAAGATTATCTTTATTTCCAGCAGGGAAAAGTTGTTTTATTATGGGTACTAACCTCGCTAATCAAATTATGATGAGTTATGTATGAAGGGAGTTTTCAAGTGTGCGAGGGAAGATGACAAAAAGATTCAGGAGTGTCAAACGCTCAAGCTTGGGGATGCCCCCGTGCACCCCCAAGAAATATTCAAGAAGACTCAAGCGTCTAAGCTTGGGGATGCCCCCGTGCATCCCCTTCTCCATCAACAATTATCAGTTCGTCTTTTGTTCCACTAAATTTTAATCACTTCATGCGTTATGTGCTATGCTTGGAGCGTCTTGCTTTTAGTTTCCTTTTTAGTTTTCTTTAGCTTTGCTTGCTGTTCATAACGAGTTAGAACCCAGCTTTCTTTGTGTGGGAGAGAAACACGCTCCACTTCAACCTAGAACACAACATAGGATTTTCATGCTTATCTTTGCTGTGTGTATTCTTTGTCTTTCCATAGCTACTGCCATGTTTAGCTCTTAGTTTTCATGCTTTTCTTTTTAAAGAGCTTTTGTTTAGTTGGTTGCTGAACTCTCTTGAGTTTTCATGTTTATCTTGTTAAGAGAGTTTGTCTGTTGCACTGAGTTGTGTGTCTTAACCTAAAGTAGGTAATTGAGGATGCTATTTAATTTTAGTAGTAACTTGTAATAGTTTTGAGGTCTTGCCATGAGTAATGTCTGAACTTTTGGTGTCAAGAGCTTTAGCCTATTAGTGATAGATGTCGTATTTTGGGCAATCCTTGTTTATTTTCGAAAACCTACAAAATAGTTGAGAACTTTATCTACTAAATGGATCACTAATCTTTGGAGGGATCGAATATTAGAGTACACTCACGTACCATGGGTCGAGGATGCGCAAGGGTAACCAAACCCCCATACACACCTCCTCGGGGTACTTGTCTCTTTGTGAACCTCCTAATTAGATTGAGAGTTACCGATAATAAGTGCATGAGTTCTTCGGACTAATGTGAGTATTCGAAGGTTGACACTTCCACCTATCCATATTTTTCTAGCCTCTTCGGTACCGTGCATTGCCCTTTCTCACCTCGAGAGTTGGCGCATACTTCGTCGGTGCATCCAAATCCTTGGCACGATACGCTCTGTCATCATAAGCCTCATTATATCCTTCCTCAAAACAGCCACCATACCTACCTATCAAGGCATTTCCATAGCCTTTCCGAGATACATTGCCATGCAACATCCATCCTCTCATGACTTGATCTTCATGTCATACATGCTTTTTGCTTGATCGATGAGCCGCATGCTAGTTGGGCCTTGCCCTAATCATTGCTACATGACGCGCTAGTATCATTGCATATCCTGCTACACTGGCAGAGGCATACATTTGCATACATCATGATAGTTTCATTTTCTTTATGTTGAGTACTTTTGTAAAGTGTGAAAGATCTTCTATACTTCTTGTAATACATAGAGTGTTGCCCCTAAAGTGAGGTAAAGATCCCAAAGAGGACAAATAAGAAGATCCCAAAGAGGACAAAATCAAAAGATCCCAAAGAGGACAAATGAGAGATAAATAGAAAGAGCCATTGAGGCCACAAAAAAATAAAAAAAAAGAAATAAAAGAAAAAGAAATAAAAAAGAGAGAAGGGGGCACACTACTATTTCCTTTTGAGAGATCCACACTCGTACTCCATCTTATACCTTGTACTCCATAGAGATTATCATTCATGCATATAGCTATGTGGGGACCTTCACACTATAGAACTTGGCTTGTATATTCCAATGATGAGCCTCCTCAAAAGAGCTCTAGGTCTTCTTGAGCAAGCAAATTGGATGCACTCCCACTAGTTCCATTGGAGAGCTTACCTTAGCTCATATGTGCATCCGTTGCATGGCAATCCCTACTCCTCACATCATATCTATCATTTGGCTTTCTCTCGCCGATGATTGTCCTCATTGATGTGAGCCTTTCACACCTTTTTTGTCTTCCCCCTCTATCATTTCTCTCTTTGCCATCCTAAGTGTCGACTTTCTTGCTTACGCTCATCCATTGCATGAGTGCTCAAAATATGGAAAGGGAGTGGATCATTTTGACTTGTACCTGGCTGACGGTCTGGGGATGAGTCAAGATAAGATTCCAAAGAAGACCAAGTGTGAAACTTTAGTAGATTAAGTTCTCAACAATACAAAAACTATGTTTTACTCTCTCATATATCCCTATCCCCTTTCTTGCACGCAAACACCATTTGGAGACATTCGAGTCACGGACAGCGAGAGCTCTTGCACCTTTATGTTCTTATGTTACTTGTTACAATGCTAATATAGACTCTTGCTTGTTATGACTTGAATTGAATTACATGCCTTGATTACTTTACTTAAAAGTTCTTATATGGTTGATAGCATGTCACCACAGAAATTATGCTTGTTATCATTTACCTACTCGAGGACGAGCAGGAATTAAGCTTGGGGATGTTGATACGTCCAAAACGTATCTATAATTTCTGCTTGCTCCGTGCTTCTTTTGTGTGATATTGCTATGATATTTATGCACTTCCATACACTTTTGATCATATTTGGACTAACCTATTAACTCAGTGCACCCCAGTGCCAGTTTATGTTCTCTGCTGTTTTTGTATTTCAGGTTTTCCCATTACTTAAATTGCCAGAAAAATTCCGGGAAAAATATATAAAAAATCAGCGCTCCAGAAGCTTCCACGCGCCATAAGTGGGGCCAGAGGGGAGCCAGGGGTAGCCCAGGAGGCCTGCCCACGAGGCCCCCCTCCTGGCCACGCCGGGGGGGGGGGGGGG
>LR738709.1:103868146-103979229 GCA_902687465.1 Secale cereale
CCCTCTCCGCCTCTGGTGACCCTCTTTGGCATATATTTAGCACGCGTCCCGAAACCCTCGAGGACGGAACCCTTTTTCGTGATCTCATCTCTGTTTCGCCGCCGCCGCGCTTCCAAGATCGGGAGCACCAGGAGAACTCTTCCCGGCACCCTGCCGGAGGGGAGAACCACCACCGGGAGCTTCTCCACCACCATGGACGCCTCCCGGATGAGTTGTGAGTAGTCTCCCTTGGACCATGGGTCCATGACCAGTAGCTATGTGATGTTCTCCTCCCCTCTTTGTTCTTCATCGATTAGACCTCGTGAGCTGCCCTACATGATCGAGGCACATATGTAATCTTTATGCTGTTGCTATGCCGAGTTTGCTGGGATCCGATGGTTTATGAGATTATGTTCAGATTGTGTGTGAGTAATATATTTGATTCACCTCTTTTATATTTATGTTCTTGAGTAATTCTTGCATGTTCTTCGTTGTTGTTTATTGCTTTGGCCGAGTAGTAGGTACTAACTCCAAGAGGGAACGTTATGCTTGATTGTGGGTTCATGCCCCTCGATGACTAGCTTGATTGACAGAAACATGAGTCTAGGGGATGTGCTGTTGGCACAAGGGGGAAAACAACGGTGCTTGTACTTGCGGGTGCAAGGATTGTTTACTTTACGCAAAGTTCTTTTAATGTAGTTGTCTGTTGCTTTGAGTTTACACTTTGGGTGGGACTCGCAACTTAATACCAGCGAGATGTTCTGGATAGATATCTCAAGGTGGATGATTAGTAGTAGATGCAGATGGATTTCGGTCTACTTGCCTTGGCGTACCGCCCATGCTTTTGAGCCTCTACCTTTCTTTGCAGCATAGTTAGCATTGGTTTGCGCACATAATCCTGTCAATTGCCCAGCTGTAATTTGTTTACCTCGCTTAGCTATTTTATCGTCTTTTGGGAGAGAGACATCACTAGTGAACATCATGGGACCCCGGTCCATATTACCATCACTGATCACACCCGCTATTTACTTCCTGTCCTTATTTCCTAGTTGCAGTCATACCTATCACTATTATCTCTTGCGTTTGATCCTTTGTAAACGACAAGGCCGGAGGGATTGACAACCTCTCTGTACTCGTTGGGAGCAAAGTTATTTGTATCTGTGTGCAGGTCCTGTCAAGCAAAAGTTTCTGGCGCTATTGACACCTTCTTGTCGACCCTCCGAGTCTCACGGGATTCGATCCTTGGTATCTTTGCCAAGGGAAATTTGCCGCTACGCTACATCTCAAACCTTCCACTTGGGGTAACCAACGAGGGGCGAGAAGCCATCAACTCGCACGACTGAACGGTGTGGATAATAATAATAGTGCATGTGCATTGGACTAAGCTGGAATCTGCGAGCATCTAATATAAGAGAGAAGACAAGGTAATATGGCTCAAGGTTAAATCAACAATAAAGCATATGAGAGCCACTAAGCATTTCCAATCATGGTCTTCTACTCTTAACCCCCAAAGAAAAGAAAAGAAACTATTTACACGGGAAAGCCCCCAACAAGGAAAAGAAGAACGGGAAATCTTTTTGGGTTTTCTTTTAATTACTACTACAAGGGAAGTAAACTAGCTAAAAGCTACCACTATTTTTTTTTCTTAAGGTTTTCTAGCACACGAGAAAAAGACTGAGAAAAAGAAATGAAACTAAACATGGATGGTACAATGAAAGAGTGTGAGCACCGACAATTAGAATAACTGTGTGAACATGAATGTAAAGTCGGTGAGAAACACATACTCCCCCAAGCTTAGGCTTTTTAGCCTAAGTTGGTCTCTGGACAATATTGGCCTAACAGATATTGATACGTCCAAAACGTATCTATAATTTCTGCTTGCTCCATGCCACTTTTGGGTGATATTGCTATGATATTCATACACTTCCATACACTTTTGATCATATTTGGACTAACCTACTAATCCAGTGCACCCTGGTGCCCGTTTCTGTTTTCGGTTGTTTTTGTATTTCAGGTTTTCACGTTACGAGAACTGCCAGGAAAAATCCAGAAAAATTATATAAAAAATCAGCGTTCTAGAACCTACCTTGCACCCAAAGGACAGCCGGGGGGCCACCAGGGCTCTAGGCGCCCTGGCGGCGCCCCCCCCCTGGGCCGCGCCGGGGGGGAACCTGGGCCCCCCGAGCCCCGTCTGGTGCCCCCCTTCGGCATATATTTAGAGCGTCCTTCGAAACCCTCGGGACAGGAACTATTTTTCGTGATCTCATCTATGTTCCACCGTCGCCGCCGCTTCCAAGATCGGGAGCACCAGGAGAACTCTTCCCGGCACCCTGCCGGAGGGGAGGATCACCATCGGGAGCTTCTCCACCACCATGGACGCCTCCCGGATGAGTTGTGAGTAGTCTCCCTTGGACCATGAGTCCATGACCAGTAGCTATGTGATGTTCTCCTCCCGTTCTTGTGCTTCACCAATTAGTCCTCGTGAGCTGCCCTACATGATCGAGGCACATATGTAATCCTTATGCTGTTGCTATGATGAGTTTGCTGGGATCCGATGGATTATGAGATTATGTTCAGATTGTTCTTGAGTAAAATATTTGATCTACCTCTTTTATATTTATGTTCATAAGTAATTCTTGCATGTTCTCCGTTGTTATTTATTGCTTTGGCCAAGTAATACGTAGTGACTCCAAGAGGGAACGTTATGCTTGATTGTGGGTTCATGCCCCTCGATGACTAGCTTGAGTGACAGAAACATGAGTCTAGGGGATGTGCTGTTGCCACAAGGGGGAAAACAACGGTGCTTGTGACCGCGGGTGCAAGGATTGTTTACTTTACGCAAAGTTCTTTTAATGCAGTTGTCTGTTGCATTGAGTTTACACTATGGGTGGGGCTCGCAACTTAATACCAGCGAGATGTTCTGGATAGATATCTCAAGGTGGATGATTAGTAGTAGATATTGATGGATTTCGGTCTACTTACTTTGGTGTACCGCCCATGCTTTGAACCTCAACCTTTCTTGCAATGTAGTCAGCATTGGTTTGCGTTCGTGGTCCTGTCAATTGCCCAGCTGTAATTCGTTTACCTCACATAGCTGTTTTATCGTCTTTTGGGAGAGAGACATCACTAGTGAACATCATGAGACTCCGGTCCATATTACCATCATTGATCACATCCGCTATTTACTTTTCACTATTATTTACTATTGCAAACATTATCTATCACTCCTATCATTTGCGTTTAATCCTTTGTAAACTACAAGGCCGGAGGGATTGACAACCTCTCTGTACTCGTTGGGAGCAAAGTTATTTGTATCTGTGTGCAGGTCCACGTTGATTGCTAATCCGCGCCGTTAGCAGTTGACACCTACTTGTTGAACCTAGGAGTCTCTGGGGATTCGATCCTTGGCATCTTTGCTAAGGGAAAAACTTCCACAACACTGCATCTTACACCTTCCACTTGGGGTAACCAACGAGGGGTTAGAGGCCCATCAAGGAGTTTTTCTGGCGCCATTGCCGGGGACTCCACTCTTCAGGATAGGGGAGTTGCACGCTATCTTTTACCTTTGCTTTTAGTCTTGTTAGTTTACCTTTCAGTTTTTTTATGTCTTTTCACCAGTTATGCTTATGGACAACCTTGTTATTGGATTGTTGCTTGCGGGAAGACGCCCCACACCTGTGGTGGTTGCTCCTCCCCCTACTGAAATTGTGCCCTATAAAATTCCAGCTGGTATTATGAATTATATCTTGGCTAATCGTTATGCAGGAGACAGACATCCCGGTGAACACTTGCTATATCTGTCACAATTATGTTCATTATTTAAGCTTGCAGGTGTATCAAGGGAGTTTGTCATGAGGAAATTGTTCGCCGTATCACTTATAGATAAGGCTTCAGATTGGTATAAGCTTCTCGATAACTCGCACTTGCTTGATTGGCAAGAGCTTATGTCTCTCTTTTATACTAAGTTTTATCCTCTTCATTATGCTTATGTGGAGAGTAAGAGTACCTTTTTGCATGTGGATCATGGTAACAATGCTTTAGGTGATGCTTATATTGTTGAGTTTATTCGTGATCCCACTAAAAATTATTATGAGAAGGGAACATATGCTTATAGATATTTCAATAATATCAAGTTCCCTCTCTTTATGTTGAAGGTTTTGAAGCTGCACTTGTTTTGTCTTCCTATGCTTATTGCTTTGTGCTTCAATGAATTATTCTATTGCAATATTCCTATGCATAGGAAGCATGTTAGGCTTAATTGTGTTTGGTATTTGCTTCTTGATGCTCTCTTTTGTTCTTCAACTCTTATTCCTACGAGAGCATCATTAAAGTCTTAAGCCTAGCTTAAAGGCATAAAAGAAAGCGCTTTTGGGAGGCAGCCCACATGAATAAATTTTTTGCTTTTGTTGTGTCTTGACGTTGTTTACTACAGTAGCATCATCATTGTATCTTTGCTTTTCATATTTGTGCCAAGTATAGCCTCTGATTGCTAGAAAATTCAAAAGTTGTGAGGTGCTGTCCAGGAAACAGATTCTGTCCTTGCATAGAAATTTTCGTACAAAATCACCAGATCATCTTTTTGGTCTGAATTGTTTCGACAGCGTTCTCTATATAATTGTCTTTCGTGCGTATGTTCTGAGTTTTTTGATTTGAGTTGCAGAAGTGCCCCGAACAAATCAATTACTACCTGCTGTTCTGTTTTTCACAGATTCTGTCCTGTTTTGCTTTTCCTTCATTTTGCAAACCAAGAGCTTGATTTTTCTTTGCAAAAACCTTTTGGCAATCTTGAGAAACAGTAGACCTTCAAGAATATCTTTATTTCCAGCAAGGTATAATTATTTTATTAAGGGTACTAACCTCGCTAATCAGATTATGATGAGTTTTGTATGAAGGGAGTTTTCAAGTGTGCGAGGTGTCGGGGATATACCCCGCGGTATGAACCGGCCGGAATTATGACCCGTCCAGACTTCGCATTCTACTTAAGACGGTTTATATTTGGCAAGTTACTGATGACCCGGCAGGCGGATCATGGATGACAAGGCCCAAGGCCCAGAAGGCCGGTTCATATTAATAGTGGGCCGGTTTATGAAGAAAGCACAAGGAATATTCTCTTGCAAAGGAAGCAAGAGTAGGACTCCTTGTAATAGATCAATCCTAGTCCTATTAGGACTAGTCATGTAAACCCGCCCCTTCAACATATATAAGGAGGGGCAGGGCTCCCCAAAGGGAGAGGCGACAAGTAGACAAGTTTCTAGGGTTAGACACCAAGAGCCGGTTTACCGGCGACACTACGAGGATCATAATGAGACCTAGCCTCAAACAGCACGTAGGGTTATTACCGGATGATGTTTCCCGGGGCCCGAAGCTGTCTAAATCCGTGTCTTGCATCGCGTCTCTCGATTCCGCTCAACCCCTCTCAAGCTACTACATAGATGCACGGCCTCACCACTAAGTCCGTAAACTGGACATCTGACGTGTTAATTCCACGACAGTTGGCGCCCACCGTGGGGCTGCGCACGGTGGTGATGAGTTCTTGAAGGGATCTCCAAGGGATTGAGAAGCTCATGATCGTTCAGAGTCGAGGCTGCGTTCGTATTGCCGCAAGTCGCCGGGATAGACAAGTGCGTTTCCACAGTCATTGGTGAATTTTTCTACGGATTCAATAGCCGGGTCCGATTGCTTTTAGGCGGTTGCCACAAAAATCAGTCTGGCCGGATCATCATGGTGGAGGTCAACCTCGACTTGATTTCCTAAGCGATTAATCCGCCAAAAGAGACCGGCGTGTCTACATCAGGTGATCAAGTTGTGGTTATTTTTTGTCTGATCCGCCGAGTTTCACAAGTTTCCTGATGCTGGGTTACCAGCTCAAGCCCCGAGGAAGAATACTACTAGAGTACTAGTCCGGGACGTTATCTTTTCTACTCTACGTGAGATCTCAAAGCCGAGAAGAATACTAGTACATGCATGATCACGGAGATTTGATGGATAGATCGATTGTGATGCCGAGAGCTATTCTGGATACGGCCAGAGCGGCCACGATCCGGATACGGATAATTGACAGGCTCGGACTCTGCCCGCGACCCGTTGACCCGTTGTGCCCCCATCGCGCCGTCTCCGCCTCCAACTCGCCGCCGCGCCTCGTCTTGCCACCGAGTGGCCTCGCCGCGCCTCCGAGCTGCGGGCCACCGTCGTTGCCTCCGAGTGGCCTCGCCGCGCCTCCGCTTCTGCTATGGCCGGCCCTGAGCCCCTGCCGCCCTTGTCGCGTCCGAGCTCTCACCATGCCTCCCCTGAGCTGCCTCCGCACAACCTGGCCATGATCGCCCACGCGCGGAGGCCCCGCTGACTCGCCGCTACTAATGTTTCACCGCAACCGGCTGCCTCTGCTCCACCTCCATGCCATATCAGCCTCCGCCGTGAGCCGCGCTTTGCCGCTGCAGGCTCGCCGGTGCGACCGTTGTCGTCCTCCTCCGCGGCTTCTTCAAGCGCCGCGTAGGAGAGCCGCTTCTACTTCCAGTCCATGAGCTGCCTTGATCTCACAAAAATGTCGCCGCCGCCTGAGACGCCTCGTCAAGCGGTCCTCCGCCGTGAGCTTCCAGCACTGCTGAGTCGCTTTGGGTCTCACCTTTGTTGAGACGCCATCACACTCGCCGCCCTTTCCGAGTCGCCTCCGGGACCAGATGTGGTTGAAACGCTTCCGGTCCGAATCGTGGTCAGACCTCACCGCTTCGGAGTCTTCCCTGCGCCGCGAGATACCCGGCCTCGTAGTCGCCTCTGGCCAAAGCTGGCCTCGCGCCCCTGTGCTGGGTCGCTGGCATTTCTCCGTCTCCGCGGCTGAGCACCGAGCCGCCGGCCACTGCCCACCGCGTGCATTGCTGTGGCTCAGCACGTTTTTTGCCTGCTAGCTGCTACAGCCGTCTCCACTTCGAGCAAGAATCTCCACGTTTTCTGTACTATGGCTGAAAAGAGGATCCTGCCAACCTGCTCAACTGACTGCAAGAGACATATTATTGGGATTGAACAGTAAGAGATCGGACCAGGCGGAGTGCTGGATTCGCAGACTAAAAAACCAGCACGTTCACCTTACTGCTAGGGACAATCTATTTTTTTACCCCAATGCTCTAGGTGATATTTTTCTTATATATTTTATCAGTATATTCATCCGACGACAATTACTATGACTTGTAGTATTTTTTACGCAGGATGACTATTAAAAGAAAAAGGGGTGATATTATACCACGGATGCATGTTCGGTTGTGCCGCGTAGCTTCGCGAATACGCGTGTCGCGGTCCGGTTTATATCAACGCACCGGCCGATTTGTCAGTCCGCGCACAGGCGCACTGGTCTTCGACACCGCGGCTGACTCCCTCGCCAATAGACGTCACTGCCCCGTTGCTGCGTTTACATCAATACGCGGCCGGCTCATTTGTTGTCCGGGCGAATCAGGTGACATCTATCCTATTTATTTTTCATACATATTAATTCATCCGAGCAAAAATTCCTCGCCCTACTGTAGTTTATATGCAGAAAAATCATTCATTATAAAGCGGTATTATACCGTGGAGATGGAGGCCCGCCAACATCATTCGATACAAGTGAACACTGTTACTTAACGGACTCCCGCACCGCTTTACAAAGCCGTGGCCGTCTTACGCGACAGCGCTGATTTAGAATATAGAGGATAACTTGCTCGTCTCCACACCGGTTTACAACCCCACAGCCGGTTTAACTATTTGAGCCGCCTCTGATACTACGGTCGTTTTACTGTCCACCCTATGATCCGGGCTATTCAACATACCGGTTCAAATTCACTCAGTCTATCTGATTTTGCAGAATATACTCATAAGCAATAAAACTCTCTGAAAAGCATGAGGTGACATCCGATTCAAGAGAGGACGCTTCAAAATTTACCCACAGGTTCGAGGAACCATGGAGACCCTCTGAAAAGATGGATAATCCACATTCAGTGATTGGTTTATATTTACCCACCGGTTCGAGTAACCATGGAGACCCTCTGAAAAGATGGATAATCCACATTTAGTGATTGGTTTATATTTACCCACCGGTTCGAGGAACCATGGAGGCCCTCTGAAAAGATGGATAATCCACATTCAGTGATTGGCTAGGCCCTCTAGAAAGATGGATAATCCACATCCAGTGATTGGCTCAATTTTTTATTTGCGGTTCTATCGGCGCTCTGAAAAGATGGATAATCCACATTCAGTGATTGGCTAGGCCCTCTGGGAAAGATGGATAATCCACATCCCATTGATTGGCTGAACCTTGCTTTGAGCCTAGCAGCTCTTAAAAAGCCTCGACTACATGGTCTTATTTGCAAAATTTGCATCTTTTGGTGTTTGTGTTTTATAACCCTTTAAACCGGAGTGGAACAGCTACAGAAGCTGACCACATATCTACACAGTGAAAAGTCTGGGTCATGAATACCAGCATGAATAAACCGGTGTTCATTATAACCCGGATCATCCATCAGGAAACAAGCCACAAATTTCTGAACAAAGTTTCAGAACGAGATAAACCGGAGTCTATCATCAAAACCCGGGTTTCTAATTGGATCCATGAAGATCTTCATCAAGAAATTTTAAGGTTCTACCGGATTAAGAATATCAAGCATACTTGATCGCAGGCATGAAGTATCTTGTTTTTAAATACATATTGGCAGTACATTGATCAGTTATAATGACCGGTGTTTATTAAACCGGCCTGGTTTTGACTATAAGTCGCCAGTATGAGACAAAATAATGACCGGTGTTTATTAACCCGGCCCGATTGTGATCAAACATCATTGGAACCGGTCTTCAAACCGGATTGAATTCTTCAATAGCCAACATGGCTGGATTCTTATTATGCTTATAAATATTATGATTGAGGTTTTCAAAGTCGCTTAAAAGCGCAATGGATATTATTTCATCAATGAAAGTGATTTATTCTATAAAGGAAAAAGTCTCGAGTCGCTGCAGGCTTACAACCCGGCACTTGGGGGCTACATTATTAAGATTGAGATTACATCAAATACACAAGTCTCAAGCACACAAGCAAGTTGTCTACTTGACACTTGGGGGCTAATGGGCAGTTGAAGCGGTAAACAGCAGCAATTCAAAGACAAAAGTCTCAAGCACACAAGCAAGTTGTCTACTTGACACTTGGGGGCTAATGGAAAGATCATTTGCTTCATCTGGAAGTACCGTTTCACCTTCTAAATGTAGCTAAACCGGAACTTGGGGGCTACCAATCGCTCCTATCAACAATTCAAGGTACACAAGTATTCATCCATTATACTGAAAGGTCCACTGCTCAGTTGGTAAAGCACAAAGCTCTTAACCTCGTGGACGTGGATTCAAACCCCACGATGGAAGTTACATTATATAGTGTTATTTTCAATGATTATATCTACAAAGTCCCTACTCATTATTGCATAATGACCCGGCACTTGGGGGCTACATAATATGGAATATTCAGTTTCATAGTGATTGGAATGAATGATCCGGATTTCTTCAAGATTATACAAGGCTATTTTCAATGAAGTATATACAAAGTCCCTGCTCATTATTACATAATGACCCGGCACTTGGGGGCTATAGGTAATATGCATATAAAGGAGGAACATCTTCAAATTTTCAGTTCTGGCAAATCAGATTAATTGTGTGACCCGGCAATTTTCGCAATCATAAACCGGCAAGTTCTACATCTTCAAGCCGGTTGGATATCAGTTGAATATTTCAAAGACCAATATTTTTGTCAAGTCAGAGCATTAAAGGCCGATTCAAATGGATTCTTTATTTACAATATTTCTTATGCAAGCAAGTTGATTATGAAGTTGGTCTATTGACCCGGATTTTCTAGAAGAAGGAAAGACAAGGACTTAAGGATGATCAGATGCCGGTTTACAAGAAATTCTTAACCCGGAGCACAACCTGTCAGATTTGTTCTTGTTCTGCAGCATAAGTTTACCATGGACAAATCCAAGCTAAACTTGGGGGCTAATGTCGGGGATATACCCTGCGGTATGAACCGGCCGGAATTATGACCCGGCCGGACTTCGCATTCTACTTAAGACGGTTTATATTTGGCAAGTTACTGATGACCCGGCAGGCGGATCATGGATGACAAGGCCCAAGGCCCAGAAGGCCGGTTCATATAAATAGTGGGCCGGTTTATGAAGAAACCACAAGGAATATTCTCTTGCAAAGGAAGCAAGAGTAGGACTCCTTGTAATAGATCAATCCTAGTCCTATTAGTACTAGTCATGTAAACCCGCCCCTTCAACATATATAAGGAGGGGCAGGGCTCCCCAAAGGGAGAGGCGACAAGTAGACAAGTTTCTAGGGTTAGACACCAAGAGCCGGTTTACCGGCGACACTACGAGGATCATAATGAGACCTAGCCTCAAACAACACGTAGGGTTATTACCGGATGATGTTTCCCGGGGCCCGAAGCTGTCTAAATCCGTGTCTTGCATCACGTCTCTCGATTCCGCTCAACCCCTCTCAAGCTACTACATAGATGCGCGGCCTCACCACTAAGTCCGTAAACCGGACATCTGACGTGTTAATTCCACGACACGAGGGAAGATGATAAAAAGATTCAGGAGTGTCAAGCGCTCAAGCTTGGGGATGCCCCCATGCACCCCCAAGAAACATTCAAGGAGACTCAAGCGTCTAATCTTGGGGATGCCCCCGTGCATCCCCTTCTCCATCAACATTATCAGTTCGTCTTTCGTTTCGCTATATTTTTATCACTTCATGTGTTATGTGCTATGCTTGGAGCGTCTTGCTTTTAGTTTTCTTTTTAGTTTTTCATAACGAGTCGGAACTCAGCGTTCTTTATGTGGGAGAGAAACACGCTCCACTTCTACCTAGAACATAACATAGAATTTTCATGTCTATCTTTGTTGTGTGTGTTCTTTGTCTTTTAATAGCTACTATCATGCTCTGCTCTTAGTATTCATGCTTATCTTTTCAAAGAGCTTTTGTTTAGTTGGTTGCTTGAACTCTCTTTAATTACCATGCTCACCTTATTAAGAGAGTTTGCTTCCGTTGCATTGGTTAATATGTCTATGATAAAGATGCTACGTGCATAATGGCGCTTAGTAGTTCAGGTTTTCTTATGGTTAGTCTCAAATAGCTGGGGGATTCCCAATGTGTTATTGGAATACCAACTTGATTTGTTTGCCTATGATGTGGTATGGTTTAGTAATATCTTACTTCGAGAACTTATTTTGATTGACTTGGCGTATGCTCACGCATATTTAAGACTGTAAAGAAAGTCTGTCAAGCCTTGATGATTTTTTTTCTGAGTAGCGATATAACTTCCATGCCTGATTCAATATTGCTTTGTCGCTCTGCATGATTATGACCGTCATTGCTCTCTTAGTTGGTCGCTCCCAGTCTTTTGCTAACCTCCACCTGTACTAAGCAGACTAACTTTGCAATACATAGCTCATGGGAAAGTAGCTTAAAAACTATTGTGGTAAAGAATATGTTGCCTATGTATCTTATTTCTTATAAGTTGCTTGCTGAGCGGTAACCATGTTTCTGGGGACGCCATCAACTGTCACACTTTTGTTGAATATCATGTGAGTTGCTATGCATGTTCGTCTTGTCTGAAGTAAGGGTGATTTGCCATGGGTTGAATGAGTATGCATATTGTTAGAGAAGAACATTGGGCCGCCAACCAAAGCCATGCATCATGGTGGAAGGTTTAGCTTGGACATTAATCCTCAATCTCTTGTGAGAATATGCTTATGCATTGAAGAGGAGTCCATCATCTATTTTCTATGTTGTCCCGGTATGGATGTCCTCAAGTTGAGATCTATCAAAAACGAGAAAGCAAATGCGATTTATCTCCTTGGACCTTTGTACAGGTGGCATAGAGGTACCCCTTTGTGACACTTGGTTGAAACATATGTAATGCAATGATAACCCATGGAAATCCGAGCTAATTAGGACAAGGTGCGAGCACTATTGGTATTCGATGCATGAGGCTTGCAACTTATAGGATGTCTTATGCATGACACATATGAAGTACTACTACCGTTGACAAAATTGCTTCTATGTTTTTAAAAATAAAAAGCTCTAGCACATAACCATTCTTTTACTTTTATGTTGAGTCTCCACCTTCTTTTAAAGGCACCAACTACTGAGGGCATGATTGTCATTCTGAGTGTAATGTGCATTGTCCCAAAGTAGCATTGTCTTTTGCATGATTATGATATCGTTTATTCTGAAATCATTGTATCTAGTCATCACTTAAACCTTGAAGGTGCCCCTGCATTTATGTTTTGCATCACTAAAGGGGGCAAGCTAGATATCACTTTATCATATTTGCACATCATGTTCATTGCAAATCTTTTTGATGTTTCAGTTTCATGTTGTAAAACCTTCAGTCATTTGTGATTTTCTCTTGAGGCAACTTAATTACTTTAGAATCATTGTCTCAGTAAGCTTTTGTCATATGACTATGAGAAAGTCCTATATGGTTAATAGCATGTCACCACAGAAATTATTCTTGTTATCATTTACCTACTCGAGGACGAGCAGGAATTAAGCTTGGGGATGTTGATACGTCCAAAGCGTATCTATAATTTCTGCTTGCTCCATGCCACTTTTGGGTGATATTGATATGATATTCATACACTTCCATACACTTTTGATCATATTTGGACTAACCTACTAATCCAGTGCACCCCGGTGCCAGTTTCTGTTTTCGGCTGTTTTTGTATTTCAGGTTTTCACGTTACGAGAACTGCCAGGAAAAATCTAGAAAAATTATATAAAAAATCAGCGTTCCAGAATCTACCTTGCACCCGAAGGACAGCCGGGGGGGGCACTAGGGCTCCAGGCGCCCTGGCGGCGCCCCCCCTGGGCCGCGCCGGGGGGGGGGGGGGGCGCCTGGGCCCCCCGAGCCCCGTCTGGTGCCCCCCTTCGACATATATTTAGAGCGTCCTTCGAAACCCTCGGGACGGGAACTCTTTTTCGCGATCTCATCTTTGTTCCGCCGCCCCCGCCGCTTCCAAGATCGGGAGCACCAGGAGAACTCTTCCCGGCACCCTGCCGGAGGGGAGGATCACCATCGGGAGCTTCTCCACCACTATGGACGCCTCCCGGATGAGTTGTGAGTAGTCTCCCTTGGACCATGAGTCCATGACCAGTAGCTATGTGATGTTCTCCTCCCGTTCTTGTGCTTCACCAATTAGTCCTCGTGAGCTGCCCTACATGATCGAGGCACATATGTAATCCTTATGTTGTTGCTATGATGAGTTTGCTGGGATCCGATGGATTATGAGATTATGTTCAGATTGTTCTTGAGTAATATATTTGATCTACCTCTTTTATATTTATGTTCATAAGTAATTCTTGCATGTTCTCCGTTGTTATTTATTGCTTTGGCCAAGTAATACGTAGTGACTCCAAGAGGGAACGTTATGCTTGATTGTGGGTTCATGCCCCTCGATGACTAGCTTGAGTGACAGAAACATGAGTCTAGGGGATGTGCTGTTGCCACAAGGGGGAAAACAACGGTGCTTGTGCCCGCGGGTGCAAGGATTGTTTACTTTACGCAAAATTCTTTTAATGCAGTTGTCTGTTGCATTGAGTTTACACTATGGGTGGGGCTCGCAACTTAATAACAGCGAGATGTTCTGGATAGATATCTCAAGGTGGATGATTAGTAGTAGATATTGATGGATTTCGGTCTACTTACTTTGGCGTACCGCCCATGCTTTGAACCTCAACCTTTCCTGCAATGTAGTCAGCATTGGTTTGCGTTCGTGGTCCTGTCAATTGCCCAGCTGTAATTCGTTTACCTCACATAGCTGTTTTATCGTCTTTTGGGAGAGAGACATCACTAGTGAACATCATGAGACTCCGGTCCATATTACCATCATTGATCACATCCGCTATTTACTTTTCACTATTATTTACTATTGCAAACATTATCTATCACTACTATCATTTGCGTTTAATCCTTTGTAAACTACAAGGCCGGAGGGATTGACAACCTCTCTGTACTCGTTGGGAGCAAAGTTATTTGTATCTGTGTGCAGGTCCACGTTGATTGCTAATCCGCGCCGTTAGCAGTTGACACCTACTTGTTGAACCTAGGAGTCTGTGGGGATTCGATCCTTGGCATCTTTGCTAAGGGAAAAACTTCCACAACACTGCATCTTACACCTTCCACTTGGGGTAACCAACGAGGGGTTAGAGGCCCATCAGATATCCAAAGTCGTAGTTGGGGTTGTACTGAGATGCAGCAGCTACTGCCTGCTGAGCTGCAGCTCGAAGGCGGGCTGCTTCCATCATATTATGATACTCATTTGCCTCCTCCCTGGTTATAGTATATCTTCCTTTTTCCTGAAAATCAAACAAAATAGGGGCAGGAAGAATAATAGGGACGACATGATGCCTGTTAAAGATTAGTCAATATTTGAGGGATTGTTCATCCCTCTCTATAAACCGGTGACTAGTCATGGCATTGTAATCCAAATGATCAGGCGGTAAAGGTTCATCATTTGCATGGACAGATACACCAAGACAGCGGGCTATGTGAGTAGCATAAATCCCACCAAATAAATCTCCTTGCAAACCATTATGATGTAGCCTACATGCAACAATGGCTCCCAAGTTATATTGTCTATCACCTAATACATCACTCTTGAGAACACTAAGATTAGGGACACACATGTGGCAAGCCTCATCTTTACCGTTTATGCATCTACCAATAAAGAGAGCAAAGTAATGAATAGCAGGAAAATGAATGCTCCCTATGGTAGCCTGTGTGATTTCTCTAGATTCCCCCACAATAATACTAGCAAGGAAATCTCTATATTCAGATTTGCGAGGGTCACCCATACTGCCCCACTGCGGGAGCTTACAAGCATCATTAAAATCCTCTAAGTCCATGGTATAGGATTTATCATAAAGGTCAAACAGGACAGTGTGAGAATTACGTGAAGATGAAAATTTAAACCTTCTCACAAAGGTATCAGTTAAGCCACGGTATTGAGGGCACTTATCTTGTATGAAGCCCTCGAGGTCAGCGTTGCGCACATATGCGTAAAATTCCTCCTTGATGCCAACCTGATCCATAAAGTCATCTGACGGCCATTCACAAGGCCGCACTTCCGCTTCCCTCGGTAGTTCATCGTCCGGCTGACGAACCACAATCCTCGGTTCTTGCTTCCTTGAAGAACCACCTTGGAAGATTTTCCTATGCATTTTTCTGAAGTTTTCTGAACTTTTTAGTAACTCAAAATAAAAGTTAACCGAACTCAACAAGGTTGATAGCAACAACTCCTACTAGTGCCTAGGGACTATATCATGCATTAGAACTACTTGGGACCAAAGAAATTTGACATGCAAGCTCAAGAACAAGGTCACCACAGCAGCAAAATTTTGCAATAAATAAAGCACTAGAACAAAAACTAATTGGACAAATGGAGGAGTCACATACCAAGGAACAATCTCCCAAACAGTTTGGTGAATGGTGCTTTGAGCAAGGATATCGAAAATGGCAGCAAGATGAGCTAGAACTCATGCTTGAGCTGGTTGGTTATTTTTTTGGGAGGAACAAGAAGAGTATGGGTGCAGGAATAAGTGGAGGGGGCCACGTGGGGCCCACGAGGTAGGACAGCGCGCCCTGTGAGGGTGGGCGCGCCCTGGACCCTCATGGCCAGGTGCTGGCTCCCCTCGCTATGTGTTATGTGCCATATATTCTCAAATATTCTAGAAAAAAAATCATATTTCATTTTCAGGGCATTTGGAGAACTTATATTTTTGGGGTATTTTTTATTGCACGAATAAGTATGGAAACAGATAGAGAATACTATTTTCGCTTTATTTAATCTAATTAACAGAAAGTAAAAAGAGGATACAGAAGGTTGTGCTATCTAGATTCACCTATCCCATGCTCATCAAAAAGGAATCCATTAACATGGTTGATCAGGTCTTGTTAATAAACTCTTTCCGAATAACATGAAACCGGAGAATTTTCGAATAACACTAGGTTACCTCAATGGGGATATGTATGTCCCCAACAATAAGTATGTCATATGTCTTCTTGATAGTAGGAAGAGGAAATTCAAAACCTCCAATAGTAATAGTTGAAATTTTTCCAATATAATTGATACAATGGACCTGAGGTTGCTTCCTCGGAAAGTGTACCGTATGCTCATTACCATTGACATGAAAAGTGACATTGCCTTTGTTGCAATCAATAACAGCCCCTGCAGTATTCAAAAAGGGTCTACCAAGGATAATAGACATACTATTGTCCTCGGGAATATCAAGGACAACAAAGTCTGTTAGAATAGTAACATTTGCAACCACAACAGGCACATCCTCACAAATGCCGACATGTATAGAAGTTGATTTATCAGCCATTTGCAAAGATATTTCAGTAGGTGTCAACTTACTCAAGTGTCAGTCCCAAGATGCGAATCTATCCCGATCATGTGACACTTACGTGATTGGGGCACAACCGCATTTCGGGCGATTTGCAAGATGGATATCATTACATCGTACCATTACATACATACATGGGCGATACAACAATACATACAAGTCACATGAATACAACAACATCATTACAAGACATCCGACTACGGATGGAAACATGAAAAGCACAACGACATCCATCTGCTATCCCAGGCTGCCGACCAGGAACCTAACCCGAGATTGAAGAAGAAGAAGAAGAAAGAACTCCAACAAAAGATCATCGCTCTCACGTCAAGACATCGGAAACCTGCACCTGCAACTGCAACTGTTGTTGTAGTATCTGTGAGCCACGAGGACTCAGCAATCCCATAACCATGGGTAACAAGACTAGCAAAGCTTAATCGGTAGGAAGAGGTTAAGTGGTGAGGTTGCAGCAGCGGCTAAGCATATATATGGTGGCTAACTTACGAGTACAAGAATAAGATGAGCATCTACGCAAATGGTCGCAAACTAGTAGTGATCGCTAAAGATCCTGAACTACCTACGAGTCAAACATAACCCCACGGTGTTATCTTCTCAAAGTGAAAAGAGACAATCATGGTTACTCACACAGTTGTGTGTTTTACTTCGGATCCTCTGTCATGTTTTCTACAACCGGACATTAACAAATTCCAATCTGCCACATAACCGCGGGCATGGCTTTCGAAAGATCATAACCCTGCAGGGGTGTCCCAACTTAGCCCATCACAAGCTCTCACGATCAGCAGAAGTAATAATAATAATACCCCTTATCTTAGGGAAGGCCCGATCAGACTCGAAATTCCCGGTACACAAGACGTTTCAACAATGGTAAAACAAGTCCTGCAAGACCTCCCGGTGTGTCGACACCCTGATAGTAGCCGCGCGTATCTCGTCTTAGGCCACGACCGGATGGGTGATGCTACAGGTAAAACCAAACCTCGAGTTTCCCCGTGGTGGCCCCGCAGGCTCCCCGTTTGGGACCAACACCATCAGCACTGGCCCCCCTGCTATGTAGAAAGAATCCTCGGGTAGCCCTAACTCCCTATGCAATTATTTAATTAATTAAGTTTTTATTATGAGGAAAATCAAACCAATGTTGGGCCTTGTTGGAGTTTTATTCAAAGACGAACTGTCAAGGGGTCCCCATATACCCAACCGTGTAAGGAACGCAAAATCAAGGAACATAACGCCGGTTTATTGGCTCCTAAGGTGGCATGAGTGGAACAAAACACCGAGCAAAAGGGTAAGCCTTCCACCCATTGCCAAGTATATAGGTGTGTAAATATTAATAGTAGATATTGAGATATTCCAACAACAAGATCCGTCATGGATCAATCTTCACCTGCAACTAGCCTTACTCGGGGTAGATCTTCACGAAGTAGGCGATCTCCTTGCCCTTACAAACTTCTTGGTTCAACTCCACATCTCAAAGACGGAGGCTCCCAAGCGACACCTAACCAATCTAGGAGGCACCACCCTCCAAAAGGTAATAGATGTTGTTGATGATGATGAACTCCTTGCTCTTGTGCTTCAAATGATAATCTCCCCAACACTCAACTCTCCTCACTGATATGGCTGTGGTGGAAGAAGGGATTGAGTGGAAAGCAACTTGGGAAGGCTAGAAATCAAGTTTCATATGGTAGGAATGGAATGGCTTGATCTCAACACAAGGGTAGGTGGTTCTCTTCTCAGAAAGTGTATAGTAGGAGTGGTAGACTTTCTGATGGCTCTCCTCACAAATGAAGAGGGGGTGGAGGGGTATATATAGCCTCCACACAAAATCCAACCGTTACACACATAATTGAGCAATCTCGGTGAGACCGAAGTGAAAACTCGGTCAGACCGAAAGTTCAAATATAGTGAACGTTGGGGTTTTCGGTGGGACCGAAAATACCATCTCGGTGAGACCGAAAGTGCAAGTGATATGAACGTTGGAGTTTTCGGTGGGACCGAGAAAGAAAACTCGGTTGGACCGATTTGAGAAAAGACAGGAACATGCCAGAATCGGTGAGACCGATAATGCAATCTCGGTGAGACCGATTTGAGGCAAGACAGAAGCTGGCCAATTTCGGTGAGACCGAAAATGCAATCTCGGATATTCCGAAATGATGTGAAATGGTTACAGAAGGTTGGCAGTTCAGTTTCGGTGAGACCGAAACTCAAAATCGGATGGACCGAGAAATTAGGGTTTGGAAGAATAACTGAGGTGGTTCATCTCGGTGGGACTGAGTTGGAAGAATCGGTTTGTCCGAGATTACTTATGAGTGTGTTAAGTAGTGAAAGGTGCTGATAGTTGAAGGAGCTAAATCACTAAGCACTTGAGCAACCAGATCATCAACACAACCTCATCCCCTTTTAATAGTATTGGCTTTTCCTATGGACTCAATGTGATCTTGGATCACTAAACCGAAAATGGAGTCTTGAGCTTTTGCCAATGCTTGTCTTAGCATTTGAGGGGTCCACTTCTTCAGTCATCTTGCCATACCAATGTGATTGGATTTCCTGAAACATACTTGATAAAAGCATTAGTCCAACCACAAAGTATGTTGTCATTAATTACCAAAACCACCCAGGGAGCAAATGTGCTTTCAAACAGCCAAATGTACTTTTGCAACAGAGATTAACATGGCAATATGGCACCTAACATGAATGCTACAGCAACCAACCTGTAGAGCACTTCACATTGAACATTTTGACATATCATATGCTCCATTTGGATAAACATGCACAAAGTTATCATCACCACAATCATGCAACAAAATTACAGATATCAGCAGTGTTAAACTTATAGCACTCTTGCAGCGATGATTAGGTCATCAAGATGAACTCAAACAAGCAAGCCACAGTGGAACAAAACGAAGAGCATATCACAACGATCATTTTGACATATTATATGCAGCATTTGGATCACCACACAAAAAGATACAGCCACTCAAACATGCATATATGCTGATAAATTTCCCAGACTTATCCATTTCTCAAACGAAAAGTGAGCGCAGCTTAGTAAGAGACGCTCGGGATGGGGAATAGGCGGTCTTACCACTGGGCTCGGCCCAGGTCGAAGACGAGGTCGGGCCATGGCCAGTTGGACGGGGCAGGCCGGCAGGACGGGCTGCTGCTGGGCCTTGTGGCACCATGGGCCGCGGGAGTGGCCTAAAGAGCCGGTGGCGCTGGGCAGCCTCGACCAGATCCTCCCGATCTGATCAGGTCTGGCGGCAGAGGCAGAGGGGGCTAGGATTTCGTCTGCGAAAATTTCGGGGGGAGACACATATATATAGGTAGAGGGAGCTAGGAGTGTCCAAATGAGGAGCGATTTTCGGCCACGCGATCCTGATCCGACGACCGAGAGCATGGCGGGGGTTAGGATTGGCTTGGGGGCTGTTGTGAAAGGGGTGCTGGGTTAAAAGAGAAAGGCTTCTGACGGTTAACACGGTTAACCGTTGGGCTATCAAACGAACTCCGAACGCGGCGAAACATGACATGCGGTCTACCTATGCTATAATAAGACCACACGCCAAGTTTCAACCCATTCCGAGAACTTTTTTGGCCACTTATAAAATAAATATTCGGAGGCGCCGCGGGCGCGTGCAAGTGTGTGTGGGCTCAGATCGGACAACGGAAAGGACGGGCGGACTCGGACGGATGCAAGTTTGAAAACATGATGATGCAATGCACATGATGACAAGGCAGAGATGCGACACGCAAGCAGATGACATGGCAACAACGACGAATAACTGGCTGACACCTGGCGCATCGGTCTCGGGGTGTCACATCAAGTCAAGTCTATGATATAAAGAGAGAGGCATAACACTGACACCGGCTCCATGATCACACAAAGCAGTTTTAACATAGTTTTCTTTAATGGAGCAAGGTATAGTGGGTACTCCTGGATCTCCTAGTTTCTTAGGTATTCCACCTTTAAAAGTGTAATTTGCAAGCATGGTGGAAATTTCTTCTTCAGGTATCTTTCTTTTATTGGTAATAATATCCTTCATATATTTAGCGTAAGGATTTGTTTTAAGCACATCAGTCAAACGCATACGCAAAAAGAAAGGTATAATCATTTCAGTAAAGCACTCAAAATCCTCATCATCCTTTTTCTTGGATGGTTTCGGAGGAAAAGGCATGGGTTTCTGAACCCATGGTTCTCTTTCCCTACTGTGCTTCCTAGCAACAAAGTCTCTCTTATCATAACATTGATGCTTTGATTGTGGGTTATCAAGATCAACAGCTGGTTCAATCTCTACATCATTATCATTGCTAGGTCGAGCATCATTATGAACAACATCATTAACATTATCACTAGGTTCATGTTCATTACCATATTGTGTCTCAGCATCAGAAACAGATATATCATTGGGATTCTCAGGTGTGTCACCTACAGGTTCACTAGAAGCATGCAAAGTCCTATCATTTTTATTTTTCTTCTTCTTAGAAGAACTAGGTGCATCTAAATTAGCTCTCTGAGAATCTTTATCAATCCTCTTAGGGTGGCCTTCAGGATACAAAGGTTCCCGTGTCACTTTACCACCTCTAGTTGCAACTCTAACATCATAGTCATTAT
This sequence comes from Secale cereale, assembly GCA_902687465.1. Classification (NCBI taxonomy): domain Eukaryota; kingdom Viridiplantae; phylum Streptophyta; class Magnoliopsida; order Poales; family Poaceae; genus Secale; species Secale cereale. Next base: position 103,889,160 of record LR738709.1, read on the forward strand.
TCTTACTATTTAATTCAATGAGCAAGTCATTCTGAGCCTTAAGTACTTGTTCTACTTGGGTGGTAACCATAGAAGCATGTATACTAATGAGTTTCAGCTCACCTTTAACTCTAGAAAGATAATCACTCAAGCGTTCAATCATATAAGCATTATGTTGCAATTGTCTACCAACATAAGCATTGAAGTTTTCTTATTTCACAATAAAATTGTCAAACTCATCTAAGCATTGGCTAGCAGACTTATGACGAGCGATATCACCTTCATCAAATCTATAAATAGAATTTACCTTTACTACCTGTGTCAGGTTATCAAGACCATGTATTTCTTCAATAGGTGGTAAATTCTTAACATCTTCAGCTTTAATACCTTTTTTCTTTCATAGATTTCTTCGCCTCTTGCATATCTTCAGGATTGAGAAATAGAACACCTCTTTTCTTCGGAGTTGGCTTAGGGGCTAGTTCAAGACATGTCCAATTATTTTCATTGCCCACCATATTATTCAATAGTAATTCAGCTTGATCAACTGTACTTTCACTGAAAACACAACCAGCACAAATATCTAGGTGGTCTATGGAAGCATCGGTTAGTCCATTATAAAAGACATCAAGTATATCGTTCCTCTCAAGAAGATGATCAGGAAAATCATTATGTAATTGGAGAAGCCTCCCCCAAGCTTGTGGGAGACTCTCTTCTTCAATTTGCACAAAGTTATATATTTACCGTAAGGCAGCTTGTTTCTTAGGAGCGGGAAAATATTTAGCAGAGAAGTAATACATCATATCCTCGGGACTACACACACAACCATGATGAAGAGAATTAAACCAAGTCGTAGCATCACCCTTTAAGGAGAACGGAAACAGCTTAAGGATATAGTAATAACGAATCTTTTCATCGTTCGTGAAAAGAGTGGCTATATCATTCAACTAAGTAAGATGTGCCACAACAGTTTCAGATTCATAGCCATGGAAGGGATCAGATTCAACCAAAGTAATTAACTCAGGATAAACAGAGAAATCATAATCCTTATCAATAACAAAGATAGGTGAAGTAGCGAAAGCAGGGTCATGTTTCATTCTAGCATTCAAAGACTTTTCTTTCAGCTTAGCTAATAATTTCTTAAGATCATATCTATCGTTGCAAGCAAAAAAGTCTCTAGCAGTTTCTTCATCCATAACATAACCCTCAGGAACAACAGGCAATTCATATCTAGGGGGAGAAGCTTCATCATCACTTTCATAAATATTATCAGTTTCAATATTTGCATTCTCCCTAACCCTAGCAATTTGTTCATCTAGAAATTCACCTAGTGGCACAGTATTATCAAGCATAGAAGTAGTTTCATCATACATAGCCGAAGTGTCATCATCAAGAACATACGACATATCAGATTCAATAGCATGAGTAGGTGTCGCAAATTTACCCATAACAGGTGGTGAATCAAGTGCAGAGCTAGATGGCAGTTCCTTACCTCCCCTCGTAGTTGAGGGTAAGATCCTGGTTTTTGAGTCCTTCAAGTTCTTCATAGTGATCAATAGATATGAATCCCAAGTGACTTAAAGAATAGAGCTATGCTCCCCGGCAACGGCGCCAGAAAATAGAATTGATAACCCACAAGTGTAGGGGATCGCAACAGTTTTCGAGGGTAAAGTATTCAACCCAAATTTATTGATTCGACACAAGGGGAGCCAAAGAATACTCTTAAGTATTAGCAGCTGAGTTGTCAATTGAGCCACACCTGGAAACTTAGTATCTGCAGCAAGGTAGTTTAATAGCAAAGTAATATGGAGATAGCGGTAACATCAATAAAAGTAATGGTAGTGTTTTTGTAGTTTTTGTAATAGTAGCAGCAGAAAAGTAAATAGGCAAAAAAGCAATATGTGAAAAGCTCATAGGCATTGGATCGGTGATGGGAAATTATGTCGGATGCAATTCATCATCTGGAAGTTATAACCTAGGGTGACACAGAACTAGCTCCAGTTCATCAATGTAATGTAGGCATGTATTCCGAACATAGTCATACGTGCTTATGGAAAAGAACTTGCATGACATCTTTTGTCCTACCCTCCCACGGCAGCGGGGTCCTATTGGAAACTAAGGTGTATTAAGGCCTCCTTTTAATAGAGTACCGGAACAAAGCATTAACACATAGTGAATCCATGAACTCCTCAAACTACGGTCAACACCGGGAGTGGTCCCGATTATTGTCACTTCGGGGTTGCCGGATCATAACACATAGTAGGTGACTACAGACTTGCAAGATAGGATCAAGAACACACATATATTCATGAAAACATAATAGGTTCATATCTGAAATCATGGCACTCAGGCCCTAGTGACAAGCATTAAGCATAGCAAAGTGATAGCATCATCAATCTCAGAACATAGTGGATACTACGGATCAAACCCTAACAAAACTAACTCGATTACATGATAGATCCCATCCAACCCATCACCGTCCAGCAAGCCTACGATGTAATTACTCACGCACGACGGTGAGCATCATGGAATTGGTGACGGAGGAAGGTCGATGATGATGATGGCGATGATCTCCACTCTTCGGAGCCCCGAACGGACTCCAGATCAGCCCTCCCGAGAGAGATTAGGGCTTGTCGGTGGCTCCGTATCATAAAACGCAATAATTCTTTCTCTCTGATTTTTTTCTCCCCGAAAGTGAATATATGGAGTCCGGAGATACGTCGGTGGAGCGTCATGGGGCCCAAGAGGCAGGGGGCGCGCCCAGGGGGAGGGGGCGTGCCCCCCACCCTCATGGACAGGGTGTGGGCCCCCTGGTCTGGATCTTTCTGCAGGTATTTTTTATATTTTCCATAATAATTCTCCGTGGATTTTCAGGTCATTCTGAGAACTTTTTATTTCTGCACGAAAACAACACCATGGTAATTCTGCTGAAAACAGCGTCAGTCCGGGTTAGTTCCATTCAAATCATGCAAGTTAGAGTCCAAAACAAGGGGAAAAGTGTTTCGAAAAGTAGATACGTTGGAGACGTATCAGTCATTAATAACCCAACAAGTTAATTAAATAGAGTGTTGAGATCAGTCCATAATTCAAATACCAGGATACTCAAAATGTCCATAACCGATGACACGGCTACTCATGAATAGTTTGTACACTCTGCAGAGGTTTGTGCACTTTTCCCCACAAGACTCGACCACATCCATGATCGAAAGATCGAGACACGGTCTTTTAGAAGCATTTACTCTTTACTCCAGGTAGACCGATACACCTACTCCTCCCTACATCTGCTAGTCCACCACTGAAAGAGCTCACACAACAAACTCAACTATGCTAGAGCCCATAATGGCTTGTGGCTGCACACGGAAGTTTCTAGGCATGAATGATATATGATCCCTTTGAGCCTGGGTGGCATTCTTTACGATGATCACACGGTTTCCTTGGGATCTCCTAGGATAACACTGGTATATCCCCAGGTGCCCTGCAACCAATCCACCCAATGGTGTATTAAAATTACCACCTTAAACATTCCCTTAGTTGTTATTATTACACTCACAACTTTCATGAAATTCTCACATACCAATCCACGTCTACGAGCATGACTAAGCAATAAGTGACAAATCATATATTCCCTTGGGTTGATCTCAAGTCATTGGGTTCCTACCTCATTTACTACTAAGCAATACCACATGTAACCAAGTCCGACTCATGCAAGCTTTGAGGATATAACTAATGCAATAAAAACAGGGTATTGGAAAGTATGATCAAAGTATGAACTTGCCTTGCTGACGAACGTTGAAACCTAGAGACTCGTACTAGCAAGCTTCGCACTCCGGAATTCTACCGCAATCAAACAATGACAAACATAAGCAATCATGCAACAACATCGAATAACAGAACTCGAAAGACTTCGGAAACAAGCGAATAGGTCTTGCAACAGAAAGCAATTTCCAACACTACCCAAATTAAATGACTTTGGTCTTATCAGAAAGTTTGGATCAAGAGCTTCGATTTCCAACAAGAATCAACTAAAACGGGGTTACGAAACTCAAGATATGATCAAACGAAGTTCAAATTCAAATTTGTTTGTATTCAAATTTTAAAATTTTCAAAAATATGTTTAAGTTGGTTATCTGGACAGAGGGGATTATAACGAAGACGTGAGCGTTTGATTCATCTATTTCCGATATACGTGTAAAAAGTTGTGATCGAAATAAGTTCATGGACTAAACTATAAAATAAAATAACTACGGATAGGTCCCTGGCTATTAAAACAGATATAATTGAAAATGTCGGATTCGGGGCTCCACAAGACCCAAGAAGTTCAAACACAGGGGCTTGAACGAAGATCTCTCCCACTCGCATCTACCTAGCGCCTCGCCCTCGTCGGTGAAGAGATTCAAGCAAACAACAGATAGAGCACGCAAGAGTTTACCCAGGTTCGGGCCACCGTGCGGTGTAGGACCCTACTTCCTGCTTTGGTGGATTAGCCTCGGGAGGGCTGGAATATGAGCTAGTACACTGGTTCATGAGCTCAGGAGGGTCCGGAGGCAAGTGTTCTTGCTCCTTGTGTGGTGGCACAGTGTGTGGATCAATCCCCCCTTCACAGTGGGGATCCTAGCTACTTATATAGGCGGCCACAGTCCTCTTCCCCTGAAATGTTTAGGCGGGAAGGGATCCCACAATAGCCATTTTCGAGCGGGAACACAAGGATGTTCCTACCCTGACAAAAGCAGTCTTCACCTGCAAAAGGATCAGGCGGTAAAGCGGTGGTGGGCTCGGCGGTGACATCCTCCTTGTCATCCTTGTGGTCTTCGGTCTTGTTGCACCAATGGGGAAACTTTTTGCCCCGCTCCTCAGGAACCTGCGGCTGCGCTGTCCCCCTTGCACCGAAATGGCAACTGCGCCGCTGGCGAGCGGTGACACCCACTGGCGCAGTGCGTCACTGCTGACATCACTACCTCCTCCTGAGGAAGGCTTGGCCTTGGATTCTCCGCCCCTCCGGAGCACCTTGCTGAGGCCGCTCCCGAGGAGGTCTTGACGTCGTTCTCCTCGCGAGGCTTAGCTCCCTCGCGAGGGCCTTGGGCAGCTGATTGATCAGCTGGGCCGTACCAGGCCGCCTGTAGGAGCGCGTCGCGGCCCGCATAGAGGCAAGTCTGGGTACCCTGGTTCAAAGGACGCCGACAGTACCCCCGAGCCCAAGGCGCGTGCAGAGTTGGCTTCGGGGCGAAGCCTTAGTCAAGGACGAAGCTTCGCGGGCCCCAATGGCTGTGAGCCAGGCTGGCGTGCAACGGTTGGATAGGACGTGGGCGGCCCCGCCTCCCACGCAGTCTTGGTAGTTATGCGCCTTGCCAATCGCACGACCGGTAGGGCTTCTTGCTGCCGCCTTTGCTTTCTGCCCTTTAATCGATCCCTTTCTTCACTTGCCTTGTCTGCCCCGTCCTTCCTTGCTATCATGCTGCGCAGGGCGAAGAAGAGGGGGGACGGCGAGCCCGCCGCGTCGCCGCCAGTGCTTGAGCCGGCGCTGGGCCGCTCCCTCATAGTTAACCAAGAGGGTCTGGACAAGGTGTGTCGCGCCTTGGTCGATGCATCTAACGAGTGGGGGCCGACCCGTGTCTGGCTCGCTTCCTGGCCGGTGGCAGAGTTTGGCGCCAATGACATCCAGCTTCATCTCCACGCTATCTTCGGGGGTCTCCTTCTTCCTTTCTCCGCCTTCTTCTATGCAGTACTCACGCATTACCAGATCCGGGCGTTACACCTGGACCCTGGGTCCATCATCCTTCTTTCTGGCTTCGTGTTCCCGAGTGAAGCTTTCATTGGCGTTTATCCTTTTGTGGCCTTGCTTCGCCACTTCTTCGCCCTCTCCTTGGTTGACAGGGGGCAGCGCTCGGGGTGCGTGTCGTTGCACGCGATGGAAGCGACTGCTGCCTCCGGAATTGACTTCTCGCTTCGTCCAACCACAGAAGGGTTTTGCCGGCAGTGGGTGTACGTTGACGCTGCTGCTTACAGCCCCCAATTCCATCTTCCCAATGCGCCGGCGGTGCCGAACTTAGGCTGGAGGCACGAGGTCCTTTCAGATCCACGGGCGGAGCCAGTTATGCGCCGACTGGCCAGCCTGAGGAGAAGCGGATTGACCCTGGCGATGGTGGTGAGAGACTTCCTTGTCCTCCGTGTCGCCCCACTCCACCGCCATTCTAGCCCAATGTGGGTTCTTGATGATTGCCCGCGTCTCTAGCGGAAGCAGCTCCCTCCTGGGATGCTCCAGGGGCTGCTGCGGCTGCTCGTCGGTGGAGTGCCTGAAGCTCGCCCTGGCTCCGCGACTCCCTTGTACTTGGCTCCTGTAGCCGGAAGGGCTCTTGCTGAAAGGATGCCCCACTTCGATGCGTGGGGGTTGTTGCCGGGGGGACCCTCGATCCTCATGATGATCCCTTGGTGGCGGTATCAGGGCTCGCGAGCCTATCCTTCCCTTTAGGGGTGGACGCGCCAGGCGGAGCCCCTGGCCTGGAGCCCACTCTGTCCTTGGAGCAAGCGGAAGGAGCACGAGCGCCGGTGTTGACGGAGGCGGCGGAAAGTACCAAGGCTGTTGGAAATATGCCCTAGAGGCAATAATAAAAGAGTTATTGTTATATTTCCTTGTTCATGATAATCGTTTATTATCCATGCTATAATTGTATTGATTGGAAACTTAAATACATGTGTGGATAAATAGACAAACTTTGTGTCCCTAGTAAGCCTCTTCAGGACTAGCTCGTTGATCAAAGATGACCGTGGTTTCCAGGTCATAGACATGAGTTGTCATTTGATAACGGGATCACATCATTAGGAGAATGATGTGATGGACAAGACCCAAACGTTAAACATAGCTTTTGATCGTGTCAGTTATCGCTATAGTTTTCTGCATGTCAGGTATAAGTTTCTATGACCATGAGATCATGTAACTCACTGACACCGTAGGAGTGCCTTGTGTGTGCCAAACGTCGCAACGTAACTGGGTGACTATAAAGGTACTCTACAGGTATCACCGAAGGTGTCTGTTGAGTTGACATGGATCGAGACTGGGATTTGTCGCTCCGTATGACGGAGAGGTATCTCCGGGCCCACTCGGTAATGCATCATCTCAATGAGCTCAAAGTGACTAAGTAGTTAGTCATGAGATTATGTATTACGGAACGAGTAAAGAGACTTGCCGGTAACGAGATTGAACTAGGTATGGAGATACCGACGATCGAATCTCGGGCAAGTAACATACCGACGAGACAAAGGGAACTGTATACGGGATTGCCTGAATCCTTGACATCGTGGTTCATCCGATGAGATCATCGAGGAACGTGTGGGAACCAATATGGGTATCCAGATCCCGCTATTGGTTATTGACCTGGGAGTGTCTTGGTCATGTCTGCATAGTTTCCGAACCCGCAGGGTCTACACACTTAAGGTTCGGTGACGCTAGGGTTGTTATTGAGAACAGTGCATGGTTACCGAAGGTTGTTCGGAGTCCCGGATGAGATCCCGGACGTGACGAGGGTCTCCGGAATGGTCCGGAGACGAAGATTGATATATAGGTTGAGAGTGATCGGAGTCCGGAAGTGTTCCGGGGAGCATCGGGGAGTCGTCGGATGACCGAAAGAGGTTTCGGGGGGCCCCGGCAAGTGTTGCGGGCCCTATGGGCCTTAGGTGGGAGACGCAACAGCCCTCAAGGGGCTGTGCGCCCCCCTTGGGCCCTCTCCACCTGCGCCAAGGGGCTGGGCCCCTCCTAGGGCTGCCGCACCCCCTAGCTTGGGGGGCAAGGCGCCTAGGGGGGGGGGGGAACCCTAACCCTGGCCGCAGCCCTGGCCGCCGCCCCCCCCCATCTCCCCTTGGCCGCCGCCCCTAGGGGTAAACCCTAGGGCGCCCCCTCCCCTCTCTCCCCCCTATATAAAGAGAGGCAGAGGGAGGGCAGCCACACACGTTCGTGCCTCGGCGCTGCCCTCCCTCTCCCACAAACATCTTCGGTTTTCCGCAGTGCTTGGCGAAGCCCTGCTGGAATCCTCCACCACCATCTCCACCACGCCGTCGTGTTGCTGGACTCTCCATCAACCTCTCCTTCCCCCTTGCTGGATCAAGAAGGAGGAGACGTCCCCGAGCTGTACGTGTGAAGAACGCGGAGGCACCGTCCGTTCGGTGCTAGGATCTTCGGCGATCTGAATCGCGGCGAGTACGACTCCATCAACCGCGTTCTTGAACGCTTCCGTTTAGCGATCTACAAGGGTATGTGGATCCAACTCTCCCCTCGTAGATGCATCTCCTAGATTGATCTTGGTGAACGTAGGAAAATTTTTTGTTTCCCATGCAACGTTCCCCAACAGTGGTATCAGAGCTAGGTTCTTGCGTAGATGCTTTCACGAGTAGAACACAAAAGGGTTTGTGGGCGTTGATGTTTAGATTGCTTCCCTCCTTGGTCATTCTTGATTCAGCGGTATTATGGGATGAAGCGGCCCGGACCAACTTTACATGTCCACGTACATGAGACCGGTTCCATCGACAGACATGTGACTTTTGTTGCATAAGATGGCTGGCGGGTGTCTGTCTCTCCTATTTTAGTTGAATCGGAATAGACAAAGGCGGTCCTTGTAGAAGGTTAAATAGCAACTTAAATATCACCGTTGTGGCTTTGCGTAGGTAAGAAGCGTTCTTGCTAGATACCCATAGCAGCCACGTAAAACATGCAACAACAAATTAGAGGACGTCTAACTTGTTTTTGCAGGGTATGTATGTGATATGATATGGCCAATGACATGATGAGATATATTTGATGTATGAGATGATCATGTTGTAATAGTTAATATCGACTTGCATGTCGATGTATACGGCAACCGGCAGGAGCCATAGGGTTGTCTTTAATTTTTGTATGACCTGCGTGTCAATCATTAAGCGCTATGTAATGCTTTACTTTATCGCTAAACGGTAGCAATAGTAGTAAGAGCATGGTGGGCGCGCGACAACCCCGACGGCGACACGATGATGGAGATCATGATGATGGGGATCATGGTGTTGCACCGGTGACGATGGAGATCATGCCGGTGCTTTGGAGATGGAGATCAAAAGCACGAGTTGATGGCCATATCATGTCACTTATGATTTGCATGTGATGTTAATCCTTTTATGCATCTTATTTTGCTTAGGACGACGGTAGCATTATAAGATGATCCCTCACTAAAATTTCAAGATAAAATTGTGTTCCCCCCGAGTGTGCGCCGTTGCGAAGGTTCGTCGTTTCGAAGCACCACGTGATGATCGGGTGTGATAGACTCTACGTTCGCATACAACGGGTGCAAGCCAGTTTTGCACATGCAGAACACTCGGGTTAGACTTGGCGAGCCTAGCATGTACAGACATGGCCTCGGAACACGGAAGACCGAAAGGTCAAGCATGAGTCATATAGTAGATATGATCAACATGAAGATGTTCACCATTGACACCACCTCATCTCACGTGATGATCGGACTTGGGTTGGTGAATTTTGGATCATGCCACGCTCGAATGACCAGAGGGATGTCAATTTGAGTGGGAGTTATAAGTAATTTGATTAGTTAAAACTCACTTATCATGAACAATAGTCTAAGATGTCTTTGCAAATCTTTTGTTGTAGATGGCTCGCGCAGTAGCTCCCCTGAATTTTAATGCGTTCCTAGAGAAAACTAAGCTGAAAGATGATGGGAGCAACTTTGTGGACTGGCTCCGCAATCTGAGGATCATCCTCACAGCTGCCCAAAAGGTTTATGTCCTAAATGCACCGCTAGGTGAACCCCCCGCTCCAGCCTCTGTGGACGTTATGAACGCCTGGCAGTCGCGTTCGGATGACTACTCAGTAGTGCAGTGTGCCATGTTGTATAGCTTGGAAGGAGGACTTCAAAGGCGTTTTGAACGTCATGGAGCATATGAGATGTTCCAGGAGTTGAAGTTCATCTTTGAAAAGAATGCCAAGATCGAGAGGTATGAGACCACCGATAAATTCTTTGCTTGCAAGATGGAGGAGAATTCGTCTGTCAGTGAGCACTTGCTGAAGATGTCTGGGTACTATACCCGCATAGCTGATCTGGGACTTGTGTTCCCGGAGGAGGCTATCATTGACAGAATTCTCCAGTCACTCCCACCTAGCTACAAGAGCTTCGTGCAGCAGTATAACATGCAAGGGATGAACAAATCCATCGCCGAGCTGTTTTCAATGCTGAAAGTTGCTGAGGCAGACATCCAGAAGGAGTATCAAGTGTTGATGGTCAATAAAACTACCAGTTTCAAGAAAAATGGCAAGGGCAAGAAGGGTAACTCTAAGAAGGGTGGCAAGACAGTTGCTCATCCAGTGAAGAAACCCAAGGCTGGGCCCAAGCCAGAGACTGAGTGTTTCTATTGCAAGGGGAACGGCCACTGGAAGCGGAACTGCCCCAAGTATCTGGCAGACAAGAAAGGGGCCAACAACAACAACAAGCAAGGTATATGTGATATACATGTTATTGATGTGTACCTTACCAACTCTCGTTGTAGTGCCTGGGTATTTGATACCGGTTCGGTTGCTCACATTTGCAACTCTAAACAGGAACTACGGAATAAACGGAGGCTGGCGAAGGAAGAAGTGACGATGCGCGTGGGGAATGGTTCCAAGGTTGATGTGATCGCCGTCGGCACGCTCGCTCTTCGATTACCATCGGGATTAGTTATGAACCTGAATAATTGTTATTTAGTGCCTGCGTTGAGCATGAACATTATATCTGGATCTTGTTTAATGCGAGACGGTTACTCATTTAAATCAGAGAATAAAGGTTGTTCTATTTATATGGGTGATATCTTTTATGGTCATGCACCCGAAGTAGGGGGTTTATTCTTATTGAATCTCGATAGTGATAATACACATGTTCATAACATTGATGCCAAAAGATGTAGAGTTGATAACGATAGTACCACTTTCTTGTGGCACTGCCGTCTGGGTCATATCGGCGTGAAATGCATGAGGAAGCTCCATGCTGATGGACTTTTGGAGTCTCTTGATTTTGAATCACTTGACACATGCGAGCCGTGCCTCATGGGCAAGATGACTAAGACCCCGTTTTCAGGAACAATGGAACGGGCAAGTGACTTATTGGAAATCATACATACTGATGTGTGTGGCCCGATGAGTGTCACGGCGCGCGGTGGATATCGTTACTTTCTCACCTTCACTGACGATTTAAGTAGATATGGGTATATTTACTTGATGAAGCATAAGTCTGAAACTTTTGAAAAGTTCAAGCAATTTCAGAGTGAAGTTGAGAATCATCGTAACAAGAAGATCAAGTTCCTACGATCTGATCGTGGGGGAGAGTATCTGAGTTATGAGTTTGGCAATCACTTAAGAAAATGTGGAATTGTTTCACAGTTGACGCCACCTGGAACACCACAGCGTAATGGTGTGTCCGAACGTCGTAATCGAACCCTATTAGATATGGTGCGTTCTATGATGTCTCTTGCCGATTTGCCACTATCGTTCTGGGGATATGCGTTAGAGACAGCTGCATTCACTTTAAATATGGCTCCATCTAAGTCCGTTGAGACAACACCGTATGAACTATGGTTTGGTAAGAAACCTAAGTTGTCTTTTCTCAAAGTTTGGGGTTGCGATGCTTATGTCAAAAGGCTTCAGCCAGAAAAGCTCGAACCCAAAGCGGACAAATGTGTCTTCATAGGATACCCAAAAGAGACGGTTGGGTACACCTTCTATCTCAGATCCGAGGGCAAAGTGTTTGTCGCTAAGAACGGGTCCTTTCTCGAGAAAGAGTTTCTCTCGAAAGAATTGAGTGGGAGGAAGGTAGAACTTGATGAGGTTATTGAACCTCTGCTTCAACCAGAGAGTAGCGCGGCACAGAAAGATGTTTTTGTGGAGCTTGCAGAGGTTGAAGAGGAAGCCAATGATGATGATCAAGAAGCTCCTGATCAAGTTACTACCGAACCTCGTAGGTCGACAAGGGTACGCACTGCACCTGAGTGGTATGGTAACCCTGTCTTGGAGGTCATGTTGTTGGACAACAGTGAACCTACGAGCTATGGAGAAGCGATGGTGGGCCCGGATTCCGACAAATGGTTAGAGGCCATGAAATCCGAGATGGGATCCATGTATGAAAACAAAGTATGGACTTTGGAAGTATTACCTGAGGGGCGGAAGGCCATTCAGAATAAATGGATTTTTAAGAGGAAGACGGACGCTGACGGTAATGTCACCGTGTATAAAGCTCGACTTGTGGCAAAGGGTTTTTCACAAGTTCAAGGAATTGACTACGATGAGACTTTCTCACCCGTAGCGATGCTTAAATCCGTCCGAATCATGTTAGCAATAGCTGCGTATTTCGATTATGAAATTTGGCAGATGGATGTCAAAACGGCGTTCCTTAACGGTTTTCTTAAGGAAGAGTTGTATATGATACAACCGGAAGGTTTTGTCGATCCAGAGAATGCTGACAAAGTTTGCAAACTCCAGCGTTCCATTTATGGACTGGTGCAAGCGTCTCGGAGTTGGAATCTTCGCTTTGATGAGGTGATAAAAGCGTTTGGGTTTGTACAAGTTTACGGAGAAGCTTGTATTTACAAGAAAGTGAGTGGGAGCTCTATAGCGTTTCTAATATTATATGTGGATGACCTATTGCTGATTGGAAACAATATAGAATTTTTGGATAGCGTGAAGGGGTATTTGAACAAGAGTTTTTCGATGAAGGACCTCGGTGAAGCTGCTTTCATATTGGGCATCAAGATCTATAGAGATAGATCGAGACGCTTGATAGGACTTTCACAAAGTACATACCTTGATAAAGTTTTGAAGAAGTTCAAAATGGATCAATCCAAGAAGGGGTTCTTGCCGGTATTGCAAGGTACAAAGTTGAGTAAGACTCAATGCCCAGTGACTGCGGAAGATAGAGAAAAGATGAGTGTCGTCCCCTATGCTTCAGCCATAGGCTCTATCATGTATGCAATGCTGTGCAAAAGACCAGATGTCAGCCTTGCCATAAGTATGGCCGGAAGGTTTCAAAGTAATCCTGGTATGGATCACTGGACAGCGGTCAAAAATATCCTAAAGTACCTGAAAAGGACTAAGGAGATGTTTCTCGTTTATGGAGGTGATCAAGAGCTCGTCGTAAAGGGTTACGTCGATGCAAGCTTTGACACTGATCCGGATGACTCTAAGTCTCAAACCGGATACGTATATATTCTCAACGGGGGAGCGGTAAGCTGGTGCAGTTCCAAGCAAAGCGTGGTAGCCGATTCTACATGCGAAGCAGAGTACATAGCTGCCTCGGAGGCGGCAAAGGAAGGTGTATGGATGAAGGAGTTCATGACAGATCTTGGAGTTGTGCCTAGTGCATTGAACCCAATGACTCTGTTTTGTGACAACACTGGTGCCATTGCTCTAGCCAAGGAACCAAGGTTTCACAAGAGGACCAGACACATAAAGCGACGCTTCAATTCCATCCGCGATTCAGTCAAGGAGGAGGACATAAGTATTTGCAAAGTACACACGGATTTGAATGTTGCAGATCCGTTGACTAAGCCTCTTCCACGGGCTAAGCATGATCAACACCAAGACTCTATGGGTGTTAGATTCATTACCTTGTAATGCTAGATTATTGACTCTAGTGCAAGTGGGAGACTGTTGGAAATATGCCCTAGAGGCAATAATAAAAGAGTTATTGTTATATTTCCTTGTTCATGATAATCGTTTATTATCCATGCTATAATTGTATTGATTGGAAACTTAAATACATGTGTGGATAAATAGACAAACTTCGTGTCCCTAGTAAGCCTCTTCAGGACTAGCTCGTTGATCAAAGATGACCGCGGTTTCCAGGTCATAGACATGAGTTGTCATTTGATAACGGGATCACATCATTAGGAGAATGATGTGATGGACAAGACCCAAACGTTAAACATAGCTTTTGATCGTGTCATTTATCGCTATAGTTTTCTGCATGTCAGGTATAAGTTTCTATGACCATGAGATCATGTAACTCACTGACACCGTAGGAGTGCCTTGTGTGTGCCAAACGTCGCAACGTAACTGGGTGACTATAAAGGTACTCTACAGGTATCACCGAAGGTGTCTGTTGAGTTGACATGGATCGAGACTGGGATTTGTCGCTCCGTATGACGGAGAGGTATCTCCGGGCCCACTCGGTAATGCATCATCTCAATGAGCTCAAAGTGACTAAGTAGTTAGTCACGAGATTATGTATTACGGAATGAGTAAAGAGACTTGCCGGTAACGAGATTGAACTAGGTATGGAGATACCGACGATCGAATCTCGGGCAAGTAACATACCGACGAGACAAAGGGAACTGTATACGGGATTGCCTGAATCCTTGACATCGTGGTTCATCCGATGAGATCATCGAGGAACGTGTGGGAACCAATATGGGTATCCAGATCCCGCTATTGGTTATTGACCTGGGAGTGTCTCGGTCATGTCTGCATAGTTTCCGAACCCGCAGGGTCTACACACTTAAGGTTCGGTGACGCTAGGGTTGTTAGTGAGAACAGTGCATGGTTACCGAAGGTTGTTCGGAGTCCCGGATGAGATCCCGGACGTGACGAGGATCTCCGGAATGGTCCGAAGACGAAGATTGATATATAGGTTGAGAGTGATCGGAGTCCGGAAGTGTTCCGGGGAGCATCGGGGAGTCGTCGGATGACCGAAAGAGGTTTCGGGGGGCCCCGGCAAGTGTTGCGGGCCCTATGGGCCTTAGGTGGGAGACGCAACAGCCCTCAAGGGGCTGTGCGCCCCCCTTGGGCCCTCTCCACCTGCGCCAAGGGGCTGGGCCCCTCCTAGGGCTGCCGCACCCCCTAGCTTGGGGGGCAAGGCGCCTGGGGGGGGGGGGAACCCTAACCCTGGCCGCAGCCCTGGCCGCCGCCCCCCCATCTCCCCTTGGCCGCCGCCCCTAGGGGTAAACCCTAGGGCGCCCCCTCCCCTCTCTCCCCCCAATATAAAGAGAGGCAGAGGGAGGGCAGCCACACACATTCCGCAGTGCTTGGCGAAGCCCTGCTGGAATCCTCCACCACCATCTCCACCACGCCGTCGTGCTGCTGGACTCTCCATCAACCTCTCCTTCCCCCTTGCTGGATCAAGAAGGAGGAGACGTCCCCGAGCTGTACGTGTGAAGAACGCGGAGGCACCGTCCGTTCGGTGCTAGGATCTTCGGCGATCTGAATCGCGGCGAGTACGACTCCATCAACCGCGTTCTTGAACGCTTCCGTTTAGCGATCTACAAGGGTATGTGGATCCAACTCTCCCCTCGTAGATGCATGTCCGAGATGCATCTCTAGCGGAAGCAGCTCCCTCCTGGGATGCTCCAGGGGCTGCGGCGGCTGCTCGTCGGTGGAGTGCCTGAAGCTCGCCCTGGCTCCGCGACTCCCTTGTACTTGGCTCCTGTAGCCGGAAGGGCTCTTGCTGAAAGGATGCCCCACTTCGATGCGTGGGGGTTTTTACCGGGGGGACCCTCGATCCTCATGATGATCCCTTGGTGGCGGTATCAGGGCTCGCGAGCCTATCCTTCCCTTTAGGGGTGGACGCGCCAGGCGGAGCCCCTGGCCTGGAGCCCACTCTGTCCCTGGAGCAAGCGGAAGGAGCACGAGCGCCGGTGTTGATGGAGGCGGCGGAAAGTACCGAGGCACCGCTGGCTCCTGAAGGGACTGAAGGGGAGGCGCAGCAGCCCCCGGTCGAGGCGAGTCCGGGGGGCATCGCATTAGGGAGCGGGGCGCCGGTCACGAGTGCCTACCGCGACCTTGCCCCAGGTCTAGGCACATCTAAATCGAGCGGCCTCCAGCCATCCTTCGCAGTGCTAGGCAAGAGGCGGAGGTTGAGGAGCATCTACGGCCCTGCCCCGAGGGCTCTGAAGAGGATGAAGCAGGCTGTACCAAGCAGGTGCGTGTCCTTCGGCTCTTCCTGTCTTTCCCAATATGGTTCTACTGACCCCTTGCTCCGCAGGGTCTCCCCCGACTTGTCCTCGAGCCGCTCGGTGAGGCCCGCGGGAGCCTCCGCCTGCATCCCTCCTCCGGACCATGCTGGGCCTTCGGGAGGCCTCGGGCGGGCTCTTGAAGCCGCGCCCAGGCCTTATGTCACAGGTCATGCTCCCAGCCCCCGAGTGCTTCTGGGGCAAGGCAGCTCTTGGTACGTCGGGGGCCCGTCCCGTGCCCCGGGTCTTGCCTTCACTGTGGGTCAGCAAGCTCTTGAGGCAGCCCAAGCGGCTATCCACCCATCAGGACCATGCCTGCTCCTCGTGCTGGAAGCACCACGCGCTCCTGGGGCTAGCCCCGAGGCGCACACTGAACGGGAGGGAGAGGGGGAGCCCCCTTTGTGCGGCGCGGATGTCGAGGATGAGCCCAGTCGCCTTCTGGAACTTGCACTACGTAGGAGTGCGGTCCGTCATGATCTTGTGTGGGAGGCGTCGGACGCCCTGAAGCGTCTCGAAGTTGAGGTTGCTGAAGTGGATGGGCATGTTGAGGCCGAGGGTCGGCTTCTGGCGAAGGGTTGGCGTCAGCTGAGGACCGTCGTTAACCTGAGCCAGTTGCAGCACGAAACCGCCCTAAGGAAGGCGGAAGCGTCGGCCGCCACGGCTCAGGAGGCTTGCGACCGTGCCCTGGAGGAGGCCCGAGACGCCGAGCGCCGCCACGCGACCGCCGAGGAGCGTGAACGCGAGCTTGAAGCCTCGAACGCCATGCTCGAGCGCCAGGTTCGTGCACGAAGGGCTGCCCTTGCCGCACCTGCGCCTGATGATGATAGCCCGGCAGGGCTTTCGGCATGGGTGGAGGCGCTGGCACTCAATGCGATGGAGCTGAGCATGGACCGCGAACGCCTAGAGACGATGGAGCGCCAGATAGCCGATGCCGAGGGAAACCTTAATGATCGCGAGGCTGTCGCGAAGAAGGCTGCCAAGGAGGCGGAGCGTCTTCGGAAGGATTACCGCGAGAAGCTAGGGCTTCACGAGACTCGCTTTGCTGATAACCGCAAGGAGCTGCCGAAGGAGGTCACGGCTCTTAAGAGCAAACTGGCGAATGTCGAGCGCCATCTGCAGGTGTTGGAGGAGGCTCGTGCTGCAGCTGAGCGTCACGAATAGGTGTCGAAGAAGGCCTTTGCCGTGGCATTGCGCCACGAGCGGGCGTCGGAGAAGGCTCGTGTCACTGCCAGGGCGGAACTGTCCTACTTTCACAAGCAGGTGGAAGACATTTCCACCCTCGCGGCTCGAAATTCGGAGGAGGCCGCACGAGCCCATGGAATGCAGCACACCCGCTCGGAGATATTTGAGGCCCTGCGGCATCGGGCCGGCCGAGCCCTAGGAGAACTTCTTGGTTCGAGGGTCGACGGCCCTCTGGTTGATGATGATGCCGGGTATCTTGGTTTATTTACCAGGGTGGTGGAGCGTCTTGAAGGCGGGGTCATGAAGGCTCGGCAGCTCGTCGAGGAGCAGAGTCGCGGCGTCCTGAGGAGTGAGGTCTCCGGCATCTTCGGCAACTTGCACCGTCTTGACCCTCATACGGACTTCGAGGCCCTGCTGGAGCCTGCGCCTGAGGCGGTCGCTGGCCCCTCGGAGGGATGGGTGAGTGATCACCTGGACGCGTTGGTGACGGAGCTCGTTCCAGCCATCAATGACATACCGGTGCTTGAGGGGGGGGGGACGCCGACAGTTCCGGCAAAGACGTCGATGCTTAGTCCAGCTCGTGCTGTAAATTTGTTTTTGGTTGTGGCTCCAGAGCCGGGTGAGATGGGTGTCACAAAGCTTAAACTCTTGATGATGTAACTGAACACCATAAGGGTAGGTTTTTAGGCACTCCCTTGTTTGTCCCTGGGGCTGCGGCCTCAAGCCCTTGTTGCGTGTCAGAGAGGAGCGTATGCCGACCTCGTCCGGGCGCGCCTCGTGAGTACCCGCTTTGAGGGCCAGAGTGGTTGGCGGTCCGGCCGCAGATCAGATAGAAGGTGCGCCCACGCCCCGGCCCCTTCTCGCGAGGAGCGATAGGGCGGGTTTGCGGATGTAGCCCGGCTCGGCCAAGCAAGACGAAAAATGGACTCGCGAAGAAAAACTCAGCGGAAATCGCAAAACACAGACAAAAATTCTGCCCCTTTATTCTAGAAATGAGTCGCGCGGTTGCGGGATCAGCTTGAGAAAGCAGATACACAGGAGGCAAGGGCGAATGCAAAGTAAAAGGGGGGCCGCGTCCGGCCCCTGAGAGGGTCTTCGGTCTTCTCCCCGGCGCGGAGCATAGGGCTACCACCGGCGGGTGTGGGCATAGCCATTGGAGGGCAGTGTCGACGGCCAGCGCGAAGCATGGTGCGTCCACTGGGCATGGGAGGGAGCCCCCGAGGTCCTAGGGCGACGCTCCGGGGACTCCGGGGCATGTACAGCCCCACTCATTATTACGTGAGAGTGTCACGAGCGGAGATCTTCTGACATGGCGCCACTTCGCTTTGAGGGCCCCGCCCCGCGCTAGTCCGCTCCCGCCATGAACTCACCCGAAGGCGGCATTCATGAGGTGGGACACTGCGCATGATGGAGGGATGGGACCTTGGCCATAGGCCCCCCTGCCGAGCACCTGGTGCGCCGCTCACGCGATCTCCGAGTGCGCTTCGCCCCTGGGGGCTAACGTCGACCGGAGACGTGGCGTCCTGAAGTGCAAGGGGGACCCCGCCCTACCCACGCTCCTAATGGCCCCTGAGCCCCTCCTGATCAGGGTCGGGCCGAGCGGGTACGGGATTTCGTGAGCAGGGGGACAGAACCACGGTCTTGGGCCCTCCTAGTACGCGTAGGACAGGCTGCCGTACCGCCTCCAGACGCACGCTCCGCAGCCTGGGGGATGGTACGCCGGGAGGCGCGGCGTCTTGAGGCTGAACAGAGGGGGAGAAGGCCCCTCCCTGTGCGCATCATACACGCTGCCAGCGAGCCCCTGGTGAAATCCAGGGCGGGCTCATGCACGACGGGTCACGCGTGGGTGGACAAGGGCCTGACCCGGGCCTTCCCTTCCTTTTCTGTCTTGGTGCGGTAGCCGGAGTATTTCCCTGACCTCTCAAGTTACGGGCCAGGAATGCTGCCCGTCCGAAGCCTACGACGGGTGCCACGTGTGCCGGCCCTCACCAGCACTTTTGGCGCTTCATTCGCGCTCCATGGCCGTCGGTGACGATGACAAAGGGTTGAGAGCTAAGAGCGGGGGGTCTATCCCTTGGCCTTCCGCTCCTGAGCCCCCTGGTGCCGGCGCCTGATTGCACCCGGCGTAGTCCTAGGGTCGCCTCCTGATGGATCCTCGACGGGAGTGGTACTTGAGTACAGAGGGCTTTGAGATAGAGGGGCGGCGTCATACGCAGGGTTCAGCGGATCATACCCCATGTCGCCATCGTAGGTTGCCGCATGTCTTGACCATACGGGCAACCCGGTGCGGCCGGGGCGGCACCCGGTCCCCGACATCGTCGTGTGGAAGCAGAATGGCTCGGCTTCGGTGCTGGCGGCGTCGAGGAGCTCGGCCACCCTGAGGAGTAGCGCGTCGTGGCCGCTATCGAGCAACCGGCACCTTAGCACTTCCCTTGCCACTAGCAGCACGACCCTTATGTTCGCCATTTCGCGCTGGTCCCGCGAGCTCGCTGTTGCCTGCCCGGTGGCCCGTGCCGCCGCACGGCTTTGGCGTTGAGAAGGCGGTGGGTGCTGCCAGTCCCCTGGCGGCTGGTCGGTGATGCTCATCGTGCCGTCGGCCCCGATCAAGGCCGGGTGACGATGAATACCGCGGCCGAAGGGTGATGCCCTAGCCGCGCGGGCGCCACGGGCTTCCGCACGCGTCTGATGTGCCTCCGCCATCGTGGTTGCGGTTTGTTGAAGCTGGGCGACGCGGGGTCGATGGAAGAGAGCGGGACGAGGTCCTCGGAGAGGCGGGATCTTGACATGCCCCCTACCTGGCGCGCCAAATGTCGGATTCGGGGCTCCGCACGACCCAAGAAGTTAGAACACAGGGGCGTGAACAAAGATCTCTCCCACTTGCATCTACCTAGCGCCTCGCCCTCGTCGGTGAAGAGATTCAAGCAAACAACAGATAGAGCACGCAAGATTTTAGCCAGGTTCGGGCCACCGTGTGGTGTAAGACCCTACTTCCTGCTTTGGTGGATTAGCCTCGGGAGGGCTGGAATGTGAGCTAGTATAGTGGTTCCTGAGCTCTGGAGGTGAGCTCAGGAGGGTCCGCAGGCAAGTGTTCTTGCTCCTTGTGTGGTGGCAGAGTGTGTGGATCAATCCCCCCTTCACAGTGGGGATCCTAGCTACTTATATAGGCGGCCACGGTCCTCTTCCCTCGAAATGTTTAGGCGGGAAGGGATCCCACAACGGCCATTTTCTAGCGGGAACACAAGGACGTTCCATCCCTGACAAAAGCAGTATTCGCTTGCAAAAGGACCAGGCGGTGACGCGGTGGTGGGATCGACGGTGACATCCTCCTTGTCGTCCTTGCGTTCTTCGGGCTTGTTGCACCAATGGGGAAACCTTTGCCCCGCTCCTCGGGAACCTGCGGCTGCGCTGTCCCCCTTGCACCGAAATGGAAACTGCGCCGCTGGCGAGCGCTGACACCCGCTGGCGCGGTGCATCACTGCTAACATCAATGCCTCCTCCTAAGGCAGGCTTGGCCTTGGATTCTCCGCCCCTCCGGAGCACCTTGCTGAGGCCGCTCCTGAGGAGTTCTTGACGTCGTTCTCCTCGTGAGGCTTAGCTCCCTCGCGAGGGCCTTGGGCAACTGATTGATCAGCTGGTCCGTACCAGGCCGCCTGTAGGAGCGCGTCGCGGCCAGCAGACAGGCAATTCTGGGTACCCTGGTTCCCAGGACGCCGACAGAAAAACATTCACTGTTTTTACTTAACTAACGAAACTGCTCACTACTGACCCTAAATGAATGAACGGTCATTACTTAGTGAATCCTAAAACAAAATCGATCTAATCTAAATAACCGAAGCTAAATTGAACTAAAGAAAAAAAACTATCTAGGTTTTACCTGGAAAACCGGCGAGAAAAAGTCACCGGCGGCGAGGGTTGACGGCGGCGGCGGCGGCGGCTTCGTTCGGGGCAGCAGCTCCTGCAGTCCTCCGTTGCCGGCGAGGGCACGGGAAGGGGCGGCACGGCGCGGCTTTGAGGATGGAGGTGGCGGCGTTGGCTCGGGGCGGCGGAGTGGAGCGGCACGACGACGGGAAGTTTCGTCGGCGGCAGCTTGCTCCGGCGATGCAAGGTGCGGCTGTGAGGGCTCGGGCGGCTTGGGGTTTGAGGTAAAACGGAGCTGGGGTGGGAGTATATATAGGGGGAGGAGAGGCGGTGGCTTGGGCGAGGGGAAAGAGGAGTCCGGGGCGGCGATAGCTTCACCGGCGATTGTGTGCGGCGGCGGGAGACCGGCGTGGGGTCGGGGACGACCGGGTGGTGGGCTGGGCCGTGGCCCACCTCGCACGCGCGGCTGGGCTGCCGGGTGGAGGCGCGGCTGGCTGGGCCGGCTCGCCTGGCGTGGCCGCGGCTTTTTTTTTAACATTTTTCTGTTTTTATTTTACAAAGAAAAATAATAATCAAAACTAATAAAATAAATACTAAAAATATCAAAAAAGTTCACATAAATATATGGTCTTATATATGACCTACTGAATATTTTTGTAACCTAAAATGCAATTTTTTTAAATGCAAGTTTTTCCTAATTAACCAAATAAAATCCAAATAAATAAATATATTTTTACTAAAATTAAATTTCCATTGTTTCTCTGTTTTGAAGAAGTCATGTTGTCTTCCCTCCTTATTTTATTTATTTTAAAATAATTGGAAAAATAATTTCAAATAAAATTCACCTTGATCCAATTTTCCAATTTTGAAAATTCAAAAATGAAATTTTATGAAAACATCCAACTCTCTCACATGGTCCTTGAGTTGCTTAAAGTCTATTGGATCAAGTTTCAAATAAAACTCAAATTCAAAATGCTCAATTTATGATTGCAGATGAATGCTCTATGATAACATCCAAATTGAAAATTGGGATGTTACAATAACCCACAAGTACAGGGGGTTGTTTGTAGCCTTCTTCGATAAATAAGAGTGTCGAACCCAACGAGGAGCTAAAGGTAGAACAAATATTCCCTCAAGTTCTATCGACCACCGATACAACTCTACGCACACTTGACATTTGCTTTACCTAGAACAAGTATGAAACTTGAAGTACTGTGGGATAGTTTTGCAAGATAATAAAGAGGACGTAAATAAAAAGTAGGGGTTGTTTAGATAAAGATCAACTAACTTAGTGGTTTAGTAGATAGCTTTTGTCCACAGGAAATTTAACTGTCCCTAGGCAATCGATAAAAGTACCGGTAATAATTCTTGCAATTTTATATGAGGGAGAGGCATGTGCTAACATACTTTCTCTACCTGGATTATATGCACTTATGATTGGACCCCTAGCAAGCATCCGCAACTACTAAAGATCATTAAGGTCATGAAACCCAACCATATCATTAAGTATCAAGTCCTCTTTACTCCCATACGTCATACCCCCCTTACTCGGGTTTAAGCTTCTGTCACTCTAGCAACCCACTATAAGCGAACCATGAACATATTGCAACACCCTACAACGGGGCCCCTCACGTTTGTGCGAGAATGGAGGGCACTGTAGGACAGCACCATAAATAAAATATACGATCATACCAACCAAGATCACGATTAACCCACAAGACAAAACGGATCTCCTCAAACATCATAGGATAACCATAGATCATTGGGAAATAATATATGGAGGTGAGCACCATGTTTAAGTAGAGATTACAGCAGGGGAAAGAGGTGTTACACCATTGCAATGAGGGCGAGAGAGTTGGTGTGGACGATAGCAAGATTGTTGATGTAGATCGTCGTCCCGATCATTGCCCCGGTGGCACTCCAGTGCCACCGGAAGCGAGGGGGGAGAGCCCCCTCCTCCTTCTTCTTCCTTGGCCTCCTCCCTAGGTGGGAGAAGGGTTCTCCCTCTGGTCCTTGGTCTCCATGGCATGGGAGGGGCGAGAGCCCCTCCGAGATTGGATATGTCTCTCTGTCTCTCTCTGTTTCGCGTCCCCCAAATCTGGCCAAAAACCGTTTCTTATATTCCCGGAGATCCGTAACTCCGATTGCCCTGAGATTTTTACACGATTTTTTTTTGGATACAAGCTTCCTTACGCCCGAAGTACAGATCCAACCGACGTTACAGGAGGGTATCAGACACCTAGGCAAGCCAGGCACCTTTGGCTCGCCCTCGTGGGTTGTGGGGGCTATGGGTCCCCGTTTATGTTGCTTCCACCTCCCAAAAATCACATATATTCCAAAATAATTCTCCATCAAATTTTATTACATTTGGACTTCATTGGGTATGGATACTCTGCGATACAAAAAACATGCAGAAAACATGAACTGGCACTGGGCACTGGGTAAGTTAGTCCAAATAAATCATATAAAAAGTTGCCACAAGTATGTAAAAGTTGAATAATATTTGCATGAAACAATCAAAAATTGTATATACGACAGAGACGTATCAGCATCCCCAAGCTTAATTCCTGCTCGTCCTCGAGTAGGTAAATGATAAAAAAGATAACTTTTGATGTCGAATGCTACCTAGCATAAACTTGATCATATATCTAGTCATGGCATGAATATTAAGACATGAGTGATTCAAAGCAATAGTCTATAATTTGACATAAAGACATCAATACTCGGGCATCCCAACAAACAATCATGTCTTTCAGAATATTAAATGCTAAAGAACGTGATCCCTACAAAATCATATAGTCTTGTCATGCTATGTCTTCCCATCTCAAAGTATAAATCATGTACTACCCCGGTGTCAGCCAAGGAATTGGTTCATACTTTTTAACGCGCTTCAACATTTTCAACTCCCACGCAATACATGAGCGCGAGCCATGGATATAGCAATATAGGTGGAATAGAATGTGGTGGTAGTAGAAAAAAGAAGGGAAGAAAGTCTCACGTTAACTAGGCAAACTAATGGATATCAATGTGAGGAGTAGGGATTACCATGCAACAGATGCAACTAAGAGCTATAAGTGTATGAAAGCTCAATATGAAACTAAGTGGGTATGCATCAAACTACTATGAAAAATTTCCACTAGTATATGAAAGTGAAAGCATATGAGACTCTCTACATGAAAAACATGGTGCTACTTTGAAGCACAAGTGTGGTATTTGCACACCCCTTTTATTTTTTTCATTCATTTTTTTTTTCTTCTTTTTTTTTCTTTTTTTTTGGAGTCTCATCCCGACTTGTGGGGGAATCATGGTCTCCATCATCCTATCATCATGGGGCATGCTTTAAAAATGAATAATGATGATCATCACACTTCTATTTACTTGTAACTCAAAATAAATAAAAACTGCAACTCGATACCTATGACATATTATGACTCTATATTATTAAAATGAAAGCTCAAGTCAACTATATGATGGAAGTGCATGGTGCTACTTCTCGAGCTTGCGTTGTATTCCCTCGAAGAGGAAAGGGTGATGCAGCACAGTAGCGTAATTATTACCCTCGGTTTTTGAGAACCAAGGTATCAATCCAGTAGGAGACCACGCGCAAGTCCCTTGCACCTACACAAACAAATAAGAACTTCGCAACCAACGCGATAAGGGGTTGTCAATCCCTTTACGGTCACTTACGAAAGTGAGATCTGATAGATAGGATAGTTTGATATTTTTGGCATTTTTGGATATAAGAACAGAAAGTATATAAAGCAAAGTAAAGTAGATTGTAGATTAATATGTTGAGAATAGACCCGGGGGCCATAGGTTTCACTAGTGGCTTCTCTCATGATAGCAGAATTCAATGGTGGGTGAACAAATTACTGTCGAGCAATTGATAGAAAAGTGCATAGTTATGAGAATATCTAGGCATGATCATTATATATAGGCATCACGTCCTTGATTAGTAGACCGAAATGATTATGCATCTACTACTATCACTCCACACATCGACCACTATCCAGCATGCATATAGAGTATTAAGTTCATAAGAAGAGAGTAATGCTTTAAGGAAGATGACATGATGTAGAGGGATAAACTCAAGCAATTAGATATAAACCCCATCTTTTTATCCTCAATGGAAACAATACAAAACGTGCCTTGCTGCCCCTGCTGTCACTGGGAAAGGACACCGCAAGATTGAACCCAAAGTCAAGAACTTCTCCCATTGCAAGAACTATAGATCTAGTAGGCTAAACCAAACCAATAATTCGAAGAGACTTGCAAGGATATTATAATCATTCATAAAAGAATTCAGAAAAGAACCAAATATTTCTCATAGATAATCTTGATCATAAGCCCACAATTCATCGGATCTCGACAAACACACCGCGAAAAGAGTACATCGAATAGATCTCCTCGAAGATCGAGGAGAACTTGGTATTGAGATCCAAAAAATGAGAAGAAGCCATCTAGCTAATAACTATGGACCCGAAGGTCTGTGGTAAACTACTCACAACTCATGGTGACGCAATGGTGTTGATGTAGAAGCACTCCATGGAAGATTCCCCCTCCGGCGGAGCTCCAGAACAGGCCCCAAGATGGGATCTCACGGGATAGAAGGTTGCGTGGGTGGAATTAGGGTTTTCTCTGTTGCTTTGAAGTTTTTAGGGTACATGGGTATATATAGGAGAAAGGAGGGCATCGGCGGAGCCAGAGGGGGCCCACGAGGGTGGGGGGCACGCCCTGTAAGAGGGGACGCACCCTGGACCCTCGTGGCTGCCTCCTTTGTTCCCTCGCGTGTAATCCAAGTCTTCTGTATTGATATTGTTCCAGAAATAACTCTCGCGAAGGTTTCATTCCGTTTGGACTCCGTTTGATATTCCTTATCTGTGAAACCCTGAAATAGGCAAGAAACAGCAATCTGCACTGGGCCTTTGAGTTAATAGGTTAGTCCCAAAAATAATATAAAATGTATAATAAAGCCCATTAAACATCCAAAACATAATAAATAATAGCCTGGAACAATAAAAAATTATAGATACGTTGGAGACGTATCAAGCATCCCCTAGTTTAATTCCTGCTCGTCCTCGAGTAGGTAAATGATAAAAACAATTTTTTTGATGTGGAATGCTAACCAACATAATTTTCCATGTAATTACCTTTGTTGTGGCATGAATGTTCAGATCCGAAAGATTCAAGATAAAAGTTTATATTGACATAAGAAATAATAATACTTCAAGCATACTAACAAAGCAATCATGTCTTCTCAAAATAACATGGCCAAAGAAAGTTATCCCTACAAAATCATATAGTCTGGCTATGCTTCCTCTTTATAACACAAAATATTCATATCATGCACAACCCCAGTTTCAGCCAAGCAATTGTTTTCATACTCAATTTTTTCAAACCTTTCAACTTTCACGCAATACATGAGCATGAGCCATGGACATAGCACTATAGTTGGAATAGAGTGGTGGTTGTGGAGAAGACAAAAAGGAGGAAGATAGTCTCACATCGACTAGGCGTATCAACGGGCTATGGAGATGCCCATCAATATATATCAATGTGAGTGAGTTGGGATTGCCATGCAACGAATGCACTAGAGCTATAAGTGTATGAAAGCTCAACAAAAGAAACTAAGTGGGTGTGCATCCAACTTGCTTGCTCATGAAGACCTAGGGCATTTGAGGAAGCCCATCGTTGGAATATATAATCCAAGTTCTATAATGAAAATTCCCACTAGTATATGAAAGTGATAAAACAAGAGACTCTCTATCATGAAGATCATGGTGCTACTTTGAAGCACAAGTGTGGAAAAGGATAGTAGCATTGTCCCTTCTCTCCTTTCTCTCATCTTTTTTTTGGAGGGGCTTTCTCTTATTTTTAGCCCCTCACTATTTTTTGGGCCATCTCTTTTTTTATCTGGCCTTTCCTCACATGGGACAATGCTCTAATAATGAAGATCATCACACTTTTATTGACTTACAACTCAAAGATTACAACTCGATAGCTAGAACAAAATATGACTCTATATGAATGCCTCCGGCGGTGTACCGGAATGTGCAATGAATCAAGAGTGACATGTATGAATGAATTCTGATGGTGGCTTTGCCACAAATATGATGTCAACTACATGATCATGCATGGCAATATGACAATATGAAGTGTGTCATCTGAACGGGACGGTGGAAAGTTGCATGGCAATATATCTCGGAATGGCTATGGAAATGCCATGATAGGTAGGTATGGTGGCTGTTTTGAGGAAGGTATATGGTGGGTGTGTGGTACCGGCGAGAGTTGCACAGTACAAGAGAGGCTAGCAATGGTGGAAGGGTGAGAGTGCGTACAATCCATGGACTCAACATTAGTCATAAAGAACTCATATACTTATTGCAAAAATTTATGAGTCATCAAAACAAAGCAATCAACACATGCTCCTAGGGGTAAGGTTGGTAGGAGTTAACCATCGCGCGCCCCCGACCTCCACACAAAGGATGACACTCAATAAATACCTCATGCTCTAATTTCGTAACATAGCGGTTCACCATACGTGCATGCTAAGGGAATCACAAACTTTAACACAAGTATTTCTCAAATTCATAATTACTCCACTAGCATGACTCTAGTATCACCATCCTCATATCTCAAAACAATCATCAAGTATCAAAATTCTCATCATATTCAATGCACTTTATATGAAAGCTTTTACTACATTCATCTTGGATGCCTATCATATTAGGACTAGTTTTATAAGCAAAGCACATTACCATGCTGTTCTAAAAGACTATCAAAAGGATCTAAGTGAAGCATGAGAGATCAATAATTTCTACAAAATAAAATCACCACCGTGCTCTAAAAGGTATAACTGAAGCACTAGAGCAAAACTATCTAGCTCAAAAGATATAAGTGAAGCACATAGAGTGTTCTAACAAATTCTAGGCCATATTTATCTCTCTCAAAAAGGTGTGTTCAGCAAGTATGATTGTGGCAAACTAAAAAGCAAAGACTCAAATCATACACGACGCTCCAAGCAAAACACATATCATGTGGTGAATAAAAATATAGTCCCGAGCATAGTTACCGACAGATGAAGACGAAAGAGGGGATGCCTTCCCGGGCATCCCCAAGCTTAGGCTTTTAATTGTCCTTGAATTTTACCTTGGGGTGCCTTGGAAATCCCCAATCTTAGTCTCTTAGCACTCTTTGTTCCATAGTCCATCAAAGCCATACTCAAAACTTGAAAACTTCACAACACAAAACTTAGCCAAAAATCTCGTGAGCTCCGTTAGTATAAGAAAACAAACCACCACTCAAAATTACTATAATGAACTCATTCTTTGTTTATATTGGTGTTAAACCTACTGTATTCCAACTTCTCTATGATTCATACTCCCCAATACTACTCATAGATTCATCAAAATAAGCAAACAACACACGAAAAACATAATCTGTCAAAAACAGAACAGTCTGTAGTAATCTGTAACTTTCGAGTACTTCTGTAACTCCAAAAAATTTGAAATAAATTGGTAAACATGAGGAATTTGTCTAATAATTATCTACAAGAAGAATCAACTAAATAGCACTCTCTAGTAAAATCTGGTGACTATTCTCGTGAGCGCTAAAGTTTCTGTTTTTTACAGCATGATCATATAAACTTCACACAAGTCTTCCCAAAGGTTCTGCTTGGCACAAACACTAATTAAAACACCAAAACACATCTAAACAGAGGCTAGATGCAATATTTATTCCTAAACAGAAGCAAAAACAAATAAAATAAAATTGGGTTGCCACCGAACAAGCGCTATCGCTTAACGCCCCTAGCTAGGCACGAGGATAGATCTAGGTATTGCCATCTTTGGAAGGAAATCCATAAGTGGCTCTCATAATAGATTCATAATGTAATTTGATTTTCTTTCTACGAAAGTGTTCCATGCCTTTCCTTAACGGAAATAAGAATCTACTATTTCTTTCCTTCATATCAATAATTGCCCCAATCATTCTAAGGAAAGGTCTACCAAGAATAATAGGACATGAAGGATTGCAATCTATATCAAGAACAATGATATCTACGGGCACATAATTACTATTGGCAACAATAATAACATCATTAATCCTTCCCATATGTTTCTTAATGGTAGAATCCGCAAGATGCAAATTTAAAGAAGAATCAGCAAGCTCATGGAAACCTAACAAACTACACAAAGTTTTTGGGATAGTAGAAACACTTGCACCCAAATCACACAAGGCAAAGCATTCATGATCTTTAATTTCAATTTTAATAGTATGTTCCCACTCATCAGAAAGCTTTCTAGGGATAGAAACTTCTAATTCAAGTTTTTCTTCGAAAGATTGCATCAAAGCATCAACTATGTGTTTGGTAAAAGCCTTATTTTGACTATAAGCATGCGGAGAATTTAGTACGGATTGCAACAAGGAAATACAATCTATCAAAGAGAAATTATCATAATTGAATCCCTAGAAATCCAAAATAGTGGGTTCATCACTATGCAAAGTTTTAATCTCTTTAATCCCACTTTTAACAATTTTAGCATCAAGATCTAAAAACTCTGAATCATTGGGACGCCTTTTAACTAAAGTAGACTCATCTCCAGTCCCATCTTTATCAAGATTCATACTAGAAAACAAGGATCTAATAGGAGACACATCAATAACTTTCAGATCTTCATCTTTATTTTCATGATAATTAGAAAAACACGCTTTCATAAAGCACTCTTTTTTAGCACGCATCCTAGCGGTTCTTTCTTTGCATTCACCAATGGAAGTTGTCATGGCTTTGAGAGACTCATTGATATCATGCTTAGGTGGAATAGATCTAAGTTTCAAAGAATCAACATCAAGAGTAATTCTATCCACGCTTCTAGCCAACTCATCAATCTTAAGCAATTTTTCTTCAAGCAAAGCATTGAAATTATTTTGCGAAATCATAAACTCCTTAACACTAGTTTCAAATTCAGAGGGAATCTTTCCAAAATTTCCACAAGAGTTATTGTAGGAATTACCCGAATTGTTAGAGGAATTACTAGGAAAAGGCCTAGGATTAAAGTTTCCTCTATAAGCATTGTTACCAAAATTATTCCTACCAACAAAATTCACATCCGAAGATTCATTATTATTTTCAGTCAACGTGGATAAAGGCATATCATTAGGATCAGAAGAAGCACTCTTAGTAGCAAATAATTTCATAAGTTCATCCATCTTTCAACTCAAAACACTAATCTCTTCAATAGCCTGCACTTTTTTAGTAGTAGATCTTTCGGTGTGCCATTGAGAGTAGTTAACCATAATATTATCTAGGAGTTTGGTAGCTTCTTCTAAGGTACTTTCCATGAAAGTGCCTCCCGCGGATCTAAAACATTTCTAGTAGCAAAATTCAAGCCATCATAAAAGTTTTTTATAATCATCCATAAGTTCAAACCATGTGTAGGACAATTACGTATCATTAATTTCATTCTCTCCCAAGCTTGTGCAACATGCTCATGATCTAGTTGCTTAAAATTCATAATATCGTTTCTAAGAGAGATAATCTTAGCAGGAGGAAAATACTTAGAGATAAAAGCATCTTTGCACTTATTCCATGAGTCAATACTATTTCTAGGTAAAGAGGAAAAACAAGTTTTAACAACGATCTCTAAGTGAAAATGAAAATAACTTCAATTTAACAATATCATTATCCGTATCCCTCTTCTTTTGCATATCACACAAATCAACAAAGGTATTCATATGCATAGCGGCATCTTCACTAAGAAGGCCGGAAAATTGATCTTTCATGACAAGATTCAACAGAGCAGCATTGATCTCACAAGATTCAGCATCGGTAGTAGGAGCAATCGGGGTGCTAATAAAATCATTATTGTTGGTATTGGAAAAGTCACACAATTTGGTATTGTTCTGAGCCATAGTGACAAGCAAGCAATCCAACACACAAGCAAACAAGAAGCAAGTGAACGGTAAACACATGGAAAAAAGAAGGGCAAATAAAACAGCAATGGTGAAGTGGGGGAGAGGAAAGAGAGAGGCAAATAAATGTAATGCAAAGGATAAGGGTTTGTGATAGGTACTGGGTATATGACTTTTGCGTAAGCCTCCCCGGCAACGACGCCAGAAATTCTTCTTCCTACTTCTCGAGCTTGCGTTGTATTCCCTCGAAGAGGAAAGGGTGATGCAGCACAGTAGCGTAAGTATTTCCCTCTGTTTTTGAGAATCAAGGTATCAATCTAGTAGGAGACCACGCGCAAGTCCCTCGCACCTACACAAACAAATAAGAACTTCGCAGCCAATGCGATAAGGGGTTGTCAATCCCTTTACAGTCACTTACGAAAGTGAGATGTGATAGATAGGCTAGTTTGATATTTTTGGCATTTTTGGATATAAGAACAAAAAGAAAATAAAGCAAAGTAAAGTAGATTGTATATTAATATGTTGAGAATAGACCCGGGGGCCATAGGTTACACTAGTGGCTTCACTCATGATAGAAGAATTCTATGGTGGGTGAACAAATTATTGTTGAGCAATTGATTGAAAAGTGCATAGTTATGAGAATATCTAGGCATGATCATTATATATAGGCATCACCTCTGTGACAAGTAGACCGAAACGAATCTGCATCTACTACTATTACTCCACACATCGACCGATATCCAGCATGCATCTAGAGTATTAAGTTCATAAGAACAGAGTAATGCTTTAAGCAAGATGACATGATGTAGAGGGATAAACTCAAGCAATATGATATAAACCCCATTTTTTATCCTCGATGGCAACAATACAATACGTGCCTTGCTGCCCCTGCTGGCACTGGAAAGGACACCGCAAGATTGAACAGAAAGCCAAGCACTTCTCCCATTGCAAGAACTATAGATCTAGTAGGCCAAACCAAACCAATAATTCGAAGAGACTTGCAAGGATATTGTAATCATTCATAAAAGAATTCAGAAAAGAACCAAATATTTCTCATAGATAATCTTGATCATAAACACAAAATTCATCGGATCTCGACAAACACACCGCAAAAAGATTACATCCAATAGATCTCCTCGAAGACCGAGGAGAACTTGGTATTGAGATCCAAAAAGAGAGAAGAAGCCATCTAGCTAATAACTATGGACCCGAAGGTCTGTGGTAAACTACTCACAACTCATGGTGAGGCAATGGTGTTGATGTAGAAGCACTCAATGGAAGATCCCCCCTCCGACGGAGCTCCAGAACAGGCCCCAAGATGGGATCTCACGGGAACAGAAGGTTGCGGCGGTGGAATTAGGGTTTTGTCTGTTGCTTCGATGTTTTCAGGGTACATGGGTATATATAGGAGGAAGGAGGGCATCGCAGGAGCCAGAGGGGGCCCACGAGGGTGGGGGGCGCGCCCTGGACCCTCGTGTCCTCCTCCTTCGTTCCCTCGCATGTACTCCAAGTCTTCTGTGTTGATATTGTTCCAAAAATAACTCTCGCGAAGGTTTCATTCCGTTTGGACTCCGTTTGATATTCCTTTTCTGCGAAACCCTGAAATAGGCAAAAAGACAGCAATCTGCATTGGGCCTTTGGGATAATAGGTTAGTCCCAAAAATAATATAAAAGTGTATAACAAAGCCCATTAAACATCCAAAAGATAATAAATAATAGCATGGAACAATCAAAAATTATAGATACGTTGGAGACGTATCACATGGCAATAAATCTCGGAAAGGCTATGGAAATGCCATAATAGGTAGGTATGGTGGCTGTTTTGAGGAAGGTATAATAAAGTTTATGCACCGGCGAAAATTGCGCGGTACGAGAGAGGCGTATACTCCATGGACTCACATTAGTCATAAAGAACTCATATACTTACTAAAAAAGTTTATTAGCCCTCGAAGCAAAGTAATACTACGCATCCTCCTAGGAGGAGGTTGGTAGGAGTTAACCATCGCGCGTCGCTGACCTTCACACAAAGATAGGACAATGAATGATAAATTGTTCTCCAACTTCCCGGCATAACGAGAGACTATACGTGCATGCTTCGGGAATCACAAATCTTAACACCAATATCTTACTAAACATGATCATCCACTAGTACCTTCCACATATTATCATCTCCATATCACAAAACTATTGCAAGGAATCAAACATATCATATTCAGTGATCCATATGTTTCATGTAGGATTTTATGACTAACCATGCATTGGACCAATTTCGTTTGACTCTCTAAATAGATATAAGTGAAGCATGAGAGTTTAATTCTTTCTACAAAAGATCGTGCTCTAACAAATGTAAGTGAAGCATGAGAGGATTCTACGAACATCGGTTTTCTATGTGTAGAGAAACAGGCAATCCAAACTTCAAATGATATAAGTGAAGCACATGAAGCATTCTATAAAGCCATAGTCAAAAGATATAAGTGAAGTGCAAAGAGCATTCTACAAATTGACCAAGGATTATCTCATACCAGCATGGTGCATTATTAAAAGAAAAATGAAAAGCACATGATGCTCCAAGAATTTACGCATATAATGTGAACGAAATGAATCCGAAAACATAACGATACTTGTTGAAGAAACATGGGATGCCTTCCGGGGCATCCCCAAGCTTAGACTCTTGAGTCTCCTTGAATATTTACTTTGGGTGCCTTGGGCATCCCCAAGCTTGAGCTCTTGCTTCTCCTCCTTCTCCTCACATCAAGACCTCCTTGATCTTCGAACACTTATCCACACAAAACTTAATCAAACTTATAGTGGCGGGGTTAGTGCAAATGATCAATGAAATCCCATCATGTACTGCTCTAACATTATTGTATATTTATAAAAAAAATTACCCATCGTATGCTATCACAATTCTTTGTCCCCAAGTCAAGGAGGGTTCAGCAAGAATTCAAACATATGCAAATAATGAAGCTATAACAACAATCTGTGAAAACAGGAAAATCTATAAAGAATTGAACATTCACCATACTTTTGTAACTCTAAAAGTTCCGAAAAATTATGAAAAAATAAACATTTTGTATAGCAAGACTATGCAAAAAGTTTCAGAACCGTTTGACATTCCAGTAAAAAAGGTAAAATCGCGCACTACAGCCAAAGTTTATGTTTTGCATCGCACAAACCAACAAGCAATTTAATCATCCTAAAGGAAACTCTTGGCACATTATTTTTATAATACAATGGAATTTTACAAGGGGATAATTATTTTTGTTGAAAAGTTTCTGTAATTTTCATACTCAACTATCATATAATCTTCTGTGATTGCTAACAGTTACCTTATACACATGGGCAAAAAGTTTCAACCGGACACATAGAAAGATAGGGGCTTATAGTTTTGCCACCCAATGTACTCACCTCAAGGGTGATGTCAACAATAATAACTCATGCTCACCCATATCTAGCTGGACATGTGCCTAGATCTTTCCTCACCACATGATGCTTGCCAAAAGATAAAATAAAAAGTAATAGAGAGGTAAACTTTGACTCAGCATAAAAGTAAAAGATAGGCCCTTCGCAGAGGGAAGCAGAGGTTGTCATGCGCATATTTTTGTTTGTATGCTCAATCTCTTAGTGCAAAAGAACGTCATGTTATATTTCCCCTTATGATGGCAACCTTTATTATGCAGTCTGTCGCTTTTATTCTTTGCCATCACAAGTTCATACAACACTCAATTTTATCTTACACTAAATGATCTTACACATTTAGAAGCAATTTTATTGCCTTTTTGCACCGATGACAACTTACCTGAAGGATCTTACTCAATCCATTGGTAAGTATGGTGGACTCTCAAAAAATATTTGGGTTTAAGGGTTTTTGGATGCACAAGTAGTATCTCTACTTAGTGCGGAATTTTTGGCTAGAAAAGATATAGATCAAGCACCACATGTTAAAGGATCTATGACAATATAACTTCTATGTGGATATGAACAAATATAAGTCATTATAGTGTCAACCGTTTTGGCATATAATATTTTGATGGGGGCTCACAATCATAAAAGATTTCCATGATAGTATATTTGCATGTAAATCTTCTCTTGCCTTATTAATTCTTTCATGAATTGCATCATTGACAAATGCTATGTTTGTCAATCTCCAATAAATTTCACTACTCATACTTTTCCTTATGTGACGTCATTACTTACCGTAAGATTAGCATATGATCTTTTTCATTTAGTTTCTTTCTTTATATTGAAAAAAGAGGTAAATAAAGGTAAACTCAAACTAACTTTATTATATATCTCACACCTGATTACATAAATAGAATGATAGATCACTAAGCCAACTTCTGAAAGAAAGATCGGACTAAATCTTTATTCAACTAAAGCAAAAAAGATAACTATAGATCGAACTACGATAGATAAAGGTAAAGATAGTGATGTGATACGATACCGGGGCACCTCCCCCAAGCTTGGCTCAAGCCAGGGGAAGTGCCCATACCCGATACTCTATTCTCCTTTGGTGGTGAAGAAGGTGTTGGTGGTGGTGATGAAGTAGCGAGCTTGTCCTTCCTCCTCAGCTTATGCTTGAGAATATAATTCTCCTCTTTTAAATCCTCAATATCTTGCTCCAGTGTTAATATCTTTTGGCATAATTCTTTCTTATTTTCCTACAGAAGATGAAAAGGGATAAATTGGATCTTAGATTTCTTTGCTTTAACGGGGAGACATGACTTCTTGAATTCCACATGCATATCTCCAGGTTGGGGTAATGGCATTTCATCTTCATGTGTGCTTCCCTCCTCCTTTCCTTTCAGATCATAGTCTTCTTCTTCCTCTGTGGTCCAACCATAATGTTACATCCCCATAGGTCTTGAAATTTACAACATAATCAACAACATAGCTGTCACCCTCGGAGTCTTGAGATGACATCATTTCAAATCTGCCAGAAAATAGCAAGAAAGAAGACCATAAGATTTCTCCGCGATACGGAGGTCAATAGGTTCGGGGGGTATATAAAGATTTTTTTTATCTTGGGAAACAAGCAAACGGGACAAAACTGAGCCCGGAAGGTACCCGAGGTGGGCACAAGCCACTTGGGCGCGTCTGGCATGCCAGGCGTGCCCTGGTGTATTGTGTGTTGGAAATATGCCCCAGAGGCAATAATAAAATGGTTATTATTATATTTCCTTGTTCATGATAATCGTCTATTGTTCAAGCTATAATTGTGTTAACCGGAAACCGTAATACATGTGTGAATACATAGACCATAATATGTCCCTAGTGAGCCTCTAGTTGGCTAGCTCGTTGATCAAAAGATGGTCACGATTTCATGACCATGGACATTGGATGTCGTTGATAACGGGATCACATCATTAGGAGAATGATGTGATGGACAAGACCCAATCCTAAGCATAGCACAAGATCGTGTAGTTCGCCTGCTAAAGCTTTTCCAATGTCAAGTATCATTTCCTTAGACCATGAGATTGTGCAACTCCCGGATACCGTAGGAATGCTTTGGGTGTGCCAAACGTCACAACGTAACTGGGTGGCTATAAAGGTGCACTACGGGTATATCCCCGAAAGTATCTGTTGGGTTGGTACGAATCGATACTGGGATTTGTCACTCTGTATGACGGAGAGGTATCTCTGGGCCCACTCGGTAAGACATCATCGTAATGAGCTCAATGTGACTGTGGAGTTTGTCATGGGATGATGTGTTATGGAACGAGTAAAGAGACTTTCCGGTAACGAGATTGAACATGGTATAGGGATACCGGCGATCGAATCTTGGGCAAGTACTATACCGGTAGATAAAGGAAATTGTATATATGATTGATTAAATATTTGACGTCGTGGTTCATCCGATAAGATCATTGTGGAACATGTGGGAGCCAACATGGGTATCCAGATCCCGCTGTTGTTTATAGGCCGGAGAGATGTCTCGGTCATGTCTACATGGTTATCGAACTCGTAGGGTCTACACACTAAAGGTTCGATGACGCTAGGGTTATAGAGAATGTATGTACGTGGCTACCGAATGTTGTTCGGAGTCCCGGGTGAGATTCCAGATGTCACGAGGAGTTCCGAAATGGTTAGGAGGTCAAGATTTTTATATGGGAAGTCATTATACGGTCACCGGAAAGGTTCGGGGGGTGCCGGTATTGTACCGGGACCATCGAAGGGGTTCTGGGGGTCCACCGGGTGGGTCCACCTGCCTTAGCGACCACGATATGAATGGACCGGAGTCTCTGTGCTTAGTGTCATCCCGGGATCGGTATGCTGACACACACAGTACTCGAAGATTTATAACAGAGGTTCAATCACACTTTATTACATCAAAGATCCTCGAAGAGGCAATATCCATTACACGATAATGGCTGAAGGCCATCTAAAACAATAAACGGAGGAAGCTATGAAGAGTAGTTGAGTCCATCCAACTCCACGGCAAACACTGAGTGCATGGCGACGACCTATCGCACCTTAATCCTTGTCTGAAAACTCTGCAACATGATACGTTGCAGCCATGTAGGTCAGCACATTGAATATGCTGGCGAAAATACATTGTAATGATAATGAACAAGTCCTACAACTACATGCATATTTGGCTGGTGGAGGCTGTAAGGTTTATTTTTGCATAAAGCTAATTTTTCCCTACAACAAAGGAATAATTTTGTTTACTACTTAGTTTAAATTAAGCATAAATATTGAGAATGGTACCCCCCCCATCTCAATCCCAAATCCACCAATGTCATTATAACCCAAAAAATTAATTCAAGTGATGAGATCAGTCCATAATTCAAATACCAAAACACTCAAGATGTCCATAACCGGGGACACGGCTACTCATGAATAGATTGTACACTCTGCAGAGGTTGTGCACTTTTCCCCATAAGACTCGACCGCATCCATGATCGGAAGATCGAGACACAGTCTTTCAGAAGCATTAACTCTTTTCTTCGGGTAGACCAGTACACCTACATTCGCTACATCTGCTAGTCTACCACTGAAAGAGGTCACGCAACTTACTCAACTATGCCAGAGCCCATAATGGCTTGTGGCTGCACACGGAAGTTTCAAAGCATGAATGATATATGATCTCTTTGAGCCTAGGTGGCATTCCATAGGAGGACCACACGGTAACCCCAGGATCTCCTTGGACAACACTTGTATATCCCCAGGTGCCCTAGCAAACCACTGGTACAACCCCAGGGTGCCCAAACCAATCCACCCATATGTGTATTAAATTTCCACCTTAAATCAATCCCTTAGTTGTTATTTCACTCACAACTGTCATGAAATCACTCATACCAATCCACGTCTACAAGCATGGCTAATCAATACGTAACAAAGCGTATATTCCCTTGGGTTGATCTCAAGTCAATGGGTTCCTACCTCATGAACTACAAAGCATCATCACATGTAACCAATCCTACTCATGCAAGTGTTTGAGGATATAACTAGTGCAATAAAAACTTGGTATTGGAAAGTATGATCAAAGTATGAACTTGCCTTGCTGACGATCGTTGAAACCTAGAGACTCGTAGTAGGAAGATTCACACTCCGGGTATTCTATCGCATTCAAACAATAGCATACATAAGCAATCAAGCAACATAATTGATGAACAAATCTCAGAAGATTTCAAAAACTAGAAAATAAGTAATACGAAAGAAAACAATTTCTAACAATACCAAAATTTAATGAATTTGGTCTTATCAGAAAGTTTACAATATGAGCTTCGATTTTCAAAAAGAATCGATGAAAACGGTACGAAACTCAAGTTATGATCAAACGGAGTTCAAATACAAAACTGGTTGAACACTAGTTTTAAAATTGTCAAAAACATGTTTGAGTTGATTAACTGAAATGAGGAGGTTATAACGAAAACATGGGCGTTGGTTTCAGCTAATTCTGATAAACGAGCGAAAAGTTGTGATCGAAAGATATTCGGGGACTAAACTACAGAAATAAAAACTATGGATAGGTCCCTGGCTATTTAAAAACAGATCTAAAAAGAAAAACGTTCACTGCTTTAACCTATCCGACGAAGTCGTTCACTGATAACCCTAAACGAACGAACGTTCATTAACTAGCTAGTTTAATAAAAAATGATCTAATCTACTTAACCGAACTAAACCTAAAAAAACGTACTCGGTTTTACCTCGAAAACCGACAGAAAAACCGACCGGCGGCGAGGTGAACGGCGACGGCGGCTTCGGCTACGGCGGGCGGCTCCGGCGGGCTCGTCTGTGGGCGAGGGGGCGACGCGAGGCAGCTCAAGGCGGCGGAGCGGACGACGGACTCGGCGGCGGCGCGGGGCGACGACGTTGGGCGTGGCGGCGGCGGCGGGCTTCCGTCGAGTCGGCGGCGACGGTTGCGAGCTCGGGTGGCGACGGCTTGGAGAAAAATGGGGTCGAGGCCTCGTATTTATAGGTCAGGGGGGTGCGGCGGCTTGGACGAGGGGCACGTCCTCGGGAGGCGTGCTCCAGCCGGACTCGGCGGTGGACGCGACGGTCGGGACTCCTCCCGGAGTCCGAGCGGGAGGTGGCGGGGTGGCGATCCAGGTGGGCCGGTGAACGCGGCCCAGGGCGGGCGAGGGCGCGCGCGGGAGGCGGCCTGGCGGCTGGCTGGGCCAGTAGCTTCGGCCCAGCTGGTCGGGCGGCAAACTTTCTTTTAAACACCCGAACAGAAAACAAATCCTAAATAAATAAATAAAAATCTAAAAATGCGAAAAACAATTTTCACCGTCCAAATAAAATATTTAGAAGAAGGTGAACATATTATTGGCCTAAAAATGCAGTTGTGGAAAATGCATATTTTTCTAATGCAAATAAAATAGCAATAAAATCCAAATAAAATTGTTTATTCAATTTTAATATTTTTCCTCTAATATTTCTTTTCTTGGAGAAGTCATATTATCTGCGCTCATATATTTTTTATATTGAAATATTTTAGAGAGGAAAATAATTAAAATCAAATGATCCTCTTTTTCAATATTTGAGAAAATTCAAATTTGAAAATAATGAAATCCCCAACTCTCTCTCCAAGGATCCTTGAGTTGCTTAAGATTTTAGGATCAAAACCAACAATGCAAGAAAAACATGATATGCATATGATGATCTAAGTAGAACATTCCAAATTGAAAATTTGGGATGTTACAAACCTATACCCCTTAAGATGAATCTCACCCTCGAGATTCGGGTTGGCAAGAAAATAGGTGTGGGTGGTCTTGGCGTAGGTCATCTTCTCGTTCCTAGGTGGCTTCGTCCTCTGTATGGTGGCTCCACTGTACTTTGCAAAACTTGATAACCTTGCTGCGGGTAACTCTGTCGGCAAACTCAAGGATCCGAACTGGTTTCTCCTCGTATGTCACATCACTTTCTAACAGAATTGCTTCCAAGGGTACTGTATCTCGTAGTGGAATATCTGCCATCTCTGCATGACATTTCTTCAACTGGGAAACGTGAAACACGTCATGAACTCCGGACAAAGTTTCGGGCAACTCTAGCTGATAAGCTACTTCTCCTCTTTGCTCCAAAACTCTGTACGGTCCTACAAATCTTGGTGCCAATTTACCTTTAGATCTGAAATGCTTAACTCCCCGGAGCGGAGACACCCGAAGATAAGATCTATCTCCGACTTCGTAGGTCACCTCTTTGCATTTCGTATCCGCATAACTTTTCTGCCTGGACTGGGCTATCTTAAGTTTGTCCCGAATCAACTTAACCTTCTCCTCTGAATCTCTAATTAAGTTAGGTCCAAATAACTTGCGGTCTCTAACTTCATCCCACATCAATGGTGTCCTACACCTTCTTCTGTACAAGGCTTCGAAAGGAGCCATTTGCAAGCTGGTCTGGTAACTGTTGTTGTAAGAGAACTCGATGTAAGGTAAATTATCATCCCAACTAGATCCATAATCTAGCGCACAAGCTCTCAACATGTCCTCCTGGATCTGATTGACTCTCTCGGTCTGTCCATCGGTCTGTGGATGAAAAGCGGTACTGAACTCAAGCCTCGTACCCAAAGTCTCATACAACTGCTTCCAAAACTTCGAGGTAAACTGTCTTCCTCTGTCTGATACAATGGTCCTCGAAACTCCATGCAGACATACGATCATGTTCATGTATATTTTGGCCAACTTAGCACTCGTATACATGGTTTGCACGGAAATAAAGTTGGCTACCTTTGTCAATCGGTCGACTATCACCCAAATCAAATCGTACCCTGAATGTGTCCTGGGTAGTCCTGTTATGAAATCCATTCCAAGTTTATCCCACTTCCATTCGGGTATGGGTAACGGTTGTAACAACCCTGCTGGTTTGTGATGCTAAGCTTTAACTCTTTGACAGACATCACACACTGCTACATATTCCGCAATGTCCTTCTTCATTCCAGTCCACCAGAAA
Organism: Secale cereale; assembly: GCA_902687465.1. Taxonomy (NCBI): domain Eukaryota; kingdom Viridiplantae; phylum Streptophyta; class Magnoliopsida; order Poales; family Poaceae; genus Secale; species Secale cereale. The sequence continues at coordinate 103,930,425 of LR738709.1, forward strand.
CTTCGCTTCAAATCTAGGTACATCTTAGTGTTGCCTGGGTGTATTGAATACGGAGAATCATGAACCTCTTGTAGAATCAACTTCCTGATTTCGGGGTCATTGGGCACTTAGATACATTTTTCAAACCATAGCATCTCGTGTTCATCCCCACAAAATCCTTCTGCCTTGCCTTTGGCCAATCTTTCCTCTATTTCTGTAATTTCTTTGTCCGTCTTCTGGGCTTCGCGAATCTTTCCCAACAATGTGGACTGAATTTCCATGGTGACTACATAGCCTCTAGGGACTATCTCCAACTACAAATCCTTAAGACCATTGGCTAACTCCGGCGGTAAACCTCCGGGTATGATCGTGTTAACATAACTCTTACGGCTTAGGGCATCTGCCACAACATTGGATTTTCTTGGATGATAATGCAATCTCATATCATAATCTTTTATGAGCTCCAGCCATCTCCTTTGCCTGAGATTCAGCTCCTTCTGTGTGAAGATATACTTCAAACTCTTATGATCCGTGTATACATCACAACGGTTGCCAATAAGAAAATGTCTCCGGGTTTTCAGCGCGTGCACTACGGTAGCTAACTCCAAATCATGCGTGGCATAATTCAACTCATGTGGTCGAAGCTGACGTGAAGCGTATGACACAACTCTTCCATCTTGCATGAGAACTCCTCCAAGTCCTTGACGAGAAGCGTCACAATAAACTTGAAAATCTTTGCATATATCGGGGAGAATCAGCACTGGTGCTGTAACCAAGCGTTCCTTCAACTCCTGAAAACTGGCATCACACTGTTCGGTCCACTTGTACTTAGTCTCCTTCTTCAACAATTCTGTCATGGGCTTCGCAATTTTTGAGAAATTCTCGATAAACCTCCTATAATATCCAGCAAGTCAAAGAAAACTATGAATCTCACCAACTGAGGTGGGTGCCTTCCATTCTGTGACTGCCTCAACCTTGGCAGGGTCTACGGCTATACCGTCTCTTGATATAACATGTCCAAGGAACCGAACTTCCTTCAACCAAAACTCACATTTGCTGAACTTGGCATACAACTGATGCTCTCCGAGCTTCTCGAGAATTAAACGCAAATGTTCCTTGTGCTCCTCTTCATTCTTGGAATAAATTAATATGTCATCGGTGAATAGCACCACAAACTTATCCAAGAACTCCATGAATACCTTGTTCATCATACTCATGAAATAGGCAGGGGCGTTAGTCAAACCAAATGACATAACTGTATACTCGTAAAGCCCATACCTCCTGGTAAAAGCTATCTTGGGTATATCTTATTCTCGAATCTTCAACTGATGATATCCAGATCACAAATCGATCTTAGAGAATACCTTGGCCCCTTGTAACTGGTCAAACAGATCGTTGATCATTTGCAGTGGGTACTTATTCTTGATTGTAACCTCGTTCAATGCACAATAGTAAACAACCACTCTCAAAGATCCATCTTTCTTCTCAACTAGGAGCACTGGGGCTCCCCATGGAGAAGAACTAGGTCGTATGTAACCCTTATCCATCAGTTCCTTGATTTGCTTCTTGATCTCTTCCAGATCATTAGTGGGCATCCGATATGGTCTCTTAGATATTGGTCCGGTGCCTGGTAATAATTCAATTAAAAACTCGATATCCCTGTCTGGTGGCATGCCTGGTAATTCCTCCGGAAACACATCAGGGTAATCCTTCACAATAGGCACTTCCTCTTGAACTACTCCTGAGAGTGCATTCAATTGTTTTCTCCTCGGTGTCTGCTTCGACACATATTTGATCCTCTTCCCTTCCGGGGTGGTGAGAAGAATTGATCTACTGGCACAATCAATATTCCCTTCGTACTTGGATAGCCAATCCATACCTATGATTACGTCCAAATCTTTGGATTCCAGAACTATAAGGTTTGAGGGGAATACATGTCTCCCAATGGTCAATGGAACTAGGTAGCACCCTCGGCTAGCCATATACTCTGCTTCAGGGGAACTCACTAACATGGGTGTCTTAAGAGCTACGGTAGGCAGTTTATACTTTTCCACAAAACCCCTTGATATGTATGAATCTGATGCACCAGTGTCAAAAAGAACAAGGGCAGTAAATGCATTAATCAAAAACTTAACGACAACTGCGTCGGGTTGGTCGTTAATCTCCTCCACATTGACGTGGTTCACTTGTCCTTTGTTGAATGGGTTGGGCTTCTTTCCTGAGCTCCCATTGCCATTCCCGTTTTTTGGCTCGGAACAGTCGTTGGCATAATGTCTGGTCTTCCCACACTTGAAACAGGTAACTTGACTCAGATCCCTTTGGGCGGGTGTTGATGAGGTTGATCGGTTCTGACTGTTGCTGCCTCCATTCTCGTTGCCATTCCTAGCACCACTGTGGTTGTGTGCATTCCCTTCATTATTGGAATGCCCTCCATGGTTATGAGTGGGATGGTTATGCCCTCCTGAGTATGGAGTGTAGCGGGGCTTCTCCTGAGCTCCAGAGTTATACTTCCAAGCTCCATACTTCCTCTGGCGGTTCTCAATCTGCTACTGCATTCCTTCAATCATGATGGCCTTGTCCACTAGCTCTTGATAGTTGTTGTAGGTGGCTAGCATCAGCTGCACACTCATCTCATCATTGAGCCCTTCTAGAAACTTCTCCTGCTTTGCTGCGTCAGTGGCCACATCATCTGGCGCATAGCGAGCTAACTGCCTAAAGTCATCCACGTGCTGCCCCACAGTACGGTTTCCTTGGCGTAAGTTGCGAAACTCACGCTTCTTCAGGCTCATTGCTCCAGCTGAGACATGGGCAGTGCGGAAAGCTTGCTAAAACCGATCCCATGTAACTGTAGCAAGTGGATAGGTGGTGGTGTAGTTCTCCCACCATGCAGTGGTGTGGTAAAGCACATTTTTTCTGCATATGTGCATCCTGCAGTTGCTAGATATCTTCCCATCTTGCGGAGCCAGTCATCTGCAACAATCGGCCCAGTGCTGCTAGAGAACACTGGCAGTTGGAACCTTAAGAACCGAGTCAAATTGTCATGGGGAGGCGGTGGTGGGTTGTTGTTGTTGTTCTGATTCTGGACAAGTAATTGCATCAAAATTTTCTGTTGCTGGATCAACTGGGTGAGCTCAGGGGGAAACGTAAATCCGGGCTCACGTCTCGGAGGCATCTGAGGGTATAGAGGGGAGAGATTTAGAATAGAATGAGGTATAGGGGAAAATCACTACCCATATGCTTATGAGACAAACAATTTCATATCATATCACTCAATTTCAATCAAGAGCACACAAAAGATCCTATTACAAAGCTAGCGAACGATTCTAACTACTCGAATTAACACTAATGATTACAAGGTGGTCATCTAATCACTATCATCTGAAGACTCCATAATATCTGCTCTAACTTCATCTTCATAGTCACTTTAATCACTATCGGCGTCGTCTATCAAAATGTAGTTCTCCATAGTAATTCCCGTCTCTCGTTCCGGTTTCACTGTGCCAGTTCCAGCCTTCTTCTTGAGTGCTTCATTCTGCGCCAATAGTACGGCGATTTCCTCTTCATATCCATCCCGTACTATCTTGAGTTCTTCTTCTAGATCCACATTCCGGGTTATAACCATGTTGGTTTTTTGCATAAGTGCGCACATCTGATTCTTGTAGCGGCGTATGTGTTGGTCCATCTCCTGGATTTATGCTGCAATGGATCCATCCTTCCTGGTGCGAAGCATCTCCCATTGCTCGTCTCGACGTCCACAAATCTGGTAGATGGTGTCTTCAAGGTCCTTGTTGTAGACTTCACATATGCGTCCAAATGTGATATGAGCTGCCATAATCTTTCCCACACTCCATTTCGGCACGTCAAAGGCTAACTCAAGTGGCTCCGTGAATGGTGCAATAGTCCTCCCAGGTACACTAACTTTGATCTTCCAGCACTCCTCTTCCGGCGATGTTGCATAGAGATCTCTAGTGATATTTGGTATTCCAATATGCAAGTATCTAGTGACTTCCTTCAAGTGCTTTCCGAAAGGGGTGTCATCGTCTGGCTGAGTGAACTTGCTCCTGGGGTTTGACATCTATAGAAGAGAAAGAGAGAAGGATTAGAATGAGTAGAGAGGAATCACCCTGTGGCTTATCCTAATGGTCGCGTCCTACAGTCAACATGTGCTCTGATACCATCTTGTAGCGACCACGATCCGAATGGACCGGAGTCTCTGTGCTCAGTGTCATCCCTGGATCGGTATGCTGACATAGACAGTACTCGAGGATTTATAACAGAGGTTCAATCACACTTTATTACATCGAAGATCCTCGACGAGGCAATATCCATTACATAATAATGGCCGAAGGCCATCTAAAACAATAAATTGCGGAAGCTATGAAGAGTAGTTGAGTCCATCCAACTCCACGGCAAACATTGTGTGCATGACCATGACCTATCGCACCTTAATCCCCGTAAGAAAACTCTGCAGCATGATACTTTGTAGCCATGTAGGTCAGCACATTGAATATGCTGGCAAGAACACACTGTAATGATAATGAACAAGTCCTACAACAACATGCATATTTGCCTGGTGGAGGCTGTAAGGTTTATTTTTGCATAAAGCTAAATTTTCCCTACAACAAAGGAATAAATTTGTTTACTACTTAGTGTAAATTAAGCATAAACATTGAGAATGGTACCCCCATCTCAATTCCAAATCCACCAATGTCATTATAACCCAACAAATTAATTCAAGTGATGAGATCAGCCCATAATTCAAATACCAAGACAATCAAGATGTCCGTAACCGGGGACATGGCTACTCATGAATAGATTGTACACTCTACAAAGGTTGTGCACTTTTCCCCACAAGACTCGACCACATCCATGATCAGAAGATCGAGACATAGTCTTTCAGAAGCATTAACTCTTTACTCTGGGTAGACCCGTACACCTACATACGCTACATCTGCTAGTCTACCACTGAAAGAGGTCATGCAACTTACTCAACTATGCCAGAGCCCGTAATGGCTTGTGGCTGCACACGGAAGTTTCAAAGCATGAATGATATATGATCTCTTTGAGCCTGGGTGGCATTCCATAGGAGGACCACACGGTAAACCCGGGATCTCCTTGGACAACACTGGTATATCCCCAGGTGCCCTGGCAAACCACTGGTACAACCCCAGGGTGCCCAAACCAATCCACCCAAATATGTATTAAATTTCCACCTTAAAACAATCCCTTAGTTGTTATTTCACTCACAACTGTCATGAAATCACTCATACCAATCCACGTCTACAAGCATGGCTAACCAATAAGTAACAAAGCGTATATTCCCTTGGTTGGATCTCAAGTCATTGGGTTCCTACCTCATGAACTACAAAGCATCATCACATGTAACCAATCCTACTCATGCAAGTGTTTGAGGATATAACTAATGCAATAAAAACTAGGTATTGGAAAGTATGATCAAAGTATGAACTCGCCTTGCTGACGATCGTTGAAACCTAAAGACTCGTAGTAGCAAGCTTCACACTCCGGGTATTCTATCGCATTCAAACAATACCATACACAAGCAATCAAGCAACAGAATTGAAGAACAAATCTCGGAAGTTTTCGAAAACAAGCCAATAAGTAATACAACAGAAAACAATTTCTAACAGTACCAAAATTGAATGAATTTGTTCTTATCAGAAAGTTTACAACATGAGCTTCATTTTGCAAAAAGAATCGATGAAAACGGAGTTACGGAACTCAACTTATGATCAAAGGAAGTTCAAAAACAAAACTGGTTGAACACTAGTTTTAAAATTGTCAAAAACATGTTTGATTTTGATTAACTGAAAAGAGGAGGTTATATCGAAAACGTGGGCTTTGGTTTTACCTAATTCCGATAAACAAGCGAAAAGTTGTGATCAAAAGAAGTTCAGGGACTAAACTACGAAAATAAAAACTACGAATATGTCCCTGGCTATTTAAAAACAGATCTAAAAAGAAAAACGTTCACTGCTTTAACCTAACAGACGAATTCGTTCACTGATAACCCGAAATAAACCTAAAAAAAGATCTAATCTACTTAACCGAACTAAACCTAAAAAAACGTTCTTGGTTTTACCTCGAAAACCGACGGAAAAACCGACCGACGGCGAGGTGAACGGCGAAGGCGGCTTCGGCTGCGGTGGGCGGCTCCGGCAGACTCGGCAGCGGGCGAGGGGGCGAGGCAAGGCAGCTCGAGGCGGCGGAGCGGACGGCGGACTCGGCGACGGCGCGGGGCGGCAGAGTTGGGCGCGGCAGCGGCAGCTAGATGGGCCAGCGGCGGGCTTCTGGCGAGTCGTTAGCGGCGGTTGCGAGCTCCGGCGGCGGCGGCTTGGTGAAAAACGGGGTCGGGGCCTCGTATTTATAGGTTGGGGGGTGCGGCGGCTTGGACGAGGGGCACATCGTCAGGAGGCGTGCTCCAGCTAGACTCGGCGGTGGCGGCAGTGGTCGGGACTCCTCCCGGAGTCCGAGCGGGAGGCAGCGGGGTGGTGGGCGAGGTGGCCCGGGGACTACGACCCAGGGCGGCCGCAGGCGCGCGCGCGAGGCGGCCCGGCGGCTGGCTGGGCCAGTGGCTTCGGCCCAGCTGGTCGGGCGGCAAATTTTTTTTCTTGAAAACACCCGAACAAAAAGCAAATCCTAAATAAATAAATAAAAATCTAAAAATGCCAAGAACAATTTTCACCATCCAAATAAAATATTTAGAACAAGGTGAACATTTTCTTGGCCTAAAAACGTAGTTGGGGAAAATGCATATTTTTCTAATGCAAATAAAATAGCAATAAAATCCAAATAAAATTTTTAATTCAATTTTAATATTTTTCCTCTAATATTTCTTTTCTTTTGGAGAAGTCATATTATCTTCGCTCATATATTTTTGATATTGAAATATTTTAGAGAGGAAAATAATTAAAATCAAATGATCCTCTTTTCAATATTTGAGAAAATTTAAATATGAAAATAATGAAATCCCCAACTCTCTCTTCCAGGATCCTTGAGTTCTTTAGGATTTTAGGATCAAAACCAACAATGCAAGCAAAACATGATATGCATATGATGATCTAATTAGAACATTCCTAATTGAAAATTTGGGATGTTACACCTGCCCCGGAGGGCCCTATGGGCTGTATATGGAGGGGGGCTAGCCCCTAAGTGGGCTGGGCGCCTCCCCCTAGGGACCATGCGCCTAGGGTTTGGGGGGAAACCCTAAGGGGGGTGCCCCCTTGGCTTGGGGGCAAGCCCCCCTCCTGGCCGCCGCCCCCCTCTAGATCCCATCTAGAGGGGTCGGCCCCCTCTCCTCCTCCCCTATAAGTAGTGGGGGGTTTTGGGGCTGCTGAACACATGAGTCTTTCTCCCTCTTGGCGCAGCCCTGCTTCTCCTCCTCGTCGTCTCTCGTAGCGCTTGGCGAAGCCCTGCTGGAGAACCACGCTCCTCCACCACCACCATGCTTTCGTGCTGCTATTGGAAGGAGTCTTCCTCAACCTCTCCCTCTCTCCTTGCTGAACCAAGGCTTAGGAGACGTCACCGGGCTGTACGTGTGTTGAACGCGGAGGCGCCGTTGTTCCGCGCTTAGATCGGATTCGGCCGCGATCTGAATCGCTTCGTGTATGACTCCACCAACCGCGTTCTTGCAACGCTTCTGCATCGCCATCTTCAGAGGTATGAAGATGCTTTCCCCTCTCATTTTGCTAGTCACTCCATAGATTGATCTTGGTGATGCATAGCATTTTTTGAATTTCTACAACGATCCCCAACAGTGGCATCATGAGCTAGGTCTATGCGTAGTTTCTATGCACGAGTAGAACACAAGTTGTTGTGGGCATCGATTTTGTCAATTTACTTGTCGTTACTAGTCTTATGTTGATTCGGCGGCATCGTGGGATGAAGCAGCCCGGACCAACCTTACACGTATGCTTACGTGAGACAGGTTCCACCGACTGACATGCACTAGTTGCATAAGGTGGCTAGCGGGTGTCTGTCTCTCCCACTTTAGTCGGATCAGATTCGACGAAAAGGGTCCTTATGAAGGGTAAATAGTAATTGGCATGTCACGTTGTGGTTTTTGGCGTAGGTAAGAAACATTATTGCTAGAAACCTATAGCAGCCACGTAAAAACTTGCAACAACAATTAGAGGACGTCTAACTTGTTCTTGCAGCATATGCCGTGTGATGTGATATGGCCAAAAGGATGTAATGAATGATATATGTGATGTATGAGAATGATCATGTTCTTGTAATAGGAATCATGACTTGCATGTCGATGAGTATGACAACCGACAGGAGCCATAGGAGTTGTCTTATTTTATTGTATGACCTGTGTGTCAATGAAAATGCCATGTAATTACTTTACTTTATTGCTAACTGTTAGCCATAGTAGTAGACATAACAGTTAGCGAGACAACTTCATGAAGACACGATGATGGAGATCGTGGTGTCATGCTGGTGACGATGATTGATATATCTCCAATGTATCTATAATTTTTTATTGTTCCATGCTATTATATATTCTGTTTTGGATGTTTAATGTGCTTTATTATACACTTTTATATTATTTTTGGGACTAACCTACTAACCCAAGGCCTAGTGCAAATTACTGTTTTTTTTGCCTATTTCAGTGTTTCGCAGAAAAAGAATATCAAACGGAGTCCAAACGGAATGAAACCTTCGGGAGAGTTATTTTTGGAGCCATATCAACATAGAAGACTTGGAGTACACGCAAGGGAACGAGAGAGGCGGCCACGAGGGCAGGGGGTGAGCCCAGGGGGTAGGCGCGCCCCCCACCCTCATGGCCCCCCTATGGCTCCCCCGGTGCCCTTCTTCCTGCTATATATAGCCACATACCCTGAAAACATCGATGCAAAAGACGAAACCCTAATTCACCCACCGCAACCTTTTGTTCCCGTGAGATCCCATCTTGGGGCCTGTTCCGGAGCTCCGCCGGAGGGGCGATCGATCATGGAGTGTTTCCACATCAACACCATAGCCTCACCAATGCGTTGAGAGTAGTTTACCATAGACCTTCAGGTCCATAGTTATTAGCTAGATGGATTCTTCTCTCTCTTTGGATCCCAATACAAAGTTCTCCTTGACCTTCGAGGAGATCTATTCGATGTAATCTTTTTGCGGTGTGTTTGTCGAGATCCGATGAATTCTGGGTTTATGATCAAGATTATCTATGAACAATATTTGATTCTTTTCTAAAATCTTTTTTGTATGATTATAATATCCTTGCAAGTCTCTTTGAATTATTGGTTTGGTTTGGCCTACTAGATCTATAGTTCTTGCAATGGGAGAAGTTCTTGGCTTTGGGTTCAATCTGGCGGTGTCCTTTCCCAGTGACAATAGGGGCAGCAAGGCACGTATTGTATTGTTGCCATCGAGGATAAAAAGATGGGGTTTGTATCATATTTCTTGAGTTTATCCCTCTACATCATGTCATCTTGCTTAAGGTGTTACTCTGTTCTTATGAACTTAATACTCTAGATGCATGCTGGATAGCGGTCGATGTGTGGAGTAATAGTAGTACTAGTAGATGCAGAATCGTTTCGGTCTACTTGTTACAGACGTGATGCCTATATATAATGATCATGCCTAGATATTGTCATAACTATGGGCTTTTCTATCAATTGCTCGACAGTAATTTGTTCATCCATCGTAGAATTCTGCTATCATGAGAAAAGCCATTAGTGAAACCTATGGCCCCCGGGACTATCTTTATCATATTACTTTCCTGTCAACTTGCCAATTTATGCCGACGTTGTTTATTTGCTTTATTTACTTTCTATTTCTGTACCAAAAATACCAAAAATACTATCTTATCATATCTATCAGATCTCACTTTCGTAAGTGACCATGAAGGGATTAACAACCCCTTTTCGCGTTGGTCGCGAAGTTCATATTTGTTTGTGCAGGTGCGAGAGACTCGCGCTTGGTCTCCTACTGGATTGATACCTTGGTTCTCAAAAACTGAGGGAAATACTTACGCTACTGTGCTGCATCACCCTTTCCTCTTCGAGGGAATACAACACAAGCTCGAGAAGTAGCAATGATGATCATTGAGCTCCGAAGATGGAGATCAAAAGGAGCAAAATGATATTGGCCATATCATGTCACTATTTGATGGCATGTGATGTTTATCATGTTTTACATCTTATTGGCTTAGAACGACTGTAGCTTAAATAAGATGATCTCTCACTAAAATTTCAAGAATTGTGTTCCCCCTAACTGTGCACCGTTGCTAAGGTTCGTTGTTCCGAAGCACCACATGATGATCGGGTGTGATAGGCTCTAACATTCACATACAACGGGTGTAAGCCAGATTTACACACACAATACACTTAGGTTGACTTGACGAGCCTAGCATGTACATACATGGCCTCGGAACACGAAAGACCAAAATATTGAACATGAGTCATATAGAAGATACGATCAACATGGAGATGTTCACCGTTGATGACTAGTCCGTCTCACGTGATGATCGAACACGGCCTAGTCGATTCGGATCATGTATCGCTTAGATGACTAGAGGGATGTCTATCTGAGTGGGAGTTCATTAAATTTGATTAGATGAACTTAATTATCATGAACATAGTCTAAAAATCTTTACAATATGTCTTGTAGATCAAATGGCCAACGCTAATGTTGCCCTCAACATCAACGCGTTCCTAGAGAAAACCAAGCTGAAAGACGATGGTAGCAACTATATGGATTGGGTCCGTAACTTGAGGATCATCCTCATAGCTGCCAAGAAAGCATATGTCCTTGAAGCACTGCTAGGTGACGCTCCCATTTTCCCAGCAACTCAAGACGTTATGAACGCCAGGCAGTCGCGTAGTGATGATTACTCCCTGGTTCAGTGAGGCATGCTTTACAGCTTAGACTCGGGGCTCCAAAAGCATTTTGAGCAACACGGAGCATATGAGATGTTCCAAGAGCTAAAAATGGTTTTCCAAGCTCATGCCCGGGTCGAGAGATATGAAGTCTCTGACAAGTTCTATAGTTGTAAGATGGAGGAAAACAGTTCTGTCAGCGAGCATATACTCAAAATGTCTGGGTTGCACAACCGCTTGTCGCAGCTGGGAGTTAATCTTCCAGATGACACGATCGTTGACAGAATCCTCTAGTCGCTCCCACCTAGATACAAGAGCTTTGTGATGAATTACAATATGCAAGGGATGGAGAAGTCCATTTCCGAGTTATATTCAATGCTGAAATCAGCAATGGTGGAGATCAAAAAGGAACATCAAGTGTTGATGGTGAATAAAACCACTAAGTTCAAGAAAGGCAAGGGTAAGAAGAACTTCAAGAAGGACGGCAAGGGAGTTACCGCGCCCGGTAAGCCAATTGCTGGGAAGAAGCCAAAGAATGGACCCAAGCCTGAGACTGATTGCTTTTATTGCAAGGGAATGGGTCACTGGAAGAAGCCAAAGAAGGCCAGCAACGTCAAAGGTATATGTGATATACATGTATTGATGTGTACATTACCAGCGCTCATAGTAGCTCCTAGGTATTTGATACCGGTGCAGTTGCTCACATTTGTAACTCAAAGGAGGAACTGCGGAATAAGTGGAGACTGGCGAAGGACGAGGTGACGATGCGGGTCGGGAATGGTTCCAAGGTCGATGTGATCGCTGTCGGCACACTACCTCTACATCTACCTTCGGGATTAGTTTTAAACCTCAATAATTGTTATTTAGTACCAACTTTGAGCATGAACATTGTATCTGGATCTCGTTTAATGCGAGATGGCTACTCATTTAAATCTGAGAATAATGGTTGTTCTATTTATATGAGAGAAATGTTTTATGGTCATGCCCCGCTGGTCAATGGTTTATTTTTATTAAATCTCGAATGTGATGTTACACATATTCATAGTGTGAATGCCAAAAGATGTAAGGTTGATAATGATAGTCCCACATACTTGTGGCACTGCCGCCTTGGTCATATTGGTGTCAAACGCATGAAGAAACTCCATGTAGATGGACTTTTGGAGTCTCTTGATTATGAATCATTTAACACGTGCAAACCATGCCTCTTGGGTAAGATGACCAAGACTCCTCTCTCCGGAACAATGGAGCAAGCAACCAACTTGTTGGAAATCATACATACTAATGTGTGCGGTCCGATAAGCGTTGAGGCTCGCGGTGGTTATCGTTATGTTCTCACCCTCACTGATGACTTAAGTATATATGGGTATGTCCACTTGATGAAACACAAGTCCGAGACCTTTGAAAAGTTCAAGGAATTTCAAAATGAGGTTGAGAATCAACGTGACAGAAAAATAAAGTTCTTATGATCAGATCGTGGAGGGGAATATTTAAGTCACGAATTTGGCATGCACCTAAGGAAATGAGGAATTGTTTCACAACTGACGCCGCCTGGAACACCTCAGCGTAACTGTGTGTCCGAGCGTCGTAATCGTACTCTGTTGGACATGGAGCGATCTATGATGTCTGTTACTGATTTACCGCTATCATTTTGGGGTTATGCTTTAGAGACTACCGCATTCACTTTAAATAGGGCACTGTCTAAATCCATTGAGACGAGACCGTATGAATTATAGTTTGGCAATAAACCTAAGTTGTCGTTTCAAAAAGTTTCAGGATGCGATGCTTATGTCAAGAAACTTCAACCTGAAAAGCTCGAACCCAAATCGGAAAAATGCGTCTTCATAGGATACCCTAAGGAAACTATTGGGTATACCTTCTACCTTAGGTACGAAGGCAAGGTATTCGTTGCCAAGAATGGATCCTTTCTAGAGAAAGAGTTTCTCTCGAAAGAAGTAAGTGGGAGGAAAGTAGAACTTGATGAAGTGGTTGTAACCCCTCTTGAACCGGAAAGTAGCGCAGCCCAGGAAGATGTTTCTATAGTGCCTGCACTGACTAGAGAGGTAGTTAATGATAATGATCATGAAACTCCGGATCGAGTTACTACTGAACTTCACAGGTCCACGAAGACACATTCCGCACCAGAGTGGTACGGCAACCCTGTCCTAGAAATCATGTTGTTAGACAATGGTGAACCTTCGAACTATGAAGAAGCGATGGCGGGTGATACGTCTCCAACGTATCTATAATTTTTGATTGTTCCATGCTATTATTTATGAAGTCTTGGATGTTTAATGGGCTTTATCATTCAATTTTATATCATTTTTTGGACTAACCTACTAACCCAAAGGCCCAGTCCAGATTACTGCTTTTTGCCTGTTTCAGGGTTTTGCAGAAAAAGAATATCAGACGGAGTCCAAACAGAATGAATCCTTCGCGAGACATATTTTTGGAGAAAATCATGCAGGAAGAACTTGAGAACCACATTAGAAGAGCCACGAGGGGACCACGAGGGTGGGGGCGCGTCCCCCTTCCCAGGGCGCGCCCCCCTGCCTCGTGGAGCCCCAGTGACTCCCCCGGTTCCCTCCTTCTTCCTATATATGTCCACGTACCCCAGAGACTCCGTGAACAGAGAGAAAACCCTAATTCCACCGCCGTACCTTTTGTTCCCGTGGAGATCCCATCTTGGAGCCTGTTCCGAAGCTCCACCGGAGAGCGATCCACCATGGAGGCCTTCATCATCATCATCATCGCCGTCACCATGAGTTGTGAGTAGTTTACCATAGACCTTCGGGTCCATAGCTAGTATCTAGATGGCTTCTTCTCTCTCTCAAATCTCAATACAAAGTTTTCCTCGGTCTTCGAGGAGATCTATTCGATGTAATCTCTTTTTGCGGTGTGTTTGTCGAGATCCGATGAATTGTGAGTTTATGATCAAGGTTATCTATGAAAGATATTTGGTTCTTCTCTGAACTTTCGATGTGTGCTCATAATATCCTTGCAAGTCTCTTCGAATTATTGGTTTAGTTTGGCCTACTAGATCTATAGTTCTTGCAATGGGAGAAGTGCTTGGCTTTGGGTTCAATCTTGCGGCGTCCTTTCCTAGTTACAGTAGGGGCAGTGATATGTCTCCAACGTTCTACAATTTTTTATTGTTCCATTCTATTATTTATGAAGTCTTAGATGTTTAATGGGCTTTATCATTCACTTTTATATCATTTTTGGGACTAACATACTAACCCAAAGGCCTACTCCAGATTGATGTTTTTTTGCCTATTTCATGGTTTTGCAGAAAAGGAATATAAAATGGAGTCCAAACGGAATAAAACCTTCGCAGGAGATATTTTTGGAGGAAATAACGCGAGATAAACTTCGGGGCCAAGCCAGAGGACAGGGGCCCCACCCTCGAGGGTGGGGGGCGTGCACCCCTTCCCAGGGCACGCCCCTGCCTCGAGGGCAGGCCCCGTGGCCCCTGGTGCCCCTCTTCCTCCTATATATGCCTACGTACCCCAGAAACTCCGTACGCAGAGAGAAAACCCTAATTCCACCGCCATAGCTGCTGTTCCCGTGGAGATCCCATCTTGGGGCCTGTTCCGGAAGGGGGATCCATCACGGAGGCCTTCATCATCATCATCATCGCCCTCACCATGAGTTGTGAGTAGTTTACCACAGACCTTCGGGTCCATAGCTAGTATCTAGATGGCTTCTTCTCTCTCTCCGGAATCAAAGATATTTGGTTCTTCTTTGAACTTTTTATGTGTGCTCATAATATCCTTGCAAGTCTCTTCGAATTATTGGTTTGGTTTGGCATGCTAGATATATAGTTCTTGCAATGGGAGAAGTGCTTGGCTTTGGGTTCAATCTTGCGGTGTCCTTTCCCAGTGACAGTAGGGGCAGCAAGGCACGTATTGTATTGTTGCCATCGAGGATAAAAAGATGGGGTTTTCATCATACTGCTTGAGTTTATCCTTCTACGTCATGTCATCTTGCTTAAGGCGTTACTCTATTCGTAAGAACTCAATACACTAGATGCATGCTGGATAGCGGTCGATGTGTGGAGTAATAGTAGTAGATACAGGCAGGAGTCGGTCTACTTGTCTCAGACGTGTTGCCTATATGCAATGATCATGCCTAGATAGTCTCATAATTATTTGATTTTCTATCAATTGCTCGACCGTAATTTGTTTACCCGCCGTAGAATATCGCTATCATGAGAGAAGCCACTAGAGAAAACTATGGCCCCCGGGTCTATCTTTATCATATTACTTTCCCATCATCTAACCAATTTCTGTCGCCGTTGTTTATTTTCTTTCTTTACTTGTTTGTTTCTATATCAAAAATAGCAAAAATATTATCTTATCATCTCTATCAGATCTCACTCTCGTAAGTGACCGTAAAGGGATTGACAACCCCTTATCGCGTTGGCTGCGAAGTTCTTATTTGTTTGTGTAGGTGCGAGGGACTCGCGCGTGGTCTCCTACTGGATTGATACCTTGGTTCTCAAAAACTAAGGAAAATACTTACGCTACTGTGCTGCATCTCCCTTTCCTCTTCGAGGGAATACAACGCAAGCTCAAGAGGTAGCAAGAATAATTTTTGGCGCCGTTTTTGGGGAGGCTTATGCAAAATTCATATACCAAGTACCTATTACAAACCCTTATCCTTCGCATTACATTTATTTGCCTCTCGTTTTCCTCTCCCCCACTTCAGCTTTGCCGTTTTATTCGCCCTTCTTCCGCCGTGTGTTTCTCGTTCGCTTGCTTCTTATTTGCTTGTGTGTTGCTTGCTTGCTTGTCATCATGTCTAGCACACCTATCATTATCACCACTCCCGAGACTGAGGTCCTCAACTTTAAACAAAGGGAGGGAGAAAATTTAAAAGATGCCTGGTATAGAATTTGCAATGCTCAAGATAACTATAATTAGGAAGTTTTCCACTTCCGTGCTTCTTCGCAATTTTTATGTCAGTATAACTCCTTGGAATAGATTTATCTTAGATACCATTACCGGAGGGAATTTCTTGGGTAGCCACACCGTTGATTCCTATAAAGCCATGACTAAATTGTTTGGCTCACCACCTCTTACGGTTAAAGGGACCGTTTTAACTTTGGAGCATGTTGTGCAAAGGTTAGAAATTATTGAGAACAATGTTACTACAGTAGAATTGTTAGAGAGCTTGGATAGAAAAATTCACAATGAAATTACCCAATATGGATCCAAGGTAGGAGTTGTTCTGAAAAATCTTATGGAAAAAGAACCCATGGTTAAAGAAAAGCTAGATCAGGATTCCACTAGAATCAATAAGCTCGAGGATGTCATCACTAATGTGGGTTCCACTCTTCCTGCTATAAAACCTACTCCAAATACCTCCACTAAATTATCTAAGTTCATGTATGTCCCTAAAGACAAGGGTGAAACATCTAGACTTGCGGATCTCAAATCCAGAAGTGTTCACCATAATTTTCTTACTTTTGCAAGAGACCCTTTTGACACTTTGGAATTTCTTGATTTCTTGCCCAAGAGTTGATTATCCATAGGGACAAAGAAGTTCCCAAGAATCATAAATGCTAAATCAAAGAATTGCCTTCCAAAGATGCCAATACCTAGATCTATCTTGTATCGTGCCTAGCTAGGGGCGTAAAACGATAGCGCTTGTTGGGAGGCAACCCAATTTTACGTTTTTTGTTTTTGTTGCTGTTAGGGAATAAATATTGCATCTACCCTATGATTAGATGTGTTTTCATGTTTTGTTTAGTGTTTGTGCCAAGTAGAACCTTTGGTAAGACTTGTGTGAAGTTTATATGATCTTACTGTGAAAAACAGAATCGTTAGCGCTAGCTAAAGTAGTCTTCAGATTTTACTGGAGCGTGCTTTTTAGTTGATTATTTTTTCTGCTGATTGGTAGACAAATTGCTCAAATTTACCAATTTAGGTTGAATTTTTTGGAGTTCCAGAAGTAGGCGAACCCAGCAGATTACTACAGACTATTCGGTTTTTGACAGATTCTGTTTTTCGTGTGTTGTTTGCTTATTCCGATGCATCTATGAGTAATATTGGAGGATATGAATCATAGAGAAATTTGAGTACAGTAGGTTTAACACCAATATAAACAATGAATGAATTCCTTGCTGTACCTTTGAGTGGTGGTTTGCTTTCTCTTACTAACGGAGCTCACGAGAATTTTTGTCTAAGTTTTTTGTGTTGTGAAGTTTTCAAGTTTTGAGTATTGCTTTGATGGACTATGGAACAAGGAGTAGAAAAGTCCTAAGCTTGGGGATGCCCATGGAATCCCAAGTAAATTCAAGATAATGAAAAGCCTAAGCTTGGGGATGCCCCGGGAAGGCATCCCCTCTTTCGTCTTCATCCATCGGTAACTATACTTGGAGCTATATTTTTATTCGCAACATGTTATGTGTTTTGCTTGGAGCGTCTTGTATAATTTGAGTCTTTGCTTGTTAGTTTGCCACAATCATCCTTGCCGGACACACCTATTTGAATGAGTTAAATATTCCCTAGAAATTGTTAGAACACTCTATATGCTTCACTTATATCTTTTGAGTTGAATATATTTTGCTCTAGTGCTTCACTTATATCTTTTAGAGCACGGTCGTGGTAATTTTTTTGTAGAAATTGTTAAACGCTCATGCTTCACTTCGATATATTTGAGAGTCTATTAAAACAGCATGGTAAATTGTTTAGGCTAAAGAAACTAGTCTTCACATGATAGACATCCAATGTCAATGTAGTAAAAAAAATCACCCCAAGTGCATTGAGTAGAAAGAGATGTTGGATGCTTGATAATTGTTTTGAGGCATGAGGATAGTGATATTAGAGTCATGCTAGTGGAGTAATTATGAAATTGAGAAATATTTGTGTTAAGGTTAGTGATTCCCGTAGCATGCACGTATGGTGAACCGTTGTGCGACTAAGTTAAAGCATGAGGTATTTGTTGAGTGTCAACCTTTGTGTGGAGGTCGGGGGCGCGTGATGGTTAACTCCTACCAACCTCCCCCCTAGGGGCATGCATTGATTGCTTTGTTTTGATGACTCATAGATTTTCGCAATAAGTATATGAGTTCTTATTACTAATGTTGAGTGCATGGATTATACGCACTCTCACCCTTCCACCATTGCTAGCCTCTCTTGTACCATGCAACTTTCGCCGGTGCCATAAACCCACTATATATCCTTCCTTAAAACAACCAGCATATTGTTCCTCAAAACCGCCATCATACCTACCTATCATGGCATTTCCATAGCCAATCCGAGATATATTGCCACGCAACTTTCCACCATTCCGTTTATATGACACGCATCATATTGTCATATTGCCATTGCATGATCATGTAGTTGACATCGTATTTGTGGCGAGGCCACCATGCATAATTTTTATACATGTCACTCTTGTTTCATTGCACATACCGGTACACTGTCGGAGGCATTCATATAGAGTCATACTTTGTTGTTGTAGTATCGAGTTGTAATCTTGTGTTGTAATGAAAGTGTGATGATCATCATCTATAGAGCATTGTCCCATGGGAGGAAAGGCTGAATCTATAAAGGCCCTCCGCAAAAAAATGCCAAAGAAAAAAAGGGCCAAAAAAAGGGACAATTCTACTATCTTTTTCCACACTTGTGCTTCAAAGTAGCACCATGTTCTTCATTGTAGAGAGTCTCATGTTTAGTCACTTTCATATACTAGTGGGAATCTTCGTTATAGAACTTGGCTTGTATATTCCAACGATGGGCTTCCTCAAATGCCCTAGGTCTTCGTGAGCAACCAAGTTGGATGCACGCCCACTAGTGTCTTTTGTTGAGCTTTCATTCATATTTAGCTCTAGTGCATCCATTTCATGGCAATCCCTACTCACTCACATTGATATCCATTGATGGGCATCTCCATAGCCCGTTGATACGCCTAGTCGATGTGAGACTATCTCCCTCTTTTTGTCTTCTCCACAACCACCTCTATTCCACCCATAGTGCTATGTCCATGGCTCACGCTCATGTATTGCGTGAAAGTTGAAAGGTTTGAAAAGATAGAGCATGAAAACAAATGCTTGGCTGAAATCGGGGTTGTGCATGATATGAATATTTTGTGTGATAGCAAGGGAGCATAGCCAACACTATATGATTTTGTAGGGATAACTTTCTTTAGCCATAGTATTTTGAGAAGACGTGATTGCTTTGTTAGTATTGCTTGAAGTATTGTTATATCTTATGTCAATATAGACTTTTATCTTGAATCTTTCAGATCTGAACATTCATGCCACAATTAAGAGAATTACATTGAAAAAATATATTGGTTAGCATTCCACATCAAAAATTATTTCTTTATCATTTACCTACTCGAGGACGAGCAGGAATTAAGCTTGGGGATGCTTGATACGTCTCCAATGTATCTATAATTTTTGATTGTTCCATGCTATTATTTATGAAGTCTTAGATGTTTAATGGGCTTTATCATTCACTTTTATATCATTTTTGGGACTAACCTACTAACCCAAAGGCCCAGTACAGATTGCTGTTCTATGGCTATTTCAGGGTTTTGCAGAAAAGGAATATCAAACGGAGTCCAGAATAAAACCTTCGCAGGAGATATTTTTGGAGGAAATCAAGCGAGATAAACTTCGGGGCCAAGCCAGAGGGCAGGGGGCCCACCCTCGAGGGTGGGAGGAACACCCCCCTGCCTCGAGGGCAGGCCTCGTGGCCCCTGGTACCCCTCTTCCTCCTATATATGCCTATGTACCCTAGAAACTCCATACGCAGAGAGAAAACCCTAATTCCACTACCGTAGCTGCTGTTCCCGTGGAGATCCCATCTTGGAGCCTGTTCCGGGAGGGGGATCCATCACGGAGGCCTTCATCATCATCATCATCGCCCTCACCATGAGTTGTGAGTAGTTTACCACAGACCTTCAGGTCCATAGCTAGTATCTAGATGGCTTCTTCTCTCTCTCCGGATCTCAATACAAAGTTCTCCTCGATCCTCGAGGAGATCTATTCGATGTAATCTCTTTTTGCGGTGTGTTTGTCGAGATCCGATGAATTGTGAGTTTATGATCAAGGTTATCTATGACAGATATTTGGTTCTTCTCTAAACTTTTTATGTGTGCTCATAATATCCTTGCAAGTCTCTTCGAATTATTGGTTTGGTTTGGCCTACTAGATTTATAGTTCTTGCAATGGGAGAAGTGCTTGGCTTTGGGTTCAATCTTGCGGTGTCCTTTCCCAGTGACTGTAGGGGCAGCAAGGCACGTATTGTATTGTTGCCATCGAGGATAAAAAGATGGGGTTTTCATCATATTGCTTGAGTTTATCCCTCTACATCATGTCATCTTGCTTAAGGCATTACTCTGTTCGTAATAACTCAATACACTAGATGCATGCTGGATAGCGGTCAATGTGTGGAGTAATAGTAGTAGATGCAGGCAGAAGTCGGTCTACTTGTCTCGAACGTGATGCCTATATACAATGATGATGCCTAGATAGTCTCATAATTATTCGCTTTTCTATCAATTGCTCGATAGTAATTTGTTTACCCGCCGTAGAATATCGCTATCATGAGAGAAGCCACTAGAGAAAACTATGGCCCCCGGGTCTATCTTTATCATATTACTTTCCCATCAACTAGCCAATTTCTGTCGCCGTTGTTTATTTGCTTTCTTTACTTTTTTTTCTATATAAAAAATACCAAAAATATTATCTTATCATCTCTATCAGATCTCACTCTCGTAAGTGACCGTAAAGGGATTGACAACCCCTTATCGCGTTGGCTGCGAAGTTCTTATTTGTTTGTGTAGGTGTGAGGGACTGGCGCGTGGTCTCCTACTGGATTGATACATTGGTTCTCAAAAACTAAGGGAAATACTTACGCTACTGTGCTGCATCTCCCTTTCCTCTTCGAGGGAATACAACGCAAGCTCAAGAGGTAGCAGGCAGCAAGGCACGTATTGTATTGTTGCCATCGAGGATAAAAAGATGGGGTTTATATCATATTGCTTAAGTTTATCCATCTACATCATGTCATCTTGCTTAAGGTGTTACTCTGTTCTTATGAACTCAATACACTTGATGCATGCTGGATAGCGGTCGATGTGTGGAGTAATAGTAGTAGATGCAGAATTGTTTCGGTCTACTTGTCTCGCACGTGATGCCTATATACAATGATCATGCCTAGATAGTCTCATAATTATTCGCTTTTCTCTCAATTGCTCGACAGTAATTTGTTTACCCGCCGTAGAATATCGCTATCATGAGAGAAGCCACTTGAGAAAACTATGGCCCCAGGGTCTATTCTCAACATATCAATCTACATCTACTTTACTTTTACCTCTTTTATTGGCTGTTCTTATAAACCAAAAATACCAAAAATATAAACTATCATCTCTATAAAATCTCACTTTCGTAAGTGACCGTAAAGGGATTGACAACCCCTTATCGCATTGGCTGCAAAGTTCTTATTTGTTTGTGCAGGTGCGAGGGACTCGCGCATGGTCTCCTACTGGATTGATACCTTGGTTCTCAAAAACTGAGGGAAATACTTACGCTACTGTGCTTCATCTCCCTTTCCTCTTCGAGGGAATACAACGCAAGCTCAAGAGGTAGCAAGAAGAATTTCTGGCGCCGTTGCCGGGGAGGCTTACGAAAAAGTCATATACCAAGTACCTATCACAAACCCTTATCCTTCGCATTTCATTTATTTGCCTCTTGTTTTCCTCTCCCCCACTTCACCCTTGCTATTTTATTTTCCCTTCTTCCGCCGTGTGTTTATCGTTCGCTTGCTTCTTGTTTTCTTGTGTGTGTTGGATTGTTTGCTTGTCACTATGGCTCAGAAAAATACCAAATTGTGTGACTTCTCCAATACCAAGAACAATGATTTTATTAGCACTCCGATTGCTCCTATTACCGATGCTGAATCTTGTGAGATTAATGATGCTTTGTTGAATCTTGTCATGAAAGATCAATTCTCCGGCCTTCCTAGTGAAGATGCCGCTACCCATCTATACAACTTTGTTGATTTGTGTGATACCCAAAGGAAAAGTGATACGCATAATGATATTGTTAAATTGAAGTTATATTCGTTTTCACTTAGAGATCGTGCTAAAACTTGGTTTTCCTCTTTTCCTAGAAATAGTATTGATTCGTGGAATAAGTGCAAAGATGCTTTTATCTCTAAGTATTTCCCTCCTGCTAAGATCATCTCTCTTAGAAACGATATTATGAATTTTAAGCAACTAGATCATGAGCATGTTGCACAAGCTTGGGAGAGAATGAAATTGATGATACGTAATTGCCCTACAAATGGTTTGAATCTATGGATGATTATTTAGAACTTTTATGCTGGCTTGAATTTTGCTTCTAGAAATCTTTTAGATTCGGCCGTTGGAGGCACTTTCATGGAAACTACCTTAGGAGAAGCTACCAAAATCCTAGATAATATTATGGTTAATTATTCTCAATGGCACATCGAAAGATCTACTAGTAAAAAAGTGCATGCTATCAAAAAAATTAGTGTTTTGAGTGGAAAGATGGATGAACTTATGAAATTGTTTGCTGCTAAGAGTGCTTCTTCTGATCCTAATGATATGCCTTTGTCCACTTTGATTGAGAATAACAATGAATCTTTGGATGTGAATTTTGTTGGTAGGAATAATTTTGGTAACAATGCTTCTAGAGGTAATGTTAATCCTAGGCCTTTTCCTAGTAATTCCTCTGATAATTATGGTAATTCCTACAACAACTCTTATGGAAATAAGCCTTCTGAATTTGAAACTAGTGTTAAGGAGTTTATGATCTCGCAAAAGAATTTCAATGCTATGCTTGAAGAGAAATTGCTTAAAGTTGATGAATTGGCTAGAAGTGTGGATATAATTACTCTTGATGTTGATTCTTTGAAACTTAGATCTATCCCACCTAAGCATGATATCAATGAGTCTCTCAAAGCCATGAGAATTTCCATTGATGAATGCAAACAAAGAACCGCTAGAATGCGTGATAAAAGAGAGGATTATATTAAATTGCGTTCTTCTAGTTATCATGAAAATAAAGATGAATATCTGAAAGTTATTGATGTGTCTCCTATTAGATCCTTGCTTTCTAGTATTAATCTTGATGATGATAGGATTGGAGATGATTCTGCTTTAAGGTGTGCCAATGATTCGAAGTTTTTTGATCTTGATACTAAAATTGCTAAAAGTGGGAGTGAAGAGACTAAAACTTTACATAGTGATGAACCCACTACTTTGGATTTCAAGGGATTCAATTATGAAAATTGCTCTTTGATTGATTGTATTTCCTTGTTGCAATCCGTACTAAATTCTCCGCATGCTTATAGTCAAAATAAAGCTTTCACCAAACATATAGTTGATGCTTTGATGCAATCTTATGAAGAAAAACTTGAGTTGGAAGTTTCTATCCCTAGAAAGCTTTATGATGAGTGGGAACCTACTATAAAAATAAAAATAAAAGATCATGAATGCTATGCTTTGTGTGATTTGGGTGCAAGTGTCTCCACTATCCCAAAAACTTTGTGTGATTTGCTAGGGTTCCATGAGCTTGATGATTGTTCTTTAAATTTGCATCTTGTGGATTCCACTATTAAGAAACCTATGGTAAGAATGAATGATCTTCTTATTGTTGCCAATAGGAATTATGTGCCCGTAGATTTCATTGTTCTTGATATAGATTGCAATCCTTCATGTCCTATTCTTCTTGGTAGACCTTTCCTTAGGATGATTGGTGCAATTATTGATATGAAGGAAGGAAATATTAGATTCCAATTTCCATTGAGGAAAGGCATGGAACACTTTCCTAGAAATAAAATCAAATTACCATATGAATCTATCATGATGGATTGCCTTCCAAAGATGGCAATACCTAGATTTATCTTGTATCGTGCCTAGCTACGGGCGTAAAACGATAGCGGTTGTTGGGAGGCAACCCAATTTTATGTTTTTTGTTTTTGTTGCTGTTAGAGAATAAATATTGCATCTAGCCTCTGATTATATGTGGTTTCATGTTTTGTTTAGTGTTTGTGCCAAGTAGAACCTTTGTGAAGACTTGTGTGAAGTTTATATGATCTTGCTGTGAAAAACAGAATCGTTAGCGCTCGCTAAAGTAGTCTCAAGATTTTACTGGAGCGTGATTTTTAGTTGATTCTTTCTGCAGATGATTGGTAGACAAATTCCGCAAATTTAACAATTTAGTTTTATTTTTTTGGAGTTCCAGAAGTAGGCGAAACCTGTAGATTACTACAGACTATTCTGTTTGACAGATTCTGTTTTTCGTGTGTTATTTGCTTATTCCGATGCATCTATGAGTAGTATTGGAGGATATGAACCATAGAGAAGTTGGAATAGAGTAGGTTTAACACCAATATAAAC
Source organism: Secale cereale (assembly GCA_902687465.1). Classification (NCBI taxonomy): domain Eukaryota; kingdom Viridiplantae; phylum Streptophyta; class Magnoliopsida; order Poales; family Poaceae; genus Secale; species Secale cereale. The sequence goes on from LR738709.1 coordinate 103,954,631, forward strand.
AAAGAACGAATTAATTGCTGCACCTTTGAGTAGTGGTTTGCTTTCTCTTACTAACGGAGCTCACGAGAATTTTTGTCTATGTTTTGTGTTGTGAAGTTTTCAAGTTTTGAGTATTGCTTTGATGGACTATGGAAAAAGGAGTAGTAAAGGCCTAAGGTTGGGGATTCCCATGGCACCCCAAGTAAATTCAAGATAATCAAAAGGCTAAGCTTGGGGATGCCCCGGGAAGGCATCCCCTCTTTCGTCTTCATCCATCGGTAACTATACTTGGAGCTATATTTTTATTCGCAACATGTTATGTGTTTTGCTTGGAGCGTCTTGTATAATTTGAGTCTTTGCTTGTTAGTTTGCCACAATCATCCTTGCTGGACGCACCTATTTGAGAGAGTTAAATGTGGCTTAGAAATTATTAGAAAACTCTATGTGCTTCACTTATATGTTTTGAGTTGAATAGTTTTTTGCTCTAGTGCTTCACTTATATCTTTTAGAGCACGGCGGTGGTACTATTTTGTAGATATTGTTGAACTCTCATGCTTCACTTATATCTATTTGAGAGTATATTAAAACAGCATGGTAATGTGTTTAGGCTAAAGAAACTAGTCTTCACATGATAGACATCCAATGTCAATGTAGTAAAAAAAAATCACACCAAGTGCATTGAATAAAATGAGATGTTGGATACTTGATAATTGTTTTGAGATATGAGGATAGTGATATTAGAGTCATGCTAGTGGAGTTATTATGAAATTGAGAAATACTTGTGTTAAGGTTAGTGATTCCCGTATCATGCACATATGGTGAACCGCTATGTGACGAATTTAGAGCATAAGGTATTTGTAGAGTGCCAACCTTTGAGTGGAGGTCGGGGGCGCGCGATGGTTAACTCCTACCAACCTCCCCCATAGGAGCATGTGTTGATTACTTTGTTTTGATGACTCGTAGATTTTTGCAATAAGTATATGAGTTCTTATGACTAATGTTGAGTCCATGGATTATACGCACTGTCACCATTCCACCATTGCTAGCCTCTCTTGTACCGCGCAATTTTCGCCGGTGCCATAAACCCACTATATATCCTTCCTCAAAACAGCCACCATACCTTCCTATCATGGCATTTCCATAGCCATTCCGAGATATATTGCCATGCAACTTTCCACCGTTCCGTTCATATGACACGCATCATATTGTCATATTGCCATGCATGATCATGTAGTTGACATCGTAGTTGTGGCAAAGCCACCATGCATAATTTTTCATATATGTCACTCTTGATTCATTGCATATCCCGGTACACCGCCGGAGGCATTCATATAGAGTCATATTTTGTTGTTGTAGTATCGAGTTGTAATTTCAAGTTGTAATGAAAGTGTGATGATCATCATTATTAGAGCATTGTCCCATGGGAGGAAAGGCTAAATCTATAAAGCCCCTCCGCAAAAAAAAGGCCAAAGAAAAAAAAAGAGGCCCAAAAAAAGAAAAAAAGGGGAAATAAAAGAAAAAGGGACAATTGCTACTATCTTCTTTTCCATACTTGTGCTTCAAAGTAGCACCATGTTCTTCATTGTAGAGAGTCTCATGCTTAGTCACTTTCATATACTAGTGGGAATTTTCATTATAGAACTTGGCTTGTATATTCCAATGATGGGCTTCCTCAAATGCCCTAGGTCTTCGTGAGCAAGCAAGTTGGATGCACACCCACTAGTTTCTTTTGTTGAGCTTTCATTGATTTTTAGCTTTAGTGCATCCGTTACATGGCAATCCCTACTCACTCACATTGATATATATTGATGGGCATCTCCATAGCCCGTTGATACGCCTAGTCGATGTGAGACTATCTCCCTCCTTTTTGTCTTCTCCACAACCACCTCTATTCCACCCATAGTGCTATATCCATGGCTCCCATAGTGCTATATCCATGGCTCACGCTCATGTATTGCGTGAAAGTTGAAAGGTTTGAAAAGAAAGAGTATGAAAACAAGTGCTTGGCTGAAATCGGGGTTGTTCATGATATGAATACTTTGTGTGATGAAGAGGGAGCATAGCTAGACTATATGATTTTGTAGGGATAACTTTCTTTAGCCATTGTATTTTGAGAAGACATGATTGCTTTGTTAGTATGCTTGAAGTATTGTTATTTCTTATGTCAATATAGACTTTTATCTTGAATCTTTCAGATCTGAACATTTATTCCACAATTAAGAGAATTACATTGAAAAACTATATTCGTTAGCATTCCACATCAAAAGTTCTTTCTTTATCATTTACCTACTCGAGGACGAGCGGGAATTAAGCTTTGGGATGCTTGATACGTCTCCAACGTATCTATAATTTCTGATTGTTCCATGCTATTATTTATGAAGTCTTGGATGTTTAAAGGGCTTTATCATTCACTTTTATATCATTTTTCGGACTAACCTACTAACCCAAAGGCCCAGTCCAAATTGCTGTTTTTTGCCTGTTTCAGGGTTTTGCAGAAAAAGAATATCATACGGAGTCCAAATGGAATTAAACCTTCGCGAGAGATATTTTTGGAGAAAAACACGCACGGAGAACTTGAGAACCACGTCAAAAGAGCCACGAGGGGCCCACGAGGGTGGGGGCGCGCCCCCCTTCCCAGGGCGCACCCCCCTGCCTCGTGGGGCCCCCGTGACACCCCCGATGCCCTCCTTCTTCCTATATAAGTCCACGAACCCCAGAAACTCCATGAACAGAGAGAAAACCCTAATGCCACTGCCATACCTTCTGTTCCCGTGGAGATCCCATCTTGGAGCCTGTTCCGGAGCTCCACCGGAGGGGGATCCACCACGGAGGCCTTCATCATCATCATCATCGCCCTCACCATGAGTTGTGAGTAGTTTACCACAGACCTTCGGGTCCATAGCTAGTACCTAGATGGCTTATTCTCTCTCTGGATCTCAATACAAAGTACTCCTCGGTCTTCGAGGAGATCTATTCGATGTAATCTATTTTTGTGGTGTGTGTGTCGAGATCCGATGAATTGTGAGTTTATGATCAAGGTTATCTATGAAAGATATTTGGTTCTTCTCTGAACTTTTTATGTGTGCTCATAATATCCTTGCAAGTCTCTTCGAATTATTGGTTTGGTTTGGCCTACTAGATCTATAGTTCTTGCAATGGGAGAAGTGCTTGGCTTTGGGTTCAATCTTGCGGTGTCCTTTCCCAGTGATAGTAGGGGCAGCAAGGCACGTATTTTATTGTTGCCATCGAGGATACAAATATGGGGTTTATATCATATTGCTTAAGTTTATCCATCTACATCATGTCATCTTCTTAAGGCGTTACTCTGTTCTTATGAACTCAAAACACTAGATGCATGCTGGATAGCGGTCGATGTGTGGAGTAATAGTAGTAGATGCAGAATCGTTTCGGTCTAATTGTCTCGGGCGTGATGCCTATATACAATGATCATGCCTAGATAGTCTCATAAATATTCGCTTTTCTATCAATTCCTCGACAATAATTTGTTTACCCGCCGTAGAATATCGCTATCATGAGGGAAGCCACTAGAGAAAACTATGGCCCCAGGGTCTATTCTCAACATATAATTCTACATCTACTTTACTTTTACCACTTTTATTTCCTATTCTTATAAACCAAAAATACAAAAAATATAAACTATCATCTCTATCAGATCTCACTTTCGTAAGTGACCGTAATGGGATTGACAACCCCTTATCACGTTGGCTGTGAAGTTCTTATTTGTTTGTGCAGGTGCGAGGGACTCGCGCGTGGTCTCCTACTGGATTGATACCTTGGTTCTCAAAAGCTGAGGGAAATACTTACGCTACTGTGCTTCATCTCCCTTTCCTCTTCGAGGGAATACAACGCAAGCTCAAGAGGTTGCAGCGGGCCCGGATTCCAACAAATGTCTTGAAGCCATGAAATCTGAGATAGGATCCATGTATGATAACAAAGTATGGACTTTGGTTGACTTGCCCGATGATCGGCAAGCCATTGAAAATAAATGGATCTTTAAGAAGAAGACTGACGAAGATGGAAATGTGACATCTATAAGGCTCGGCTTATCGCTTAGGGTTATCGACAAGTTCAAGGAATTGACTACGATGAGACTTTCTCACCCGTAGAGATGCTAAAGTCCATCCGAATCAGGTTAGCAATTGCCGCATTCTATGATTATGATATACGGCAAATGGATCTGAATGTCGTAGATCCGTTGACTAAACCTCTTCCACGAGAAAAACATGATCGACACCAGAACTCTATGGGTATTCGATTCATCACAATGTAACTAGATTAATGACTCTAGTGCAAGTGGGAGACTATTGGAAATATGCCCTAGAGGCAATAATAAAATGGTTATTATTATATTCCCTTGTTCATGATAATCGTCTATTGTTCATGCTATAATTGTGTTAACCGGAAACCATAATACATGTGTGAATACATATAGCATAATATGTCCCTAGTGAGCCTCTAGTTGGCTAGCTCGTTGATCAATAGATGGTCATGGTTTCATGACCATGGACATTGGATGTCGTTGATAATGGGATCACATCATTAGGAGAATGATGTGATGGACAAGACCCAATCCTAAGCATAGCACAAGATCATGTAGTTTGTCTACTAAAGCTTTTCCAATGTCAAGTATCATTTCCTTAGACCATGAGATACCGTAGGAATTCTTTGGGTGTGCCAAACGTCACAACGTAACTAGGTGTCTATAAAGGTGCATTACGTGTATCCCCGAAAGTATCTGTTGGGTTGGTACGAATCGAGACTGGGATTTGTCACTCCGTGTGACGGGGAGGTTGTTGGAAATATGCCCTAGAGACAATAATAAAAGGATTATTATTATATTTTCTTGTTCATGATAATTGTCTGTTATTCATGCTTGAATTGTATTGTACGAAAACAGCGATACATGTGTGAATACATAGACCACAACGTGTCCCTGGTAAGCCTCTAGTTACTAGCTCGTTGATCAACAGATGGTCACAGTTTCCTGACCATGGACATTGGATGTCATTGATAACGGGATCACATCATTAGGAGAATGATGTGATGGACAAGACACAAACCTAAGCCTAGCACGAGATCGTGTAGTTCGTAATGCTTAAGCTTTTCCAGTGTCAAGTATCTGTTCCTTAGACCATCAGGTTGTGCAACTCCCGGTTACCGTAGGAATACTTTGGGTGTCCCAAACGTCACAATGTAACTGGGTGACTATAAAGGTACGCAACGGGTATCTCCAAAAGTGTTTGTTGAGTTGGTACGAACCGAGACTGGGATTTGTCACTCCGTATGACGGAGAGGTATCTCTGGGCCCAATCGGTAAGACATCATCATAATGAGCTCAATGTGATTAAGGAGTTAGTCATAGGATGATGGATTACAGAACGAGTAAACAGACTTGCCATGACGAGATTGAACAAGGTATCGGACATACCGACGATCGAATCTCGGGCAAGTACCGTACCGATAGACAAAGGGAATTACATACGGGATTAAGTGAATCCTTGACAGAGTGGTTCATCCGATGAGATCATCGAGGAGCACGTGGGAACCATTCAGAGTCTCATCGCCTTCGCCAACGGCGACACTCCGCAGCAGCCGATCACGTCGCGGCCGCGGCAAGTCAGCCAGGCGCGGGCCGATGGCGACAAGACCGCTGGGGGTGCAACCACCGTGCACTCTCCGCCCCGAAGGCCAAGATCGCCAACTCGCCGGGTCAACCTCGACATCGACTCCACCGCGTCGTCGGATCCACGAGCTCAACTGCTCCTAGAATTCCCTCCAGCGGCAGACAAGGCCGACGACTGGAGGGCCACCATTCAGAGTCTCATCGCCTTCGCCAACGGCGACACTCCGCAGCAGCCGAGCACGTCGCGGCCGCGGCAAGTCAGCCAGGCGCGGGCCGATGGCGACAAGACCGCTGGGGGTGCAACCACCGTGCACTCTCCGCCCCGAAGGCCAAGATCGCCAACTCGCCGGGTCAACCTCGACATCGACTCCACCGCGTCGTCGGATCCGCGAGCTCGTCGCGATCAGCGCCAAGTTCTTCAAGATCGCCGACAAGAAGACGCTCGTACTCGAATCGAGCGCCGAAGAGAAGCGCGACGTCAGTCAGACCAACACGCTGGGCCCACTGTCGACATGCAAGCGCCAGGGGGACCAGGTGACTTACCGTACGCGGTAGGTTGTCCTGTGTTCACTCGTGAGCTGCGGCAAGTCCCGTGGCCCAACATGAAAAATTTCAAGCCAGACGTGCCGGAGAAGTACGACGGCAAGATAAACCCGTCGGAGTTCCTCAGCATCAACACCATTGCGGTGCAAGCTGCCGGGGGGCGAGACGACAAGATCCGTGCCAACTACTTCCCTCTGGTACTCAAACCCAACGTCAGGTCTTGGCTCATGCACTTGCCGGACAACTCCATTTCTTCTTGGGCAGATCTCTGCCATCAGTTTGTCGGCGCCTTTACAGGCGGCCACAAACCCCATGGCCAAGAGAGTGATCTAGACCTGCTCGCCCAGAAGGAAGGAGAGTCCCTGCGCAAGTTCATCCAGAGGTTCAGCCGTGTACAGCACAACATCCCAGACGTCCACCCTGCCGCGGTTATCAGTGCTTTCCATCAGAATGTGCGTAACCGCAGGATGAGAGAGGAGATGGTGATGTGCAAGATCAGGGATGTCAGTGAGCTTTATGCCTGGCCGACAAGTGCGCACGTGCTGAGGAGGGGAGGAAACTCCCCGGAGAGGATACAGGAGCAGGAAGATCTGACAGCGAGGATGCCGCCCCGGCAAAGAAGAACTGGCGGCGGAATAACAGGAAGAAGAAAAGCAAAGAGGTGCTAGTCGTTGAGCAGTCCGGCAACGGAGATGGCGCCGACAAGGCCAAAGTTGGTAGCTCCGGCAAGGAGGATTCCGCATGCACCAACTGTCAGGCTGTGGCGGCCGCCGACAAGCAGGACGGAACCGACAAGCAGTACTGCAAGATCCACCGCACCAAGGGCCATGATCTCCAGAACTACAGGAGGGTCGAACAGCTCGTCGAACAGTAGAAGGCTGAGTACGAGCGACACGACAAGGAGAAGGCCCAAGGAGGTGATGGAGGATCCGACAAGAAGCGGACATTCGCAGGCCGGGGAGGACACCGCGGCAAGGCCAAGCAGCGGCAAGGAGATAGACCTCCCCGCGGCCGCGGTAAGGACGAAGATGACGACAACGATGAAGTCATGGAGGATGCTGAAACCAGCGAGCAGGAGTTCTAGAAAGCCACAGAGGTCTTGTGTGTTGACGGCGGTGCTTCTCTGCATACTTCACACCGCCAACTCAAACAGTGGGTGCGGGAAGTTAATGCAGCAGAACCACCTGTCGAATCGCGCAAGCTTCTGAAGTGGTCCAGCACGCCTATCATCTTTGATATTGAGGACCACCCTGATCGCACAACTGCGGTCGGGTGCTTGCCGATGTTGGTTTCACCAACTATCCGCAACCTCAAGGTCATTAAGATGTTAGTTGACGGCGGGGCCGGCTTGGATCTGATCTCCTCCATGGTACTCCAGAAACTCCAGATCCCTGACAGCGAGCTCGAAGAGACCGGCACATTCCAAGGAATAAACCCGGGAAGGAGCAAGCCGAAGGGGAAGATCTCGCTGCCAGTGACGTTTGGCGGGGAGCTGAACTTCAGGACCGAGAGGGTCACTTTTGACGTAGCTGATTTTCCATTGCCATACAATGGGATACTCGGCCGTCCAGCACTCGCCAAGTTCATGGCAGCCTCTCACTATGCATACAATATGTTGAAGATGCCCGGTCCGATAAGTGTCATCTCTGTCCCTGGCGACAAGAAGGATGACCTTATCTGCGCCGACAAGATCTACCGGGAAGTAGGAGTCGCAACAGATAGCAAGACACTTGCCGCTGAAGCTCCCGGGGGGAAGAACAAGACCAAGTCCGGCAAGAGCTCTAGGGCCCACTCCGGCAAGCGCACCTCTTCGGAGTGCTGCGCTGCCGTCGAGGACGCACCATCAAGCTCCACCGGCAAGTGTAAGAAGACGATGGCAGCTCCGCCAGAGACCAAGAAGGTATCCGCCAAGGAGGACGGCACTGGTGGTACCTTCACCATTAGTGCCACGCTTGACCCTAAATAGGAAAGCGCGCTCGTTGCTTTCCTGCGGGCGAACGTCGACGTGTTTGCATGGCAACCGTCTGACATCCCCGGTGTTTCCAGGATAGTGATTGAGCACAAGCTTGTCGTCTGTCCTCATGCGCGGCCCGTCATGCAGAAAGTCAGAAAACACGCAGTGGAGCGCCAAGAATTTATCGCAGAAGAAATCAAGAAGTTGGAAGTAGCATGCCTTGTCAGAGGAGTGCTCCATCCTACGTGGTTGGCCAATCCTGTAGTCGTGCGCAAGGCAAACGGGAAATGGAGGCTTTGTATCGACTTCACCGATGTGAATAAAGCTTGCCCCAAAGACCCATTTCCCTTGCTGCGCATTGACCAGATTGTTGACTCCACGACCGGATGTGACTTGCTTTAATTTCTTGACGCATACTCAGGATACCATCAAATCTTCATGGCAGAAGAGGATGAGGAGAATACCGCATTCATCACTCCATGTGGCACATACTGTTTCGTACGGATGCCTTTTGGTTTGAAGAATGCTGGTTCAACATTTGCAAGGGTGGTCCATACAGCTTTTGAGCCACAAATTCATAGAAATGTAGAAGCATACATGGACGACATAGTGGTCAAGAGCAAGGACAGGGCGACCCTGGTTCAAGATTTAGAAGAGACCTTTGTAAATCTGCGCAAGATCCAACTCAAGCTCAACCCCGAGAAGTGTGTGTTTGGAGTCCCTTCCGGCAAGCTTCTAGGGTTCTTCGTGTCTCAGAGGGGGATTGAAGCCAATCCCGACAAGATCAAGGCCATCGAGCAGATTGAAGCACCCAAGCGCATAAAGGATGTGCGAAGACTTGCCGGTTGCGTGGCTGCTCTTAGCAGGTTTATCTCTAAGTCAGCTAAGCGCGCCCTGCAGTTTTTCAAAATTTTGAAAAAGGCAAGTTCGATGAAATGGACTCCGGAAGCGGAGGCTGCGCTGCAAGACTTGAAGAGATACCTGTCCTCTACTCCAATACTTGTCGCACATAAGCCACAAGAGAAGTTGCTGCTGTACCTAGCGGCAACCAATCAAGTGGTTAGTGCTGCGTTAGTAGCGGAGAGGGAGGAAGACGATGAGCCAGCAACCGCGGCAAGCGTATCCAGCGACAAGCAGGGGGCTTCCCCGACAAGTTTTGGTCCTGACAAAGATGGATCTGCGCAGGTGCAAGAGGAGGTGCGGAAGAAAATGGTGCAGCGCCCAGTTTACTTTGTCAGCTCCCTTCTGCAGGGGGCTAGGTCAAGGTACTCTGGTGTGCAGAAGCTGCTTTTCAGCCTTCTCATGGCCTCGAGAAAGCTGCGCCATTACTTCCTAGCACATGAGATAACAGTTGTCACTCGCTTTTCGCTGAAGAGGATACTGCAGAATCCAGAAGCAACAGGCAGGATTGTTGAGTGGGCATTGGAACTGTCAAGCTTTGGCCTCAAGTTTGAAATCACTTCAACTATCCAAAGCAGAGCATTGGCAGAGTTCATAGCAGAGTGGACGCCGACACCAAATGAAGAAATACTAGAAACGAGCATCCCTGTCAAGGAAGCAAGTAAAGAGTGGCTGATGTACTTTGATGGTGCCTTCTCGCTGCAAGGCGCCGGTGCTGGTGTGCTGCTTGTCGCACCCACCGGAGAACACCTCAAGTACGTGGTCCAGATGCACTTTCCCAAGGAGCAAGCAACAAACAATACTGCAGAGTATGAGGGTTTGCTTGCCAGTCTCAGGATCGCGGCAGACCTTGGGATCAAGAAGTTGATTGTCAGGGGTGACTCGCAGCTCGTCGTCCGCCAAGTGAACAAGAATTATCAGAGTCCGTTGATGGAATCTTACGTCGATGAAGTGAGGAAGCTAGAAGAGCACTTTGACGTCCTACAGATGGAGCATGTTCCAAGAGCTCAGAACGACATCGCCGACGGCCTGTCAAAGTGCGCCGCACTTAAGTTACCTATGGAACCAGGGATCTTTGTGCTTAAGCTGACTCAACCATCCGTAACACCGTCGACTGGACAGAACAAGAAGAGGAAGTTGATATCTAGCGACTATTTTCCGGCAGAGCTTCCCGAAGCCGCCGCCAACAAGGCCCCCAAGATCCACACCAAGAGTGCTGAGGAGCAGTCTGCTCCGGCAAGCCCCAGGGCTTGTTCCGTCGAAGCAAACGCTCCCGACAAGTTTTGCTCTGGCAAGCTTGCCGGGGAACATCAAGCTCCGGCTGAGCCGCAGGTTCTCGCCGTAGAAGCGGATGTTCCCGCAGCAGCAGATGTGCCTTTAGTCCTTGCTGTCGAGCCACAAGCTCCAGCATGGGCGCAGCAGATTGTCCGTTTCCTTCAGACAGGAGAACTTCCCCAAGAACAAGAAGAAGCGGAAAGAATAGCCCGACAGTCAAGTATGTACCAGTTTGTTGACAACGCACTGTAAAGAAGAAGACTCAACGGTGTGAAATTGAAGTGTATTCCCCGGGAAGATGGACAAAAGCCGTTGGCAGAGATACACGGAGGCATATGTGGCCACGTCATTGACGCAAGATCACTTGCCGGCAAGGCTTTCCGACAAGGTTTCTTTTGGCCAGAAGCCCTCCAGGATGCAACTGCACAAGTAACCAAGTGTGAAGCGTGCCAGTTCCATTCCAAGCAGATACACCAGCCAGCTCAAGCTCTCCAGAGGATCCCTTTATCCTGGCCGTTTTCGGTCTGGGGGCTCGACATCCTCGGCCCCTTTCCTCGCGCAGCCGGGGGCTTTGAGTACTTGTACGTTGCAATCGACAAGTTCACAAAGTGGCCGGAAGTGGAGCCAGTGAGGAAGGTGACAGCACAGTCAGTAGTCAAGTTCTTCAGGTCGATTGTTTGCCGTTTCGGTATCCCTAACAGGATCATCACCGACAACGATACGCAATTCACGAGCCGCACCTTCATGCAGCACGTCCAAGATCTTGGCGCCAAGGTCTGCTTCGCTTCTGTTGCTCACCCAAGAAGCAACGGTCAAGCGGAGAGGGCAAATGCTGAAGTGCTGCGTGGCCTCAAGACCAGAACTGTCGACAGGCTGCACAAGTGCGGAAGAAACTGGATCGAGGAGCTGCCGGCGGCTCTTTGGTCGATCAGGACGACGCCAAATCGAGCCACTGGACAGACACCCTTTGCTCTAGTCTACGGAGCAGAGGCAGTTCTCCCCACGGAACTCGTATACGGGTCGCCTCGAGTGCTCGCTTATGATGAGCTCGAGCAAGAGCAGCTGCGACAAGATGACGCGCTGCTCCTTGAGGAAGACTGTCTTCGGGCTGCTGTACGAGCTGCTCGATACCAGCAAGCTTTGCGCCGCTACCATAGCCGCAAAGTTAATGCCAGAAGTCTTGAGGAAGGCGACCTTGTTCTTTGGCGCGTTCAGTCCGCCAAGAATTCCAACAAGTTGACGCCGAAGTGGGAAGGCCCTTATCGGGTGAAACGAGTCAGTAGGCCTGGCGATGTCCGCCTTGAGACTGAAGATGGCTTTCCGGTGAGCAACTCCTGGAACATCGAGCATCTTCGTAAGATTTACCCGTAAGGCGCGGTTGCCGTGACCCGCTACGGCAACCACCTTTTGTACAAGTCTTGCCGTTGTTGCATGTAATCCTTTGTACAAAGCCGGGCGCAGACCCCGTGGATCAGTGAAGCTCATGTGCTCCGCACATCTTGTCAATTTCGTGCTTTTTATTTTTTGCATGTATAATCTGACACTTTGTGCAGCGCCTACCCCCGGTAAGCAATAACGAGCCCAAAGGCTCCGTATCTGTATTTTCTCTTCTTTCTTTTTTCTCAAGCAAAGAAAGGTTCCCTCGCGCACAAGTTTGCCGGGGGAGGAGGAGAAGATAGTGGTATGGACCAAGCGCCGTTCAAGAAAGTTTCTCCTTGCCGGGAAGCAGACGACACAAAAGCTAGGTTGCTAAAGTTTGAGCAATCAGATTTTTAAATTTTTAAGTTATCTTCCTTGAACGACCATGCTTTGTATGGAAAACCTGTGCGCGGAGGAACCTACTCGTAGCTAGTTGCGCCCTTACTTTGTTTCGAGTCCGCTCAACGACTTAAGTGTGCTGCGACTAGTGTCGCGCCCTTACTTTGTTTTCGAGCACGCTCAACAACTTAAGTGTGCTGCAACTAGTTGCGACAAGGTTTCTTGTCGGCAAACGGCACCGCCAGCAGGCTGCTGACGTTCCGCACTCAGCGCTCGTGGCAAAGGTGTCTGTGCCGGCAAGTTCTCTAAAAGCGTAGGGCAAAAGCATACAAAGCAAAGGAGTCAAGTAAAGGAAGTAAAAGTGCAACCATTACCCAAAATAGAGTTATATTACAAAGATAGCTTGTCGCAACCCTAACAGACCATTCTCGTAACATGACTAGCCGCGACAGGGAAAGAAGAAAAGCGGGCGGCCTAATCTGCGCGATCGCCCTCGACCCTCTTGATTCCGCTCACCTTGTCCACAATGGGTGCGACAAGGGCCTTGAGCGCCTCCAGATTAGCGTCCGACGGCAAGCTCCTGAGGACGTTGGTGAGGTTGAGGCCAGGGTTGCGGAAGGCCACCTTCATCAGCACCTTTTGAAGGGCTCCCGCGCAGAGCTTGCACGACTCGTCCGCTAGCTGCTTTGGGATCCTTTCCCGGAGTCGCTGGAGGGCCGTCGCCACGCCTCTGAAGAATAGGGTGAGCTTGGCGCTGGGGTGGAGATTCTCGTCGGAGGAGTACCCGAGATACTCCGCCCCCAGCTGCGCCAGCTCCCTGTCGATATCCACGGCGGCGTTCACAAGACCCTCCGTCCAGTGCTCGACGGTCGCCCTGATGTTGTTCTGGGTGACGGCAGCGCTCGCCAGCAATGACTTCTCGGCCCTGACCTCCTCCTTTAGGGCCGCCTCCCGCTCCTTGGCGCCGTCCAACGTCTGGGTCAAGGTGGTCAGTTTCAGCTCCAGATCGGCGTTGGAGTTCTTGGCGGCGGCAAGCTCCTTGCCCTTCTCGGCGAGGTGGACCTGCAGCTCTGAATGGCCGTGGGCGTCTTTCTCCCGCTCGAGCTTGAGTTCGGCAACCTCCTCACCGCTCGCCTTGAGGTTGGCCTCGAGCTGCGCCACTCTCGTCTCCAACTCCTTCTTGGCGGTCTCAGCGGCCGCGGAAGCATCCTTTGCTTCCTGGAGGGCCCCGCCAAGTGACTGCTCGCGCGCGGCAAGCTCTTCCTCGTGGCTGTCGAGGTTGACCTTCCGCTGCGCCAGCTCGCCTTCCAGCGTAGATAGCTTCTCGGCGGCAAGCCTTTGCTGCTCTTCGACTTCGGCCTTCTCGAGGAAGAAGGCCGTCTGTTCTCCGGCAAGTTGCTCCCACTCCTCTACCAAGGACCGGAGAGCTGCTTGGTGAAGACCCCGGAGCTCCTCTGCGCGCTTCTCCATATTAGCTCCTGCCCTGGCAGCCAGCGCTTCGCGGGACTCCAGCTTGGCCTGCCGGGCGCGGTAGAGCGACAGCAGCTTACGCAGAAGCCGCTCCTCCTCGGGTTCGCCGCTGCTGCTGCTCGGCGCGTCGACAAGCTTCAGCCCGGCGGAGGCAAGTACTTCCCCGTCAAAGGCTTCTCCCTCGACCGGCGCCCTCACTACAAGAAATATGTCAACTTATGACCTTTTGTTAGTGACCCTGGAAGAATTGGTCATAAATTTATGACCATTTTAGACCAATTGGTCAAAAGCTGCATGGGGGGCTCTAAACCCTAAACCATAACGACCATTTTGGTCAGAAAGGTCATAATTTCATTAGAGGAAATGGTCGTAAAGCTAGTAGCATTGTCCACTGCCTCATGCCTACCTGATAACGACCAATATAAAATGGTCACTACACTTGAGTTTGAATGAATTGGGATGATTAGGCAGCCACCTCAACAACCTCTCTTATGTGTCACTGTCTAGGTGTCATTTTTGCTTGAGTTTTAATATTCAACAGACAGACGGGGCACACACTGACAGGCGGGACCCATTTGACAGGTGGGGCCGAGCGCTTAATTTGCCCAAAAAAGATGCACGAGGCGGGACTCGAACCCACGACCTCGCGCTTGCTTCGCTCGCATGCTACCGCTAGGCTAGAGAGGGACAGTTGCTCACATCTGGGAGTTTAACTATACATTATATAGAACTAAAAATGTGTGCTTTAATTCCTAAAAAATGTGCGCTAGTGGGGACTCGAACCCACGACCTGGCGCTCGCTCGCTCGTTCGGTACCGCTGGGCTAGAGGGGGATTGTTGCTAATGTGTGGGTAGTTTTCTATATACTATACAAAACCAGGGCTCTCTCGTATCAGTGACAAGTGGGGCCTTCCGACCTGGTGGCGGCGGGTGGCATCGGACAGAGCAAAACTTATCATTTTTCTAGGTCTTCCGACCAGGTGGCGGCGGGCGGCGGCAGAAGCAACCAGCAAGCGTCGCTCGGACGAGGGCGGGGCGGCGGCCGGCGGCCGGCGGCCGAAGCAACCAGTAGGGGCCGCTCGCCTTGCCCACGACCTCGCTGCAGGTGACCTCGCCCACGGCCTCGCGGCGGAAGCAACCAGCAGGGGCGGGGACAGGAACGGCGACCTCGCCGCTCGCGTCGCCCACGCATGGGGGACTCGCCGCCGCCGAGTATGGGGGAGTCGCCACCGCCGCAAGCAGACCTCGCCCACGTATGCACCCCTCTCATTCCCCCTCCTCTTCCCCCTCTCCTCTCTGTTGATGTAGATTTGTTAGGAGAATCTTCAGAGTGATTTGATGTAGGTTTGTTGTAAGCTTGGAAAAATCTCTTGGAAATGTCATTGATGAATTTGGTAGAAATTGTGAAGAGAATTTCTGTTGATGGTTTAACCAAAATACTTCTTAGTGGCAGCATATATTGTTATTGTTGGTTGTTTAACCACCTCTGTTTTTTGTGAACCATCATGTTTTAGTTAGCTTTTCTTTTCTCTCATGTGAAATATGTATTTCCATTTGAACTACTTTTTATTGCTCCCATGTGAAATCTGTAAACCATGTGAACTGGACTAAAGTAGTGAGGAATTGGAAATAGCTGAATGTTGTGCTTAGGCAGTTAGCATATAAACTTGGGTGCCTACCTTATTTTCTGGAATTTTAGCTTCCATTACTTCCATCCATTTTCATTAATTAATGTTGATGCACTTAGATTGTTTTGCTAAGTTGCAACAATTTGTTGTCTTTGGCAGATGGATAGAAGCTGGATTAGACAAGGAGTTAGAAAGTTTTCGAAAGAACATATGAAAGGAGTTGATGATTTCATGGCATTTGTTCGGGCAAATTTTGCCAACGATGCTCACATCCTTTGCCCATGTTGTGAATGCCTCAACCGTGCAAGAATGGCTCAAGGAAGAGTGGAAGATCATCTGCTTCTTAATGGGATGTCCATCACATATGATAGATGGATATATCATGGAGAACCTTTAGACAGACAACCTCAACATTTTGAAGCTGATACAGAGGCCCCTCATATGATGGGTGGTGGTGATGCTGGCAATGATTTCATGGAAAAGGTTTTGCGAGATAATGCTGTTTTGGAGGAAGAGGATGGCCATGAAGATGATAGGATTCCTGACCTATTGAAGGATTTGTACGATGCTGAAGATCGTGCTGATGGACAGAAATCGTTGTTTGCTCGTTGTTTGCTGAGGTGTTAGAGGAGGCGAAGCGCGCAGCTCATGAAGGGGGTAAATTTTCAAGATTTACCTTCACCGTGAAGTTACTCCACATCAAGTCTTTCTACCGGATTAGCAATGCCGCATTCAACGCAATACTCCGTCTTTTGAGCTTGCAATTCCCTGATAGTTGTGTTCCCAGATCTTATGATGAAGCATTGAGCATAATCCGCAGGCTGGGGTTAGGTTATGTGTCAATACATGTGTGCCCAAATAATTGTGTCTTGTTTCGGAAGGATTTAGCAAAGCAATGCAAGTGTCCAAAATGCAATGCATCTAGGTGGAAAGATGCTGATGGGAAGAAGTCAATACCGGAGAAGGTACTGAGGCACTTTCCCTTGATACCAAGGCTGCAGCGGATGTTCATCTCGAAGAAATCATCGCGTGAAGTACAGTGGCACAAGCTGAAGCGGCAACCTGTGGACAATGAGCTGAGCCATCCTGCGGATGGAGAGGCATGGAAAGTGTTTGACAGTATACATTTAGATTTTGCTGCAGATCCAAGGAACATAAAACTTGGCATTGCCACAGATGGGTTTAATCCGTTTGGGAACATGAGCACGTCTTATAGCATGTGGCCAGTTTTTGTGGTGCCGTACAACCTGCCACCATGGGCATGCATGGATCAGTCCAACTTCATGATGTCATTGCTTATCCCGGGTCCAGATTCTCCAGGGAAGGATTTTGATGTCTTTATGGAGCCCCTCGTAGAAGAACTGCTCCAGCTCTGGACTGGTGTACCTACATACGATGCCTTGAGTCCGGAAGAAAAGTTCAATCTACGTGCTGCGATCATATGGTCCATCCATGATTTCCCGGCTCTGCACACTCTGTCTGGGAGGATCACAGCGGGTTATCAGGCTTGTGTCCATTGTGACAAAGACCCTTGCTCAAAGAGAATAAGGAACAAGATCTGCTATATTGGGCACCGCCGCTTTCTTCCCCGAAACCATCGCTGGCGAAGAAGCAAAGATTTTAATGGTGAGAATGAAACCCGTGACAAGCCAGCTGAATTCACTAAAGAAGAGCTGGAGCAGCAACTTGAAAAGGTGAAAGATGTGAGACCAGGAAAGCTGGCGAAGAAAAGAAAGCGTGAGGAAGGTCAATGTTGGGACCGGAGGTCTTGTTTGTGGGACCTGCCATACTGGGCTGATCTGAAATTAAGGCATAATCTCGATGTAATGCACATTGAGAAAAACATATGCGAGAATCTGCTAGGGACGTTTCTGAACATTGAAGGGAAGACAAAGGACACGGTTAGTTCTAGGCTTGATTTGGAGGACATGGGCATAAGAGAAGATTTGCATCTACAGCACAATGAAGATGAAGATTCATTTGAAATTCCACGAGCATGGTATACAATGAATAAAGAACAAAAGCTTGCATTCTGTGAATTTCTAAGAGCGGTGAAATTTCCAGATGGTTATGCTGCTAACCTAGCAAAGTGTGTTACTTCTGATGGATTCAAGCTTTCAGTACTGAAAACCCATGATTGTCACATCCTCCTCCAAAGGATTTTACCGGCGGGCCTCTGAGGAATCATGGACAAGGATATATATGAAGCGGTTGCTGAGCTAGGAAATTTCTTTAGAGAACTATGCTGCAAAACCCTGAAGTTAACTGTCCTGGAAAGACTTGAAAAAGAAATCCCAATTATTCTTTGCAAGCTCGAGAAGATTTTCCCTCCAGCTTTCTTCACCGTGATGGTCCATTTGGCGGTGCACTTACCCAAAGAGGCAATGCTTAGAGGCCCTGTGCAATACGGTTGGATGTACCCAATCGAACGAAGGCTGCTTACTTGTAAGCGTTATGTGCGAAACACGGCAAGACCTGAAGGTTCTATTGCTAAAGCATATGTCGTTGACGAGTGCTTGACTTTTTGCTCTAGATACTTCGGTGATGTGGAAACAAGATGGAACCGGCCGGGCAGAAATAGAGAGCAGTCTGATTCGCAAAGTGGTGATGTCTCTGTTTTCAACCATGGTGTGAACTTTCTTGGAGCCTCACAATACTTGGAGGCTGGTGATGAGTATGACAGGATGGTTTTGTTTGTGCTCAGCAACTGCGCCGAGGTTCTACCATATATCGAGTATGTTATATCTTCTGCACTCATTAAATAATTATTTTTTGCTTGGGTTGGCACCAGCCTAATGTTTTAATTCACATGTTTTGTTGGCATTGCAGGAAATGCAAGGAAGAGTTAAACCAGGAAGAAAGCAATATCAATGTTGATAAAAGGGTTGCCAAGGTGTTTGCTAAGTGGTTTAAGAATCATGTGAGATCTTTAGCCACATGTTTTATGTTTTCTGTGTTATTTACCCATTGTTAAATACCATTGTTTGCTAAATGGTTTATTTGTGCAGATTGGAAAGTTGCATGAGGAGAAGAAGGTCAGTGATGATCTATTTGCTTTGTCATGCTTACCGGATAAGCGAGTGAGAGTGTATTCAGCATGCATTGCTGACGGTGTCCGGTACCACACCGTTGACCGCGAGGAAAAAAGGAAGACACAGAATAGTGGAATCGTCACTGAGGGGTCACATGATGGTGAGATCATTGACTTCTATGGTCAGTTGAGAAGCATCGTAGAGTTGCAGTACAACTCTAGTGGAGGCATCCATCGCTCGGTTGTCTTATTTCGCTGTGACTGGTTTGAGCTTGGTAGCAAGAAGAGGAGAGACTCTTTTGTCAAATATGATAGCCACTTCAAAAGCATCAACACTGCAAGGTGCTGGTATAAGAGTGATCCCTTTATTCTAACAACACAAGCAACAATGGTGTTTTATCTGCCAGACACTCTTTTGCACGGAAAATGGCGAGTTGTGCAAAACTTTCAGCACAGACACTTGTGGAGTGTGACTGAAACTGAAGTGGAAAAGGGCCCTGGTGATGGTGGACTAACATACCAAGATGATGACTCTACGGAAGTTCCGTTGCAAGCTGATGATGACCCTATGGAAGTTCCGGTGCAAAGCAGAGTGCGAAGGGACCGGGAACGTGTGATCGTTGGTGCTGCAACAGTTGAAGGCATCAAGAAAAGAAAAAAGGTGGTAGAGGATGGACACGAAAGCGAGGATGAGGAAAACCGGACTGATCATACTATGCTGCAATATTGTAGTGATGACGAGGAAAACAGGAGTGGGCATAGATTTCCTTGTTTTCGTATCGACGACGATGAGTAGCGAATGGACTGGCAAAGGTAAATACTATTACTTAATGTTCTTTGTTTTGGTATCTATGGGACTGGTGACCTGATGTGATCAATCTTCTCTCCAGGTAGAAAAATCCTTGAAGATTCTAGGAGCAAAATCATGATCCTGATGGTTGTAGCAAGATGATGATCCTGATGGTTGTAGCAATAAGAATCCAGCAGCAAAATTGAGATGTTATGCTTGCTGTTTTGACCTGAATTGAGATGTTATTGTAGCTGTTATGATTGCTGTCAAAATGTTGTCTTGTAATGCAAAAGATTGCAAAATAATGAAGATTTTTCGAACATCTTTAGTTCAAGTTTTGGTCAGAATGTTGTCTTGTAGTTGTTGTGAACATCTTTAGGTCAAGTTTTGGTCAGAATGTTGTCTTGTAGATGCTGTTTTAACTGAATTTTGGGTTAAACTGAAGATGCTATTTTAACTGAATTTTGGTCAGAACTGAAGATGCTATTTTAACTGAATGTTGGTGAGCAAAAAAATATGCGCCAGCGGGGACTCGAACCCACGACCGTGCGCTTTTTTCACTCTGTTTCTACCACTGGGCTAGGACGAGGCTGTTGGTTTTGTACTCTATGCCAACCTTTTTGAATATATCAAACTAGTCAAGTATGAAGCACACACCTCACTGACAAGTGGGCCACTCGACCCACTCACTAACAAGTGGGCCATTTTGCTATTGTACCCAAGCTACCAAAAATATGCGTCTGGCCAAAAAATATGCGCGTGCGGGGGCTCGAACCCACGACCGTGCGCTTATTTCAACATGTTTCGACCACTGGGCTAGGAAGAGGTTGTTGGTTTTGTACTCTATGCCCACCCTTTTCAATATGACAAACCAGTCACGTAGCAAACTCCGAACTCGCTGGTAAGTGGACCTGCTCGCTATCTTTTCCCCACTTCTCCTCACCACTCGACCCGCTCCTCCTCTCCATCGACGGCGCCGCCGGCTCCTTCCTATCCCACCGCCGGCCTCCCCACCGCCGCCGGCTCCTTCCTCTCCCCACCGCCGCCGGCTCCTTCCTCTCTCTCTCGAGGTATGCATCCTTCCTCTCTCTCTCCTTCCTGGTTAGATTAGGGTTCTTTCCGTCTGGTAGATTGGATTAGATTAGGGTTTCCTCACAAAAATCAGTCCCTGGTTAGATTTGGTTGGATATGAATCCGTGTGGGCGACCCTGACCCTGACCACCCATCCATATCCACCCCTTGTTTCTTGCGCTGCATAGGTACGGCGGCCCTGCCCTGTTTTTCTTTCACATCCTCTTCTTGTTTTGCTTGTGGATGCGATTCATATTGCTCAGCCCTGCAGCTACTTGTTGGCCTGGTCTTGATTTTTGTTAGTTCATGGTGCTTTGTGCTGTTGCTGCTAGTTAATTTCATGAATTTGTCCTCCGTTTGCCCCTCAGAAAATATCCCCACACCGCACCTAGGAAAAGAATAAACTAGATTTAGCTGTTTCCCTCTGCTATCTCTAGTCACAGTCGTATATTATTTTCTTTGTATAAATAAAAGTCTATTTTGTCTGCGGCTCAACACAGCTAAAAAATTCCCAGTGATAATAATGTGTTTTCTTATTTTTAACTAATTTTAAGAGAAAGATATGTAACTTAATTCATGCCCTGTTCTTGATATACCATTGCCTGTCTGCTCATCCGCTTGCTTCAACTCCCATGGCCTGCTGTGGTCGCCCTCACCCTCAGGTTTTTGCCCTTCCGTGTATGTTGAATTCTGTATAGTTGCCTAGAATCATGGGCTGTGGTCTCTGTTTTTTTTGTTGAATTCTGTATAGTTTATTTTGACGATCAAGAGATGAATGCCAAAGCATGCTGGATGCTGCTAGTTTTATCTTTAGAAACTGGAGGCATCATAAAAATTATGTCACACTGTTGTTTTGCTGTGCTTGATAAACCTGAGACTTCTTTCTTGTGTAATATTGAAACTGTTGTTTTGCTGTACACTATTGGTCCATTTATAATAGATATGGTTCTGGTCAATTTATAGTAGATATGGTTCTGGTCAATTTATAGTAGATTTTAGTGTTGTTGCTGTTGGTGGTCACCTGATGATGTTGATGTTGCTGTTGATGTTGATGTGCTTGTTTTAGTGTTAGTTTACTATGCTATTGATGTTGATGTGCTTGTTTAATTTACAATGCTGCTTTTCAGATAAGTGAGATGGCTGGCTTGGAAGGTTTCGAGTTCTTCGAGATCATAATTGATAATTCTTGCAGTAGGCAGGTATATTTATCATCACTCATTTATTTATCATCACTCTGTTGTCTAGTGCTTCATTGCCACAATTAACCACTGCTTGACCCTCGCTGCAGAGGCTGCCTGACAAGTTTGCGAAGATGCTCGCCGGCCGTGAGCCCCACAAAGTGAAGCTGCGGGAGGCCGGCAGCGGGCTTCACGTGCTGTGGGAAGTGTTGGTGGTGTTCGATGGTGAAGGCCACATGTACCTAGGGCCCGGCTGGGAGCATTTCGCCCGCGCCCATGAGCTACAGCTCGGGTACTTCCTTGTCTTCCGCTACGACGGCGACGCCATGTTCACCGTGAAGATGTTCGACAACACCATGTGCCGCATGTACTACCAGCACGACGACGATGCCAGTAAGCTCTCTGCCTCTCTTCTTCCTGTCCTTTTGGCTTCCTCTACCTGCACGACGACAACACCATGTTCACACTTTGTTGCATTTGGCCAGGCAATGGGAGCAGCAGCGGGGATGACGAGGAGCAGAGCGGGGATGACGATGAGGAGCAGAGCGGGGATGACGATGAGGAGCAGAGCGGGGATGAGGAGCAGAGCGGTGATGACGAGGAGCAGAGCGGGGATGACGACGAGGAGCAGAACGGGGATGACGAGGAGCAGCCTATTCTGGCTGACGACGAACATGCTATGGTGGTGGCTGAGGACGACCCTGCTATGGTGTTGGCGGATGACGACCTTGCTATGGTGGTGGCGGACGACGACCTTGCTATGGTGGTGGCGGACGACGACCTCGCGATGGTGGTGGCGGACGACGACCTCGCGATGGTGGCGGCGCCTGCAATCCCACAGCTTGGCGACAGGACCATGCCAATTGTGGTAGAGGAGTACATCCGCGTTGGGATTCGCCACTCTCAGCGCATCAGGTTGATGAAGGAGAAGAAGGAGGAGTGAAGGAGGAGTGAAGCTTGTTAGTGTAATATGAACAAGTCAATGTTAAGTATGTCAGGTTTAATTTTGTGCATGCTCATGGATGTTGTATGACAGTGTCATCTAAACAAGTCATGTTTTTAACAATGAATATTCAGTTTGGTAATTGATGGGAATTGGAATTTTTTATGCATGTTCATGGATGAAAGATAAAATTATGGGTTTTTGTGCATGCTCCTGTATTAAACAATATAAGTTTCATTTTTTTTGAATGCTAAAAACATGACTCAATAGGCGTGCGTGCCCTCTTGAAGACAAGATAGGCGTGCGTGCCCTCTTGAAGCAAGGGGTAGGGCGTATGAGGGCCTCTACCAACGGTTAGGCACGAAGGAAGGGGAAAGGGACATCTATAAGATAGCCAACATCCGAGAGAGGAAGACGAGGGATATTGGCCAAGTCAAATGCATCAAGGACGGAGCAGACCAACTCCTCGTGAAGGATGAGGAGATTAAGCATAGGTGGCGGGAGTACTTCGACAAGCTGTTCAATGGGGAGAATGAGAGTTCTACCGTTGAACTGGATGACTCCTTTGATGAGACCAGCATGCGTTTTGTGCGGCAAATCCAGGAGTCCGAGGTCAAGGAGGTTTTGAAAAGGATGAAAGGCGGCAAGGCAATGGGCCCTGATTGTATCCCCATTGAGGTGTGGAAAGGCCTCGGGGACATAGCGATAGTATGGCTAACCAAGCTTTTCAACCTCATTTTCCGGGCAAACAAGATGCCAGAGGAATGGAGACGGAGTATATTAGTACCTGGGAGGTCGACGATGGAAGCCATTTTCTTGGTTCGACAACTCATGGAGAGATACAGGGAGCAAAAGAAGGACTTGCATATGGTGTTCATTGACTTGGAGAAGGCCTATGATAAGATACCATGGAATGTCATGTGGTGGGCCTTGGAGAAACACAAAGTCCTAGCAAAGTACATTAACCTCATCAAGGACATGTACGATAATGTTGTGACAAGTGTTCGAACAAGTGATGTCGACACTGATGACTTCCCGATTAAGATAGGACTGCATCAAGGGTCAGCTTTGAGCCCTTATCTTTTTGCCTTGGTGATGCATGAGGTCACAAGGGATATACAAGGAGATATCCCATGGTGTATGCTCTTTGCGGACGATGTGGTGCTAGTTGACGATAGTCGAACGGGGGTAAATAGGAAGTTAGAGTTATGGAGACAAACCTTGGAATCGAAAGGGTTTAAGCTTAGTAGAACTAAAACTTAGTACATGATGTGCGGTTTCAGTACTACTAGGTGTGAGGAGGAGGAGGTTAGCCTTGATGGACATATGGTGCCTCAGAAGAACACCTTTCGATATTTGGGGTCAATGCTGCAGGAGGATGGGGGTATTGATGAAGATATGAACCATCGAATCAAAGCTGGATGGATGAAGTGGCGCCAAGCTTCTGGCATTCTCTGTGACAAGAGAGAGTGCCACAAAAGCTAAAATGCAAGTTCTACAGGACGACGGTTCGACCAGCAATGCTGTATGGCGCCGAGTGTTGGCCGACTAAAAGGCGACATGTTCAACAGTTAGATGTGGCGGAGATGTGTATGTTGAGATGGATGTGTGGCCACACGAGGAAGGATCGAGTCCTGAATGATGATATACGAGATAGAGTTGGGGTAGCACCTATTGATGAGAAGCTTGTCCAACATCGTCTGAGATGGTTTGGGCATATTCAGCGCAGGCCTCCAGAAGCCCCAGTGCATAGCGGACGGCTAAAGCGTGCGGAGAATGTCAAGAGAGGTCGGGGTAGTCCGAATTTGACATGGGAGGAGTCCGTTAAGAGAGACCTGAAGGATTGGAGTATCACAAGAGAACTAGCTATGGGCAGGGGTGCGTGGAAGCTTGCTATCCATGTGCCGGAGCCATGAGTTGATCACGAGATCTTATGGGTTTCACCTCTAGCCTACCCCAACTTGTTTGGGACTAAAGGCTTTGTTGTTGGTGTTGTTGTTTAAAAACATGACTCAAACCCTAGCCACGGACGACCGCCGCAACGAAATCGGCCGGTTTTTGAAAACACAGTAAAAAACTCAAAAAATTCAAAAAAAATGGGAGACCTCCGTGTCACATCATCAAATGTGGCCTACCAACTTGCAAAAATACCAAACTTGCAATACCGGCGTTTTCTTGAGCTACTCGGTATGATTTTAACCATGATTTCTACAAAGTTTACAAAAAAAAACCCTATTTTTTTTTCTACACCCAAACCCAAATTTTCCTCCCACACCAAAATTTTCCCTCCACAAAAATTTCCCTCTCCCAAAATTTCCCTCCACTCCCTCCACTCCCTCTCCCACTACCAGGCGGGACCCACCCCTACCTCTCCCACTAGCACGCGGGATCCCCTCCCCTCCCCTCCCAAAATTTCCCCAATGCCCTCCCCATTC
>LR738709.1:103979524-104085005 GCA_902687465.1 Secale cereale
CCCTCTCCCTGAGCCGCCTCGCCGACGACCACTCCCTCCCCTGCTCCGCCACGCCACGCCGCACCGCCACGCCGCACCGCACCGCCACGAGCCGCCCCGCCGCCGACGAATCCACTCCCTTCTCATCTCCCTCCACTCGACGATGGTTCGGTAGATCCCCCTCCTGGTCGACGACGGTGGCGACGACGACATCATCCACATCATCAATGATCGACGACGGCAACAGGTACCCCTCTCCTCTCCCCTCTCCCCCTAGGGTTGGGTAGATACCCCTCCTGGTCGAACTAGGGTTAGGATTCGGTCGATCTAGGGTTAGGATTCGGTCAATCGGCGAGCTCCTGGCGGTTCTGGTTCTTGTTCTTCTTCATGTCGATCTAGGGTTTGAGGAAGAACTCCCTCTGGTTCATGGTTTAGGGTTCATGTTGAGGAAGACCTCCCTCTGGTTCATGGTTTAGGGTTCATGTTGATGTTTAGGGTTCATGTTCATGTTCATGTTCATGGTTTAGGGTTCATGTTCATGTTGATTTTAGGGGATGGGGATGGATGAGGAGGTGGATGATGTTGCTTGTTTATTTCCCTTTGATTTCATCGAAAATGATGCCTTGTGCTGGCCCAAGATGTTGTAATATCGTTCTATGGCTGCCCATGATCTGCTTTTGTACTTCTGCAAGTACTGTTGTTTCATGCTTTACTAGTGGAAACATCTAGTTGTTTTGAAGGTCCTCATGATATACTCGTCAGATAGTGGAAACATCTAGTGGAAACATCTGGTTTCAGTACTGTTGTTTCATGCTTTACTTCTGCAAGTACTGTTGTTTCATGCTTGCTGTCAGACTGTCTAAGCATGTGTACATGACACTAATTCACTAGTTCATGTTCCTTGCTTGCTAACATACATATTGCTTGCAAGCATACATGCTTAATTAGGGTTTCCATTAGAACTACTTGCTTGTATCAATAGCACATGGAGAAGAAGCTACTTGCTTTCTTATTAATTAGGGTTTGTATCAATAGTATTTGCTTGCTTCTTTTCAATTTCCTTCAATGCTTGCTTGTTTCTATTAGTAGCACTTTGCTTGCTTGCTTGTTTAGTGTACATATATTTCCACTGTACATGCATGCTTGTTTAGTGCACTTACATGTTTGCTTAATTAATAACAGTGCATCACTGTATGTGCATGATGGTCCAAATGCTTTCCTTTATTGATACAAGTGCATCATTTTACATTATCCCTGTTGTATATGATTGTTGTTTATTCTATTTTGCAAGCACCACCTCAAGATCATCCATGGCAAGGATGACAAGGTCAAGCATGAGGCCAACCGTTGGTATGCAACTTGCTCCTTGTGGTTATACTGTCAGTTTCATCAAATCTGTGTCTTAATATGCTAAGTGAAATGTATTGCTGTAATCTGAATAAGCTGGCTTAATTGTGCCTGTGTGCTGTTAGTCTTCCTTACCTGAATAACTAGGATTAAATGATAATAAAATTTCATAAGATATGTTTGGCTGCCTGTCCATGCATTCCAAACATTCACCTAATAGTTACGTTTCCTTTATCATGCAAAGAAGAGCCTCTCGCCGAGTACGAGAAGGTTAGGGCTAGAAATATCATGAGGAACAATCGGATGTTCCAGTCCCTTGGCATCGGTGCAATAGCGTCGATGATTAGGAAAACAAATGGTGTACAAGAAGGTAGAAGTGATGAGGTTCAACAGGGTAGTGGAGTTATCAATGATGACCCCGAGTACAATCCTAAGGAGGATGAAGTTATTGATGGAGAGGAAGTGGATGATGTTGTAGTCAACAAGATTGTTAAGGTGCAAACTCTGTCTTGCTTGGAGGGTTGGGGTTCTGTTATTCTATGTTATTCCTTGTGCTCACATATTTATCTTGTGATCTAATGCTTTTTTCCGTGCTGTTCATACGAGGCACTGAAGGAATCTAGGAAGAAGAGGCCTGGTGTTAAGAAGACAGTCAGCAAGAAGAACAAGAGCTTAGAAACATCTGCTGCAATGCCTCCAGGAAGGGTGATGGCCCCCGCTCCAGGACAAAAAAAGAGGATCCTGGAACCTGATGAACCTGCCCTTGATAGAGTCACAAGGCAGAAAGCAATGATGGCGACTGCGACGGACCATCAGGAAAGTATGCTGCGCATGGACTCTCAGACCTCGGTGCAAACGGGTGATGAGTTGCCGCCCATGGATGAAGGAACCACTCTCAGCATGGATGGAAGTGGCCCTGTCTGCCTAGATGAAGCAGGAACCATCTGCATTGATGAAGCAGGCACTGTCCACACAGACCTCAGCCCTGTTGCACCTTCTATTGACAGGAACGCTGTCATCAATGAAGAAGAACAGCAGCTTGTGCTTCAATCAGGCAAGTTGACCTTTGCAATGCTATCTTTTACTAGTGCATTTTCCAAATGGAATGATCATGTATGCTTTTGTCGATTCCTGCATTTGTCGATTTCTATTCTAATTTATGAGTTCAGATTCATTTTCAGATGCAATGAATCCGAAGACTAGACATAGAAAGGGCAGAGGGCTAGAGAGGATCACCAAGTCGCTTGGTAGCAAGGTGCCTATCCAAATTGCTGAAGGGATGATTCGTCCAGAGAAGCCTCTGCAGGCAGCAAAGCTTGCTTCTGAGTGTGGACTCATTGCAAAAAGCCATCTTCCGGTTCTTCCTCACTTCAAGCTATACAAAAGAGATGCTACTCTATTGGAGAACTACATTGGGAAAGTTGCTGTAAGCTACTTGTTTCATAGTTAATGCACTATCTATTTTCTGTTACACCTATGCATGATCACTAATATTGTTCCTACCTTGTTTGCTATCTTGGTAGGCAAATTTTGAGATGAACACGGACTCGGAGACCATCAAGACCTCGTGCAAAGATATTCTGCAGAAATATTCAAAGAACAGACGCCATCAGATCAAGAAGAGGTATTTTGATACCGTAGCCGCAAATAAAGTCAGCATTAAGTCTCCGGTGCCTGATCTAATGGATGGTGAATGGCAAGCTCTGGTGGAGATGTGGTATACCCCAAGACACAAGGTTTGTCTCAGCTTTGTTTGATGCTTTATGTTCTGCACATGATATGCTAGTGCTAGATCATGCTGACAGTGTGCTTTTTTGTAGGAAACCTGTGTGTCGAACAAGATGAATCGAGAAAAAGTCGTGTACAATCACAGAACTGGTTCCAGGCACTACACAGCACACATTTTTGCCACTGTGAGAACTCTTCTCTAGAGACCTTACCGTTTGATCCTCATTGAATAACATTTCTGATTCTTGCTGAATAACATTTTGATTTTTGTTGAAAAACATTTCAGAAAGAAGAGCGTAAGGGTGAGGAGCTGTCTGCGATTGACTTGTTTAAGGCCACCCACAACAGCAAGAAGCACGGGTTTTCGGAGCCAGTCAAGACTGCTATAGTAAGTCACTCCATGCTTTGCCCTGTTTGATTACAGCCAGCTTTGATGCTTTCATGATTTGATGTTGTTTGATTCGGAGCCAGTCAAGAACACACGCTATGTTCCATGCTTTGATGTTGTTTGATACTTCAACAAATATATCAGAACTTGCTGTAGCTATTTGATGCATTTTTTATGATATGATGAAATTTGATCTGAATGTTAGTTTGATGATCGGCTCACTCGGGAAGCCATCTTATATAGAACCACCATTCTAGGCTTAATGAAGTGATCATATTGTTCCAATTGCATGTCTCCAGGTCACTAGTCATCATCTTCTTGTATATATTTTGTGTGCTGGTTTGGTTATTTCAAATAATCCATTTGTGTGCTAGTTTGGTTTCTCCTGCTTGGTTTGGTTTGCAAAATGTGAAATAGATCTCCCACTAATGCCTATCATTTTCCTCCATATGCTAGCTTGAGATGGAAAAAATGAAGGACGCGCCGGTACCAGAAGGTGAAGAGCCAAAGTCTGCTGTTCAAATTGTCGAACAAGTCCTCAAGACCGAAGTCAAGCAAAGCACATTCCTCAGGAATGTTGGGCTCCAGTCATCTAGGAACTACTCCGGCAAAGCAACAACTAAAGTTGCTGTTCATGTTCGTGAGCTTGAGCAGAAGCTGGAGAGGTCTGAGCTTCAAGCTGAAGTGATGCAAGAAGAATTGGCGGCAATGAAGATGAAGGCGGAAGAATCTGAAGCTGCACGTGACAAGGAACTTGAGCTGCTGCGCAAGAAGTCTCAAGAGCAGGAAGAGCAGTTAGCCCACTTGATGGCGCTCTTTCGAGCTAAGGTAGTTTGAGCTGTGCTGTGAACCTCTTTGTCTTTGAGCTGGGAGCTGTTGCATTTTGTTGAGAGCTGAGAGCATTTTGAACCTGTGAACCTGTGAAGTTATCTGATCTTGTGAACCTGGACCACTTGTGAAGTTATCTGATCTTGTGAATCTGGACCATTTTGTTTATTTTCTATGAAGTTATGTAGATCACTTGGGCTTGTGGATCTTGAGAGCCCTTTCTGTCTATTGTTATGCAAAATGAGAAATGGGCTCTAAAAAGGCCAAGGCCCAAACAAGAATTAGACCAAAAAGGCTTGGGCCTAAAAAAAGAAATGACTGTAAGAAAAAAAATTATAAAAAGGCTTCATAACAGAAAATAAAAAGGCCAAGGCCCAATTCGAACTAGACAAAAAAGGCTGTGGCCCAAAACAATAGTGGAATAAAAAAACAATTTCATCAGAAAAAGGCTCCATTCCCAGAAATTAAAAGGCCAAATTATTGGGCCAGGCCCATGCAGATAAGCAAAATAAAGAGAAAAAAATTAAAATTAAATGGGCTGAATTATTGGGCTTGGCCCATCAAGACGGCTGAAATGGACTGGGCTGATTCCATTTTACGACCTTTTCATTTGGTCGTAAGTCTGCCACGTCAGCTTGCCACGGTGGATCTGACGTGGTGTGGTCGGATTGCTAGTGACCAAAACAGTTGGTCGTTAAATCTACGACCTTTTGTTTTGGTCGTAAACGTTTGCGACCATTCCAGAAGAAAGGTCGCTATAGTCAGTTTATGACGGCCAGCTTTTGACCATCTGTTTTTGGTCACAAAAAGGTCACAAATGGAAATTTAAGACCATTCAGTGACCAATAGTGGTGGTCACAAGTTGACATATTTCTTGTAGTGTGTACCTTCGGGTCCATAGCTAGTACCTAGATGGCTTCTTCTCTCTCTGGATCTCAATACAAAGTACTCCTCGGTCTTCGAGGAGATCTATTCGATGTAATCTATTTTTGCGGTGTGTGTGTCGAGATCCGATGAATTGTGAGTTTATGATCAAGGTTGTCTATGAAAGATATTTGGTTCTTCTCTGAACTTTTTATGTGTGCTCATAATATCCTTGCAAGTCTCTTCGAATTATTGGTTTGGTTTGGCCTACTAGATCTATAGTTCTTGCAATGGGAGAAGTGCTTGGCTTTGGGTTCAATCTTGCGGTGTCCTTTCCCAGTGATAGTAGGGGCATCAAGGCACGTATTTTATTGTTGCCATCGAGGATACAAAGATGGGATTTATATCATATTGCTTAAGTTTATCCATCTACATCATGTCATCTTCTTAAGGCATTACTCTGTTCTTATGAACTCAAAACACTAGATGCATGCTGGATAGCGGTCGATGTGTGGAGTAATAGTAGTAGATGCAGAATCGTTTCGGTCTAATTGTCTCGGACATGATGCCTATATACAATGATCATGCCTAGATAGTCTCATAAATATTCGCTTTTCTATCAATTCCTCGACAATAATTTGTTTACCCGCCGTAGAATATCGCTATCATGACGGAAGCCACTAGAGAAAACTATGGCCCCAGGGTCTATTCTCAACATATCAATCTACATCTACTTTACTTTTACCACTTTTATTTTCTATTCTTATAAACCAAAAATACAAAAAATATAAACTATCATCTCTATCAGATCTCACTTTCGTAAGTAACCGTAAAGGGATTGACAACCCCTTATCACGTTGGCTGTGAAGTTCTTATTTGTTTGTGCAGGTGCGAGGGACTCGCGCGTGGTCTCCTACTGGATTGATACCTTGGTTCTCAAAAGCTGAGGGAAATACTTACGCTACTGTGCTTCATCTCCCTTTCCTCTTCGAGGGAATACAACACAAGCTCAAGAGGTAGCAGCGGGCCCGGATTCCAACAAATGTCTTGAAGCCATGAAATCTGAGATAGGATCCATGTATGATAACAAAGTATGGACTTTGGTTGACTTGCCCGATGATCGGCAAGCCATTGAAAATAAATGGATCTTTAAGAAGAAGACTAACGAAGATGGAAATGTGACATCTATAAGGCTCGGCTTATCGCTTAGGGTTATCGACAAGTTCGAGGAATTGACTACGATGAGACTTTCTCACCCGTAGAGATGCTAAAGTCCATCCGAATCAGGTTAGCAATTGCCGCATTCTATGATTATAATATACGACAAATGGATCTGAATGTCGCAGATCCGTTGACTAAACCTCTTCCACGAGAAAAACATGATCGACACCATAACTCTATGGGTATTCGATTCATCACAATGTAACTAGATTAATGACTCTAGTGCAAGTGGGAGACTATTGGAAATATGCCCTAGAGGCAATAATAAAATGTTTATTATTATATTCCCTTGTTCATGATAATCGTCTATTGTTCATGCTATAATTGTGTTAACCGGAAACCATAATACATGTGTGAATACATATAGCATAATATGTCCCTAGTGAGCCTCTAGTTGGCTAGCTCGTTGATCAATAGATGGTCACGGTTTCATGACCATGGACATTGGATGTCGTTGATAATGGGATCACATCATTAGGAGAATGATGTGATGGACAAGACCCAATCATAAGCAAAGCTTTTCCAATGTCAAGTATCATTTCCTTAGACTATGAGATTGTGCAAATCCCAGATACCGTAGGAATTCTTTGGGTGTGCCAAACGTCACAACGTAACTAGGTGTCTATAAAGGTGCACTACGTGTATCCCGGAAAGTATCTGTTGGGTTGGTACGAATCGAGACTGGGATTTGTCACTCCGTGTGACGGGGAGGTTGTTGGAAATATGCCGTAGAGACAATAATAAAAGGATTATTATTATATTTTCTTGTTCATGATAATTGTCTGTTATTCATGCTTGAATTGTATTGTACGGAAACAGCGATACATGTGTGAATACATAGACCACAACGTGTCCCTGGTAAGCCTCTAGTTACTAGCTCGTTGATCAACAGATGGTCACAGTTTCCTGACCATGGACATTGGATGTCATTGATAACGGGATCACATCATTAGGAGAATGATGTGATGGACAAGACACAAACCTAAGCCTAGCACGAGATCGTGTAGTTCGTAATGCTTAAGCTTTTCCAGTGTCAAGTATCTGTTCCTTAGACCATCAGGTTGTGCAACTCCCGAATACCGTAGGAATACTTTGGGTGTCCCAAACATCACAACGTAACTGGGTGACTATAAAGCTACGCAACGGGTATCTCCAAAAGTGTTTGTTGAGTTGGTACGAACCGAGACTGGGATTTGTCACTCCGTATGACAGAGAGGTATCTCTGGGCCCAATCGGTAAGACATTATCATAATGAGCTCAATGTGATTAAGGAGTTAGTCATAGGATGATGGATTACAGAACGAGTAAACAGACTTGCCATGACGAGATTGAACAAGGTATCGGGCATACCGACGATCGAATCTCGGGCAAGTACCGTACCGATAGACAAAGGGAATTACATACGGGATTAAGTGAATCCTTGACACAGTGGTTCATCCGATGAGATCATCGAGGAGCACGTGGGAACCATTCAGAGTCTCATCGCCTTCGCCAACGGCGACACTCCGCAGTAGCCGAGCACGTCGCGGCCGCGGCAAGTCAGCCAGGCGCGGGCCGATGGCGACAAGACCGCTGGGGGTGCAACCACCGTGCACTCTCCGCCCCGAAGGCCAAGATCGCCAACTCGCCGGGTCAACCTCGACATCGACTCCACCGCGTCGTCGGATCCACGAGCTCAACTGCTCCTAGAATTCCCTCCAGTAGCAGACAAGGCCGACGACTGGAGGGCCACCATTCAGAGTCTCATCGCCTTTGCCAACGGCGACACTCCGCAGCAGCCGAGCACGTCGCGGCCGCGGCAAGTCAGCCAGGCGCGGGCCGATGGCGACAAGACCGCTGGGGGTGCAACCACCGTGCACTCTCCGCCTCGAAGGCCAAGATCGCCAACTCGCCGGGTAAACCTCGACATCGACTCCACCACGTCGTCGGATCCGCGAGCTCGTCGCGATCAGCGCCAAGTTCTTCAAGATCGCCGACAAGAAGACGCTCGTACTCGCATCGAGCGCCGAAGAGAAGCGCGACGTCAGTCAGACCAGCGCGCTAGGCCCACGGTCGACATGCAAGCGCCAGGGGGACCAGGCGACTTACCGTACGCGGTAGGTTGTCCTGTGTTCACTCGTGAGCTGAGGCAAGTCCCGTGGCCCAGCATGAAAAATTTCAAGCCAGACGTGCCGGAGAAGTACGACGGCAAGATAAACCCGTCGGAGTTCCTCAGCATCTACACCATTGCGGTGCAAGCTGCCGGGGGGCGAGACGACAAGATACTTGCCAACTACTTCCCTCTGGTACTCAAACCCAACGTCAGGTCTTGGCTCATGCACTTGCCGGACAACTCCATTTCTTCTTGGGCAGATCTCTGCCATCAGTTTGTCGGCGCCTTTACAGGCGGCCACAAACCCCATGGCCAAGAGAGTGATCTAGACCTGCTCGCCCAGAAGGAAGGAGAGTCCCTGCGGAAGTTCATCCAGAGGTTCAGCCATGTACAGCACAACATCCCAGACGTCCACCCTGCCGCGGTTATCAGCGCTTTCCATCAGAATGTGCGTAACCGTAGGATGAGAGAGGAGATGGCGATGTGCAAGATCAAGGACGTCAGTGAGCTTTATGCCCTGGCCGACAAGTGCGCACGTGCTGAGGAGGGGAGGAAACTCCCCGGAGAGGATACAGGAGCAGGAAGATCTGACAGCGAGGATGTCGCCCCGGCAAAGAAGAACCGGCGGCGGAATAACAGGAAGAAGAAAAGCAAAGAGGTGCTAGTCGTTGAGTAGTCCGGCAACGGAGATGGCGCCGACAAGGCCAAAGTTGGTAGCTCCGGCAAGGAGGATTCCGCATGCACCAACTGTCAGGCTGTGGCGGCCGCCGACAAGCAGGACGGAACCGACAAGCAGTACTGCAAGATCCACCGCACCAAGGGCCATGATCTCCAGAACTACAGGAGGGTCGAACAGCTCGTCGAACAGTAGAAGGCTGAGTACGAGCGACACGACAAGGAGAAGGCCCAAGGAGGTGATGGAGGATCCGGTAAGAAGCGGACATTCGCAGGCCGGGGAGGACGCCGCGGCAAGGCCAAGCAGCGGCAAGGAGATAGACCTCCCCGCGGCCGCGGCAAGGACGAAGATGACGACAACGATGAAGTCATGGAGGATGCTGAGACCAGCGAGCAGGAGTTCCAGAAAGCCACAGAGGTCTTGTGTGTTGACGGCGGTGCTTCTCTGCATACTTCACACCGCCAACTCAAACAGTGGGTGCGGGAAGTTAATGCAGCAGAACCACCTGTCGAATCGCGCAAGCTTCTGAAGTGGTCCAGCACGCCTATCATCTTTGATATTGAGGACCACCCTGATCGCACAACTACGGTCGCGTGCTTGCCGATGTTGGTTTCACCAACTATCCGCAACCTCAAGGTCATTAAGATGTTAGTTGACGGCGGGGCCGGCTTGGATCTGATCTCCTCCATGGTACTCCAGAAACTCTAGATCCCTGACAGCGAGCTCGAAGAGACCGGCACATTCCAAGGAATAAACCCGGGAAGGAGCAAGCCGAAGGGGAAGATCTCGCTGCCACTGACGTTTGGCGGGGAGCTGAACTTCAGGACCGAGAGGGTCACTTTTGACGTAGCTGATTTTCCATTGCCTTTCAATGGGATACTCGGCCGTCCAGCACTCGCCAAGTTCATGGCAGCCTCTCACTATGCATACAATATGTTGAAGATGCCCGGCCCGATAAGCGTCATCTCTGTCCCTGGCGACAAGAAGGATGACCTTATCTGTGCCGACAAGATCTACCGGGAAGCAGGAGCCGCAACAGATAGCAAGACACTTGCCGCTGAAGCTCCCGGGGGGAAGAACAAGACCAAGTCCGGCAAGAGCTCTGGGGCCCACTCCGGCAAGCGCACCTCTTCGGAGTGCTGCGCTGCCGTCGAGGACGCACCATCAAGCTCCACCGGCAAGTGTAAGAAGACGATGGCAGCTCCGCCAGAGACCAAGAAGGTGTCCGCCAAGGAGGACGGCACTGGTGGTACCTTCACCATCAGTGCCACGCTTGACCCTAAATAGGAAAGCGCACTCGTTGCTTTCCTGCGGGCGAATGTCGACGTGTTTGCATGGCAACCGTCTGACATCCCCGGTGTTCCCAGGATAGTGATTGAGCACAAGCTTGTCGTCTGTCCTCATGCGCGGCCCGTCATGCAGAAAGTCAGAAAACAAGCAGTGGAGCGCCAAGAATTTATCGCAGAAGAAATCAAGAAGTTGGAAGTAGCAGGCCTTGTCAGAGGAGTGCTCCATCCTACGTGGTTGGCCAATCCTGTAGTCGTGCGCAAGGCAAACAGGAAATGGAGGCTTTGTATCGACTTCACCGATGTGAATAAAGCTTGCCCCAAAGACCCATTTCCCTTGCTGCGCATTGACCAGATTGTTGACTCCACGACCGGATGTGACTTGCTTTCATTTCTTGACGCATACTCAGGATACCATCAAATCTTCATGGCAGAAGAGGATGAGGAGAAGACCGCATTCATCACTCCATGTGGCACATACTATTTCGTACGGATGCCTTTTGGTTTGAAGAATGCTGGTTCAACATTTGCAAGGGTGGTCCATACAGCTTTTGAGCCACAAATTCATAGAAATGTAGAAGCATACATGGACGACATAGTGGTCAAGAGCAAGGACAGGGTGACCCTGGTTCAAGATTTAGAAGAGACCTTTGTAAATCTGCGCAAGATCCAGCTCAAGCTCAACGCCGAGAAGTGTGTGTTTGGAGTCCCTTCCGGCAAGCTTCTCGGGTTCTTCATGTCTCAGAGGGGGATTGAAGCCAATCCCGACAAGATCAAGGCCATCGAGCAGATTGAAGCACCCAAGCGCGTAAAGGATATGCGAAGACTTGCCGGTTGCGTGGCTGCTCTTAGCAGGTTTATCTTTAAGTCAGCTGAGCGCGCCCTGCAGTTTTTCAAAATTTTGAAAAAGGCAAGTCCGATGAAATGGACTCCGGAAGCGGAGGCTGCGCTGCAAGACTTGAAGAGATACCTGTCCTCTACTCCAATACTTGTCGCACATAGGTCACAAGAGAAGTTGTTGTTGTACCTAGCGGCAACCAATCAAGTGGTTAGTGCTGCATTAGTAGCGGAGAGGGAGGCAGACAATGAGCCAGCAACCGCGGCAAGCGTATCCAGCGACAAGCAGGGGGCTTGCCCGACAAGTTTTGGTCCTGACAAAGATGGATCTGCGCAGGCGCAAGAGGAGGTGCGGAAGAAAATGGTGCAGCGCCCAGTTTACTTTGTCAGCTCCCTTCTGCAGGGGGCTAGGTCAAGGTACTCTGGTGTGCAGAAGCTGCTTTTCGGCCTTCTCAAGGCCTCGAGAAAGCTGCGCCATTACTTCCTAGCACATGAGATAACAGTTGTCACTCGCTTTCCGCTGAAGAGGATACTGCAGAATCCAGAAGCAACAGGCAGGATTGTTGAGTGGGCATTGGAACTGTCAAGCTTTGGCCTCAAGTTTGAAAGCACTTCAACTATCCAAAGCAGAGCATTGGCAGAGTTCATAGCAGAGTGGACGCCGACACCAAATGAAGAAATACCAGAAACGAGCATCCCCGTCAAGGAAGCAAGTAAAGAGTGGCTGATGTACTTCGATGGTGCCTTCTCGCTGCAAGGCGCCGGTGCTGGTGTGCTGCTTGTCGCACCCACCGGAGAACACCTCAAGTACGTGGTCCAGATGCACTTTCCCAAGGAGCAAGCAACAAACAATACTGCAGAGTATGAGGATTTGCTTGCCAGTCTCAGGATCGCAGCAGACCTTGGGATCAAGAAGCTGATTGTCAGGGGTGACTCGCAGCTCGTCGTCCGCCAAGTGAACAAGAATTATCAGACTCCGTTGATGGAAGCTTACGTCGATGAAGTGAGGAAGCTAGAAGAGCACTTTGACGTCCTACAGATGGAGCATGTTCCAAGAGCTCAGAACGACATCGCCGACGGCCTGTCAAAGTGCGCCGCACTTAAGTTACCTGTGGAACCAGGGATCTTTGTGCTTAAGCTGACTCAACCATCTGTAACACCGTCGACTGGACAGAACAAGAACAGGAAGTTGATATCTAGCGACTATTTTCCGGCAGAGCGTCCCGAAGCCGCCGCCAACAAGGCCCCCAAGATCCACACCAAGAGTGCTGAGGAGCAGTCTGCTCCGGCAAGCCCCAGGGCTTGTTCCGTCGAAGCAAACGCTCCCGACAAGTTTTGCTCTGGCAAGCTTGCCGGGGAACATCAAGCTCCGGCTGAGCCGCAGGTTCTCGCCGTAGAAGCGGATGTTCCCGCAACAGCAGATGTGCCTTTAGTCCTTGCTGTCGAGCCACAAGCTCCAGCATGGGCGCAGCAGATTGTCCGTTTCCTTCAGACAGGAGAACTTCCCGAAGAACAAGAAGAAGCGAAAAGAATAGCCCGACAGTCAAGTATGTACCAGTTTGTTGACAACGCACTGTAAAGAAGAAGACTCAACGGTGTGAAATTGAAGTGTATTCCCCGGGAAGATGGACAAAAGCTGTTGGCAGAGATACACGGAGGCATATGTGGCCACCACATTGACGCAAGATCAATTGCCGGCAAGGCTTTCCGACAAGGTTTCTTTTGGCCAGAAGCCCTCCAGGATGCAACTGCACAAGTAACCAAGTGTGAAGCGTGCCAGTTCCATTCCAAGCAGATACACCAGCCAGCTCAAGCTCTCCAGACGATCCCTTTATCCTGGCCGTTTTCGGTCTGGGGGCTAGACATCCTCGGCCCCTTTCCCCGCGCAGCCGGGGGCTTTGAGTACTTGTACGTTGCAATCGACAAGTTCACAAAGTGGCCGGAAGTGGAGCCAGTGAGGAAGGTGACAGCACAGTCAGCAGTCAAGTTCTTCAGGTCGATTGTTTGCCGTTTCGGTATCCCTAACAGGATCATCACCGACAATGATACGCAATTCACGAGCCGCACCTTCATGCAGTGCGTCCAAGATCTTGGCGCCAAGGTCTGCTTCGCTTCTGTTGCTCACCCAAGAAGCAACGGTCAAGCGGAGAGGGCAAATGCTGAAGTGCTGCGTGGCCTCAAGGCCAGAACTGTCGACAGGCTGCACAAGTGTGGAAGAAACTGGATCGAGGAGCTGCCGGCGGCTCTATGGTCGATCAAGACGACGCCAAATCGAGCCACTGGACAGACACCCTTTGCTCTAGTCTACGGAGCAGAGGCAGTTCTCCCCACGGAACTCGTATACGGGTCGCCTCGAGTGCTCGCTTATGATGAGCTCGAGCAAGAGCAGCTGCGACAAGATGACGCGCTGCTCCTTGAGGAAGACTGTCTTCGGGCTGCTGTACGAGCTGCTCGATACCAGCAAGCTTTGCGTCGCTACCATAGCCGCAAAGTTAATGCCAGAAGTCTCGAGGAAGGCGACCTTGTTCTTCGGCGCGTTCAGTCCGCCAAGAATTCCAACAAGTTGATGCCGAAGTGGGAAGGCCCTTATCGGGTGAAACGAGTCAGTAGGCCTGGCGATGTCCGCCTTGAGACCGAAGATGGCTTTCCGGTGAGCAACTCCTGGAACATCGAGCATCTTCGTAAGTTTTACCCGTAAGGCGCGGTTGCCGTGACCCGCTACGGCAACCACCTTTTGTACAAGTCTTGCCGCTGTTGCATGTAATCCTTTGTACAAAGCCGGGCGCAGACCCCGTGGATCAGTGAAGCTCATGTGCTCCGCACATCTTGTCAATTTCGTGCTTTTTATTTTTTGCATGTATAATCTGACACTTTGTGCAGCGCCTACCCCCGGTAAGCAATAACGAGCCCAAAGGCTCCGTATCTGTATTTTCTCTTCTTTCTTTTTTCTCAAGCAAAGAAAGGTTCCCTCGCGCACAAGTTTGCCGGGGGAGGAGGAGAAGATAGTGGTATGGACCAAGCGCCGTTCAAGAAAGTTTCTCCTTGCCGGGAAGCAGACGACACAAAAGCTAGGTTGCTAAAGTTTGAGCAATCAGATTTTTAAATTTTTAAGTTATCTTCCTTGAACGACCGTGCTTTGTATGGAAAACCTGTGCGCGGAGGAACCTACTCGTAGCTAGTTGCGCCCTTACTTTGTTTCGAGTCCGCTCAACGACTTAAGTGTGCTGCGACTAGTGTCGCGCCCTTACTTTGTTTTCGAGCACGCTCAACAACTTAAGTGTGCTGCAACTAGTTGCGACAAGGTTTCTTGTCGGCAAACGGCACCGCCAGCAGGCTGCTGACGTTCCGCACTCAGCGCTCGTGGCAAAGGTGTCTGTGCCGGCAAGTTCTCTAAAAGCGTAGGGCAAAAGCATACAAAGCAAAGGAGTCAAGTAAAGGAAGTAAAAGTGCAACCATTACCCAAAATAGAGTTACATTACAAAGATAGCTTGTCGTAGCCCTAACAGACCATTCTCGTAACATGACTAGCCGCGACAGGGAAAGAAGAAAAGCGGGCGGCCTAATCTGCGCGATCGCCCTCGACCCTCTTGATTCCGCTCACCTTGTCCACAATGGGTGCGACAAGGGCCTTGAGCGCCTCCAAATTAGCGTCCGATGGCAAGCTCCTGAGGACGTTGGTGAGGTTGAGGCCAGGGTTGCGGAAGGCCACCTTCATCAGCACCTTTTGAAGGGCTCCCGCGCAGAGCTTCCGCGACTCGTCCGCCAGCTGCTTTGGGATCATTTCCCGGAGTCGCTGGAGGGCCGTCGCCACGCCTCTGAAGAATAGGGTGAGCTTGGCGCTGGGGTGGAGATTCTCGTCGGAGGAGTACCCGAGATACTCCGCCCCCAGCTGCGCCAGCTCCCTGTCGATATCCACGGCGGCGTTCACAAGACCCTCCGTCCAGTGCTCGACGGTCGCCCTGAAGTTGTTCTGGGTGACGGCAGCGCTCGCCAGCAATGACTTCTCGGCCCTGACCTCCTCCTTTAGGGCCGCCTCCCGCTCCTTGGCGCCGTCCAGCGTCTGGGTCAAGGTGGTCAGTTTCAGCTCCAGATCGGCGTTGGAGTTCTTGGCGGCGGCAAGCTCCTTGCCCTTCTCGGCGAGGTGGACCTGCAGCTCTGAATGGCCGTGGGCGTCTTTCTCCCGCTCGAGCTTGAGTGCAGCAACCTCCTCACCGCTCGCCTTGAGGTTGGCCTCGAGCTGCGCCACTCTCATCTCCAACTCCATCTTGGCGGTCTCAGCAGCCGCGGAAGCATCCTTTGCTTCCTGGAGGGCCCCGCCAAGTGACTGCTCGCGCGCGGCAAGCTCTTCCTCGTGGCTGTCGAGGTTGACCTTCCGCTGCTCCAGCTCGCCTTCCAGCGTAGATAGCTTCTCGGCGGCAAGCCTTTGCTGCTCTTCGACTTCGGCCTTCTCGAGGAAGAAGGCCATCTGTTCTCCGGAGAGCTGCTTGGTGAAGTCCCCGGAGCTCCTCTGCGCGCTTCTCCATATTAGCTCCCGCCCTGGCAGCCAGCGCTTCGCGGGACTCCAGCTTGGCCTGCCGGGCGCGGTAGAGCGACAGCAGCTTACGCAGAAGGCGCTCCTCCTCGGGTTCGCCGCTGCTGCTGCTCGGCGCGTCGACAAGCTTCAGCCCGGCGGAGGCAAGTACTTCCCCGTCAAAGGCTTCTCCCTCGACCGGCGCCCTGGACATGGACGCCCATGGGAGGCTGATGAAGATGCCGTTGCCGGCCTCCAAGTAGGCGCCTGGCTCGGGCTCTTCGGAGCCTGGAGCGGCGGCAGCGGCGGAGGGATCGGCGATCGGTGTAGCACCTGGCGCTCCTGCAGCCTCAGGGCCGTCAGTGCGACCGCCGGACCCCTCGTCAGCCGCTGCGGTAGGAGCCTTGGCAGCCTCGTCGCCGGCGGGCTCGTTAGCACCGGCCGCCTCTTCGGTAGCAGCGGCGTCGCCGGTGTCGTCGCGCGTATCCTCCTCAACAGCAGCCTCCGTTTCCATGGGCTCCACAGCAGATGGGTCTGGCGGTAGGAAAGGGGAGGAAAACACTCAAGCAAATACCCAAAAAAGAAGAATCAAAAGAAGAAAAACCCAAGGGAAGTTTGAAGCAAAGGGATTACCTGCCCGGGCCGGCTCCTCGACGGTGTCCCTCGCCGGGGAGCTCTCCTTTGGCGGCGTAGTGGTAATCCCCGCCTGCGGAGGGCCGCTGGTGCTGTCCCTCGCTGGAGAACTTGCCCTTGGCGGAGAATTCGCCCTTGGCGGAAGATTCCCCCTTGCCGGGGAACGTCCCCTCGGCGGCGTGGTTGAAGCAGATGGCACGACGGGGACGGTCTCCGGGCGCTCCTGATGTGTCTGCTCGGCTCCTACATAAATCAACGAACAAGACGTCAGCAAAGAAAGAACGCCCACGCGCACCTAACAACAGAAAGTGAACTATACACTTACGCTGGGGGCTGCGCTGGGGGCTGCTTCGAAGATCAGTCGCCGG
This sequence comes from Secale cereale, assembly GCA_902687465.1. Classification (NCBI taxonomy): domain Eukaryota; kingdom Viridiplantae; phylum Streptophyta; class Magnoliopsida; order Poales; family Poaceae; genus Secale; species Secale cereale. Next base: position 103,996,282 of record LR738709.1, read on the forward strand.
GTCCGGCAAGCTTGTCTCAGGCGCACCCCCTGCCGTCGCGGCGGGCTCGTCCTCGAGGACAATCACCGGGACCTTGGCTCTCTTTGCCGCCCTCTGGGCCAGAGTTCTGAAAAAGAAGAACAGGTTCAGACTGAGGCAACTGAGATACAAGACAAAGAACCACAAAAGTTGAAGAAATACAAGAACGACAAAGACTTACTCTTCTTCCTCCTCGTCGGAGCTGAGCGCGGAGAAGTCGAAGTCTGGCTCACGCGTCCCGGCGCGAGGAGGCGGAGGAGTAGGCTCCCTCGGCCGCTTGGCGGGAGCAGTGGCGGTGGTCTGAGATGACCCCGCTCCGGCTGCCGCCGAGGCGTGGGGAGCGGCAGGGGCGGACGTAGTGGTCCAAGAAGACCCCCCTCCAGCCACTGCAGAAGCACGAGGTGCTCCCGCGGCAGCCTTGCTTGCCGCGGTGGCGCGTGTCGCGCGGCGCGGCGGCTGTTGACTCGTCTGCCGCTCCGTCACGTCCCCGGCCTTGCGGAGACGCCTTCTTGGTGGGGCTGGAGGCTCTGCTGGTGGTGGCGAGATGCCTGAAGATGAGGAGGAAGAGGAGTCGATCTCTAGCGAGCCGCTCGTGTCCTCGGCGGGCACGCTCGACTCGACGCCCTGCTCGGCGGGCTCGCTTGGCTCGGCGTCTTGCCTGGCAAGCTTCCCCGCTTTGAGAAACGCTTCTCGCTCGGCAAGGCTTGCTGCCTCCGCCTCCTCCACGGTGTATCCGAACTCGCCCGCGGCCGCGGCTGCCGCCGCCTCCTCCAGCCTGGTGGCGATGTACGCCATCTCCTTGTCGGTGGTGTCGCGGGTGAGGCCCTTCTTCTCGTCGGAGCAGATCGGCGTTTCCTCCAAGTTGTCGAAGAACTCCTGCACGGCTTCATCGACAGGCTCTTGCCAAGTTGGGTCGATCCCGTGCGAGTCGCACAGCGGCATCATTGCGCGGATGCGGCTGAGCGCGGAGCTATTGCACAAAGGAACGACGCCTTGCGGCAACCTGAAGACTTCGGGATGATCAGGGTCATACTTGAACAGCTCCTGCAGCATCCCGTTGAGCTCCAGGACCGTGAAGTTGTAGTTGAGGCCTGGGCGCAGCCTCATGATATCTGCCGCGTTCTCAAACTCCCAGGCGGGCCTCTTCCTCTCCTGCAGGGGGGCGATGCGGCGGCGGAGAAAGTCTGCGCCAACTACGCCTACAGTCAGCCCGGCAAGCCTGAGGCGAAGGATCCGGGCAGTGGCAATCTTCAGTCTGCTGTCTTCCGGGGCCAAGTCGCTCCAGTCGTTGCCGCGTACTACTGGGGCTTGGCGCCGGGCGGTGAATGGCTGCGGGTTCTCCTCTACGATCCAACACCAATCTGCTCTCCATTCATCCCATTTGCCACGGAGCTCTCCCTCCAGATAAGCTTCCTTCTTATGCGTCCTCGAGACCCAGGAGACTCCGCCAGATAAGGGCTCTCCTCTCTCTACTCGTTGCGTAAAGAAGTGGCAGATAAGAGCTACATTGGGGAAGACTCCGACAAAGTTTTCGCACAGATGTGCGAAAACTGCCATTGTTAGAACGGCGTTGGGAGTGAAGTCAAGGAGGTGGAACCCGTAGGTGTTCATGATGTCGCAGAAGAATTCAGAGAAAGGCGGGCAGAGCCCGCAGTAGAAGAACAAGGCGAAGAACGCATATCCGTTCGGAATCGTCTCACAAGCAATGGCTGGGAATACCTTGGTGCGCGGATGCGCCCGCGTCTCCCCCGACCAGAAGAGGTAATAGTTCTCCCTCAGCTTCCTCGCGGCAAGCTTGGGGGGAAGACGGCCCGCTCCTTTCGCAGCGCCGCGAGCCGCAGCGCCTCGGCCGACTTCGCGCTCTTCGCCTTGTCGCCTTTCGGAGCCATGGCGGAAGCGGTGAGGGAGGTCGACGGCGCTGGTAGTGCCGGTGGCGACGGGGGGCGGAGCGCTGCTCTCTTTCAAGCTTTGGGAAGAAGGGGAGCGGCGGAGGTTCTCAAGATTGAAGGAGCAACGGGCGGATGGACGAACTACCCCTGTTTACCCTGCTTATAAGGGGGGAGGGGGCGGATGTTCCGCATTTCCGATTAAAGAAACAACCCACGATCTCTCCCACGACGCCGCGATTGACGCGTGCCGTTAGGGGAGGGCGCAGCGGATACAGAGAAAGATTCGGCGAGAACCAGGCCGCGCGTGCCCGTGCACTGTTTTGGGCCTGGCCCAACAGCGCTCGACACCGTGTATGGCCCAGGCCCGGGGGCTCCTGTCGGTGTACTAAAGTAGGGGTACTCTTAGTACCCCGAACTTGTGCACGGGCAGTCGCAGCGTCCCGCGGCAAGGCTTGCCAGGTGATCGCCAAGGTCATCTGTGGTTCCTTTGGAGCCATTCAAGAACAAAGTATCCAAGCCTAGGAGACAAGGCCCCGGCAAGAGGAGCTTGCCGGGAAGGACACTCAAGGCACAAGATAACTCAAGACACAAGACCCTGGCAAGAGGAGCTTGCCGGGAAGGCCAACCATGGCATCTCAAGAAACTTGCCGCAACGCGCCACGCGTCCCGGCGAGACCCGGTGAGCGACAAGCTTCCGGAAGCGACAAGATAGCGACTGCGGCAAGGTGCTTGCCGCGGCAAGCTTCCACTCAGTACCCGCGCTCCAGCGCATCCACCCACGTGTCGCTCTGGGATCCTCCTAGGCGTTCGTGGCGGAAGGCTGTGCAGCTAGGGGTACGCGGTGGCAAGCGGCGATGACAAGGACGCCATCGTGGCGAACGGTGGCGCCCCTGACGGCCCCTTTTTGCACTGTTTGGGCGACGTCGATGGGCATTTAATGCCCTTGTCCCCTGCCGTCAGGGTTAGGTATGGAGCACTGTACCAACTACCACCCTTTTTCCATTTTTACCCTCAAATGCGTTTCCACCTGTCGGTGATCCCTTGAGCATATAAAAGGAGGCCCATGCGCAACGTAGAGGGGGGTTAGACATTCGAACACTCTCACCCTCGGTCTCGCTAGCCGCTGAGGAATACTGTAGCTTCTAGCGCTCCCGAGCCAAGAACTCAATACAAACCAAAGCAGGAGTAGGGTTTTACGCATCCGCGCGGCCCGAACCTGGGTAAACTGCTCGTGTGCCTCACCGCGATCTGCTCTTTGTGCAATCTCCGCCCCCTGCCGTACCGAAAAGGGGCTCCGGTCCCATAGGTGTTCGTGGGTGGATCAGTTTCCCCGACAGATACATACCCATAGGATTTTTCTAGGCTATTCCATAGGCCCAAAGTGCATCATCCAATTTATTGGATCAATTCTTTCGAGACCTATTAACAGTCTTTTGTAATATCAATTTTATTTCTCTATTGCTAAGTTCAACTTGACCAGTAGACTGAGGATGATAGGGTGATGCAATTCTATGGTTAACATCATACTTAGCAAGCATTTTACGGAAGGCACCATGAATAAAGTGTGAACCACCGTCGGTCATTAAATATCTAGGGACTCCAAACCTTGGAAAAATAACTTCCTCAAGCATTTTAATAGAGTTGTTGTGAGCAACACTACTAGTTGGAATAGGTTCAACCCACTTAGTAACATAATCAACAACAACCAAAATATGAGTATACCCATTAGAGGAAGGGAAAGGTCCCATGTAATCAAATCCACAAACATCAAATGGTTCAACAGCAAGTAAATAATTCATAGGCATTTCTTGACGCTTACTGATATTACTTATTCTTTGGCATTCATCACAAGATAAGACAAACTTACGAGCATCCTTTAAGAGAGTAGGCCAATAAAAACCAGATTAGAATACCTTGTGAGCAGTTATGTCTGCCGCATGATGTCCTCCATAAGCTTCTGAGTGACATTTCCATAGGATTTGTTCATGTTCATGCTCAGGTACACAATGTCTAATAATACCATGTACTCCTTTATAAAGATGTGGGTCATCCCAAAAGTAATGTCTTAAATCATTGAAGATTTTTTTTCTTTTGTTGGTATGTGAAGCCATGAGGTATTTATTTAGCAACAATATAATTAGCATAGTCAGCATACCAAGGTGTGCTAATAGAAATAGGTATTGCAGCTAATTGCTCATCATGAATACTATCATAAATAGGTAGTGGGTCATCAACAACATTCTTCAACCTAGACAAGTTATCAGCTACGAGGTTCTCAGCTCCTTTCCTATGAGTGATATGCAAATCAAATTCTTGTAGCAAGAGAACTCATCTAATGAGCCTAGGTTTAGTATCTTTCTTTTCCATAACATATTTCATTGCAGCATGATCAGTGTGAACTATTACCCTTGAGTCCACAATATAGGATCTAGATTTATCACAAGCAAATACTACTACTAAAAATTCCTTTTCCGTAGTAGTATAATTTATTTGTGCACTGTCTAGAGTTTTACTCGCATAGTGAATAACATTCAATTTCTTTTGCAAAATATTTGTAAGAGGTCTGGAAAATTTAGAAAAGTCCTTGATAAACCTCCTATAGAAACCAACATGACCAAGGAAACTAGGAATACCTTTAATATCTTTAGAACATGGCATTTTCTCAATTGCGTCAACCTTAGCTTTGTCCACCTCAATACCTCTTTCAGAAATTTTATGGCCCAAAACAATACCTTCGTTAACCATAAAGTGGCACTTTTCCCAATTCAAGACAAGATTAGTTTGCTCACATCTCTACAAAACTCGATCAAGATTGATTAAACAATCATCAAAAGACTTCCCATAGAATGAAAAGTCATCCATGAAAACCTCAACAATCTTTTCACAAAAGTCAGAGAATATAGCAGCCATACATCTTTGAAAGGTAGCAGGTGCATTGCATAAACCAAAAGGCATATGTCTATAAGCATAATGTCACACCCTGCATTTTGTAACATGTTATTTGCATCAATGAAGCATGAAAATTTGGACCTGCAAAATTTTTTGGCATCATTTGGCTTTTATTTGAATTGAGTTTTCTTCATGTGCTTTTTCATGTGCTCATTAAAGTCAACTATTACCTCTTGTAGAATTCATCTCCATACTCAAAACTTTTGCCTAATGATCATGCCAAGTGTTATATAACAGTATAGTATTTTCTTACAAAATTAATTTGGCCAAAATGTATTTTATAAATTTAGTTTTCCAAAAACCCCTGAATTGAGATTTGCACTGCAAGTACTTGATTTAGGGTGAGAAAATTATTTCAAAATGTATATTTGAAACCTAATAGTCATAGGACTCCCAGAAACCACCAAGGTATAATTTTAATAGTTATTTTCCTATTTTATTTAAAAGCTTTTTCTTAAGGCCAGAAATGGTCTTTAATAGGGAAAAATTATTTAACTATTTCAAAAATATTTGCCAAAATTCAGGGAGACTCATAGGACATATATTGTCCATATATAAGAGTTTCAACACTTGGTCATGTTCAAAATAATGGGCTAATCCCTCTAAAACCCTTTCTGGATATTTCAAGCTTTTGAAATATTTACAAAGGATATATTCTCCAAAAATTCCAAGGACATTCTATCATGTCATATATGACATATTTGATGATCTTGCCAAGTCCCATGCCTTGGGAAGCAAGAAAACATCATCAAAACCCTTCATAACCATTCTGTCCATATTTGAAGTTTGAGCAACTCTACATTGCCAAACTTGTCCAAATGCTCTCAAATTTGGTGCACATGCTAGAATGGACTAATAAGGCATCTAGACCAAATGGCACAAGATTTGGAATGGAGCAACTTGATCAGATCACCCCAAAACCCTTTCTGTTCAAATGCAAATTTGAACAACTTTACATTACCAACTTTTTATCTGGAGCTTCAAACTTTGTGGGAAGGATCAATACCCCAAATGATGAAACTATACCAAGTGGTGCATCAAGGGGAGATGATTAGCTTGACTCAAACAAGATGAAGCCATTTTATTGATTTCTAGGGTTCACCAAACTTACATTGGCTAGTTTCCTCAAATGAGCCCAAATTTGGTGAAGCACCCTAATTTCACATGTTATTCAATCCTCTTAAGTGTCAAGGCAAGTGGAAATCATTTGCTTGACCAAACACTGATCAATAACCTTCTGCAGAATTACCAAAACCCTCTTCTTGATCACTTTTACCCTTCTCCTTGGCCTCAACTTCTTACCACATGTTCAACCAGTTACTGGCTACCTCCAGTAACTTCCCCAGCACCCCAGCTCCATGATTGAGGGGTAAAAACCCTGGATCACCTTGCTGGACAGCCAAAATTCACTAAGTCACCAGCTTCCTCTCTCTCTCCTTGACTCCCCAGAGCATCCAAGGCTGCATACCGACTGCTTGCATCACCCTGGACCCCCCAGACACGGTGGGCGCGTCCAGAGGCCCAATGGCATGCCGTGGCATGCGATAAGGGCGCTCTGGAGCACGCTATAGTGCGCCACCGCACTGTAGCTCCAGCCAATCGCCGGCCCCCGACAACCTCGGGCTCCTCCTTCACGCCAGTCGATGCCCCTTGACGTCCGCGACCACCCCAGCGCTATCCCCCTCCTCCTGCGCCCTCCAGTGGCCGTCGTCGCACGCGCACCGGCCGCCCGCAGCACCCACTCCTCGGGCTCACACGCGCGCACGGCCTGGAAGGTTCCTCGCTCCTCCTCTCACCTCAAATGGACGTGGAGCTCGTCCAGCAACGCCGTGGACTCACTCCCATTGCCTCCCGTGCGCTGTAGCGTCGAGAAGGAGCTCGCCGGCGCACTGGACCACGGGGCTCCGCCGTTCCCCTATATAAAGGACCCCCCGAGCCTCTCCAACAGCATCAGCAGCTCCACCACACCTCCTTCAGTCCCCTAGCACCACCCGTTCCTCCCTAGGAAGTCCCAGTGCTCGGGATCGACCGGAGCTCCGCCACGTCGGGCCGCCGGTAATCTCGCAATACGGGCCTCCTCCGCCCCTCCTTTTGCCCGATCTAGAACCGCCGAGCAACATTGATCCTTTCCCCTCTGTTTCCCCCTTCTGTTGCAGTCGGAAACGGCCGGAGCGACAACCTCCCGACGATCCTCCGCCGTCCCACCTCGCCGCCGGCGAACCCGACCTCCTCGGCGTGCCGCACCACCACCCCTGCATCCGCAACACGACGCTGATCACGTCCCTGCCCTCCGTTGCCGTCGCCGTGGCCGGAATCCTCGCCGGTGAGCTCGCCGTCGCCGTGGCCGTGAGGTTGGAGATGACAGGCGGGCCCCGCCTGTCATCCTCACCTCTCTCTCCCCCTCCTCTCAGCCACTGACCGCCGGGCCCCGCCTGTCAGGTTTGTAAACCTGACAAGCGCGCTGGCGCCCGTGCGGCTGGGCTGGTTTGCCCTGGGCCGTGCACTGTGGCCCCTCTAGCCCAGTTGCACATGGGCATTTTTCTTTATTCTTTCTGTAATTAATTCAAACATTTTTACAGAAATGAATATTGATCCAAATAAAATAATTCCAACTCCTAAATTCTTGTAATATTCCAACCTATTTAATAGTGTCACTTTCACACATATCCCTGAAACTTTTCTGTTCTGTTCAAATTTAAATTCAAATTTGAGCAATAAAACTCCTGTTCTAAAATCAATAGATTCCATTCTGTTACTCCAAAAGTCCAACTAAGAATTTCCCCATCTTAGAAATCCCTCTAGTATTTAACAAAAATGAGTTGACATTTTTCTGAGCACTTTGATTTTTCCGTTTTATTTGTGGTCTTATTTTTCCGTTGTTATTACGCGACGTATAGATACTGTATTTGACGAAGTTGTTGAAGAAGGAGAAGGAGAAGGATTTGAAGACTTTGAAGACCAAGACAATCCAGGCAAGCAACCCTTTGACCATGATACACTTGTTATTCGGAACCCGGTTGTTTCCGATGCATGATGATAGGGTTACGATGGTGACCTAGTTGAACCACTACATGATGCATGCCATGATCTTGATCTTGCTATGTGCTAGATGACATGCTAATAGTTAGTAATGATGCTTAGTGATGCATGTGTGATATGAACCTTCGTGGTTGAAATCTTTGCATGAACCCATCGGGTGCCCCTAATGCCCGAGGGTGATGTTGAAATTAGGTCATCACTTGAGGAAGAAGTGATGTGCCGGTAAAACTTGTGCATGGGTGAAATAATGGATTAGATTTATGTGTGACTACCGTCCCAACCAAACATGTGCAACCACACTACCCTTTATGGGACGGGGCTTTATTGATTACTTAGGTCGATACTAGCATGGTGCCCGCATTACTAGTGACGGGAAGACTTGAGGTCTTTCCCGGGACGGGGTCGTGATTGGATAGACGGCCATGACTGTTTTTACAGGGCACCGGACACACCGTTGGTCCCTTCGGGTATGCGTGACATTGAAATTAGGGCAAGTCCCGTGATCTACTGTTTGTACCCGAGGGCCGTGTACCAACGAGTGGACTCTATGTTCGTGTCGTCTAAGGAAAGGTAATGACCGGGTGCTTACCCCGGGTACTTGAGGTACCGCGGGTCGTGGATGACACGGAAGTTCCCCGGATCTTGTGGGTAAAGTGCGCAACCTCTGCAGAGTGTAAAATTATTCGAATAGCGGTGTCCACGGTCATGGACAGTTGGGTGGTGCTACTTAAACTATGTCCAGAATTTTACTTCACCAGTGAAAGTATGTGTGTGATGAGTCAAGGTGGTGACTCGACTCGATGAGTTGAAACATATTCATGATGATATCGGTAACCTGTCTTCAAGGTTACGCGAGTTATTGATGCATAAACTTGATGATAGAATATTTATTCTAGCCACTGCTAGATTGCTCATTATTGTTTAGTTGCATTATTATTTTGAACCACATCATGGGTTGCTTGCGAGTACATTGAAAGTACTCATTGGCTTGCCACTGGTTATTTAATTGACCAGGCATGGAGGAACAGGAATATGGTGAAGAGTTCTTTGGAGACGAACATGCGAACTAGGACGCTATCCCAGTCAGAATGCCTGTAGGGTTAAGGCAGATGGCATGGGTTCTACCTACTATCGAAGACTTCCGCTATTTGAGTTATTTGCTATTCAGCCCGTGAGGCTTTATCTATGTAAGACTTGGCCATAATGGCCATAATTTGTGTAAGACAATATGTATGGATGTAAGACTCTTGTTATTCAGCTTATGTGTGTTCAGTGAGCATTGATCTCTGGGATCACTGTACACGTACATTCGGTGATCTCGACTTCTAAGTCGGGGTCCACACAGAGCTGGTATCAGAGCCATCCTGACTGTTGATGCATCACTATTTTGTATCATAATTTATCCTTATTCATTGATATATTTCGTGTTATGATGATGTTCTTATGTTGTTTTGGTCTATTTTACACAGTTTGCAACTTTCCGATGCCGGAACAGCAGACGCAGGATTCAGCAGGAAAAAGTGGATGCTGAGTTGCTGAAGAACAACACCTCCAAATTACCTGAAAAATGACGGGAGGTATTTTTCAGACGAATAACGAAGACACGCAAAAGGGGAGTCAGAGGGGGCCCACAGGGTGCCCAGGCGGCCTGGGGGCGCCCCCCTGGCCGCGCCGGGGGGACGCCTGGAGCCCCTGGCCCACCTCTGGTCGCCCCCTTTTGCATATATGTTCTCCGTCCTTCGAAAACCCTAGGCACGGGACTTTTTACGGAGTTCCGCCACCGCTTCGAGGCGGAAACCTACAGAGAAGAATAGGGCATCTCCGGCGGGCAGATTCCGCCGGGGAGATCACCTCCCGGAAGGGGAGATCGCCGCCATCGTCATCACCATCGTCACGGGCATCATCGACATCATCATCAACATCATCCCCAACACCAGCACCATCTCCATCTTCATCCAAATCTCATCTTACTATCGCAACTCGTGTTGTAACTTTTACTACCTATCCTCTCTACTCCATCGGTGTTGATTACTACTTTGTGGTGAATGCTATTGAGTTTTGTTGGAGAAATATTATTATGTCCATATTGTTTATCACATATTTATCCCCACTGATCATGATCTCTTTTATGTCTTGTGAGTAGTTGCCTTAGTTCTTGAGGACATGGGGAAAGTCTTGTTGTTAGTAGTCATATGATGTTGAAGTAATATGTGTTGTTTGATACTTAAGTTGCGTTGTCATTCTACTAGTGGTGTTGTGTGAGTCGAAAACCCAACACTTCGCCTTATTAAGGACCTAGGAGAATACATTGTGTATAAAGAATGCTTATGGTGGGTTGCCGGAGTGACAGAAACCTGAACCCCAGTTTGCACGCTTTTGCATAAGGGAATTATGGATCCTCGATCGTATTGCTATGGTTAGGCTTTTGCCTTAAATTCTATCTTGTATTTGCGGATGCTTGCAAGGTGTTTAATCATAAGAGTGCATTCATCTTAGTCTACAGAGTGCACTAGCATAGATCCACCCACTCAACACTTATCAACACATAACATAGTATCGATACGGAAAATGGTGAAAGCACATGACTACCTCTCCCGTGTGTCCTCAAGAACGTTTTAGTCTTTATAAGTCCAGTTGCTAGGCCTCTCCTTTGCTAAGAAAGGATTGGGCCACTTGTTACTTTCAGTACCTTTTACATTACTTGCCTTTACATTCCTGTTGCTTATACCAAGAAAACCCCTAAAAGTTATCTTTCAGTGCTTGCAGTAATTTCTTGCTCAGAATCGCTTATCAATACCTTCTGCTCCTCGTTGGGTTCGACACTCTTACTTATCGAAAATGTTGCAACAGATCCCTTACGGTTGAGGGTCATCAAGTACCGTTTTCTGGCGCCGTTGCCGGGGAGCGTAGCGCTATTGGTAAAGTGAAACTGGTAAGAAAGTCTTTTTATAATTCTGTTTTTATTTTTTGCTATTGCTGCTCTTTGTCCTTATGGACAACCCTATTATTGGAGCGTTGCTTGCGGGAAGACGCTCCACACCTGTGGTGGTTGATCCTCCCCCTACTGAAATTGTGCCTTATAAAATACCAGCTGGCATTATCGATTATGTTTTGGCTAATCGTTATGCAGGAGACAGACATCCTGGTGAACACTTGCTATATTTGTCACGACTATGTTCATTATTTAAGCTTGCAGTTGTATCAAGGGAGTTTGTCATGAGGAAATTGTTTGTCGTATCACTTATAGATAAAGCTTCAGATTGGTATGGGTTTCTCGATAACTCACACTTGCTGGACTGGCAGGAGCTTATGTCTCTCTTTTATACTAAGTTTTATCCTCTTCATGAAATTCATCGAGACATGAATTATATCTATAACTTTAGGTCTCGTGGCGGAGAAAGCATTGCTCAAGCTTGGGGGAGATTGAAGTCTCTAATGCTCAAATGCCCTATTCATAAGCTTCCCAAGGAAATTATACTTACAAATTTTTATGCCAGGCTTTCTCGTCAGGATAAGGAGATGCTGGATGCCTCCTCTAGTGGGGTGTTTCAGAAGAAGAGTGTTGAAGAAAGGTGGGATCTCCTTGAAAGAATCCAGAGGAATACCGAAGATTGGGAAATTGATAAAGGTATTGAACCCGCTATAAATTATGAACATGATTATATTGAGAGCTATGTGGAAACTGATTACTTCAATACTTTTTGCTCTAAGATTGGTCTTGATTCCCATCTAGTGATTGATTTGTGTAAGAATTTTGCCTGTCACGTTGATTCTTTTAAAAAGAAGAAAGACCAGCACCATGCACCTTTTAAAGAACCACCTACTGATATTTATGTTGCTGAGCCTATTTTGCCTGCAGTTATATATGAACAGCCTCCTTTTCCCACGAGGATAAAGGAGCACTCTCTTGTGACAGGCATAATAAATAAAAGTGAGAGAAGAGTTGATGAGCCCGAGGACCAGATCAGGGTCGATCCTCAAGTTGCATTGATTAAAGACCTTGCTACTGATGATGTTTTGGATTCCAATATAACTTTTTGTGCTGTTTCCACTAACCTTGTCACAGCCAAGAATAAAGGCCCAATTTCAGGTACTCCGGTGGTATCTGTTAAAATAGGAGATCACAATTATTATGGGCTATGCGATTTGGGATCGAGTGCAAGTGCTATTCCTTATTCACTTTATGAAGAAATCATCGGTGAGATTTCCCCTAGTGAACTTGAAGAAGTTTATGTTACTATTGATCTTGCAAATAGATCAACTATCTCTCCCATCGGAATTGTGAGGGACGTTGAAGTCCTATGTGGAAAGGTAAAATACCCTACCGACTTTCTGGTACTTGGTTCAGCCAGGGACAATTTTTGTCCCATCATTTTTGGTAGACCTTTTCTTAGAACATGTGGAGCTATAATAGATTGCAAGAAAGGTAAAGTTTCTGTTGAATTCGATGGTGAGCCATATGAATTTAATTTTTCTAAGTTCTCTAAGCAGCCTCGTGGTACTGATTTACCTAGTGATGATAAAATTATTGAAAGTATTGCCTCTATTGCTATTCCCCCTGATGATCCTTTGCAGCAATACATAGAGGACCACGAGAATGATTTGCATATGCAGGAAAGAAATGAACTAGATGAAATCTTCTGGAGGCAGCCTGCTATCCTGAAGCACAACCTTCCGGTTGAACCTTTGGGAATTTTATCAAAACCGAAAGAAGACCAGGTGTTCGATCTTAAACCTCTTCCCGACACGCTCAAGTATGCTTATTTAGATGAAAAGAAAGTATATCCTGTTATTATCAATTCTAACCTTTCAGGATATGAACAAGAGCGATTATTGGAATACTTCGTAAACACCGAGGCGCAATTGGCTATACCCTTGATGACCTTAAGGGGATTAGTCCATCTATCTGTCAACATACTATCAACCTTGATCCTGATGCTAAACCAGTTGTTGATCATCAACGACGGTTGAACCCGAAGATGATGGATGTCATGAGAACTGAGATTCTCAAGCTTCTAGCCGCAGGTATTATCTACCCTATAGCTGATAGTAAGTGGGTAAGTCCGGTACATTGTGTTCCTAAGAAAGGAGGTACAACTGTGGTTCCTAATGATAAAAATGAACTAATACCTCAGAGAATTATTATTGGATATAGAATGTGTATTGATTACAGGAAGTTGAACAAGGCAACCAGGAAGGATCACTACTCGTTGCCGTTCATCGACCAAATGCTTGAAAGGTTATCCAAAAATACCCACTTTTGTTATCTCGATGGTTATTCTGTCTTCTCTCAAATTCATGTTAACACTGCCGATCAAGAGAAGACCACTTTGACTTGTCCTTTTGGTACTTATGCTTACAGACGTATGCCTTTTGGTTTATGTAATGCCCCTGCTACTTTTCAAAGGTGTATGTCTGCTATCTTTCATGGTTTCTGCGGGGATATTATGGAAGTCTTCATGGACGATTTCTCCGTCTATGGAACTTCATTTGACCATTGTCTTCACAACCTTAATAATGTTTTGCAGAGATGCGAGGAGACAAATTTGGTACTCAATTGGGAGAAGTGCCACTTTATGGTTAATGAAGGAATTGTTCTTGGTCACAAGATTTCCGAAAGGGGAATTGAAGTGGACAAAGCCAAGATCGAAGCTATTGAGAGGATGCCCTATCCAAGGGACATCAAAGGTATTCGCAGTTTTCTCGGTCGTGCGGGTTTTTATAGAAGATTTATTAAATACTTTTCTAAAACCTCGAGACCCCTCACTAATCTTCTCCAGAAGGATGTTCCTTTTGCGTTTGATGAAAATTGTAAGGAAGCTTTTGAAGTCCTTAAGAAAGCTTTAATAACTGCTCCTATAGTACAACCACCTGACTGGAATTTACCTTTTGAAATTACGTGTGATGCAAGTGATTTTGCTGTTGGAGCCGTTTTAGGACAAAGAGTTGATAAGAAATTGAATGTTATACATTATGCTAGTAAGACCCTTGATAGTGCTCAAAGAAATTATGCTACTACTGAGAAGGAATTCTTAGCTGTAGTTTTTGTTTGTGATAAGTTTAGGCAGTATATTGTTGATTCCAAAGTTATTATTCATACTGATCATGCTGCCATTAAATATCTTATGACAAAGAAGGATGCCAAGCCAAGGCTTATCAGATGGGTACTCCTTCTCCAAGAATTTGATTTGCAGATTGTTGATAGGAAAGGGGAAGACAATCCGGTAGCGGAAAATCTTTCAAGAATGGAAGATATACCGCATGACCCCATTCCAGTTAATGATAGTTTTCCAGACGAGCAACTTGTTGTTGTAAAAGTACAACCTCTTTCCGACCCTTGGTATGCAGATTATGCTAATTTCATTGTTGCAAAGTATTTGCCTCCAGGTCTAACATTTCAGCAGAGGAAGAAGTTCTTTCATGATTTGAGGCACTACTTTTGGGATGACCCACATCTTTTCAAAGAAGGTCCCGACGGGATCGTGAGAAGATGCATTCCGGAACATGAGCAGAAGGACATTTTCCGACGGTGTCATGATAGTCCCTATGGAGGACATCATGCCGGTGAGAGGACCGCACATAAGGTTCTTCAATCAGGTTTTTATTGGCCTACTCTCTTTAAAGATGCTAGAAATTACGTTTTAGCCTGTGATAAATGTCAGAGAGTTGGTAACATTAGTAGAAGGAATGAGATGCCTATGAATTACTCACTAGTGATTGAACCTTTCGATTGTTGGGGTTTTGATTTTATGGGTCCTTTTCCTTCTTCGCACAAGTACACTCACATTTTAGTAGCTGTTGATTATGTAACCAAGTGGGTTGAAGCAATCCCCACTGAAAGTGCTGATCATAAAACATCTTTGAAAATGCTTAAAGATGTAATTTTTCCTAGGTTTGGTGTACCAAGGTATCTCATACCGATGGAGGATCACACTTCACACACGGAGCTTTTAGAAAAGCTTTGGCTAAATACGATGTTAATCATAGAATTGCTTCACCGTATCATCCTCAAAATAGTGGGCAAGTTGAGCTCACCAATAGAGAGATTAAGTTGATCTTGCAGAAAACAGTAAACAGAAATAGGAAGGATTGGTCAGATAAATTAGGAGATTCTTTGTGGGCATATAGAACTGCTTACAAAAACCCCATGGGCATGTCCCCCTATAAGATGGTGTATGGCAAGGCTTGCCATTTGCCATTAGAGTTAGAGCACAAAGCTTTCTGGGCTGTTAGAGAGCTTAACGTTGACCCAAAACTAGCTGATACGTCCAAAACATATCTATAATTTCTGCTTGATCCATGCCACTTGTGGGTGATATTGCTATGATATTCATACACTTCCATACACTTTTGATCATATTTGGACTAACTTACTAATCCAGTGCACCCCAGTGCCAGTTTCTGTTTTCGGCTGTTTTTGTATTTCAGGTTTTCACGTTTCGAAAACTGCCCAGAAAAATCCAGAAAAATTATATAAAAAATCAGCGATCCGGAAACAACACTGCGTCCGAAGGGCAGCCTGGGGGGGGCCACCAGGGCTCCAGGCGCCCTGGCGGCGCCCCCCCCCCTGGGCCGCGCCGGGGGGGCGCCTGGGCCCCCCGAAGCCCGTCCGGTGCCCCCCTTTGGCATATATTTAGAGGGACCTCCGAAACCCTCAGAAGAGGAACTCTTTTCGCGATCCCATCTCTGTTCCGCCGCCGCCGCCGCTTCCAAGATCAGGAGCACCAGGAGAACTCTTCCCGGCACCCTGCCGGAGGGGAGGGTCACCACCGGGAGCTTCTCCACCACCATGGACGCCTCCCGGATGACTCGTGAGTAGTCTCCCTTGGACCATGAGTCCATGACCAGTAGCTATGTGATGTTCTCCTCCCGTTCTTGTGCTTCACTAATTAGTCCTCGTGAGCTGCCCTACATGATCGAGGCACCTATGTAATCCTTATGTTGTTGCTATGTTGAGTTTGCTGGGATCCGATGGATTATGAGATTATGTTCAGATTGATCTTGAGTAATATATTTGATTCACCTCTTTTATATTTTAGTTCATAAGTAATTCTTGCATGTTCTCTGTTGTTACTTATTGCTTTGGCCGAGTAGTAGGTAGTGACTCCAAGAGGGAACGTTATGCTTGATTGTGGGTTCATGCCCCACGATGACTAGCTTGAGTGAAAGAAACATGAGTCTAGGGGATGTGCTGTTGCCACAAGGGGGAAAACAACGGTGCTTGTGCCCGCGGGTGCAAGGATTGTTTACTTTACGCAAAGTTCTTTTAATGCAGTTGTCTGTTGCATTGAGTTTACACTATGGGTGGGACTCGCAACTTAATACCAGCGAGATGTTCTTGATAGATATCTCAAGGTGGATGATTAGTAGTAGATATTGATGGATTTCGGTCTACTTCCTTTGGCGTACCGCCCATGCTTTGAACCTCAACCTTTCTTGCAATGTAGTCAGCATTGGTTTGCGTTCGTGGTCCTGTCAATTGCCCAGCTGTAATTTATTTACCTCACATAGCTGTTTTATCGTCTTTTGGTAGAGAGACATCACTAGTGAACATCATGAGACTCCGATCCATATTACCATCATTGATCACATCCACTATTTACTTTCCGTTATTATTTACTATTGCAAAAACTATCTATCACTACTATCGTTGCTTTTAATCCTTTGTGAACTACAAGGCCGGAGAGATTGACAACCTCTCTGTACTCGTTGGGAGCAAAGTTATTTGTATCTATGTGCAGGTCCACGTTGATTGCTACTAATCTGGCGCCGTAGCAATTGACAGCTACTTGTTGAACCTAGGAGTCTCTGGGGAATCGATCCTTGGCATCTTTGCTAGGTGAAAACACTTCTACAATACCGCATCTTACACCTTCCACTTGGGGTAACCAACGAGGGGTTCGAGGCCCATCAAGGAGTATTTTCTGGCGCCGTTGCCGGGGACTCCACTCTTCAGGATAGGGGAGTTGCATGCTATCTTTTACCTTTGCTTTTTAGTCTTGTTAGTTTAATTTTCATTTTTGCTTTAGTACCTTTTTATCGAAAATCACAAAAAAATAGTTATCTTGCTTGCTTGCTACTATGGGTTCCACCGAGAACACCAAGTTGTGTGACTTCACTAGTCACAACAACGATGACTTTATCAGCACACCTATCACTACACCTGCCACTTCAGCACCTTCATATGAAATTAAACCTGCTTTACTTAACTTAGTCATGAGAGAACAATTCTCCGGTGCTGGAGATGATGCTGCTTTACACTTGAACAACTTTGTTGAACTTTGTGATATGCAAAAGTACCAAGAAATAGATGGTAATATTGTTAAGCTTAAGCTTTTTCCTTTCTCCTTGAGAGGAGGAGCTAAAATTTGGTTTCAGTCTTTGCCTAGAAATAGCATAGATTCTTGGGACAAGTGCAAAGATGCTTTTATTGGAAAATACTATCCACCTGCTAAAATTATCCAACTTAGAAGTAACATCATGAATTTTAAACAATTGGATAATGAACACGTTGCCCAAGCTTGGGAACGTATGAAATCTCTTATCAAGAACTGCCCTACTCACGGTTTGACTACTTGGATGGTTATCCAAACTTTTTATGCAGGCTTGAACTTTACCTCGCGGAACTTGTTAGACTCGGCCGCGGGAGGAACTTTTATGTCAACTACACTTGGTGCTGCCATAAAGCTTCTCGATGAGATGATGACTAACTATTCCCAATGGCACACCGAACGCGCTCCAATAGGTAAGAAGGTAAACTCTGTCGAGGAGATTTCTTCCCTCAATGAAAAAGTTGACTTGATCATGTCTCTACTTTCGAAGCAATCTACTGTTGATCCTCGTGATGTTCCTTTAAATTCTTTGATTGCTCAAGAACAAGTAGATGTGAACTTTATCTCTAGAAACAATTTTAACAACAATGCTTATAGGAGTAACTTTGGTAACAATTCTAGACCGTTCCCTTCTAACTCTTATGGGAACAACAATGCTTATCCTAGTACCAAGAACTCCAATACTGAACTAGAGACTATGCTTAGAGATTTCATCACTACCCAAAAAGCCTTTAATAAGAATGTAGAAGAGAAACTACATAAACTAGATGACCTTTCTTTTAAGGTAGACCACTTAGCCAATGAGGTAAAATTGCTAAA
Organism: Secale cereale; assembly: GCA_902687465.1. Classification (NCBI taxonomy): domain Eukaryota; kingdom Viridiplantae; phylum Streptophyta; class Magnoliopsida; order Poales; family Poaceae; genus Secale; species Secale cereale. The sequence continues at coordinate 104,014,328 of LR738709.1, forward strand.
AATTAAAACTTCTCCTCTTAAGGAGAGGGAAGTCATCCCTATTAATGCTACTCAAGTACAAATTAATGAAAACATTAAGATGATGGCTAAGCTTAAAGAAAGATGGGCTAGAGAAAGGGAGGAAGAGGAAAGAATTAAGAGCCTTCCTACCCACCACACTGTTGCTACTATCCAAGTTATTGAGGATGTTCACACTCTTAGCACCCAATGTACTCCTGGTCCCAATGGACCTATTAATGGTGATGCTATGACTATATCAACTACCAAACAAGAGAACCTTAAGGACACCACTACCACTTTACTTGATGCTCGTGACCTTGATTTTGATAATTGCACTCTTACCGAAGTTATTGATTTCCTTCACAAGATGTCTAGAGATCCCCGCACTAGCACGCTTAACCTTGCCTTCACAGAGCATATCACTAATGCTCTTATCAAAGCTAGGGAGGAGAAACTTAGAGTAGAAGCCTCCATACCTAGAAAGCTGGAAGATGGTTGGGATCCTATGATAAAAATTAATTTGAATGACTTCTCTTGTTATGCATTATGTGATGTCGGTGCTAGTACCTCTGTTATGCCCAAAAGGATATATGATATGCTTAAATTGAAACCTTATGATTCTTGTTCTTTTGGTGTTCGTCTCGTTGAATCTTCCATAAAGAAACCTTTGGGGAGGATCGACGATGTTCTTATTGTTGTCAATGATAATTATGTGCCCGTTGATTTTACTATTATGGATATTGAATGTGATCCTTCATGTCCAATTATTTTGGGACGTCCCTTTTTGCGCACCGTTGGTGCTGTCATTGACATGAAAGAGGGTAATATAAAATTTCAGTTTCCTCTCAAGAAAGGGATGGAACACTTCCCTCGTAAGAAGGTCAAGTTACCTTTTGAGTCCGTTGTACGGGCTAGCTATTCTTTTACTCTTGATAAAACTTGATCTATGCATTATGCCTAGCTTAAAAGCATAAAAGAAAGCGCTTTTGGGAGGCAACCCACATGAATATTTTTTTTGCTTTTGTTGTGTCTTGATGTTGTTTACTGCTGTAGCATCATCATTGTATCTTTTCTTTTCATATTTGTGCCAAGTATAGCCTCCGATTGCTAGAAAGTTCAAAAGTTGTGAGGTGCTGTCCAGGAAACAGATTCTGTCCTTGGATAGAAAAATTCGTATAAAATCACCAGATCATCTTTATGGTCTGAATTTTTTCGACAGCGTTCTCTATATAATTACTTTCGTGCGTCAGTTCTGAGTTTTTTGATTTGAGTTGCAGAAGTATCCCGAACAGATCAATTACTGCCTGTTGTTCTGTTTTTCACAGATTCTGTCATGTTTTGCCTTACCTTCACTTTGCAAATCAAGAACTTGCTTTTTCTTTGCAAAAACCTTTTGGCAATCTTGAGAAACAGTAGAACTTCAAGAATATCTTTATTTCCAGCAAGGTATAATTATTTTATTAAGGGTACTAACCTCGCTAATCAGATTATGATGAGTTATGTATGAAGGGAGTTTTCAAGTGTGCGAGGGAAGATGATAAAAAGATTCAGGAGTGTCAAGCGCTCAAGCTTGGGGATGCCCCCGTGCACCCCCAAGAAATATTCAAGGAGACTCAAGCATCTAAGCTTGGGGATGCCCCCGTGCATCCCCTTCTCCATCAACACTATCAGTTCGTCTTTCGTTTTGCTATATTTTTATCACTTCATGTGTTATGTGCTATGCTTGGAGCGTCTTGCTTTTAGTTTTCTTTTTAGTTTTTCATAACGAGTCGGAGCTCAGCATTCCTTTATGTGGGAGAGAAACACGCTCCACCTCTACCTAGAACATTACATATAATTTTCATGTCTATCTATGCTGTGTGTGTTCTTTGTCTTTTAATAGCTACTATCATGCTCCGCTCTTAGTATTCATGCCTATCTTTTCAAAGAGCTTTTGTTTAGTTGGTTGCTTGAACTCTCTTTAATTACCATTCTCACCTTATTCAGAGAGTTTGCTTCCGTTGCATTGGTTAATGTGTCTATGATAAAGATGCTACTTGCATGACGGTGCTTAGTAGTTCAGGTTTTCTTTTGGTTAATCTCAATTAGCTGGGAGGTTCCCAATGTGTTATTGGAGTACCAACTTGATTTGTTTGCCTATGATGAGGTATGGTTTAGTAATATCTTCCTTCAAGAATTTATTTTGATTGACTTGGCGTATGCTCACGCATATTCAAGACCGTAAAGAAAGTTTGTCAAGCCTTGATGATCTTTTATTTCTAAGTAGCGATATAACTACCATGCCTGATTCAATATTCCTTTATCCCTCTGCATGATTATGACCGTCATTGCTCTCTTAGTTGGTCGCTCCCAGTCTTTTTGCTAACCTCCACCTGTACTAAGCAAACTAACCATGCAATACATAGCTCATGGGAATGTAGCCTAAGAACTATTGTGGTAAAGAATATGTTGCTTATGTATCTTATTTCTTATAAGTTGCTTGCTGAGCGGTAACCATGTTTCTGGGGACGCCATCAACTGTCACACTTTTGTTGAATATCATGTGAGTTGCTATGCATGTTCGTCTTGTCTGAAGTAAGGGTGATTTACCGTGGGTTGAATTAATATGCATATTGTTAGAGAAGAACATTGGGCCGCCAACCAAAGCCATGCATCATGGTGGAAGTTTTAGCTTGGACCTTAATCCTCAATCTCTCATGAGAATATGCCTATGCATTAAAGAGGAGTCCATCATCTATTTTCTATGTTGTCCCCGTATGGATGTCCTCAAGTTGAGATCTATCAAAAACGAGAAATCAAATGCGATTTATCTCCTTGGACCTTTGTACAGGTGGCATAGAGGTACCCCTTTGTGACACTTGGTTAAAACATATGTAATGCAATGATAACCCATGGGGATCCGAGCTAATTAGGACAAGGAGCGAGCACTATTGGTATTCGATGCATGAGGCTTGTAACTTATAGGATTTTTTATGCATGACACATATGAAGTACTACTACCGTTGACACAATTGCTTCCATGTTTTCAAAATAAAAAGCTTTAGCACTTAATCTTTATTTTACCTTTATGTTGAAGCACCAACTACTGAGAGCATGATTGTCATTCTGAGTGTAATGTGCATTGTCACAAAGTAGCATTGTCTTTTGCATGATTGTGATATTGTTTATTCTGAAATGATTGTATCTAGTCATCACTTAAACCTTGAAGGTGCCCCTGCACTTATGTTTTGCATCACTAAAGGGGGCAAACTAGATATCACTTTATCATATTTGCACATCATGTTCATTGCAAATCTTTTTGATGTTTCAGTTTCATATTGTAAAACTTTCAGTCATTTGTGATTTTCTCTTGAGGCAACTTAATTACTTTAGAATCATTGTCTCAGTAAGCTTTTGTCATATGACTATGAGAAAGTCCTATATGGTTAATAGCATGTCACCATAGAAATTATTCTTGTTATCATTTACCTACTCGAGGACGAGCAGGAATTAAGCTTGGGGATGTCGATACGTCCAAAACGTATCTATAATTTCTGCTTGCTCCATGCCACTTTTGGGTGATATTGCTATGATATTCATACACTTCCATACACTTTTGATCATATTTGGACTAACTTACTAATCCAGTGCACCCCAGTGCCAGTTTTTGTTTTCGGCTGTTTTTGTATTTCAGGTTTTCACGTTTCGAGAACTGCCCAGAAAAAGCCAGAAAAATTATATAAAAAATCAGCGATCCGGAAACAACACTGCGTCCGAAGGGCAGCCTGGGGGGCCACCAGGGCTCCAGGCACCCTAGCGGCGCGCCCCCCCTGGGCTGCGCCGGGGGGCGCCTGGGCCCCCCGAAGCCTGTCCGGTGCCCCCCTTTGGCATATATTTAGAGGGACCTCCGAAACCCTCAGAAGAGGAACTCTTTTCGCGATCCAATCTCTGTTCCGCCGCCGCCGCCGATTCCAAGGTCGGGAGCACCAGGAGAACTCTTCCCGGCACCCTGCCGGAGGGGAGGGTCACCACCGGGAGCTTCTCCACCACCATGGACGCCTCCCGGATGACTCGTGAGTAGTCTCCCTTGGACCATGAGTCCATGACCAGTAGCTATGTGATGTTCTCCTCCCGTTCTTGTGCTTCACTAATTAGTCCTCGTGAGCTGCCCTACATGATCGAGGCACCTATGTAATCCTTATGTTGTTGCTATGTTGAGTTTGCTGGGATCCGATGGATTATGAGATTATGTTCAGATTGATCTTGAGTAATATATTTGATTCACCTCTTTTATATTTTAGTTCATAAGTAATTCTTGCATGTTCTCCGTTGTTACTTATTGCTATGGCCGAGTAGTAGGTAGTGACTCCAAGAGGGAACGTTATGCTTGATTGTGGGTTCATGCCCCTCGATGACTAGCTTGAGTGACAGAAACATGAGTCTAGGGGATGTGCTGTTGCCACAAGGGGGGAAAACAACGGTGCTTGTGCCCGCGGGTGCAAGGATTGTTTACTTTACGCAAAGTTCTTTTAATGCAGTTGTATGTTGCATTGAGTTTACACTATGGGTGGGACTCGCAACTTAATACCAGCGAGATGTTCTGGATAGATATCTCAAGTTGGATGATTAGTGGTAGATATTAATGGATTTCGGTCTACTTACTTTGGCGTACCGCCCATGCTTTGAACCTCAACCTTTCTTGCAATGTAGTCAGCATTCGTTTGCGTGCGTGGTCCTGTCAATTGCCCAGCTGTAATTTGTTTACCTCACATAGCTGTTTTATCGTCTTTTGGGAGAGAGACATCACTAGTGAACATCATGAGATTCCAGTCCATATTACCATCATTGATCACATCCACTATTTACTTTCCGTTATTATTTACTATTGCAAAAACTATCCATCACTACTATCATTGCTTTTAATCCTTTGTGAACTACAAGGCCGGAGAGATTGACAACCTCTCTATACTCGTTGGGAGCAAAGTTATTTGTATCTGTGTGCAGGTCCACGTTGATTGCTACTAATCTCGCGCCGTAGCAATTGACACCTACTTGTTGAACCTAGGAGTCTCTGGGGAATCGATCCTTGGCATCTTTGCTAGGGGAAAACACTTCTACAATACTGCATCTTACACCTTCCACTTGGGGTAACCAACGAGGGGTTCGAGGCCCATCACTAGCTGGTGAGAAGCGTCTCATGAACTTGACTTCTCTAGATGAATGGAGAAGTGAAGCTTACGAGAGCGCTAAAATGTTCAAGGAAAAGGTAAAAAGGTGGCATGATAGGAAGATTCTGAAACGTGAATTTAATGTTGGTGATAAAGTTTTGTTGTTTAGATCCCGTTTCAGGTTTTCTCCAGGTAAACTACTTTCCAGGTGGGAAGGACCTTTTCATATTGAAGAAGTTTATCGGTCTGGTGCAATTAAGATTAATAATTTTGAAGGCACCAAACCTCAAGTTGTGAATGGGCAAAGACTTAAACATTACATAGCAGGAGACCCTGTCGATGTTGATGTGAATATAATATACACAACAACCCACGAAGAACATGTTGCAGCCCTGTTTCAGACGCCAGCAGAATCAGAATAAAGAAAAGGTATGTAGTACAGTAAGAAAACACCGCAAAACATCATAAAAGTTCCGTATTACGAGTTTTTGTAAAATTAGTAAAATTCCGAGTCGAAGTGGAGCCGGAGACGACCTCCAGGGAGTCCAGGCGCCCCCCTGGCGCCCCCCCCCCCTGAGCCGCGCCGGCAGGCCGCCTGGACACCCTGGAGCCCGTCTCCGACCCCGCTTTGGTCCGTTACCTTCCTTTCTGTGCATAAATTTTTCCTATATATTTGCCCGGATTGTTCCGGCAACGTATCTTGCGATTTCGCGTGTTTTCTCTTCGTTCTGTTTCTGCCAGGAAATCTTTCAGCTAAATTTAGGTGCCATGGCTTCTCCAAGTTCCCCCAAGGACACGTGCGTCGTCAACGTCATCAACCCTTACCTCGCCGAGGTGAAGAAGCACCCTCAGGTTGTTTAGATGAAGGAAGGCGTCCTTCATCAAGAAGATCTGAAGGGACCTATCAAGGAGGGGAGCGTCCAGGCCAGGCTGGAAGAAGTGGAGCAAGAAATCTTCAAGTACAAGAAGATGATCGAGCGTGGTGTCGAAGCTAACTTTGACATCACCAACGAGCTGAAGAACTACTTTCTGAAGGAGATGTGGGAAAGAATCGCCGCGTCTGAAGACAGAATTATAGAACTCCAAGGGCAAATTAATGATCTACATAACCAGAACTGTGAGTATGAACTAAGGTTTCTGCGCATGGGTTTGGGTGCTGAATGCAGGATTCAGGAGATGAGCCTCTCACATGAGACTCTAGCAAGATATCCATGGAAGCGTTTCGCCAAGGACTACGTGGTTAACGCCAACAAGCATGGGTGAAATCTCCTTGGGTAATGGCATTCCCTTGGCTTGTTCCAAGCTTTGGGGAGTGCCTGGTATCTTTATCTTTTACCTTTTGTCTTTTAGAAGTCAAGTAGAGTCGTATCATGTCTAGGTAGGTTATTATATGAGATAGGTGTGTGCATTGAGGTCTATCACCCCTTTGGTGAAGAATTGTATCCGTGAGTGTGGAGTCGTCTATTATGGAATATTAATGAGAAGTTTATCGGTTCCTTTTGCTGCACACGGTATTCTCTTCACGCAATCGACCTTATATGATGATTGTTATGGGGAGTATTGACCTTATGTCAGGTATGGCTATGAAACTTTATTTAATCTTGGCAAACATAGCTTTGGTCATAACAACAAGCATGATTTTCTTAAAGTATCAACATAGCTAAAACCTTTATGTTATTATGCTTGAAGTGTTATGTTGACAAGGAAGACAACTTGATGTGTTATGCTTATTTCAATGTTCATGCTTTATATTGCTTTGCATCTTAGTCATCATCAATTGTCTACTCTCTCAAAACCTTTGCTAGCCTAACTCTGTACTAAGCGGAATTCTGCTTGTGCATCCATACCCTTAAGCCAATACCTTCCATATGAGTCCACCATACCTACCTACTCGTGGTACTCCACTACCACCTCCTAAAGTATATAATTTATGTGTTATCCTTAAATGTTCAAAATGTTTTATTCTGTGCCTCTGCTTTAGCTCATGAGGAAGTAATAGCTAATTCATAGTCTTGTTGAGTTGGACAAGCTTCACCCCGGGATTGCATGTATAATGTGCAAACCCATAATACGAGAAGGAACTGGCAAGGAGTGCGCCCGGCTTAAGAATAATATAACAATCAAACCCTCCTTCACGCTTTGTTCATGAGAAATCAGAAAACTTTGGCAGTGATAAACAAAGGAGAATAAGAGGATGTTATCGTCCTCATACGGGAGTCGTTCCTCGAAACTTTTCCAGCTCAAGAAGCAACTGAGTTATTTATTAGCATTCGTTGACAAATCATGCACCTCTCAAAAACTTGTTTTCATTCTGTTTGATTTGAGGATAGCACATGAGTTTTCCCTACTACCCTAGAGCAAGGCCTATCTTTTAATTTTAAGTTGAGTCAGTTATTCCTACTTCCCTCTATTTCTCAAAGAGAGCAGACGTTTGATGTTGATAAGGATTCATTCATATAAAGCTGCATTAAGATTTCTCATATCATATCCTTGTTGACATTGTCATTTGATAAGTAAGTTGTTTGTCATGCCCAGCTGAGGCAAATATCTTCCTTTGTGTTAACACTTTCACTTCTTGCTTATTAACATGTTATTTCAAAAAGCTTCAATTAATCCCATCAAAATATAAGAGCAAAAGCTAAAATTATTTGTTGTTCTTTGACCAAAGGACATGTTTGCCATGATATAATGAGTTTCCTTAGTCCTACTTTCGAATATAAGTGTTCACACTCTTTCATAAGAGCGTTATGAGTTGAAGATTGCTGCTGAGGATATTTGAGTTGGTAAAGAGACTATGATGCTTCTTGTCCGTATTCTATTTATCGACACTTCACTCTCTAAACTTGTGGACAGGTTTACCGAGTTCAAATTCGCTTGGGGACAAGCGAGGTGTAAGCTTGGGGGTGTTGATACGTCCAAAATGCATCACTATTTTGTATCATAATTTATCCTTATTCATTGATATATTTCACGTTATGATGATGTTCTAATGTTGTTTTGGTCTATTTTACACAGTTTGCAACTTTCCGATGCCGAAACAGCAGACGCAGGATTCAGCAGGAAAAAGTGGATGCTGAGTTGCTGAAGAAGAACACCTCCAAATTACCTGAAAATTGACGGGAGGTATTTTTCAGACGAATAACGAAGACACGCAAAAGGGGAGTCAGAGGGGGCCCACAGGGTGCCCAGGCGGCCTGGGGGCGCCCCCCTGGCCGCGCCGGGGGGACGCCTGGAGCCCCTGGCCCACCTCTGGTCGCCCCCTTTTGCATATATGTTCTCCGTCCTCCGAAAACCCTAGGCACGGGACTTTTTACGGAGTTCCGCCGCCGCTTCGAGGCGGAAACCTACAGAGAAGAAAAGGGCATCTCCGGTGGGCAGATTCCGCCAGGGAGATCACCTCCCGGAAGGGGAGATCGTTGCCATTGTCATCACCATCGTCACGGGCATCATCGAGATCATCATCAACATCATCCCCAACACCAGCACCATCTCCATCTTCATCCAAATCTCATCTTACTATCGCAACTCGTGTTGTAACTTGTACTACCTATCCTCTCTACTCCATCGGTGTTGATTACTACTTTGTGGTGAATGCTATTGAGTTTTGTTGGAGAAATATTATTATGTCCAGATTGTTTATCACATATATCCCCACTGATCATGATCTCTTTTATGTCTTGTGAGTAGTTGCGTTAGTTCTTGAGGACATGGGGAAAGTCTTGTTGTTAGTAGTCATATGATGTTGAAGTAATATGTGTTGTTTGATACTTAAGTTGCGTTGTCATTCTACTAGTGGTGTTGTGTGAGTCGAACACCCAACACTTCACCTTATTAAGGACCTAGGAGAATACATTGTGTATAAAGAATGCTTATGGTGGGTTGCCGGAGTGACAGAAACCTGAACCCCAGTTTGCACGCTTTTGCATAAGGGAATAATGGATCCTCGATCGTATTGCTATGGTTAGGCTTTTGCCTTAAATTCTATCTTGTATTTGCGGATGCTTGCAAGGTGTTTAATCATAAGAGTGCATTCATATTAGTCTATAGAATGCACTAGCATAGATCCACCCACTCAACACTTATCAACACATAACATAGTATCGATACGGAATATGGTGAAAGCACATGACTACCTCTCCCGTGTGTCCTCAAGAACGTTTTAGTCTTTATAAGTTCAGTTGCTAGGCCTCTCCTTTTCTAAGAAAGGATTGGGCCACTTGTTACTTTTAGTACCTTTTACATTACTTGCCTTTACATTCCTGTTGCTTATACCAAGAAAACCCCTAAAAGTTATCTTTCAGTGCTTGCAGTAATTTCTTGCTCAGAATCACTTATCAATACCTTCTGCTCCTCGTTGGGTTCGACACTCTTACTTATCGAAAACGCTGCAACAGATCCCTTACGGTTGAGGGTCATCAATTGTAGGAAGCCTTAGTTAGCATGGGCGTTAGTTAGATGAGACCATTTTTCAAAAACCTTCTGAACCTCTCTTCTTTTCTAAACCTGAGATTTTGTCAGCTTATTAACCCCTCCTATTCCACCTTTGTAGATGGCCGCTGTACCCGAAGAGCACCTGACCACTAGGTTTCCCTTGCTTTTCGAGGATAGCCTCTAGGAGTGTCAGTTCCACCGAGCACCCATCCTCACCTACCTTGAGCATTGGGTGAGCGACACTGAGGTGGAGTACCATGTGGAAGTGATCGTGAAGGCAAACGAACCTCCCACAAGGTGGTTCTTCGAGGGACCCCAGATGGCAACACTACCACTCGCTGTCGAGGCTGCTGCACTCAAGGCACTAACCCGTCTCCGCGAGCTTCTTCCAGAGAAGGCAGCCAAGATGACGACTCGCTTCTTACCTTACCGGAAGGAAGGTGAAGAAGAAAGTAGCGCACTAGCCCCTCCACTGAAGGAAGGACTCTCGCTTCGGTTCCAGACCTACTTCAGTCTATGTGCCGACAGCTTGGCACAAGACTTGGCCTCGGAATCAATGAAGCTTTGAGAAGAACTTCACAAGACCAAGGCACTTCTTCGTCGAGCTCAGGAGAAGACAAGTAGGATCAAGAAGGAAGGAGCACCTTCTGGACAGTCCGCTATCGCATACCGAGGCGGAAGGCCCTCCGAGGATGTATCTTCCAAGGATGAAGAACCACCTCGGCGACGCCGGATGACGGCAAGGGAATATCGCAAGCTTTTCCCTGCACCACCAACGAAGCACCGTCGTATTCAACTCCTCCACTCCGCCACACCCTCGAGTGACAAAGGGGCCCAGATAGATGAAGACAAGGAGGAAGACCCAGAAGAGCCGGAATACGCGACCGAGCATTCCGCCGCTTAGGCATTATTCGCTACTTGGATATGCCAGTTGTGACCTCTACGGTAGGATAGGTCGTGTAACCCCTATGCGCAGTCGAGTCCTTGTATGGTTCATATGAAACCATCTAGTGTTCGCTTTTGTTGTGTCTGGATGAACGTCGTATTCTTCCTTCGGGAATGTGTAAATGACTACATCACCCATTTGGATTTTAATGAATGTGTTTTGGCCTTTCGGCCCTTGCATGATTTTATTAGTGTCACACCCACCCCTTTACTAGGCACCCATCTATCTTGCTTTCCCTCTTCCAAGTCATGAGACCTTTTACCGCTCCAACATGATGCCTGTTGTAACTCGTACTGGTACCTCTACCCAGCAGCCTGAAGCCGGAGCATCCGCTCAGCCAGAGGCAAGCCACGACCAAACCAACGACCAAGCTCCACCACCACCACCTCCTCCGAACATGGACATGGCACAACTTCTCCAAGCTTTCCGAGAGGAACGCCAAGCCAACACTGTAGCCCTTCAGCTGATTGCTCAAGCTGTCACCAACAACCGCCAGCCGGTGGGGAATGGCAATGGACGTTCCACGTTGGCAGAGTTCAAGAAGCATGCACCGCCAACCTTTATCGAGACTGCTGAACCCCTGGATGCAGACGACTGGATCCACTCCATTGAGGAAATACTGGAACTAGTCGGATGCACCGAAGACCGCGAGAAGGTGGCTTATGCAGCCCACTGCCTCGGGGGGACTGCTAAAGCTTGGTGGGATGGATTCAAGGCCATGCATGCTGAACAAGACATCACTTGGGTCAACTTCAAGGCAGAATTCCGCAAGGCCCACATTCCTTCCGGAATCATGGCTATCAAAAAGCGTGAGTTCCGAGCCCTGAAGCAAGGAAGTGGCACTGTCATGGAGTACATGCAGAAGTTCAGTGTTCTGTCAAGGTATGCCCCTGAAGATGTCAGCACTGATGCTGCGAAAAGGGAGCGCTTCATGGAAGGCCTCAATCAGACTCTGCAATACTCGCTTGTCATGTGCGACTGCCCATCCTTCCCTGACCTAGTGAATAAGGCACTTATGCTTGAAGACAAGCGGCGTGCTTTGGAAGACACTCGCAAGCGCAAGATGGTCAGCAAGGGAAGTTCCAGCAACCAGAAGCCTCGTCCGTGGCAGTCAGCCCCGGCCAAGCCAACCTATCAGCAACCAAGAGCTCATGCACCTCGCACCAACCCTCAGCCTCAGCAGTATGCCAACCCAAGGCCAGCTTTCAACCCCAATACCGGTGGTGGTAACAAGATCAATCCAAACCAAGTCACTTGCTTTGGATGTGGTCAGTCCAGACACATCTCCAGGGTGTGCCCCAACAAGAAGCCTGATGCCCCGCGCCCCAATGCGCAGAACCAGGGACAAGGCCGCGGGATGCCACCGAGGAACCCAGCTCCTCGCAATCCACCTAACCATGGGAAGGGGCGTGTGAATCACGTCACTGCTGTAGAAGCCCAGGAAGACCCGGACGTCGTGCTGGGTACGTTCCTTGTCAACTCAGCACCTGCAACTGGCTTGTTTGATTCTGGAGGAAAGCATTCATTTGTCACTCAAAGATTTGCATTAAAAAGTGGCATGACCCCTACACCCCTGAATAACCCTATGGTGGTACAAACCCCCGGAGCCGAGATGAGAGCCAAGATAGGCTACAAAGGAGTCAGTATTACCATTAACGGTGTAGATTTCCTAGCAGACCTCATCGTCCTGAGATCACAAGGCTTGGATGTGATCCTAGGCATGAATTGGCTCAGCAAGCACCAAGGCTTGTTAGACTGTGCCAATCGGACAGTCACTGTGACCAATGACCAGGGAGTCGAAGTCAAGTTTGCTTCCAACTCCTCTTCCGCTCAGGCCGCTCAAGTCAACTGTCTGTCTGAAGTTGGGCTAGAGCAAGTACCGGTGGTATCTGAGTATCCTGATGTCTTTCCGGATGAACTACCGGGAATGCCCCCTGACCATGACATTGAGTTCATCATCGAGCTCGTGCCCGGAGCAGGACCCATCTATAAGAAGCCTTATAGAATGGGGACGGAAGAATTAGCTGACTTGAAGAAGCAGCTAGAAGAGCAGCTAAGGAAGGGATTTATCCGCCCAAGCGCCTCCCCTTGCGGATCTCCTGTTCTGTTTGTGGCAAAGAGGGACAGTACCATCCGCTTATGCATTGACTATCGTTCCCTCAATGAAGTTACAATCAAGAACAAATATCCACTTCCCAAGATCGAAGATCTGTTTGATCAGCTCAGCGGAGCCAAGGTGTTGTCCAAGATCGACCTCAGATCTGGGTACTACCAGCTGAAGATCAGACCCCAAGATATTCCGAAGACGACATTTGTAACCAGATATGGCCTGTATGAGTGCACGGTCATGTCCTTTGGGTTAACCAATGCCCCAGCTTACTTCATGTATCTCATGAATAAAGTCTTCATGGAATATTTGGACAAGTTCGTTGTTGTCTTCATTGATGACATTCTTGTCTTCTCGAAGTCGGAGGAAGAGCACGAGCAGCATCTGAGGATGGTCCTAGACAAGCTTCGGGAGCACCAACTGTATGCCAAATTCAGCAAGTGTGAGTTCTGGCTGCATAAAGTTGGATTCTTAGGTCATGTCCTGACCGAGGAAGGATTATCTGTTGATCCCGCTAAGATCGAAGCTGTGACCCAATGGCAATCTCCAACGACCGTCAAGGAAGTCAGAAGCTTCCTCGGACTTGCGGGCTATTACCGCAAATTCGTGGAAGGATTCTCTAGCATTGCACGGCCAATGACTCAGCTCCTCAAGAAGGACAAGAAGTTCGAGTGGACGCCAAAATGTGAAGAAAGCTTCCAAGAGCCTAAGAAGAGATTGACCACCGCCCCAGTTCTGGCAACACCTGATATTCACAAGGAGTTTGTGATATATTGTGATGCTTCTCGAACCGGATTGGGAAGCGTTCTGATGCAAGAAGGCCGAGTCATAGCATACCTCCCCAGGCAGCTACGACCTCATGAGGAGAACTACGCTACTCACGATCTTTAGTTAGCGGCAGTAGTCCATGCTTTGAAGACATGGCGGCATTACCTCCTAGGGAAACGGTGTGAGATCTACACAGACCACAAAAGTCTGAAGTACATTTTCGCCCAAAAGGAATTGAACATGAGGCAGCGGAGATGGTTGGAACTCATCAAAGACTATGACCTCAGTGTTCAATATCACCCCGGGAAGGCTAACGTGGTGGCCGATGCCTTAAGCAGGAAGGCTTGCTCTTTGAATGCCATTATTCAAGAAAGGCAGCCAGCCTTGTTTAAGGAACTCGAACAATTCAGTTTGGAATTGGTCACCCCTGGATTTCTGGATCATTTTGAAGTCAGACCAACCCTGATGGACGAAGTCAAGAAGGCACAAGATGGACACGCAAGCATTGAAGGCGTCAAGAAGAAGATGAAGCTAGGCAAGGCCCCAAGATTCTCTGAAGACGAGCACGGGATTGTTTGGTACAAAGGCCGCATCTGCGTACCAAACAACACAGAGCTGAAGAACCTGATTCTGCAAGAAGCCCACGACACTCCGTATTCCATCCACCCCGGAGGAACCAAGATGTACCAAGACTTGAAGGCACGATTCTGGTGGCACGGGATGAAAAGAGAGATTGCAACCTATGTTGCAAAGTGTGATGTGTGCCAAAGGGTCAAGGCTGAATATCAGCGACCTACGGGATTGCTTCAACCACTCAAAGTTCCTGAGTAGAAGTGGGATAAAGTCGGAATGGACTTTATCACTAGTTTACCAAGGTCGAATAGAGGACATGACTCCATCTGGGTCATAGTCGATCATTTGACCAAGGTGGCCTATTTCATTCCTGTCAAGACCACTTATGATGGCAACCGGCTGGCCGCTCTCTACATCGACAGAATCGTAAGTCTTCACGGCGTTCCCAAGGAGATTGTGTCAGATCGAGGAACCCAGTTCACCTCGAGGTCCTGGAAGAAGTTCCAAGAAGCCTTGGGAACCAAGTTGTCCTTCAGCACGGCTTTTCACCCACAGACCGGAGGTCAAACAGAGCGAGTCAATCATATTCTCGAAGATATGCTCCGAGTCTGTGTCTTGGCATATGGAGCCAAATGGGAAGATTGTCTCCCTTTTGCCGAGTTCTCCTATAACAACAGTTACCAGTCGAGCCTTCAGATGGCACCATTTGAGGTGTTGTACGGACGCATATGCCGCACACCCCTCAACTGGTCAGAGACTGGAGAAGGACTAGTCTTTGGACCGGATATTCTCCGCGCAGCAGAAGAGCAAGTCCAACTAGTCAGAGAGTGATTGAAGGCAGCCAAGTCAAGGCAAAAGAGCTATGCTGACACTCACCGTCGGGACATGAGTTTCCATGTCGGGGACCATGTGTACCTGCGGGTAACTCCTCTGAAGGGAACCAAGCGTTTCCACGTCAAGGGGAAGCTCGCACCAAGGTTCATCGGACCGTTTGAGATCACTGCACGACGAGGAGAAGTGGCTTACCAGTTGGAACTACCACCTGAGCTATCCGATGTGCACAATGTATTCCATGTGTCACAACTACGGAAATGTCTCCAAGTTCCACACAAGCCCAATCTCTACAAGGATGTTGATCACCAAGCCATTGATCTGCAGCCTGATTTGACCTACCGCGAGAAGCCCATTCGTATTCTGGACGAAGCAGAGCGATGTACGCGAAGCCATACCATCAAGTATTTCAAGGTCCAGTGGAGCAACCACACCGGAGCAGAAGCAACCTGGGAACGTGAAGACTACCTTAGATCCGAGTTTCCCGATCTCTTTTAAGCCCTAGTTTAGGAATCTCGGGTACGAGATTCTTGTAAGGGGGGTAGGTCTGTCACACCCTGCATTTTGTAACATGTTATTTGCATCAATGAAGCATGAAAATTTGGACCTGCAAATTTTTTTGGCATCATTTGGCTTTTATTTGAATTGAGTTTTCTTCATGTGCTCATTAAAGTCAACTATTACCTCTTGTAGAATTCATCTCCATACTCAAAACTTCTGCCTAATGATCATGCCAAGTGTTATATAACAGTATAGTATTTTCTTAAAAAATTAATTTGGCCAAAATGTATTTTATAAATTTAGTTTTCCAAAAACCCCTGAATTGAGATTTGCACTGCAAGTACTTGATTTAGGGTGAGAAAATTATTTCAAAATGTATATTTGAAACCTAATAGTCATAGGACTCCCAGAAACCACCAAGGTATAATTTTAAAAGTTATTTTCCTATTTTATTTAAAAGCTTTTTATTAAGGCCAGAAATGGTCTTTAATAGGGAAAAATTATTTAACTATTTCAAAAATATTTGCCAAAATTCAGGGAGACTCATAGGACATATATTGTCCATATATAAGAGTTTCAACACTTGGTCATGTTCAAAATAATGGGCTAATCCCTCTAAAACCCTTTCTGGATATTTCAAGCTTTTGAAATATTTACAAAGGATATATTCTCCAAAAATTCCAAGGAAATTCTATCATGTCACATATGACATATTTGATGATCTTGCCAAGTCCCATGCCTTGGGAAGCAAGAAAACATCATCAAAACCCTTCATAACCATTATGTCCATATTTGAAGTTTGAGCAACTCTACATTGCCAAACTTGTCCAAATGCTCTCAAATTTGGTGCACATGCTAGAATGGCCTAATAAGGCATCTAGACCAAATGGCACAAGATTTGGAATGGAGTAACTTGATCAGATCACCCCAAAACCCTTTCTGTTCAAATGCAAATTTGAACAACTTTACATTACCAACTTTTTATCTGGAGCTTCAAACTTTGTGGGCAGGATCAATACCCCAAATGATGAAACTACACCAAGTGGTGCATCAAGGGGAGATGATTAGCTTGACTCAAACAAGATGATGCCATTTCTGTTGATTTCTAGGGTTCACCAAAGTTACATTGGCTAGTTTCCTCAAATGAGCCCAAATTTGGTGAAGCACCCTAATTTCACATGTTATTCAATCATGTTAAGTGTCAAGGCAAGTGGAAATCATTTGCTTGACCAAACACTGATCAAACACCTTCTGCAGAATTACCAAAACCCTCTTCTTGATCACTTTTACCCTTCTCCTTGGCCTCAACTTCTTACCACATGTTCAACCAGTTACTGGCTACCTCCAGTAACTTCCCCAGCACCCCAGCTCCATGATTGAGGGATAAAAACCCTGGATCACCTTGCTGGACAGCCAAAATTCACCAAGTCACCAGCTTCCTCTCTCTCTCCTTGACTCCCTAGAGCATCCAAGGCTGCATACCGACTGCTTGAATCACCCTGGACCCCCAGACACAGTGGGCGCGTCCAGAGGCCCAATGGCATGCCGTGGCATGCGATAAGGGCGCTCTGGAGCACGCTACAGTGCGCCACCGCACTGTAGCTCCAGCCAATCGCCGGCCCCCGACAGCCTCGGGCTCCTCCTTCGCGCCAGTCGATGCCCCTCGACGTCTGCGACCACCCCGGCGCTGTCCCCCCTCCTCCTGCGCCCTCCAGTGGCCGTCGTCGCACGTGCACCGGCCGCCCGCAGCACCCACTCCTCGGGCTCACACGCGCGCACGGCCTGGAAGGTTCCCCGCTCCTCCTCTCACCCCAAATGGAAGTGGAGCTCGTCCAGCAACGTCGTGGACTCACTCCCATTGCCTCCCGTGCGCTGTAGCGTCGAGCAGGAGCTCCCCGGCGCACTGGACCACGGGGCTCCGCCGTTCCCCTATATAATGGACCCCCCCCCCCCGAGCCTCTCCAACAGCATCAGCAGCTCCACCACACCTCCTTCAGTCCCCTAGCACCACCCGTTCCTCCCCAGGAAGTCCCAGTGCTCGGGATCGACCGGAGCTCCGCCGCGTCGGTCCGTCGGTGATCTCGCAGTACGGGCCTCCTCTGCCCCTCCTTTTGCCCGATCTAGAACCGCCGAGCAACACTGATCCTTTCCCCTCTGTTTCCCCCTTCTGTTGCAGTCGGAAACGGCCGGAGCGACAACCTCCCGACGATCCTCCGCCGTCCCACCTCGCCGCCGGCGAACCCGACCTCCCCGGCGTGCCGCACCACCACCCTTGCATCCGCAGCACGATGCTGATCACGTCCCTGCCCTCCGTTGCCGTCGCCGTGGCCGGAATCCTCGCCGGTGAGCTCGCTGTCGCCGTGGCCGTGAGGTTGGAGATGACAGGCGGGCCCCGCCTGTCATCCTCACCTCTCTCTCCCCCTCCTCTCAGCCACTGACCGCCGGGCCCCGCCTGTCAGGTTTGAAAACCTGACATGCGCGCTGGCGCCTGTGCGGCTGGGCTGGTTTGCCCTGGGCCGTGCACTGTGGCCCCTCTGGCCCAGTTGCACAGGGGCATTTTTCTTTATTCTTTCTGTAATTAATTCAAACATTTTTACAGAAATGAATATTGATCCAAATAAAATTATTCCAACTCCTAAATTCGTGTAATATTCCAACCTATTTAATAGTGTCACTTTCACACATATCCATGAAACTTTTCTGTTCTGTTCAAATTTAAATTCATATTTGAGCAATAAAACTCCTGTTCTAAAATCAATAGATTCCATTCTGTTACTCCAAAAGTCCAACTAAGAATTTTCCCCATCTTAGAAATCCCTCTAGTATTTAACAAAAATGAGTTGACATTTTTCTAAGCACTTTGATTTTTTTGTTTTATTTGTGGTCTTATTTTTCCGTTGTTTTAACGCGACGTATAGATACCGTATTTGACGAAGTTGCTGAAGAAGGAGAAGGAGAAGGATTTGAAGACTTTGAAGACCAAGACAATCCAGGCAAGCAGCCCTTTGACCATGATACACTTGTTCTTCGGAACCCGGTTGTTTCCGATGCATGATGATAGGGTTACGATGGTGACCTAGTTGAACCACTACATGATGCGTGCCATGATCTTGATCTTGCTATGTGCTAGATGACATGCTAATAGTTAGTAATGATGCTTAGTGATGCATGTGTGATATGAACCTTCGTGGTTGAAATCTTTGCATGAACCCATCGGGTGCCCCTAATGCCCGAGGGTGATGTTGAAATTAGGTCATCACTTGAGGAAGAAGTGATGTGCCGGTAAAACTTGTGCATGGGTGAAATAATGGATTAGATTTATGTGTGACTACCGTCCCAACCAAACATGTGCAACCACACTACCCTTTATGGGACGAGGCTTTATTGATTACTTAGGTCGATACTAGCATGGTGCCCGCATTACTAGTGACGGGAAGACTTGAGGTCTTTCCCGGGACGGGGTCGTGCTTGGATAGACGGCCATGACTGTTTTTACAGGGCATCGGACACACCGTTGGTCCCTTCGGGTACGCGTGACATTGAAAATAGGGCAAGTCCCGTGATCTACTGTTTGTACCCGAGGGCCGTGTACCAACGAGTGGACTCTATGTTAGTGTCGTCTAAGAAAAGGTAATGACCAGGTGCTTACCCCGGGTACTTGAGGTACCGCGGGTCGTGGATGACACGGAAGTTGCCCGGATCTTGTGGGTAAAGTGCGCAACCTCTGCAGAGTGTAAAACTATTCGAATAGCCGTGTCCACGGTCATGGACACTTGGGTGGTGCTACTTAAACTATGTCCAGAATTTTACTTCACCAGTGAAAGTATGTGTGTGATGAGTCAAGGTGGTGACTCGACTCGATGAGTTGAAACATATTCATGATGATATCGGTAACCTGTCTTCAAGGTTACGCGAGTTATTGATGCATAAACTTGATGGTAGAATATTTATTCTAGCCACTGTTAGATTGCTCATTATTGTTCAGTTGCATTATTATTTTGAACCACATCATGGGTTGCTTGCGAGTACATTCAAAGTACTCATTGGCTTGCCACTGGTTATTTAATTGACCAGGCATGGAGGAACAGGAATATGGTGAAGAGTTCTTTGGAGACGAACATGCGAACTAGGATGCTATCCCAGTCAGAATGCCTGTAGAGTTAAGGCAGATGGCATGGGTTCTACCTACTATCGAAGACTTCCGCTATTTGAGTTATTTGCTATTCAGCCCGTGAGGCTTTATCTATGTAAGACTTGTCCATAATGGCCATAATTTGTGTAAGACAATATGTATGGATGTAAGACTCTTGTTATTCAGCTTCTGTGTGTTCAGTGAGCATTGATCTCTGGGATCACTGTACACGTACATTCGGTGATCTCGACTTCTAAGTCGGGGTCCCCACACATAAGTTCTAAAAGGACAAGTTAAAGTGGTCTTTTCTTGATCAAATTGAGAAACGGGTATTTGTGATAAACCAGAATATCCATCTAAGAAACAAAAGTGTATGTGCTTAGATAATCTTTCTAGCATTCGATCAATAAAAGGCATAGGGTAATGATCTTTTCTAGTTGCTTTGTTTAATTTTCTAAAATCAATTACCATTCTATACCCTCTAACAATTCTTTGTGGAATAAGTTCATCCTTATCATTAGGAACAACAGTAATGCCTCCTTTCTTAGGGAAACAATGAACATGACTTACCCATCTACTATCAGTTATAGGATAGATTATTCATGCTTCCAGAAGTTTTAATATTTCCATTCTTACCACTTCTTTCATCTTCGGATTTAACCACGTTGGTGATCAACAACAGGTTTAGCGTCAGGTTCCATATTAATCTTGTATTGACATAGAGTGGGACTAATGCCCTTAAGATCATCAAGAGTATATCGAATAGCAGCACGGTGCTTCCTTAGCATTTTTGATAACCTTTCTTCTTCATGTTCTGAAAGGTTAGCACTAATAATAACAGGATATATCTTTTTCTCATCGAGATAAGCATATTTCAAAGTGCCAGGTGGTTGTTTTAATTCACACATAGGATCACCTTTAGGTGGAGGAGGACCTCCTAGAGTTTCAATAGGCAAGTTGTGTTTAAGTAGAGGTTGTTGTTCAAATAGGATTCTATGTATTTCATTTCTTTCATGCATATGCAAATCATTTTCATGGTCTAGCAGATATTGCTCTAAAGGATCAGTAGGAGGTACATCAATAGAACCAAGACCGGTAATTTATCCTTACTGGGCAACTCTTTTATGTGAGGTTCTCTACTGAACTTGGAAAAATTGAACTCATGAGACTCATCGCCGAAGCTAACACTGACAGTTTGTTTAGTACAATCTATAGTAGCATTGACGGTGCTCAAGAATGGTCTACCAAAATTTATGGGACAAAAGTCATCTTGTGGGGAACCAAGGACTAGAAAATCAATAGGGTATTTTGTTTTCCCACACAAGACATTGCCATCTCTGACAATCCCAAGTGGTGTGATGGTGTCCCTATTAACAAGTTTAATAGTAACATCTATGTCTTCTATTTCAGCCGGTGCTATGTCATTCATAATTTCTTGGTACAAAGTAAAAGGAATAACACTTACGTTAGCACATATGTCACATAAACCATGATAGCACTGATCTCCTATTTTAACTGAGACAATGGGCGTGCCAACAACGGGTCTACGTTTATCTTTCCCATCGGGTTTGGCAATTCTAGCAGTTTCACCAACGAAGTAAATACCATGCCCATCAATATTATCGATGAAGAGATCCTTAACCATAGCAACGCTAGGTTCTACTTTGATTTGCTCAGGGGGTTTAGGTGTTTTAATATTATTACTTCTATGGACAATAGTTGAAACCTTAGCATGCTCTTTTGTCCTAACAGAAAAAGGTGGTTTCTCAATGTAAGCAGTAGGAACAACTAGATCAACATCGTAGACGATAGTTTCTTCTTTGGCAACTACTGGTTCTTTAATTTCTTCTTTAATAGGGGGATGATATTTAAACCACTTCTATTTAGGGAGATCAACATGAGTAGCAAAAGATTCACAGAAATAAGCTACTATCTTAGAATCAAGTCCGTATTTAGTGCTATCTTTTGAAAAGCATCGGTGTTCATAAAATATTTAACACAATCAAACTTAAGAATAATACCTGACTCTTTACCTTCTCGAGTTCCCAATCTTCAAAGTTGTGTTTAATTCTTTCCAAGAGTTCCCACCTGAATTCAATAGTCTTCTTCATAAAAGAATCGGCACAAGAAGTATCAAGCATGGATTGATCATTACGAGAAAGCCGAGCATAGAAGTTTTGAATGATAATTTCTCTCGAGAGCTCATGATTGGGGCATGAATATAAAATTGGCTTAAGCCTCTCCCAAGCTAGAGTGGTACTTTCTCCGTCACGAGGCCAAAAATTATATATATAATTCCGATCACGATGAACTAGATGCATAGGATGATTTGTTTGATGGAATTCCATTTTCAAATGATTCCAATTCTAGGATCCAATGTCATCACATAGCCTATACCATGTCAATTCCTTTCCCTTCAAACATAAAGGGAAAACCTTCTTCTTAGCTTCATCTCCGGGTAAACCTGCAAGCTTAAATAATCCACAAATATCATCCACATATATCAAATGCATATCAAGATGTGTGGTTCCATCTCCTGCATAAGGATTAGCTAGCAATTGCTCTATCATACCCGAAGGAATTTGATATTTGATATTTTCATTAGGTGCAGTAGGTTGAGGGGCAACTAATTGTGCTTCCGCTCGAGGTGATGATACCCCGAACAAACCCCATAAAGGATTGTCACTCTAGCCATCATCTAATAACTACTCCACAATGCATTCCCATAGGCCCAAATATGGTGAAGTGTCATGTAGTGAATGTTCACACGACACCACTGAGGGAATCACAACATACATATCATCAACATATCGAACACATATCAAGTTCACATTATTACTTGCAACATGATTTCTCCCGTGACCTCAAGAACAAAAGTAAGTACTCACAAATGATAAACATGTTCATGATCAGAGGAGTATTAAATAGCATAATGGATCTAAACATATAATATTCCACCAAATAAACCATATAGTAATCAACTACAAGATGTAATCAACACTACTAGTTACCGACAAGCACCAATATAAGGTTCCGGTACGAAGATTGAACACAAGAGATGAAGTAAGGTTTGAGAGCACATGGTGTTGTTGAAGATGTTGATGGAGATTTCCCTCCCCAAGATGGGAGAGTTGTTGGTGATGATGATGATGATGATTTCCACCTCCGGGACGGAAGTTCCCCCGGCGAAATCGCTCCGGCGGAGGGCAAAAGTGCTCCTGCCCAAGTTCCGCCTTGAGACAGCGGCGCTCCGTCCTGAAAGTCCTCTCCTTATTTTTTTCTAGGTAAAAATGACTTATATACCAGAAGAGGGGCACTGGAGGTAGTCCGAGGAGGGAACAACACACCACGGCGCGCCTGGGGGCCCTGGAGCGCCCAGGTAGGTTGTGCCCACCTAGTGGGTGAGGGAGTCCTGGACTAGGGGGTCCTCGGGTGTTTGGACTATTGGGTCGGACTGATGGGACATGAAGATAAAATATAAGACTATCCCCCGTGTCTGGGTAGGACTCCTATATGCTTAGAATGGCAAGTTTGGTGTCCGGGTGTAATGTTTCCTTCCTCTGCAAGCCAACTCTGTACAACCCTAGGTCCCTCCGGTGTGTATATAAACTGAATGGTTTAATTCGTTGAGGCTATCAAAAGAGTCTCAGGCTAGACAACTAGGGTTTAGCCAATACGATCTTGAGGTAGATCAACTCTTGTAACCCCTACCCACATCGAATTCAATCGAGCAGGAAGTAGGGTTTTACCTCCTTTAAGAGCGCCTGAACCTGGGTAAACATCGTGACCTTGTTGTCCCTTGTTACCATTGATCCCCAGATACACAGCTTGGGACCCCCTACCCGAGATCTGCCGGTTTTGACACCGACATTGGTGCTTTCCTTGACAGTTCCGCTGTGTCGTCGACGGAAGGATTGATGGCTCGCCTCGTCGTCAACAATGGCGCTGTCTCCGGGAAGACCTTCCTCCCTGGTTAACTTTTCGTGTTTGGCGGCTTCGTGCTACGTGCCAACTTGGTCGGTCACCTTGAGCAGGTCGACAGCTACGCCCCTGGTCACAAGATCAAGTTTGGAAGTTTAAACTACATTGTCGATATCCGAGGAGATCTGATCTTCAACGGGTTTGCGGCCTCGGCTGCCGCTCCCCACCTGCACGAAGAAGACCCTTCTGGTCTACTATTAGATCTCATCCAGGGGTCGACGCTCATGTCCTCTCTGGCCTTAGATATGGAGCATACCACTTCATCCGAAGACGAGAGGATAAACCCCATCGAACTCTCTCCCTCCATGGAGCTTCTAGCTTGAGACTAAGAGGCGATCGTGCCGTTTGCCGACCCAGAATTAAACGGGACTCTTCCTGTTGTCGGGAAGCCGGACTCACCTCAGAACACGAGCTCCGAACTCTTGGGGTCTGTGCCCTCCAGGCTTGATTAGGTGGTCATTGTCAAGCCTAGCTCCGCAGATCCTCAGACCCCTGTCCAGCTCTCGCTCTTAAACTAGGCGCTAGACTTAATACAATCTCTCACCATCACGGAGGTATCACCTCCGAACTATACCTTGTTCGAACTGGGGGTTGAGACTAGGGAATTTTGCATCCCACCCACCGCCCCACTTGGCAGCCACTGTTGAGGATTTAACCGACATGCTAGACTACGCTTCCGAAGATATCTATGGCAAGGACGACGATGTCGAAGCCGAACCAGGCCAAAACCCGCCCATCACCGGGCGCTGGACGACCACTACTTATGATGTATCCATCGTGGACACACCTGAGTAGAAGGACGGCGATGGCACTAAAGATACAAATGAGGATAAGCCA
Source organism: Secale cereale (assembly GCA_902687465.1). NCBI lineage: Eukaryota > Viridiplantae > Streptophyta > Magnoliopsida > Poales > Poaceae > Secale > Secale cereale. The sequence continues at coordinate 104,038,582 of LR738709.1, forward strand.
GTCGATGAACCACTAAAATGACGACGTCAGTGGTGCCGCTCACGATCGCATCGAGGGAGGGAAAGCAACAATGGCACCAGAGATAATGACACTCCGAATAATGCCAAAGACCCCGACAACCCCGTGGAACCAGCGTTAGAGCAGGATGAAAGGGAAGAGGGTCAATTCAGCCCTGAAAAACTCATCGATCACGAGGTATTCGGAAGATAGTAACTACTTACCTGTCTCTGAAGAGGAGGTTAGTGTTGGTGACGAAGAATTCATCGTCCCAGAGGAACCCCTTGAACAAGAACGCTTTAAGCAATGGCTTATCGCCACTGTGAGGATCCTGAAAATGTAGCAGCGTCAGCTTAAAGCCGAACAAGATACGCTCAACGAAAGATGGAATAAAGTCTTAGACGCTGAAGAATGATATGGCCTTGAGCGCCAAACAAAGAGCTATCCCAAACGCAAGCTACTGCCACAATCCGATAATGAGGCCCTTGCGCTAGTACCATCAAGATACAACTAGGCTGATCAACCAGACCGACCACCACGAAGAAGGGACAAAACATCTAATTATGCCGAACACTAGCCCGCACCCTCTAACCATAGAGGCAAGGAGACAGCAGCTCCGGGCTACAAGTATGATCTATGTTAGGACCTGGCCAATAGAGTCGGCCTGACCAGGTCAATCTATGGATCAAGAGGACGTGCCCCCACAAGGGACGATGGCCATCAATCCTGGCACGACAAATATAATCAAGTTCCGAGTCAGTACCGAACACAGATGTCATCCGAACTCTATCGCGATGTCGCCCGGTACAGAGGCGGCGCAGACCCTATGTGATGTACCGATGAGGTAATTGTAACACCCCAAAATTTTGATCTTGCTTTAGTAATAAAATTTTGACCAGGTTTTTCAACTTTCCCTTCCCTAGGTTTTTCTTTGATTTTCCAGAGCTCCTTTTCTGTTGCTATTGTGGAGTTTTGCCCTAGTGCAAGTTTGTGAGTATGTTATTTGGACTTATTTGCCCTAAGCCAAGGAGAGCAACCTTTTTAGTTGTAGGATCTTTTGCATTATTTTCTCCCTGAGCTTTATTTATTTAAAGTGATCCCCTTTTGTTTTAGGGCCCTGTTTGCGCTACAACCCTTTGATGGAATTGTCCAAAAATTCCACCAAAATTCAAGGATGTCAAGTAAAACCACTACATCCCCTGCATGCAAACATCCTTGGGTACCTTTTGGAAAAATTGAGCAAAACATCATCTTTTGCTCTCTGGTCCAGTTAGTCACTTTTTACTACAGCCCTATTTTAACTTGCTTCATTGGCCGTGAGCTTTTTCCAACTTGTTGTCCTTCCTACCAAACCCTTAAGTCCCGAAGAGTGGACCCATTGGAAGATTTTTGGTCCACGAAATTATGCCATTTACTTTCTGTCCAGAACTGGGATCTTGCAAAACTTGCACTAACGAGTTTTTGCTTTTGATAGACTAACCTCACCACTCTCTTACACATCCAAGGAGACACCTATCCAGTTAATTTGACCACCCCAAGAGCTACCTAGATGCCACTAGCATTTTGTCAAACACCCTGAGTGCACGACCAGTTTTGGCTTAGTTTCTGGTTTATGTTATGAACTTGATCCCCTGACTAGACCACCATGTCTCATGAGTTTGTTCTAACCTATATCCCCACCATGCTGATCCCCTTGTGGTTTGGAGCCCCCTAGCATGCCTTGGCATATCGCCAAGCACGTAGCGTGCGTGCTCTGGGCTTGCCCAGAGCGCGCGTTTTGCACGTACGTGCGCTCGGGTCGCCGCGTCGCGCCCCTGGCCCCAACTCACCTGCAGAGCCGCGCCCAGCCTTATCCGCACACAAGAACACACCAAGCTGTGTCTGGGACTCCACAGCACCGCCGTCAGGACACTTTTGGCGGAATGCCGGCGATCACAGTGGATCTCTGCCACGGACGGCGCCGCCCAAGCCACGCGCGCTCGCCAGCTGCCTCCTGGAGCAGTGCAATCTCATCCGCTAACTCGTCCACAAGCGTTCGTCGCCGCCACGTCTCCTACTGCTACAGAATGGCGGTCACCGGCGATCTTATCCCCGGCCGCCGCGGAACCACCTTTGCCCGCCTATATAAGGAGCCCCGAGCTCGTCAGACCCTCTAGCATCCTCTCACACTCCCTCACTGGTCCGCCCGTAGCAGTAGAAAGACCAGAGAGGTCGTCTTCTTCCTCTCCGGCAACCACGGCCGCCGCCACTGTTTTGACCACTCCGGCGCTACCAAGGCTTCCCCCGCCCATCCAGCACCACCGTCGCCTTCCCCTCGACCTTGCGGAGCTACCCGACCCCTCGAACGCGATGAAAACCCACCACAGCGCAAACCCCCAATCCTATCCGAGGCCCCCTCCGCCGCGGAGCTCGCCGCCGGCGACTCCCTCCGCCCCCTCCGACCATTCGACTACCGGGAGGACCGCCTAGGAGTGGCGGATCCATTCCTATACTCGGATTCCCTCGACAAGCCTCCGTTCACCGGCAAGGATTGCCGGAGTCCCGCCTCCGCTCGGGCAGAGGAAGAGGAGGGGGAAGCGACCGGTCAAACCTGACCAGTGGGCCCCCTGGACCCACTGTCAGTGACCCAGCCCCGCCTCCACACTTTTTAAGTGAAGGCGTAAACTCTGAAGTACGTCTCCCTCGCAGCGAATACGCATTCTGCTCGAAACATTTTCGTTTCTATTTTTTTTAAATTCAGTGTTTGACTGAAACTTTGACTGGCCCTAACTTTTTAATTATAACTCTAAATGAATTGATTCTTTTTCTGCTGTTCCCCAAATTTGGTCTAGTTTATTTTCAAATTTATTTGAAAAATTTCCGGACAATTTTTTTTGCTGTTGTTATTCTATGTAATAATTTCATTTTCATCCTTTTAGGATTTTTTAAGAGGTAGAAAGCCTTCCAAAAAAAAATTGGAATACATTTCTCCTCCCCTCTACTTGCAGGCAAGCATTTTCGAACCTTGATCCGAAGCACGTGTTTACGACGATATGGATGCATTCTTTTATTTAATATGTGATGATGTGATCCCACCCGTGAGTGCATGAGGTAGACCCCTTGCCGTGAATGTTAAATATGCACGGCGGTATCCCCTCGTATGCTTCCCTTGCCTAACTGAGGAAAACCGTGGAGGTCGTGGTCTTGTGTAGACACGAGCCTACCATTAGATCCTCGTTGAGACGGCGGAGTCCGGTATGGCTTGGTGAGGTATGACGGGTGGCGATTCCGACTATGGTTATGGAATACAATGATTATGTTGATCATGCATATGATGCTAGAACCTCCTGAGTCGACCATAGATCGAGTCTTGTTCCAGTAACCCCCATACTCGTTTCGTACTACCACTTGTCCCTACTACAGGTAGGGCACGGTTCAGTAAATTGTCGACCCCTGTTCTAGCACACACCGTACAGAGAGGCCATGGTGGAAGATACCGGCTGCATCCGGTAGGCATGCCACCTGGTCCGGGGGCATGGGTGTTTCGGTTGTAGCCGAAGGGGGTAGCTTCCCCAGTTTGCGCGCATTATAAATTTTGGTGATCCCATGCTAGTCGAGGTTGTAGCCTCCCCACTTAGAGTTTGGCTTGGCAGGTGTCGTGGGTGATTCCAGACACCAGTAAGTTAAGCTGGTGTGTGCGGCCAGATGCGTCCTCAAATTAAAAGACCGTAGACGGAATTAGTCCAGTGGGACTAAAGGAATCCGTTATTCGTGTGTAAAGAGTACACCCTCTGCAGAGATAAAAATCTCTTCGAATAGCCATGTCCCTGGGTTAGGACTACAGTCTGGGAAGGGTCAAGCGCCGGTCTTAGCGTCGATCTTTAGAGGAGAAAACTGCTAGAACCAGAACCTTATTTTTGAAGTGTGACATATGGTAACATTGATTATGATGAACTAACCCCTGTATTATGCAACTCTTGGAGTATCCCTGGGATAGTTTTTACCTCCTGGATTTTCATCATTATTTACTTCTTTATAAGCCCTTTATGTGATGTCGCTCAGACGTCCGATTGTGGCATTTTGTTATTTACTTTATAAGCCCTTTATGTGATGCTGCTCAGACGTCCGACTGTGGCATTTTGTTATTTACTTTATAAGCCCTTTATGCGATGTCGCTCAGACGTCCGACTATGGCATTTTGTTATTTACTTTATAAGCCCTTTATGTGATGTCCCTTAGACGTCTGACTATGTCATTTTGTTATTTACTTTATAAGCCCTTTATGTGATGTCGCTCAGACGTCCGACTGTGGCATTTCATTATTTACTTTTCTTTATAAGCCCTTTATGTGGTGTCGCTCAGACGCCTGACTGTGGCATGTTTCGCTTTTATTTTTCTGTCTCTCCCTGAAAGCATATGCATTTTTTTATACAAATGAGATGCTTGCATCATGGACTGTCATATCATAATTAACATCGTGATCTTCAAATATTCTCGAGCATGATTTTACTTCACCCATGTTCATAATGTTTGTGAGTACATTCAAAGTACTCACAGGCTTGCCCCTGGCTATTGTCTTGGCCAGATTTCGCACCTGGAAAGGAGCGTTGCGACGACCACCTGGAACCTGCGCAACGGTGATAGTAGCCCCGCGAAGATAGGAGTTAACCCGGTCAGCTGTTCCCGTGGGAACGGAGTCCCACAGACGCCGACGTGTCTCAACCGCTTCCGCCATCAGCCACTAGAAATCTTGTGTTGTACTTAAAGGCCAGAATGGTCTTGTACCACATATTTGTACCTTTAATTGGATATTTCTGTATCAAAAGGAGCCTCATCAGCTAACAGTAATCCTGGGGCTGGTGAGCACAAGGGCCAATTTTTGGGAAATTAATACCCCGAAATTCCGGTCCCGACAACCTTGGTATCAGAGCCAGGCTGACCGTTGGCTAATCCTATCTTAGCCAGGTCAAAAACCTAGATTAACCACCACACCAGACCATATCCTAACCCCGGCCAAGCTTCCCGCGTAAGATACCCACACAGTGGACCGACACCTTTTGCAGTCGGTGCCCAACCTATCAGCCTAGCCTATCGATCACGCGCCAGCGATCGACCCCTAAACAGTTCCTTTCGCAAGCGTGCGAAGGAAGACTCCATTCTGTCCTATAAATAGGGCATGCTAGCCCCAAACTCAGCACAGCACATCCTCGACCCTAGACCGAGCTAAAATGCCAGGACCCATTGTCCACAATGAAATCATAGCAACCAACCTTGGAGGTTTTGTGACCGTGCTCGCAAACCTCACCCGCCGTGCCTTTGCGTTATAGGAGCCCCCAGAATATGTTGTGTACCAAGAATCCATGGGCGGTGAAAACCGTCAATTCTGGGCCACTGTGCACATCTATGGTAGGGGTCTGTCACCAGAACGCCCCTACAGGTTCACCGGAAGGACAACTTCCTTTGAGCCGCAAGCTATCCAACATGCTGCTCGAGAGGCTGTAGTTCAACTCCGGCACTTGTCGCCCAGAGTTAACTGTCGCTCATTCTACTACTACCCCAGCCATACCGGGTATGGTAGGCCTCCCCGAGTTGCCAGCGGAGACCACGAGACAGATCCTGCATTATTGCATCTGGTGCGCTATGTAAGCGTGCTAGAGGAACGATTCTATCAAATCACCCTTGATCTGATCGCAGCTCGTGGAGAACTGCTTCGCCGAGCCCCGACAAGAGGAGGAGACGAGTCCGGCACCGACAACCCCGTCGTGTTGTTCGGACAACCGATCGAGTCCTTGAGACCTGCCTCGGTCATTGACCATAACGCCTTGGTGTCTCCAGAGATGATGCGTCGCCTGTTTAGCGCGTGCTCCAACGGGACTGTAGCCAACAATCCCCGCGAGGGTCATCATCACTACCCCGACCCTGCAGCCCCTCAGCCACCTCCAGCCAACGCGGACAGTGAAGCTCTTGGAGAAGCTTCAGCATCCACAAGGCAAGGCCGCTTGGATATAAACGAGGTCGATTAAATCACCCGAGTAGTACCAAGCCTTATTTTGCCCACACCCCGTGGTCATGTAACCTGTATGACTATATGTATGTACAGTTTACTTTTGCGCTCTTGTCTATATAGCATCCGTGCACTATTATGCCAGCGTACGAATGCCTATTTTTTTCTGGTGTGATTTCCAAAGCACCTCACCGACAACCCCCATAGTAAACATGTCTTTTTGCAAGACGTGAGTACCTGTGGCATTGACCTTGACCCCGTAAAGCGAAACCGACGATGTAGAGGCCCATCACCATGATCCTACGAACCAGCCCGGTTGCTATATAAAGGCCACACCGTGACCTTGCCAAGCATCCCCCACCTGGTGCACTACTCTCACAGCCATTTTCTTCGCCATGCCGATCCCTAGTATTTATCTGAGAACCCCAGATGCATCCCCCGGTAGTTTCGTGAATATATTGTGGGATTTTACCTGCAGTACCACGAGTGCTACCCGTCCACCCCAGTATGAACTGCTCAAGTCAAGGATCACACCACCCACCTCGAAATATTGGGCGGTAGTACACATCCCTCCCGGAAACCCAAACCAAGACCCCACAGAGGTTTCCTTCATGGGGAAATCCATGCCAACCCCACAGATGGCCATAGAGGCTGCCGCTTATGAAGGACTCGCTCGCCTTCGATTCGCAGTGCCCTATGCCAGCAAACGAGGATATTATTACTTTCCGAGCCATGCAGCGCCCGAAGAAGCAGCAGCTTTTCCTGGTGGGTGAATTGAGAGAGACCCGGTACTAGCCAACCTTACGCAGTATGTCATTGCACAAGAGCGATTGACCCAGCGGATAATGGGTTATCTCCAGAGCCTCGCCGATTTAAATCCTCGGATCGCCGTCGGCGGACCATTGAGGCCCGGGCAGGAGAAGCACATTCATCGACTAGTCAACCCGCTCCCGCCGATCGAAGAAGAGTGTCCCCCAGCACCAGAGACTTTTTCACAGGACCCTGTCCATTTGCCGTTTATGTTTTAAGTGTACTGCTATGATTTGTTATTCCTGCGTATTTTCATGAGTTGTAAGCGGTATATCGAACTAAATAATTAATTTCAAGTTATGAAGTGGTTCCACTGCTAATAATTCTTATATGAGTTAAATTTTGGCGCTAAGTTTAAACCTGGAGTGAGTTTCGAATTGCTTTCTTCCCTGAATTGTTGCAACATATCTACCTGCGTACCGTAGACATTTTTATTTTCTCGCGCAACACCACAACAGCAGAATTTCAACTCCGGCCACTCCACACACTACACTAAGTAGCTAACCCACGTACACTTGTTGCAGCTAATTCACCGCCTCACCACAGTCTCTTGAAGAGAAACTCGTGGGAGTTTATTCAAGCACTAGTTGCTTACCGCGCACTAACCACCGTTAGCACCCGACACTCACGCCTAATCATCGTGATCACCGCCGCCGCGAAGAGCTAGCACTCGAGCCGCCACATCACGACGATCGTCGAGCATCATCGCACACAAGAGCGCGGATACCCCCAGCAATGCCACCAACCCCACGCACACGAGGATCATGCACCGGTCTGGCATCACCTCCGCCATTAGAGCCTCGAACCGAGCTCCTGCAAACACAAATGGAGGAGAAGGAAGAAAGGAGAAGAAGCGAGGCCAGGTGTGAGGACGAAGAAGGAGCACCTCGGTATTTTTATAGCTCCAGATCGGTGTACGGTGGGCGGAGTCCACCAGCGCCGCTCGTCGCTCGACCGCCGGTGTTAGGAGACGAATCCGCGAGCAGTGCCGATAGCACGCTGGCCCGCGAGGTGAGTGCACGCTGCACCGGCAGCTAGCGCACCACGCACTACGCCAGTACAGCCTAGATGCCCTACAAGCTAGCCGTCGCCGATGAAGAAAGCGCGGGAAAGCGCGTGAGAGAAAGGAGAAGAGAGAACCGGAGGTAGAAGAAGAGACTGACAGTGGGCCCAGGACCCACCTGTCAGCCAGTGAGAGCCATGTGCTCTTGGGTGCAACCAGCGTATTTGAAAATTTAGAAATATCATTTTCTAAATTTACTATAGCCTAGAGTAGAAATATCTTGTTTTCCACGACCGTAGATTTTTCCATGCCGCGCCAGTGTTTAACACTGCAGTTTGCACCACTTATTGCCCATGCACTGTAGTGGCATTTTTCTGCATTAGTAGGATGGTTAACTTTGGTAATATCTTTGTGTGGCAGTAGTAAATTTTGCAGCAACCCCCGGCAAATCTCGAGGATGAGATTTTTCTTAAGGGGGGTGGTGTTGTAACACCCCAAAATTTTGATCTTGCTTTAGTAATAAAATTTTGACCAGGTTTTTCAACTTTCCCTTCCCTGGGTTTTTCTTTTATTTTTCAGAGCTCCTTTTCTGTTGCTATTGTGGAGTTTTGCCCTAGTGCAAGTTTGTGAGTATGTTATTTGGACTTATTTGCCCTAAGCCAAGGAGAGCAACCTTTTTAGTTGTAGGATCTTTTGCAATATTTTCTCCCTGAGCATTATTTATTTAAAGTGATCCCCTTCTGTTTTAGGGCCCTGTTTGCACTACAACCCTTTGATGGAATTGTCCAAAAATTCCACCAAAATTAAAGGATGTCAAGTTAAACCACTACATCCCCTCCATGCAAAAATCCTTGGGTACCTTTTGGGAAAATTGAGCAAAACATCCTCTTTTGCTCTCTGGTCCAGTTAATCACTTTCCACTACAGCCCTATTTTAACTTGCTCCATTGGCCATGAGCTTTTTCCAACTTGTTGTCCTTCCTACCAAACCCTTAAGTCCCGAAGAGTGGACTCATTGGAAGATTTTTGGTCCACGAAATTATGCCATTTACTTTCTGTCCAGAACTGGGATCTTGCAAAACTTGCACTAACGAGTTTTTGCTTTTGATAGACTAACCTCACCACTCTCTTACACATCCAAGGAGACACCTATCTGCTTAATTTGGCCACCTCAAGAGCTACCTAGATGCCACTGGCATTTTGTCAAACACCCTGAGTGCACGACCAGTTTTGCTTAGTTTCTGGTTTATGTTATGAACTTGATCCCCTGACTAGACCAGCATGTCTCATGAGTTTGTTCTAACCTATAGCCCCACCCTGCTGATCCCCTTGTGGTTTGGAGCCCCCTAGCATGCCTTGGCATATCGTCGAGCACATAGCGTGCGTGCTCTAGGCGTGCCCAGAGCGCGCGTTTTGCACGAACGTGCGCTCGGGTCGCCGCGTCGTGCCCCTGGCCCCAACTCACCTGCAGACCCGCGCCCGGCCTTATCCGCACACAAGAACACGCCAAGCTGTCTCTGGGACTCTACAGCACCGCCGTCAGGACACTTTTGGCGGCACGCCGGCGATCACAGTGGATCTCTGCCACGGTCGGCACCGCCCGAGACACGCGCGCTCGCCAGCTGCCTCCTGGAGCAGTGCCATCTCATCCGCTAACTCGTCCACAAGCGTTCGTCGCTGCCACGTCTCCTGCTACTACAGAATGGCGGTCGACGGCGATCTTATCCCCGGCCGCCGCGGAACCGCCTTTGCCCACCTATATAAGGAGCCCCGAGCTCATCAGACCCTCAAGCATCCTCCCACGCTCCCTCACTGGTCCGCCCGTAGCAGTAGAAAGACCAGAGAGGTCGTCTTCTTCCTCTCCGGCAACCACGGCCACTGCCACTGTCTCGACCACTCCGGCGCCACCAGGGCTTCCCCCGCCCATCCAGCACCACCGTCTCCTTCCCCTCGACCTTGCGGAGCTACCCGACCCCTCGAACGCGATCAAAACCCACCACAGCGCAAATCCCCAATCCTATCCGAGGCCCCCTCCGCCGCGGAGCTCGCCGTCGGCGACTCCCTCCGCCTCCTCCGACCATTCGACTACCGGGAGGACCGCCTAGGAGTGGCGGATCCATTCCTGTACTCGGATTCCCTCGAGAAGCCTCCGTTCACCGGCAAGGATCGCCGGAGTCCCGCCTCCGCTCGGCAGAGGAAGAGGAGGGGGAAGCGACCGGTCAAACCTGACCAGTGGGCCCCCTGGACCCACTGTCAGCGACCCAGCCCCGCCTCCACACGTTTAAAGTGAAGGCGTAAACTCCGAAGTACGTCTCCCTCGTAGCGAATACGCATTCTGCTCGAAACGTTTTCTTTTCTGTTTTTTTTTTAAATTTAGTGTTTGACTAAAACTTTTACTGGCCCTAACTTTTTAATTATAACTCTAAATGAATCGATTCTTTTTCTGTTGTTCCCCAAATTTGGTCTAGTTTATTTTCAAATTTATTTGAAAATTTTCCAGACAATTTTTTTGCTGTTGTTATTCTATGTAATAATTTCATTTTTATCCTTTTAGGATTTTTGAAGAGGGAGAAAGCCTTCCAAAAAAAAATTGGAATACATTTCTCCTACCCTCTACTTGAAGGCAAGCATTTTCGAACCTTGATCCGAAGCACGTGTTTACGATGATACGGATGCATTCTTTTTTTTCATATGTGATGATGTGATCCCACCCGTGAGTGCATGAGGTAGACGCCTTGCCGCGATTGTTTAATATGCACGGCGGTATCCCCTCGTATGCTTCCCTTGCCTAACTGAGGAAAACCGTGGAGGTCGTGGTCTTGTGTAGACACGAGCCTGCCATTAGCTCCTCGTTGAGACGGCGGAGTCCGGTATGGCTTGGTGAGGTATGATGGGTGGCGATTCGGACTATGGTTATGGAATACAATGATTATGTTGATCATGCATATGATGCTAGAACCTCCTGAGTCGATCATAGATCGAGTCTTGTTCCAGTAACCCCCATACTCGTTTCGTACCACCACTTGTCCCTACTATAGGTAGGGTACGGTTCAGTAAATTGTCGACCCCTGTTCTAGCACACACCGTACAGAGAGGCCATGGTGGAAGATACCGGCTGCATCCGGTAGGCATGCCACCTGGTCCGGGGCATGGGTGTTTCGGTTGTAGCCAAAGGGGGTAGCTTCCCCAGTTTGCGCATGTTATAAATTTTGGTGATCCCATGCTAGTCGAGGTTGTAGCCTCCCCACTTAGAGTTTGGCTTGGCAGGTGCCGTGGGTGATTCCAGACACCAGTAAGTTAAGCTGGTGTGTGCGGCCAGATGCGTTCTCAAATTAAAAGACTGTAGACGGAATTAGTCCAGAGGGACTAAAGGAATCCGTTATTCGTGGGTAAATAGTACACCCTCTGCAGAGATAAAAATCTATTCGAATAGCCGTGTCCCTGGGTTAGGACTACAGTGTGGGGAGAGTCAAGCGTCTGTCTTAGCGTCGATCTTTGGAGGAGAAAACTGCTAGAACCAGAACCTTATTTTTGAAGTGTGACATATGATAACGTTGATTATGATGAACTAACCCCTGTATTATGCAACTCTTGGAGTATCCGTGTGATAGTTTTTACCTCCTGGATTTTCATCATTATTTACTTATTTATAAGCCCTTTATGTGATGTCGCTCAGACGTCCGACTGTGGCATTTTGTTATTTACTTTATAAGCCCTTTATGTGATGTCGCTCAGACGTTCGACTGTGGCATTTTGTTATTTACTTTATAAGCCCTTTATGTGATGTCGCTCAGACGTCCGACTGTGGCATTTTCTTATTTACTTTATAAGCCCTTTATGTGATGTCGCTCAGACATCCGACTGTGGCATTTTGTTATTTACTTTATAAGCCCTTTATGTGATGTCGCTCAGACGTTCGACTGTGGCATTTCATTATTTACTTTTCTTTATAAGCAATTTATGTGGTGTCGCTTAGATGCCCGACTGTGGCATGTTTTGCTTTTATTTTTCTGTCTCTCCCTGAAAGCATATGCATTTTCTTTTATACAGATGAGATGCTTGCATCATGGATTGTCATATCATAATTAACATCGTGATCATCAAATATTCTCGAGCATGATTTTACTTCACCCATGTTCATAATGTTTGCGAGTACATTCAAAGTACTCACAGGCTTGCCCCTGGCTATTGTCTTGGCCAGATTTCACGCCTGGAAAGGAGCGTTGCGACGACCACCTGGAGCCTGCACAACGGTGATAGCGGCCCCGCGAAGATAGGAGTTAACCCGGTCAGCTGTTCCCGTGGGAACGGAGTCCCACAGACGCCGACGTGTCTCAACCGCTTCCGCCATCAGCCACTAGAAATTTTGTGTTGTACTTAAAGGCCAGAATGGTCTTGTACCACATATTTGTACCTTTGCTTGGATATTTCTGTATCAAGAGGAGCCTCATTAGCTAACAGTAATCCTGGGGCTGGTGAGCACAAGGGCCAATTTTTGGGAAATTAATACCCCGAAATTCCGGTCCCGACAGTAATGCAACAACAATTTCTGGAAGGGCTTAAACATGTGAACATCGAGAAGTATGATGGGAGGACGGATCCTGCCGTATGGATTGAAGATTTTCTTCTCCACATCCACATGGCTCGCGGAGATGACCTCCACATCGTTAAATACCTCCCTCTAAAACTGAAAGGATCAGCGCGGCACTGGTTGAACGGCCTCCCAGAGAACTCCATTGGAAGCTGGGAAGATTTAGAGGAAGGTTTTCGGGGTAACTTTGTGGGCACTTATGTCCAGCTGCTAGATGCTGATGACCTGAGCCACATAGTCCAGCAACCGGGAGAGTCAGGACGCAAATTCTGGAATCAGATCTTAACTAAAAAGAACCAAATCGTCGATTGTCCGGACACCGGAGCCTTAGCGGCATTCAAACACAGGGTCCGTGATGAATGGCTCGCCCGACACCTAGGTCAGGAGAAGACAAAGACTATGGCAACTCTTACTACCCTTATGCCCTGCTTTTGTGTGGGCGAAGAGAGTTGGTTGGCTGGTAGAAGCAACAGTTCTAGTAATCCTGGCACTTTTGAGGCCAGGGATGGCAATGGCAGGCCACGACGCAACAAAAACAAGCGTCAGGACAATAACGGAGAAACAGATGATACGGTAGTAAACGTCGGATTCAGTGGTTCCAAACCTGGTCAGCGGAAGAAGCCATTCAAAGGTAATAGGGATGGTCCATCCAACTTTGACAAAATACAAGAGAGACCTTGCCAGATTCATGGCACCCCCAACAAGCATGCCAACCACACCAATAGAAATTGCTGGATTTTCAAGCAGGCCGGTAAAATAAATACTGAACACAAGGGGAAAGGACCTCAAAGCAAGGACGATGATGAGCCTGGCCCACCAAGCACTGGGGGATAGAAAAAATTTACCCTCGAGGTGAAAACAGTGAACATGATCTATGCTACCCACATCCCCAAGAGGAAGCGCAAACGCGCATTAATGGACATCTACACCGTAGAGCCGGTCGCCCCAAAATTCAACCCATGGTCGGCTTGTTCGATCACCTTTGATCGCAGGGACCACCCAACCAGTATCCTTCATGGAGGTTCGGCGGCCCTGGTACTCGATACTATCATCGAAGGATACCATCTCACTAGAGTCCTTATGTACGGCGGTAGTAGCCTCAACTTGATCTATCAAGATACTTTCCGCAAGATGGGGATCGACCCGTCAAGAATAAAGCCTAGCAACACTAACTTCAAAGGAGTGATACCCAGCGTGGAGGCCCACTGCACAGTTCATTAACACTGGAAGTAGTATTCGGCTGTCCAGACAATTTTTGAAGCAAAGAATTGATCTTCGACATCGTCCCTTTCCACAGTGGTTATCATGCACTGCTCGCACGAACTGCTTTCGTCCGCTTCAACGCAGTCCCGCACTATGCTGATCTCAAGCTCGAAATGCCTAGACCTCGTGGCATCATCACAGTAAATGGCAATATGGAGCGCTCCCTCCAAACCGAGGAGTACACAGCGGCCCTAGCAGCCAAAGTTCAAGGCGGCCTCATCAAGCCGAACAATGCATTGGTCATCAAGACCCGAGACGCTGCTAAATGTGTCCGGCCTGCATTACAATCGGTAGCTCGGTGGAACCTGAGCTTGAGCAGTAGTTTAGCCTCCGCCGATTGCCCCACAAGGTTGCAGTATACGTACCTCACATACATAATTACGCCCTTAAAATACCTTGGGCAGCGCCGGAGGCAGATGATGTCGCTTAAAGCTACGTCGGTATTTCCCCAAAGAGGAAGGCATGATGCAGCAAAGGGGCGGTAGGTATTTCCCTCAGATGTGAAACCAAGGTTATGAAACCAGTAGGAGAACCAAGCAACACAACGTAAACAGCTCCTGCACACAAATAACAACTTCTCACAACCCGACGTGTTAAAGGGGTTGTCAATCCCTTTCGGGGTACGACGCCTCAAGATAGGCAAAATGGACGTGAGGAATTTGTAGTAAATTGATAGATCGAACGCCAAATAAAATAAATAAGAATAAATTGCAGCAAGGTATTTTTGTATTTTGGTTAAACAGATCTGAAAATAAATGCAAGGAAAAAGTAGATCGCAAAGGAAAATATACGAGAAAGAAGACCCGGGGGCCGTAGGTTTCACTAGTGGCTTCTCTTGAGAAAAATAGCAAGCGGCGGGTAAACAAATTACTGTTGGGCAATTGATAGAACTTCAAATAATTATGACGATATCCAGGCAATGACCATTATATAGGCATCACGTCCAAGATTAGTAGACCGACTCCTCCCTGCATCTACTACTATTACTCCACACATCGACCACTATCCAGCATGCATCTAGTGTATTAAGTTCATGGAAAAATGGAGTAATGCAATAAGAACGATGACATGATGTAGACAAGATCCATTTATCTATGGCATTAGATATGGAGCTCGTCATTTTATCCTTAGAAGCAACGATACATACATGTCGGTTCCCTTTCTGTCACTGGGATCAAGCATGGTAAGATCGAACCCACTACAAAGCACCTCTTCCCATTGCAAGATAAAAAGATCAAGTTGGCCAGACAAGACCCAAATATCGGACAAGAAATATGAGGCTATAAGCAATCATGCATAAAAGAGATCAAAGAAACTCAAATACTTTCATGGATATAAAAAGATAGATCGGATCATTAACTCAGTTCATCGGATCCCAACAAACACACCGCAAAAGAGTTACATCATATGGATCTCCAAGAGACCATTGTATTGATAATCAAAAGAGAGATAGGAAGCCATCTAGCTACTAACTACACACCCGTAGGCCTACAAAGAACTACTCAAGCATCATCGGAGAGGCACCAATGGAGGTGGTGAGCCCCATCCGAGATGGTGTCAGGATTGGCTCTGGTGGTTCTGGACTCTGCGGCGGGGATGAATATTTCGTCGACTCCCCTAGGGTTTCTGGGTATTTATAGAGCAAAGAGGCGGTGCGGGAGGCCACCGAGGTGGGCACAACCCACCTGAGCGCGCCAGGGGGGCTAGCGCGCCCTGGTGGGTTGTGCCCCCCTCGAGGCACCCCCTAGGTGTAGCTCTGGCCCATCAGGTGTCTTCTGGCCCCTAAAAATTCTCCCAAAAAGTTTCGTGGTGCTTGGGCTCCGTTTGATATTGATTTCCTACGATGTAAAAAACATGCAGAAAACAGCAACTGGCACTTGGCACTATGCCATTAGGTTAGTACCAAAAAATGATATAAAATCACTATAAAAATGTTGTAAAACATCCAGGAATGATAATATAACAGCATGGAACAATCAAAAATTATAGATACGTTGGAGACGTATCAGCACCCCCAAGCTTAACTCCTGCTCGTCCTCGTGTAGGTAAGTGATAAAAACAGAATTTTGGATGTGGAATGCTGCCTATCTTGTCATATCATAATATTTTCTTTATAGCATGGACATTTGGAGTTTTATATGGTTCAAAGCAATAGTCTAGTTTTGACATAATAATTTAGATACTCAAGCATATCAACAAGTAACCATGTCTTTCAAAATATCAATGCTAAAATAAGTTATCCCTAGCCCATTATGCTCAACCATTGACCCATTCACGAAACACACTTGCATATTAGTTACACCCAATGCTCAAGTACGATCATAGTATTTCCTAGTTGGTGCTTGTAAGAGAAGATGGAGACTCAAATTTAAAAATAAAAATTGCATAAGTAAAAGAAAGGCCCTTCGCAGAGGGTAGTAGAGATTTGAAGAGGTGTCAGAGCTCAAATCTTAAATGGAGAGATAAATTTTTTTGGGAGGTATACTTTTCACACCAACGAGAATGACTTGAGGTTCCCAACACTTTCCATGCTAGATATATCATAGGCATTTCCGAAACAGAAAATAAAGTTTATTAATTCTCCACCAAACTTTAACAAGCCATGGCTAGCCGAATCCACGGTTGCCTTCCATACCAACACTTTCCAAGGAATTTATTATTTGACAACATAAAGTAAATTTGTTTTTCATTTTGGGACTGGGCATCCCTAATACCTTTGCCTTACTCTCGTGCAATGACAAGTGAATAAACACTCATCGTGAGAATAACACATCTAGCATGGAAAATGTTGGCCACCCCTTACCGCCTCGCGAGCGGTACGGGCACACAAAAGGGAAATTTATTTTGTAAATTAGAGATGGCACATACAAATTTGCTTAGAACGGCAAGGGAATACCGCATATAGGTAGGTATGGTGGACTCATGTGGCAAAACCGGGATAAAGGATTTTGGATGCACAAGTACTGGTCATACTTAGTGCAAAATGAAGGCTAGTAAAAGACTGGGAAGCGACCAACCATGAAACAAATTATCTCATAAGCGAAGATTGAGCATAAATAACCTCGAATAATGCACCACAAGTAGTGTCAGGGTTATACCCCGCGGTATGACCCGGCCAGAAGTATGACCCGGCTGAACTTGGCGCCTCATCGTAACCCGCCAGAGGACTGGCGACTCACGGGTCTGGTGGTTCACTGGTCCGGCGACTCACTAGTCTAGCGAATCACGGATGGCCCCGACGGCGGGTCAGATGTATAACAAGACTCAACGGCCCATAAGGTGGCTCATGGGAAGGCCGGTTTATGTTCTGGTGGGCCGGCTTAAGATGAAAGGCATGATGAATATTTCCCTTATGAGGAAGCAAGACCCGGACTTGTATCTAGTTTGTAATAGAAGATAGACTAGTCCTAATCCTACTAGGACTCTACATGTAAGCCACCCCTTCAACTTATATAAGGAGGGGCAGGGCTCCCCAAGAGGGACAAGTAAGACGAAATAATCTGTAGGGCTAGACACAACTAGAGGAGAGCCGGCTTACCGGCGACTCTCTCATGATCATAATGAGACCTAGCCAGAAACAGCACGTAGTGCTATTACCAAATGATGTTTTGTGGGGACCCCGACTTAGAAGTCGAGATCACCGAATGCACGTGTACAGTGATCCCAGAGATCAATGCTCACTGAACACACAGAAGCTGAAATAACAAGAGTCTGACATCCATACAAATAGTCTTACACGAATTATGGCCATTATGGCCAAGTCTTACATAGATAGAGCCTCATGGGCTGAATAGCAAATAACTCGAGTAGCGGAAGTCTTCGATAAACGGGTAGAACACATGCCATCTGGCTTAACCCTATAGGCATTCTGACAGGGATAGCGTCCTAGTTCGCATGTACGTCTCCAAAGAACTCTTCCTCATAATCATGTTCTTCCATGCCTGGCCAATTAAATAACCAGTGGCAAGCCAATGAGTACTTTGAATGTACTCGCAAGCAATCCATGATGTGGTAACAATGCAAAGGAACAATAATGAATGATCTAGCAGAAAGCTAGAACAGTATGCTATCATCAAGTTTATGCATCAATAACCTTGCGTAACCTCGAAGACAGGTTACCGATATCAACATGAAAATGATTCAACTCATCGAGTCAAGTCACCATCCTTGACTCATCACACACATATTATCACCAATGAAGTAAAATTCTGGACATAGTTTAAGTAGCACCACCCAACTGTCCATGACCATGGTCACGGCTATTCGAATAGTTTTACACTCTGCAGAGGTTGTACACTTTACCCACAAGATCCGGGGAACTTCCGTGTCATCCACGACCCGCGGTACCTCAAGTACCCGGGGTAAGCACCCGGTCATTACCTTTCCTTAGACGACACTAACATAGAGTCCACTCGTTGGTACACGGCCCTCGGGTACAAACAATAGATCACGGGACTTGCCCTAATTTCAATGTCACTCGTACCCGAAGGGACCAACGGTGTGTCCGGTGCCCTGTAAAAACAGTCATGGCCGTCTATCCAAGCACGACCCCGTCCCGGGAAATACCTCAAGTCTTCCCGTCACTAGTAATGCGGGCACCATGCTAGTATCGACCTAAGTAATCAATAAAGCCCCGTCCCATAAGGGATAGTGTGGTTGCACATGTTTGGTTGGGACGGTAGTCACACATAAATCTAATCCATCATTCCACCATGCACATGATCTACTGGCGCATCACTTCTTTCTCAAGTGATGACCTAACACTTCATCACCCTCGGGCATTAGGGGCACCCGATGGGTTCATGCAAAGATTTCAACTGCGAGGGTTCATATCACACATGCATCATATAAGCATCATGACCATCTATTTGCATGTCATCTAGCACTTAGCAAGATCAAGATCAAGCATGCATCATGAGGTGGAATCAACTAGGTTACCATCATAACCCTAATATCATGCATTGGAAACAAACGGGTTCCGAGAACAAGTGTATCATGGTCAAAGGGCTGCTTGCCTGGATTGGCTTGGTCTTCAAAGTCTTCAAATCCTTCTCCTTCTTCTTCCACAGCAACTTCGTCAAATACGGGATCTATACGTCGCATAATAATAACGGAAAAATAAGAATACAAACAAAACAGAAAAATCAAAGTGCTCAGAAAAATGTCAACTCATTTTTGTAAAATACTAGAGGGATTTCTAAGATGGGAAAAAAAATCTTAGTTGGAGTTTTGGAGTAACTGAATGGGATATATTGATTTTGGAACAGGAGTATTACTGCCCAAATTTGAATTTAAATTTGAACAGTACAGCAAAGTTTCATGGATTTGAGTGAAAGTAGTACCATTAAATAGGTTGGAATATTACAAGATTTTAGGAGTTGGAATTATTTAATTTGGATCAATATTCTTTTCTGTAGAAATGTTTAAAGCATTTACAGAAAAGAAAAAGAAAAAGGGGTCCTGTGCACTGGGCCAGAGAAGGCCATAGTGCACGGCCCAGATGGATCGGCCCGGCCGCACGGGAGCCAGCGCGCGCACGTCAGGTTTTCAAACCTGACGGGCGGGGCCCGTGGGTCAGCGGCACGGAGGAGGGGGAGAGAGGTGGGGGGATGACAGGCGGGGCCCGCCTGTCATCTCTAACCCCACGGCCACGGCGACGGCGAGCTCACCGGCGAGGATTCCGGCCACGGCGACGGCAACGGAGGCCAGGGATGAGTTCAGCGTCGTGTTGCGGTTGCTGTGGTGGTGGTGCGGCACGGCGGGGAGGTCCGGTTCACCGGCGGCGAGGTGGGACGGCGGAAGCTCGTCGGAGGGTGGTTGCTGCGGCCGTTTCCGACTGCGAACGAAGGGGGAAACAGGGGGAAAAGAGTCAGGGTGGTTCGGCAGTTCCGAAACGGGTGGAAGGAGAGGCAGGGGAGGCCCGTACCTCGAGATCACCGGCGGCCCGACGCGGCGGCGCTCCGGTCGATCCCGAGCACTGGGACCTTCTGGGGTCGAACTGGAGTTGCTGGGGGGATCAGTGGAGAGGAGTGAGGCTGTGGATGGTGCTGGAGGGGCTCGGGAGGGGCTATAAATAGGGGCTCGACGGAGGCCCGTGGTCCAGTGCGCCGGCGAGCTCCGGCTCGAGGCTACAGCGCACGGGAGGCCAGGGGAATGGGTCCGTGGAGTTCCTGGACGAGCTCCAAGTCCAGCTGAGGTGAGAGGAGGAGCGGGGGAGCGTCAGAGGAGTGTGCGCGTGCGAGGCAGAGGAGTGGCCGCCGCGGGCGGCCAGCGCGCGTGCGACGATGTTCACTAGAGGGCGCAGGAGGAGGGGGGACAGCGCCGGGGAGGTCGCGGACGTCGAGGGGCCTCGACTGGCGCGAGGGGGAGGCCCGAGGCAGTCGGGGGAGGCTGATTGGCCCGAGCTACAGTGCTGGTCTGCACTGTTACGCGCTCCAGAGCGCGCATTTGGCTGGCATCGCCGCGCTCTCGCTGTCCTGGTCAAAGCCAATGTGTCCAGTAGTGTCTAGAATGTTGTGGGAGGAGTAAAGAAATGGCCTGAGGCCTTGGATGCCCTGGGGATGCAGAGAGAGAGAGAGTGAGAGGGCTGGTGAAATGGTGAAAGCTGGCTGTCCAGCAAGGTAAAACAGGGGTTTCACCCCTCAATCATGGAGCTGAGGTGCTGGGGGAGTTACTGGAGGTGGCTGGTAACTCAATGAGCCTGTGGTAAGAAGTTGAGGCCACGAAGAAAAGTAAAAGTGATCAAGTTGGAGGTTTTAGAAATTCTGCAGAAGGTGTTTGATCTGTGTTTGTTCAAGTAAATGAATTCCACTTGACATGGCACTTGACAGGGCTGAAAGACATGAGAAAATAGGGTGCTTCACCAAATTTGGGCTCATTTGAAGAAACTAGCCAATGTAACTTTGGTGAACCCTAGAAATCAACAGAAACAGTTTCATCTTGATTGAGTCAAGCTAATCATGTCCCCTTGATGCACCACTTGGTGTAGCATCATCATTTGGGGTATTGATCATGCCCGCAAAGTTTGAAGCTCCAGATAAAAAGTTGGTAATGTAAAGTTGTTCAAATTTGCATTTGAACAGAAAAGGTTTTGAGGTGATCTGATCAAGTTGCTCTATTCCAAACCTTGTGCCATTTGGTCTAGATGCCTTATTAGGTCATTCTAGCATGTGCACCAGGTTTGAGAGCATTTGGACAAGTTGGGCAATGTAAAGTTGCTCAAACTTCAAATATGGACATAATGGTTATGAAGGGGTTTGAGGATGTTTTCTTGCTTCCCAAGGCATGGGACTTGGCAAGATCATCAAGTATGCCATACATGACATGATAGAATTTCCCTGGAATTTTTGGAGAAAGTTTCCTTTGTAAATATTTCAAAAGCTTGAAATATCCAGAAAGGGTTTTAGAGGGTTTAGCCCATTATTTTGAACATGACCAAGTGTTGAAACTCTTATATATGGACAATATATGTCCTATGAGTCTCTCTGAATTTTGGCAAATATTGTTGAAACAGTTAAATAATTTTTCCCTATTAAAGACCATTTCTAGCCTTAAGAAAAAGCTTTTAAATAAAATAGGAAAATAACTTTTAAAATTATACCTTTGTGGTTTCTGGGAGTCCTATGACTACCAGGTCTCAAATAAACCTTTTGAAATAATTTTCTCACCCTAAATCAAGTACTTGCAGTGCAAATCTCAATTCAGGGGTTTTTGGAAAACTAAATTTATAAAATACTTTTTGGCCAAATTAATTTTGTAAGAAAATACTATACTGTTATATAACACTTGGCATGATCATTGGGCAGAAGTTTTGGGTATGGAGATGAAATCTACAAGAGATCATAGTTGACTTTAATGACCACATGAAAAAGCAAATGAAGAAAACTCAATTCCAAATAAAAGCCAACTGATGCTAAAAAAATTTGCTGGTCCAAATTTTCATGCTTCAAAGTTACAAATAACATGTTACAAAATGCAGGGTGTGACAGACCTACCCCCCTTACAAGAATCTCGTCCCCGAGATTCCTAAACTAGGGCTTAAAAGAGGTCGGGAAACTCGGATCTAAGATAGTCTTCTCGTTCCCAGGTTGCTTCTGCTTCGGTGTGGTTGCTCCACTGGACCTTGAAGTATTTGATGGTACGGCTTCGCGTACGTCGTTCTGCTTCGTCCAGAATACGAATGGGCTTCTCGCGGTAGGTCAAATCAGGCTGCAGATCAATGGCTTGGTGATCCACATCCTTGTAGAGATTGGGCTTGTCTGGAACTTGGAGACATTTCCGGAGTCGTGACACATGGAATACATTGTGCACATCGGATAGCTCAGGTGGTAGTTCCAACTGATAAGCCACCTCTCCTCGTCGTGCAGTGATCTCAAAGGGTCCAATGAACCTTGGTGCGAGCTTCCCCTTAACGTGGAAACGCTTGGTTCCCTTCAGAGGGGTTACCCGCAGGTACACATGGTCCCCGACATGGAAACTCATGTTCCGACGGTGAGTGTCAGCATAACTCTTCTGCCTTGACTTGGCTGCCTTTAATTGCTCTCTGACTAGTTGGACTTGCTCTTCTGCTGCGCGGAGATTATCCGGTCCAAAGACTAGTCCTTCTCCAGTCTCCGACCAATTGAGGGGTGTGCGGCATCTGCGCCCGTACAACACCTCAAATGGTGCCATCTGAAGGCTTGACTGGTAACTGTTGTTGTAAGAGAACTCGGCAAAAGGGAGACAGTCTTCCCACTTGGCTCCATATGCCAGGACACAGGCTCGGAGCATGTCTTCGAGAATCTGATTGACTCGCTCAGTTTGACCTCCGGTCTGTGGGTGGAAAGTTGTGCTGAAAGACAACTTGGTTCCCAAGGCTTCTTGGAACTTCTTCCAGAACCTTGAGGTGAACTGGGTTCCTCGATCTGACACAATCTCCTTGGGAACACCGTGAAGACTTACGATTCGGTCGGTGTAGAGAGCTGCCAGCCGGTTGCCATCATAAGTGGTCTTGACAGGAATGAAATGGGCCACCTTGGTCAAATGATCGACTATGACCCAGATGGAGTCATGTCCTCTATTCGACCTTGGTAGTCCAGTGATGAAGTCCATTCCGACTTTATCCCACTTCCACTCAGGAACTTTGAGTGGTTGAAGCAATCCAGCAGGTCGCTGATACTCAGCCTTGACCCTTTGGCACACATCACACTTCGCAACATAGGTTGCAATCTCTCTCTTCATCCCGTGCCACCAGAATCGTGCCTTCAAGTCTTGGTACATCTTGGTTCCTCCGGGGTGGATGGAATACGGAGTGTCGTGGGCTTCTTGCTGAATCAGCGTCTTCAACTCGGTGTTGTTTGGTACGCAGAGACGACCTTTGTACCAAACAATCCCGTGCTCGTCTTCGGAGAATCCTGGGGCCTTGCCCAGCTTCATCTTCTTCTTGATGCCTTCAATACTTGCGTGTCCATCTTGAGCCTTCTTGACGTCGTCCAGCAGGGTCGGTCTGACTTCCAAATGATCCAGAAATCCGGGGATGACCAATTCCAAACTGAATTGTTCGATCTCCTTAAACAAGGCTGGCTGCCTTTCTTGAATAATGGCATTCAAAGAGCAAGCCTTCCTGCTTAAGGCATCGGCCACCATGTTAGCCTTCCCAGGGTGATACTGAACACTGAGGTCATAATCTTTGATGAGTTCCAACCATCTCCGCTGCCTCATGTTCAATTCCTTTTGGGTGAAAATGTACTTCAGACTTTTGTGGTCTGTGTAAATCTCACACCGTTTCCCTAGGAGGTAATGCCGCCATGTCTTCAAGGCATGAACAACTGCCGCTAGCTCAAGATCGTGAGTAGCGTAGTTCTCCTCATGGGGTCGTAGCTGCCTGGAGAGGTATGCTATGACGCGGCCTTCTTGCATCAGAACGCTTCCCAATCCGGTTCGAGAGGCATCACAATATATCACGAACTCCTTGTGAATATCAGGTGTTGCCAGAACTGGGGCGGTGGTCAATCTCTTCTTGAGCTCTTGGAAGCTCTCTTCGCATTTTGGCGTCCACTCGAACTTCTTGTCCTTTTTGAGGAGCTGAGTCATTGGTCGTGCAATGCTAGAGAATCCTTCCACGAACTTGCGGTAATAGCCCGCTAATCCGAGGAAGCTTCTGATTTCCTTGACGGTCGTTGGAGATTGCCATTGGGTCACAGCTTCGATTTTTGCAGGATCAACAGATAATCCTTCCTCGGTCAAGACATGACCTAAGAATCCAACTTTATGCAGCCAGAACTAACACTTGCTAAATTTGGCATACAGTTGGTGCTCACGAAGCTTGTCTAGGACCATCCTCAGGTGCTTCTCGTGTTCTTCCTCCGACTTCGAGAACACAAGAATGTCATCAATAAAGACAACAACAAACTTGTCCAAATATTCCATGAAGACTTTATTCATGAGATACATGAAGTAAGCTGGGGCATTGGTTAACCCAAAAGACATGACCGTGCACTCGTACAGGCCATATCTGGTTACGAATGCCGTCTTCGGAATATCTTTGGGTCTGATCTTCAGCTGGTAATACCCAGATCTGAGGTCGATCTTGGAGAATACCTTGGCTCCGCTGAGCTGATCAAACAGATCTTCGATCTTGGGAAGTGGGTACTTGTTCTTGATTGTAACTTCATTGAGGGAACGATAGTCAATGCATAAGCGGATGGTACCATCCCTCTTTGCCATAAACAGAACAGGAGATCCCCAAGGGGAGGCACTTGGGCGGATAAATCCCTTCCTTAGCTGCTCTTATAGCTGCTTCTTCAACTCGGCTAATTCTTCCGTCCCCATTCTATAAGGCTTCTTATAGATGGGTCCTGCTCCGGGCACGAGCTCGATGATGAACTCAATGTCACGGTCAGGGGGCATTCCCAGTAGTTCATCCGGAAAGACATCAGGATACTCACATACCACCGGTACTTGATCTAGCCCAACTTCAGACAGACAGTTGACTTTAGCGGCTTGAGCGGAAGAGGAGTTGGGGGCAAACTTGACTTCGACTCCTTGGTCATTGGTCACAGTGACTGTCCGATTGGCACAGTCTAACAAGCCTTGGTGCTTGCTGAGCCAATTCATGCCTAGGATCACATCCAAGCCTTGCGATCTCAGGACGATAAGGTCTGCTAGGAAGTCTACACCGTTAATGGTAATACTGACTCCTTTACAGCCTATCTTGGCTCTCATCTCGGCTCCGGGGGTTTGTACCACCATAGGTTTATTCAGGGGTGTAGGGGTCATGCCACTTTTTAATGCAAATCTTTGAGTGACAAATGAATGCGTTGCTCCAGAATCAAACAAGACAGTTGCAGGTGCTGAGTTGACAAGGAACGTACCCAGCACGACGTCCGGGTCTTCCTGGGCTTATTCAGCAGTGACGTGATTCACACGCCCCTTCCCATAGTTCGGTGGATTGCGAGAAGCTGGGTTCCTTGGTGGCATTCCTCGGCCTTGTCCCTGGTTCTGCGCATTGGGGCGCGGGGCATCAGGCTTCTTGTTGGGGCACACCCTGGAGATGTGTTCGGGCTGACCACATCCAAAGCAAGTGACTTGGTTTGGAGTGTTGATCTTGTTGCCACCACTGGTATTGGGGTTGAAAGCTGGCCTGGGGTTGGCATACTGCTGAGGCTGAGGATTGGCACGAGGTGCAGGAGTTCTTGGTTGCTGATAGGTTGGCTTGGCCGGGGCTGACTGCCACGGACGAGGCTTCTGGATGCTAGAACTTCCCTTACTGACCAACTTGCGCTTGCGAGTGTCTTCCAAAGCATGCCGCTTGTCTTCAAGCATAAGTGCCTTGTTCACCAGGTCAGGGAAAGACGGGCAGTCGCGCACGACAAGCGAGTATTGCAGAGCCTGATTAAGGCCTTCCATGAAGCGCTCCCTTTTGGCAGCATCAGTGCTGACATCTTCAGGGGCATACCTTGACAGAATGCTGAACTTCTGCATGTACTCCTTGACAGTGCCACTTCCTTGCTTCAGGGCTCGGAACTCGCGCTTTTTGATAGCCATGATTCTGGAAGGAATGTGGGCCTTGCGGAATTCTGCCTTGAAGTTAACCTAAGTGATGTCTTGTTCAGCATGCATGACCTTGAATCCATCCCACCAAGCTCTAGCAGTTCCCCCGAGGCAGTGGGCTGCATAAGCCACCTTCTCGCGATCTTCGGTGCATCCGACTAGTTCCAGGATTTCCTCAATGGAACGGACCCAGTCATCTGCATCCAGGGGTTCAGCAGTCTCGATGAAGGTTGGCGGTGCATGCTTCTTGAACTCTGCCAACGTGGAACGTCCATTGCCATTCCCCGCCGGCTGGCGGTTGTTGGTGACAGCTTGAGCAATCAGCTGGAGAGCTGCAGTGTTGGCTTGGCGTTCCTCTCGGAAAGCTTGGAGAAGCTGAGCCATGTCCATGCTTGGAGGAGGTGGTGGTGGAGCTTGGTCGTTGGTTTGGTCGTGGCCTGCCTCTGGCTGAGAGGATGCTCTGGCTTCGGGCTGCTGGGTAGAGGTACCAGTACGAGTTACAACAGGCATCCTGTTGGAGCGGTAAAAGGTCTCATGACTCGGAAGAGGGAAAGCAAGATAGATAGGTGCCTAGTAAGGGGGTGGGTGTGACACTAAATCAAATCATGCAAGGGCCGAGAGGCCAAAACACCTCCATTAAAATCCAGATAGATGATGTAGTCGTTTACACCTTCCCGAAGGAAGAATACGACATACATCCAGACACAACAAAAGCAAACACTAGATGGTTTCATATGAACCATACAAGGACTCGACTGCGCATAGGGGTTACACGACCTATCCTACCGTAGGGGTTACAACTGGCATATCCGAGTAGCGAATAATGCCTAAGCGGCGGAATGCTCGGTCACGTATTCCGGCTCTTCTGGGTCTTCCTCCTTGTCTTCATCTGTCTGGGCTCCCTTGTCGCTGGAGAGAGTGGGGGAGTGGAGGAGTTGGATACGACGGTGCTTTGACGGTGGTGCAGGGAAAAGCTTGCGGTATTCCCTTGCTGTCATCCGGCGTCGCCGAGGTGGTTCTTCACCCTTGGAAGATACATCCTTGGAGGGCCTTCCGCCTCGATATGCGATAGCAGATTGTCCAGAAGGTGCTCCTTCCTTCTTGATCCTGTTTGCCTTCTCTTGAGCTCGACGAAGAAGTGCCTTGGTCTTGTGAAGTTCTTCTCGAAGCTACATTGATTCCGAGGCCAAGTCTTGTGCCAGGCTGTCGGCACATAGACTAAAGTAGGTCTGGAACCGAAGCGAGAGTCCTTCCTACAGTGGAGGGGCTAGTGCGCTGCTTTCTTCGTCACCTTCCTTCCGGTAAGGTAAGAAGCGAGTTGCCATCTTGGCTGCCATCTCCGGAAGAAGCTCGCGGAGACGGGTTAGTGCCTTGAGTGCAGCAGCCTCGACAGCAAGTGGTAGTGTTGCCATCTGGGGTCCCTCGAAGAACCAACTTGTGGGAGGATCGTTTGCCTTTACGATCACTTCCACATGGTACTCCACCTCAGTGTCGCTCACCCAATGCTCAAGGTAGGTGAGGATGGGTGCTCGGTGGAACTGATACTCCTGGAGGCTATCCTCGAGAAGTAGGGGAAACCCAGTGGTCAGGTGCTCTTCGGGTACAGCGGCCATCTACAAAGGTGGAATAGGAGGGGTTAATAAGCTGATGAAATCTCAGGTTTAGAAAAGAAGAGAGATTCAGAAGGTTTTTGAAAAGGGGTCTAATCTAACTAACGCCCATGCTAACTAAGGCTTCCTACAGTCAGGATGGCTCTGATACCAGCTCTGTGGGGACCCCGACTTAGAAGTCGAGATCACCGAATGCACGTGTACAGTGATCCCAGAGATCAATGCTCACTGAACACACAGAAGCTGAAATAACAAGAGTCTGACATCCATACAAATAGTCTTACACGAATTATGGCCATTATGGCCAAGTCTTACATAGATAGAGCCTCATGGGCTGAATAGCAAATAACTCGAGTAGCGGAAGTCTTCGATAAACGGGTAGAACCCATGACATCTGCCTTAACCCTACATGCATTCTGACTGGGATAGCGTCCTAGTTCGTATGTTCGTCTCCAAAGAACTCTTCCTCATAATCCTGTTCTTCCATGCCTGGCCAATTAAATAACCAGTGTCAAGCCAATGAGTACTTTGAATGTACTCGCAAGCAACCCATGATGTGGTAACAATGCAAAGGAACAATAATGAATGATCTAGCAGAAAGCTAGAACAGTATGTTATCATCAAGTTTATGCATCAATAACCTCACGTAACCTCGAAGACAGGTTACCGATATCAACATGAAAATGATTCAACTCATCGAGTCAAGTCACCATCCTTGACTCATCACACACATATTATCACCAATGAAGTAAAATTCTGGACATAGTTTAAGTAGCACCACCCAACTGTCCATGACCGTGGACACGGCTATTCGAATAGTTTTACACTCTGCAGAGGTTGTACACTTTACCCACAAGATCCGGGGAACTTACGTGTCATCCACGACCCGCGGTACCTCAAGTACCCGGGGTAAGCACCCGGTCATTACCTTTCCTTAGACGACACTAACATAGAGTCCACTCGTTGGTACACGGCCCTCGGGTACAAACAATAGATCACGGGACTTGCCCTAATTTCAATGTCACGCGTACCCGAAGGGACCAACGGTGTGTCCGGTGCCCTGTAAAAATAGTCATGGCCGTCTATCCAAGCACGACCCCGTCCCGGGAAAGACCTTAAGTCTTCCCGTCACTAGTAATGCGGGCACCATGCTAGTATCGACCTAAGTAATCAATAAAGCCCCGTCCCATAAGGGGTAGTGTGGTTGCACATGTTTGGTTGGGACGGTAGTCACACATAAATCTAATCCATCATTCCACCATGCACATGATCTACCGGCGCATCACTTCTTTCTCAAGTGATGACCTAACACTTCATCACCCTCGGGCATTAGGGGCACCCGATGGGTTCATGCAAAGATTTCAACTGCGAGGGTTCATATCACACATGCATCATATAAGCATCATGACCATCTATTTGCATGTCATCTAGCACTTAGCAAGATCAAGATCAAGCATGCATCATGAGGTGGAATCAACTAGGTTACCATCGTAACCCTAATATCATGCATTGGAAACAAACTGGTTCCGAGAACAAGTGTATCATGGTCAAAGGGCTGCTTGTCTGGATTGGCTTGGTCTTCAAAGTATTCAAATCCTTCTCCTTCTTCTTCCACAGCAACTTCGTCAAATACGGGATCTATACGTCGCATAATAATAACGGAAAAATAAGAATACAAACAAAACAGAAAAATCAAAGTGCTCAGAAAAATGTCAACTCATTTTTGTAAAATACTAGAGGGATTTCTAATATGGGGAAAAATCTTAGTTGGAGTTTTGGAGTAACAGAATGGGATATATTGATTTTGGAACAGGAGTATTACTGCCCAAATTTGAATTTAAATTTGAACAGTACAGCAAAGTTTCATGGATTTGAGTGAAAGTAGTACCATTAAATAGGTTGGAATATTACAAGATTTTAGGAGTTGGAATTATTTAATTTGGATCAATATTCTTTTCTGTAGAAATGTTTAAAGCATTTACAGAAAAGAAAAAGAAAAAGGGATCCTGTGCACTGGGCCAGAGAAGGCCACAGTGCACGGCCCAGATGGATCGGCCCGGCCGCACGGGAGCCAGCGCGCGCACGTCAGGTTTTCAAACCTGACGGGCGGGGCCCGTGGGTCAGCGGCACGGAGGAGGGGGAGAGAGGTGGGGGGATGACAGGCGGGGCCCGCCTGTCATCTCTAACCCCACGGCCACGGCGACGGCGAGCTCACCGGCAAGGATTCCGGCCACGGCGACGGCAACAGAGGCCAGGGATGAGTTCAGCGTCGTGTTGCGGTTGCTGTGGTGGTGGTGCGGCACGGCGGGGAGGTCCGGTTCACCGGCAGCGAGGTGGGACGGCGGAAGCTCGTCGGAGGGTGGTTGCTGCGGCCGTTTCCGACTGCGAACGAAGGGGGAAACAGGGGGAAAAGAGTCAGGGTGGTTCGGCGGTTCCGAAACGGGTGGAAGGAGAGGCAGGGGAGGCCCGTACCTCGAGATTGCCGGCGGCCCGACGCGGCGGCGCTCCGGTCGATCCCGAGCACTGGGACCTTCTGGGGTCGAACTGGAGTTGTTGGGGGGATCAGTGGAGAGGAGTGAGGCTGTGGATGGTGCTGGAGGGGCTCGGGAGGGGCTATAAATAGGGGCTCGACGGAGGCCCGTGGTCCAGTGCGCCGGCGAGCTCCGGCTCGAGGCTACAGCGCACGGGAGGCCAAGGGAATGGGTCCGTGGAGTTCCTGGACGAGCTCCAAGTCCAGCTGAGGTGAGAGGAGGAGCGGGGGAGCGTCAGAGGAGTGTGCGCGTGCGAGGCAGAGGAGTGGCCGCTGCGGGCGGCAGCGCGCGTGCGACGACGTTCACTTGGCGGGCGCAGGAGGAGGGGGGACAGCGCCGGGGAGGTCGCGGACGTCGAGGGGCCACGACTGGCGCGAGGGGGAGGCCCGAGGCTGTCGGGGGAGGCTGATTGGCCCGAGCTACAGTGTTGGTCTGCACTGTTAAGCGCTCCAGAGCGCGCGTTTGGCTGGCATCGCCGCGCTCTCGCCGTCCTGGTCAAAGCCAATGTGTCCAGTAGTGTCTAGCATGTTGTGGGAGGAGTAAAGAAATGGCCTGAGGCCTTGGATGCCCTGGGGATGCAGAGAGAGAGTGAGAGGGCTGGTGAAATGGTGAAAGCTGGCTGTCCAGCAAGGTAAAACAGGGGTTTCACCCCTCAATCATGGAGCTGAGGTGCTGGGGGAGTTACTGGAGGTGGCTGGTAACTCAATGAGCCTGTGGTAAGAAGTTGAGGCCATGGAGAAAAGTAAAAGTGATCAAGTTGGAGGTTTTAGAAATTCTGCAGAAGGTGTTTGATCTGTGTTTGGTCAAGTAAATGAATTCCACTTGACATGGCACTTGACAGGGCTGAAAGACATGGAAAAATAGGGTGCTTCACCAAATTTGGGCTCATTTGAAGAAACTAGCCAATGTAACTTTGGTGAACCCTAGAAATCAACAGAAACAGTTTCATCTTGATTGAGTCAAGCTAATCATCTCCCCTTGATGCACCACTTGGTGTATCATCATCATTTGGGGTATTGATCATGCCCACAAAGTTTGAAGCTCCAGATAAAAAGTTGGTAATGTAAAGTTGTTCAAATTTGCATTTGAACAGAAAGGGTTTTGAGGTGATCTGATCAAGTTGCTCTATTCCAAACCTTGTGCCATTTGGTCTAGATGCCTTATTAGGTCATTCTAGCATGTGCACCAGGTTTGAGAGCATTTGGACAAGTTTGGCAATGTCAAGTTGCTCAAACTTCAATTATGGACAGAATGGTTATGAAGGGGTTTGAGGATGTTTTCTTGCTTCCCAAGGCATGGGACTTGGCAAGATCATCAAGTATGCCATACATGACATGATAGAATTTCCCTGGAATTTTTGGAGAAAGTTTCCTTTGTAAATATTTCAAAAGCTTGAAATATCCAGAAAGGGTTTTAGAGGGTTTAGCCCATTATTTTGAACATGACCAAGTGTTGAAACTCTTATATATGGAAAATATATGTCATATGAGTCTCTCTGAATTTTGGCAAATATTTTTGAAACAGTTAAATAATTTTTCCCTATTAAAGACCATTTATAGCCTTAAGAAAAAGCTTTTAAATAAAATAGGAAAATAACTTTTAAAATTATACCTTTGTGGTTTCTGGGAGTCCTATGACTACCAGGTCTCAAATAAACCTTTTGAAATAATTTTCTCACCCTAAATCAAGTACTTGCAGTGCAAATCTTAATTCAGGGGTTTTTGGAAAACTAAATTTATAAAATACTTTTTGGCCAAATTAATTTTGTAAGAAAATACTATACTGTTATATAACACTTGGCATGATCATTGGGCAGAAGTTTTGGGTATGGAGATGAAATCTACAAGAGATCATAGTTGACTTTAATGAGCACATGAAAAAGCAAATGAAGAAAACTCAATTCCCAATAAAAGCCAAATGATGCTAAAAAAAATTGCTGGTCCAAATTTTCATGCTTCAAAGTTACAAATAACATGTTGCAAAATGCAGGGTGTGACATGTTTCCTAGGGCTCGAAGTTGTCCAAACCCTTGTCTTGTGTTGCGTTTCTCGGTTCCGATCAACCCCTCTCAAGCTACTACATAGATGTGCTGGCGTCACGACTAAGTCCTCACACTAGGACATCTGTCGTGACAATTCCACGACAGTTGGCACCCACCATGGGGCCTGCGCGCGGTGGTGATGAGTTCTTGGAGGGATATCTTCCAGGGATCGAAGAGTTCGTAGTTTTTCGTATCAAGAAGAGTCTGTTCGGAAGGATTTATGTTAACTTGAGTGATCCGTCACAATTGAAAGAATTTCCGCGGCGTTCTAAATTCAGGTCAGAGTTAATGGTTTACTGCTGGCCACCGCAAAGACGTCTGAGTTGACGCGGTCGAGAGATAAACAAAAGCTAGATAGATTTTGGAGCACTCACAGCGGTCAATACTAGTTGGAATCAGATCAGAAAGATAACCACAACCAGGAATTGTATACGACCATGACCCGGAAATGGATCCGCCGACGACACGTTTTCTCCTCGCCGACGTGCCTCTCTACGGTGACTCGCTTCGCCTCCGGCTCCAATCTGCCGGCCGTCTCCGCTCCAGACCAGTTTACCCCCAGCTGAGAACCGGCCTCACTCCCCCTCCTCGCCCGCTGAGTGATACGTCCAAAACGTATCTATAATTTCTGCTTGCTCCATGCCACTTTTGTTTGATATTGCTATGATATTCATACACTTCCATACACTTTTGATCATATTTGTACTAACTTACTAATCCAGTGCACCCCAGTGCCAGTTTCTGTTTTCGGCTGTTTTTGTATTTCAGGTTTTCACGTTTCGAGAACTGCCCAGAAAAATGCAGAAAAATTATATAAAAAATCAGCGATCCGGAAACAACACTGCGTCCGAAGGGCAGCCTGGGGGGGGGCACCAGGGCTCCAGGCGCCCTGGTGGCGCCCCCCCCCCCCTGGGCCGCGCCGGGGGGGCGCCTAGGCCCCCCAAAGCCCGTCTGGTGCCCCCCTTTGGCATATATTTAGAGGGACCTCCGAAACCCTCAGAACAGGAACTCTTTTCGCGATCCCATCTCTGTTCCGCCGCCGCCGCCGCTTCCAAGATCGGGAGCACCAGGAGAACTCTTCCCGGCACCCTGCCGGAGGGGAGGACCACCACCGGGAGCTTCTCCACCACCATGGACGCCTCCCGGATGACTCGTGAGTAGTCTCCCTTGGACCATGAGTCCATGACCAGTAGCTATGTGATGTTCTCCTCCCGTTCTTGTGCTTCACTAATTAGTCCTCGTGAGCTGCCCTACATGATCGAGGCACCTATGTAATCCTTATGCTGTTGCTATGTTGAGTTTGCTGGGATCCGATGGATTATGAGATTATGTTCAGATAGATCTTGAGTAATATATTTGATTCACCTCTTTTATATTTTAGTTCATAAGTAATTCTTGCATGTTCTCCGTTGTTATTTATTGCTTTGGCCGAGTAATAGGTAGTCACTCCAAGAGGGAACGTTATGCTCGATTGTGGGTTCATGCCCCTCGATGACTAGCTTGAGTGACAGAAACATGAGTCTACGGGATCTGATGTTGCCACAAGGGGGAAAACAACGGTGCTTGTGCCCGCGGGTGCAAGGATTGTTTACTTTACACAAAGTTCTTTTAATGCAGTTGTCTGTTGCATTGAGTTTACACTATGAGTGGGACTCGCAACTTAATACCAGCGAGATGTTCTGGATAGATATCTCAAGGTGGATGATTAGTAGTAGATATTGATGGATTTCGGTCTACTTACTTTGGCGTACCGCCCATGCTTTGAACCTCAACCGTTCTTGCAATGTAGTCAGCATTGGTTTGCGTTCGTGGTCCTGTCAATTGCCCAGCTGTAATTTGTTTACCTCACATAGCTGTTTTATCGTCTTTTGGGAGAGAGACATCACTAGTGCACATCATGAGACTCCGGTCCATATTACCATCATTGATCACATCCACTATTTACTTTCCGTTATTATTTACTATTGCAAAAACTATCTATCACTACTATCATTGCTTTTAATCCTTTGTGAACTACAAGGCCGGAGAGATTGACAACCTCTCTGTACTCGTTGGGAGCAAAGTTATTTGTATCTGTGTGCAGGTCCACGTTGGTTGCTACTAATCTGGCGCCGTAGCAATTGACACCTACTTGTTGAACCTAGGAGTCTCTGGGAATCGATCCTTGGCATCTTTGCTAGGGGAAAACACTTCTACAATACTGCATCTTACACCTTCCACTTGGGGTAACCAACGAGGGGTTCGAGGCCCATCAAGGAGTATTTTCTGGCGCCGTTGCCGGGGACTCCACTCTTCAGGATAGGGGAGTTGCATGCTATCTTTTACCTTTGCTTTTTAGTCTTGTTAGTTTACTTTTCATTTTTGCTTTAGTACCTTTTTAGCGAAAATCACAAAAAATAGTTATCTTGCTTGCTTGCTACTATGGGTTCCACCGAGAACACCAAGTTGTGTGACTTCACTTGTCACACCAACGATGACTTTATCAGCACACCTATCACTACACCTGCCACTTCATCACCTTCATATGGAATTAAACCTGCTTTAGTTAACTTAGTCATGAGAGAACAATTCTCCGGTGCTGGAGATGATGCTGCTTTACACTTGAACAACTTTGTTGAACTTTGTGATATGCAAAAGTACCAAGAAATAGATGGTAATATTGTTAAGCTTAAGCTTTTTCCTTTCTCCTTGAGAGGAGGAGCTAAAATTTGGTTTCAGTCTTTGCCTAGAAATAGCATAGATTCTTGGGACAAGTGCAAAGATGCTTTTATTAGAAAATACTATCCACCTGCTAAAATTATCCAACTTAGAAGTAACATCATGAATTTTAAACAATTGGATAATGAACACGTTGCCCAAGCTTGGGAACGTATGAAATCTCTTATGA
This sequence comes from Secale cereale, assembly GCA_902687465.1. Classification (NCBI taxonomy): domain Eukaryota; kingdom Viridiplantae; phylum Streptophyta; class Magnoliopsida; order Poales; family Poaceae; genus Secale; species Secale cereale. Next base: position 104,073,327 of record LR738709.1, read on the forward strand.
AGAACTGCCCTACTCACGGTTTGACTACTTGGATGGTTATCCAAACTTTTTATGCAGGCTTGAACTTTACCTCGCGGAACTTGTTAGACTCGGCCGCGGGAGGAACTTTTATGTCAACTACACTTGGTGCTGCCACAAAGCTTCTCGATGAGATGATGACTAACTATTCCCAATGGCACACCGAACGCGCTCCACCAGGTAGGAAGGTAAACTCTTTCGAGGAGATTTCCTCCCTCAATGAAAAAGATGACTTGATCATGTCTCTACGTTCGAAGCAATCTACTGTTGATCCTCGTGATGTTCCTTTAAATTTTGTGATTGCCGATGCTTATAGGAGTAACTTTGGTAGTAATTCTAGAACATTCCCCTCCAATTCCTATGGGAATGACAATGATTATCCTAACACCAAGAACTCCTTCCAAAAAGATAGAGACTTGTCTGGCTATGAGAAACTTGTAGAAATAGAGGAGGCCACTAAGAACTACATGCACACCCAATATGAACAAAACAAAACCTTCTCGAGGCAATTAAATGAGCATACTGCTATCTTGCAAGACATTAGTAGACGATTAGAGAACATAAATATTGAGATTTCTAACCTCCAGACTAGACTCACTATCACTGAGACCCAAGTTTCCAATATGTCCCACACACAGGCCACTTTGATAAACCAAATGGCATCTAAACCCGAAGTGGTTGCATCCCTAAGGGAGGAAGAGGAAAGAATTAAGAGCCTTCCTACCCACCACACTGTTGCTACTATCCAAGTTATTGAGGATGTTCACACTTTTAGCACCCAATGTACTCCTGGTCCCAATGGACCTATTAATGGTGATGCTATGACTATATCAACTACCAAACAAGAGAACCTTAAGGACACCACTACCACTTTACTTGATGCTCGTGACCTTGATTTTGATAATTGCACTCTTACCGAAGTTATTGATTTCCTTCACAAGATGTCTAGAGATCCCCGCACTAGCACGCTTAACCTTGCCTTCACAGAGCATATCACTAATGCTCTTATCAAAGCTAGGGAGGAGAAACTTAGAGTAGAAGCCTCCATACCTAGAAAGCTAGAAGATGGTTGGGATCCTATGATAAAAATTAATTTGAATGACTTCTCTTGTTATGCATTATGTGATGTTGGTGCTAGTACCTCTGTTATGCCCAAAAAGATATATGATATGCTTAAATTGAAACCTTATGATTCTTGTTCTTTTGGTGTTCGTCTCATTGATTCTTCCATAAAGAAACCTTTGCGGAGGATCGACGATGTTCTTATTGTTGTCAATGATAATTATGTGCCCGTTGATTTTACTATTATGGATATTGAATGTGATCCTTCATGTCCAATTATTTTGGGACGTCCCTTTTTGCGCACCGTTGGTGCTGTCATTGACATGAAAGAGGGTAATATAAAATTTCAGTTTCCTATCAAGAAAGGGATGGAACACTTCCCTCGTATGAAGGTCAAGTTACCTTTTGAGTCCGTTGTACGGGCTAGCTATTCTTTTACTCTTGATAAAACTTGATCTATGCATTATGCCTAGCTTAAAGGCATAAAAGAAAGCGCTTTTGGGAGGCAGCCCACATGAATAAATTTTTTGCTTTTGTTGTGTCTTGATGTTGTTTACTGCTGTAGCATCATCATTGTATCTTTGCTTTTCATATTTGTGCCAAGTATAGCCTCCGATTGCTAGAAAGTTCAAAAGTTGTGAGGTGCTGTCCAGGAAACAGATTCTGTCCTTGGATAGAAAAATTCGTATAAAATCACCAGATCATCTTTTTGGTCTGATTTTTTTCGAAAGCGTTCTCTATATAATTTTCTTTCGTGCGTCAGTTCTGAGTTTTTTGATTTGAGTTGCAGAAGTATCCCGAACAGATCAATTACTGCCTGCTGTTCTGTTTTTCACAGATTCTGTCCTGTTTTGCCTTTCCTTCACTTTGCAAATCAAGAACTTGCTTTTTCTTTGCAAAAACCTTTTGGCAATCTTGAGAAACAGTAGAACTTCAAAATATCCTTATTTCCAGCAAGTTATAATTATTTTATTAAGGGTACTAACCTCGCTAATCAGATTATGATGAGTTATGTATGAAGGGAGTTTTCAAGTGTGCGAGGGAAGATGATAAAAAGATTCAGGAGTGTCAAGCGCTCAAGCTTGGGGATGCCCCCGTGCACCCCCAAGAAATATTCAAGGAGACTCAAGCGTCTAAGCTTGGGGATGCCCCCGTGCATCCCCTTCTCCATCAACACTATCAGTTCGTCTTTCGTTTCGCTATATTTTTATCACTTCATGTGTTATGTGTTATGCTTGGAGCGTCTTGCTTTTAGTTTTCTTTTTAGTTTTTCATAACGAGTCGGAACTCAGCATTCCTTTATGTGGGAGAGAAACACGCTCCACTTCTACCTAGAACATTACATAGAATTTTCATGTCTATCTATGCTGTGTGTGTTCTTTGTCTTTTAATAGCTACTATCATGCTCTGCTCTTAGTATTCATGCCTATCTTTTCACAGAGCTTTTGTTTAGTTGGTTGCTTGAACTCTCTTTAATTACCATGCTCACCTTATTAAGAGAGTTTGCTTCCGTTGCATTGGTTAATGTGTCTATGATAAAGATGCTACTTGCATGATGGTGCTTAGTTGTTCAGGTTTTCTAATGGTTAATCTCAATTAGCTGGGAGGTTCCCAATGTGTTATTGGAGTACCAACTTGATTTGTCTGCCTATGATGAGGTATGGTTTAGTAATATCTTCCTTCAAGAATTTATTTTGATTGACTTGCCGTATGCTCACGCATATTCAAGACTGTAAAGAAAGTCTGTCAAGCCTGGATGCTCTTTTATTTCTAAGTAGCGATATAACTACCATGCCTGATTCAATATTGCTTTGTCGCTCTGCATGATTATGACCGTCATTGCTCTCTTAGTTGGTCGCTCCCAGTCTTTTTGCTAACCTCCACCTGTACTAAGCAAACTAACCATGCAATACATAGCTCATGGGAAAGTAGCCTAAAAACTATTGTGGTAAAGAATATGTTGCTTATGTATCTTATTTCTTATAAGTTGCTTGCTGAGCGGTAACCATGTTTCTGGGGACGCCATCAACTGTCACACTTTTGTTGAATATCATGTGAGTTGCTATGCATGTTCGTCTTGTCTGAAGTAAGGGTGATTTACCGTGGGTTGAATTAATATGCATATTGTTAGAGAAGAACATTGGGCCACCAACCAAAGCCATGCATCATGGTGGAAATTTTAGCTTGGACCTTAATCCTCAATCTCTCATGAGAGTATGCCTATGCATTAAAGAGGAGTCCATCATCTATTTTCTATGTTGTCCCGGTATGGATGTCCTCAAGTTGAGATCTATCAAAAACGAGAAATCAAATGTGATTTATCTCCTTGGACCTTTGTACAGGTGGTATATAGGTACCCCTTTGTGACACTTGGTTAAAACATATGTAATGCAATGATAACCCATGGGGATCCGAGCTAATTAGGACAAGGAGCGAGCACTATTGGTATTCGATGCATAGGCTTGCAACTTATAGGATGTTTTATGCATGACACATATGAAGTACTACTACCGTTGACACAATTGCTTCCATGTTTTCAAAATAAAAAGCTTTAGCACTTAACCTTTATTTTACCTTTATGTTGAAGCACCAACTATTGAGAGCATGATTGTCATTCTGAGTGTAATGTGCATTGTCCCAAAGTAGCATTGTCTTTTGCATGATTGTGATATCGTTTATTCTGAAATGATTGTGTCTAGTCATCACTTAAACCTTGAAGGTGCCCCTGCATTTATGTTTTGCATCACTAATGGGGGCAAGCTAGATATCACTTTATCATATTTGCACATCATGTTCATTGCAAATCGTTTTGATGTTTCAGTTTCATGTTGTAAAACTTTCAGTCATTTGTGATTTTCTCTTGAGGCAACTTAATTACTTTAGAATCATTGTCTCAGTAAGCTTTTGTCATATGACTATGAGAAAGTCCTATATGGTTAATAGCATGTCACCACAAAAATTATTCTTGTTATCACTTACCTACTCGAGGACGAGCAGGAATTAAGCTTGGGGATGTTGATACGTCCAAAACGTATCTATAATTTCTGCTTGCTCCATGCCACTTTTGGGTGATATTGCTATGATATTCATACACTTCCATACACTTTTGATCATATTTGGACTAACTTACTAATCCAGTGCACCCCAGTGCCAGTTTCTGTTTTCGGCTGTTTTTGCATTTCAGGTTTTCACGTTTCGAGAACTGCCCAAAAAACTCCAGAAAAATTATATAAAAAATCAGCGATCCGGAAACAACACTGCGTCCGAAGGGCAGCCTGGGGGGCCACCAGGGCTACAGGCGCCCTGGCGGCGCCCCCCCCCTGGGCCGCGCCGGGGGGGGGGGGGGGGCGCTTGGGCCCCCCGAAGCCTATCCGGTGCCCCCCTTTGGCATATATTTAGAGGGACCTCCGAAACCCTCAGAACAGGAACTCTTTTCGCGATCCCATCTCTGTTCCGCCGCCGCCGCCGCTTCCAACATCGGGAGCACCAGGAGAACTCTTTCCGGCACCCTGCCGGAGGGGAGGACCACCACCGGGAGCTTCTCCACCACCATGGACGCCTCCCGGATGACTCGTGAGTAGTCTCCCTTGGACCATGAGTCCATGACCAGTAGCTATGTGATGTTCTCCTCCCGTTCTTGTGCTTCACTAATTAGTCCTCGTGAGCTGCCCTACATGATCGAGGCACCTATGTAATCCTTATGCTGTTGCTATGTTGAGTTTGCTGGGATCCGATGGATTATGAGATTATGTTTAGATTGATCTTGAGTAATATATTTGATTCACCTCTTTTATATTTTAGTTCATAAGTAATTCTTGCATGTTCTCCGTTGTTATTTATTGCTTTGGCCGAGTAATAGGTAGTGTCTCCAAGAGGGAACGTTATGCTCGATTGTGGGTTCATGCCCCTCGATGACTAGCTTGAGTGACAGAAACATGAGTCTAGGGGATGTGTTGTTGCCACAAGGGGGGAAAACAACGGTGCTTGTGCCCGCGGGTGCAAGGATTGTTTACTTTACGCAAAGTTCTTTTAATGCAGTTGTCTGTTGCATTGAGTTTACACTATGGGTGGGACTCGCAACTTAATACCAGCGAGATGTTCTGGATAGATATCTCAAGGTGGATGATTAGTAGTAGATATTGATGGATTTCGGTCTACTTACTTTGGCGTACCGCCCATGCTTTGAACCTCAACCTTTCTTGCAATGTAGTCAGCATTGGTTTGCGTTCGTGGTCCTGTCAATTGCCCAGCTGTAATTTGTTTACCTCACATAGCTGTTTTATCGTCTTTTGGGAGAGAGACATCACTAGTGAACATCATGAGACTCCGGTCCATATTACCATCATTGATCACGTCCACTATTTACTTTCCGTTATTATTTACTATTGCAAAAACTATCTATCACTACTATCATTGCTTTTAATCCTTTGTGAACTACAAGGCTGGAGAGATTGACAACCTCTCTGTACTCGTTGGGAGCAAAGTTATTTGTATCTGTGTGCAGGTCCACGTTGGTTGCTACTAATCTGGCGCCGTAGCAATTGACACCTACTTGTTGAACCTAGGAGTCTCTGGGGAATCGATCCTTGGCATCTTTGCTAGGGGAAAACACTTCTACAATACTGCATCTTACACCTTCCTCTTGGGGTAACCAACGAGGGGTTCGAGGCCCATCACTGAGCCGCCGCAGTATCAGCCTCTGATCCGCCGTCTTCGAGTCGCGAACGCCTAAACACCCGACTCCTGCTGCGTCTGCCTCCAAATCGTTGAAGTAGCTACCGAGCTTATCCATGCAGTATATCGCGGCCCTCTATTTTACGGCCGCATCTAGATCGGTCTCCACGGCCCGGCTTTGCTAATTCGATCCGGTCCGATCTCCACCTTCAAGACATATCCGCCCGGACTCGCCTTCGCCGCCCCTTCTCGGACTTGCCTTCGCCATTACGAAGCCGTCGCCACCGTGTTCCGAACCGGCCACGACCTTTTCTAAGTCCATTTGCTTCAGCCACCTCATCGAGTGGCACCGACTCATCGAGTCGCCCCGTTTCTCTTTACTCGACCTTCATGGCCACGCCACGCGCCATCGAGCCACCTAAAAATGCCGCCCTGGCTGCGCAAAGATCTGGTCCCTGCTGAGTCCACAACTACTGTCGTGGCCATTGCCGCGAGCCGCCCTCTCGGCTGATTCCAACCTGTGGCCGCGGGCCTACCCTTGCCGCCGCTGTGAGCTGATACGTATCCAACGTATCTATAAATTTTGATTGGTCCATGCTATTATTTATGAAGTCTTGGATGTTTAATGGGCTTTATCATACACTTTTATATCATTTTTGGGACTAACCTACTAACCCAAAGGCCCAGTCCAGATTGCTGTTTTTTGCCTATTTCAGGGTTTTGTAGGAAAAAATATCAAATGGAGTCCAAACGGAATGAAAACTTCGTGAGAGATATTTTCAGAGAAAATCACGCACAAGGGACTTGAGAACCACGTCAGGGGAGCCTCGGGGTGTCCACGAGGGTGGGGGGCGCGCCCCCTTCCCAGGGCGCGCCCCCTGCCTCGTGGGCCTCTCGAGCACCCTCCGGTGTCCTCCTTCCTCCTATATAAGTCTACGTACCCCGAAACCTTCGACAACAGAGAGAAAACCATAATTCCACCGCCGTAACCTTCTGTACCCATGAGATCCCATCTTGGAGCCTATACCAGAGCTCCACCGGAGGGGGATCCATCACGGAGTTCTTCTTCATCATCATCATCGCCCTCACCATGAGTTGTGAGTAGTTTACCACAGAACTTCGGGTCCATAGCTAGTATCTAGATGTCTTCTTCTCTCTTTGGATCACAATACAAAGTTCTCCTCGGTCTTCAAGGAGATCTATTCGATGTAATCTCTTTTTGCGGTGTGTTTGTCGAGATCCGATGAATTGTGGGTTTATGATCAAGATTATCTATGAGTAATATTTGGTTCTTCTCTGAACTTTTTATGTGTGCTCATAATATCCTTGCAAGTCTCTTCGAATTATTGGTTTGATTTGGCCTACTAGATCTATAGTTCTTGCAATGGGAGAAGTGCTTGGCTTTGGGTTCAATCTTGCGGTGTCCTTTCCCAGTAACAGTAGGGGCAACAAGGCACGTATTGTATTGTTGCCATCGAGGATAAAAAGATGGGGTTTATATCATATTGCTTGAGTTTATCCCTCTACATCATGTCATCTTGCTTAAGGCGTTACTCTGTTCTTATGAACTCAATACACTAGATTCATGGTGAATAGCGGAGTAATAGTAGTAGATGCAGGCAGGAGTCGGTCTACTTGTGTTGGACGTGATGCCTATATACAATGATCATGCCTAGATAGTCTCATAATTATTCGCTTTTCTATCAATTGCTCGACAGTAATTTGTTTACCTGTCGTACAATATCGCTATCATGAGAGAAGCCACTAGAGAACACAATGGCCCCCGGGTCTATTCTCAACATATCAATCTACATCTACTTTACTTTTACCGCTTTTATTTTCTGTTCTTATAAACAAAAATACCAAAAATATAAACTATCATCTCTATCAGATCTCACTTTCGTAAGTGACCGTAAAGGGATTGACAACCCCTTATCGCGTTGGCTACGAAGTTCTTATTTGTTTGTGCAGGTGCGAGGGACTCGCGCGTGGTCTCCTACTAGATTGATACCTTGGTTCTCAAAAACTGAGGGAAATACTTACGCTACTGTGCTGCATCCCCCTTTCCTCTTCGAGGGAATACAATGCAAGCTCGAGAAGTAGCAAGAAGAATTTCTGGCACCGTTGCCGGGGAGGCTTACACAAAAGTCATATACCAAGTACCTCTCACAAACCCTTATCCTTCACATTATATTTATTTGCCTCTTTTTTTCCTCTCCCCCACTTCACCCTTGCCGTTTTATTTGCCCTTCTTTCGTCGTGTGTTTATCGTTCGCTTGCTTCTTGTTTGCTTGTGCGTGTTGGATTGCTTGCTTGTCACTATGGCTCAGAACAATACCAAATTGTGTGACTTCTCCAATATCAACAACAATGATTTTTATTGGCACTCCGATTGCTCCGATTACCGATACTGAATCTTGTGAGATCAATGCTGCTTTGTTGAATCTTGTCATGAAAGATCAATTCTCCGGCCTTCCTTGTGAACATGCCGCTACCCATCTAAACAACTTTGTTGATTTGTGTGATATGCAAAAGAAAAGGGATACGGATAACGATATTGTTAAATTGAAGTTATTTCCGTTTTAACTCAGAGATCGTGCTAAAACTTGGTTTTCATCTTTGCTTAGAAAGAGTATTGATTTGTGGAATAAGTGCAAAGATGCTTTTATCTCTAAGTATTTCCCTCCTGCTAAGATCATCTCTCTTAGAAACGATATTATGAATTTTAAGCAACTAGATCATGAGCATGTTGCACAAGCTTGAGAGAGAATGAAATTGATGATACGTAATTGCCCTACACATGGTTTGAATCTATGGATGATTATTCAGAACTTTTATGCTGGCTTGAATTTTGCTTCTATAAATCTTTTACATTCAGCCGCCGAAGGTACTTTCATGGAAACCACCTTAGTAGAAGCTACCAAACTCCTAGATAATATTATGGCTAATTATTCTCAATGGCACACCGAAAGATCTACTAGTAAAAAAGTGCATGCTATCGAAGAAATTAGTGTTTTGAGTGGAAAGATGGATGAACTTATGAAATTGTTTGCTGCTAAGAGTGCTTCTTCTGATCCTAATGATATGCATTAGTCCACTTTGATTGAGAATAACAATGAATCTTTGGATGTGAATTTTGTTGGTAGGAATAATTTTGGTAACAATGCTTATAGAGGTAATTTTAATCCTAGGCCTTTTTCCTCTGATAATTATGGTAATTCCTACAACAACTCATATGGAAAGATGCCTTCTGAATTTGAAACTAGTGTTAAGGAGTTTATGATCTCGCAAAAGAATTTCAATGCTATGCTTGAAGAGAAATTGCTTAAAGTTGATGAATTGGCTAGAAGTGTGTATGTAATTACTCTTAATGTTGATTCTTTGAAACTTAGATCTATCCCACCTAAGCATGATATCAATGAGTCTCTCATATCCATGAGAATTTCCATTGATGAATGCAAAGAAAGAACCGCTAGAATGCGTGCTAAAAGAGAGGATTATATTAAATCATGTTCTTCTAGTTATCATGAAAATAAAGATGAAGATCTGAAAGTTATTGATGTGTCTCCTATTAGATCCTTGTTTTCTAGTATTAATCTTGATGAAGATAGGATTGGAGATGATTCTGCTTTACGGTGTGCCAATGATTCGAAGTTTTTTTATCTTGATACTAAAATTGGTAAAAGTGGGAGTGAAGAGATTAAAACTTTACATAGTGATGAACCCACTACTTTGGATTTCAAGGGATTCAATTATGACAATTGCTCTTTGATTGATTGTATTTCCTTGTTGCAATCCGTACTAAATTCTCCGCATGCTTATAGTCAAAATAAAGCTTTCACCAAACATATAGTTGATGCTTTGATGCAATCTTATGAAGAAAAACTTGAGTTGGAAGTTTCTATCCCTAGAAAGCTTTATGATGAGTGGGAACCTGCTATAAAAATAAAAATAAAAGATCATGAATGCTATGCTTTGGGTGATTTGGGTGCAAGTGTCTCCACTATCCCAAAAACTTTGTGTGATTTGCTAGGGTTCCATGAGCTTGATGATTGTTCTTTGAATTTGCATCTTGCAGATTCCACTATTAAGAAACGTATGGGAAGAATTAATGATGTTCTTATTGTTGCCAATAGGAATTATGTGCCCATAGATTTCATTGTTCTTGATATAGAATGCAATCCTTCATGTCCTATTATTCTGTCGGGACCCCGATCCTAAGTCACACCGATCTAGCTGTAACACGTCATATCACTTTGCGGCCTCACGCACGGTATCCCCACGGGTGCCACCTTACCTGGCCCGGGACCGTTTGCGCATTTTGGCACATGTATATGACAGTGTCGCTAGCATCCATATGACAGAGAACCCGGGCCGACATGGCTAGTTATAAACCAAAAGTGGCACTAAATTACAGAGACAGGCATCCATGACCAAGCAACGAACGTGTCGGTCATCAACGTCTGAACCCAAGTCATAGAAAGCTACATGGACTTAAAGGAACAACGCGTGACATTTCCCCTAAGGGGCAGACACAGGAACGAAGAAGGACACATGCCGGCCAGCCTACGTGTTCCGAGCAATAGCAAGCTACCAAGGCTCTTTGGAAGCACTAGGAGGCATTTCCCTGTAAGATAGGCTACCAAAGGAAAACAACTAGGTGTCGGATCCCACACATACCAAGCATTTCAATCATAAACACAATATGCTCAATATGTGCAAATACAACATTGCATCACAACAGAACTCTATGACTCAAAGTACTTTATTTAAGAGGCTCCAAGAGCCATACATAACATATCCATAAAGGTAGGGGTCACATGACCCAACACTCAAGTCATACAGTCATACAAGCACAAGCGGAAGCTACATGTCTGAGTACAGACAACTTAGAAATAAAATAGGCTTGGCGTAGCCTGACTATCTACAAGGCCCTCCACAAGCTCCAGATCTCCGTCTGGCTAGCAAGCTACTCGTCGACGTCAACGTCTATGTAGAACTCAACAGAAGGGGCAGGGTTCTCCACTGCAACAGTTATTAAGCAAACATGAGTACAAAGGTACTCAGCAAGTCTTACAACAGAACCTATCATACATGAAACATTATCAACAGGGTGTAGTGGAGTTCATAGCAGAAAGCCAGCTTTGACTCTTGGCTAACCTATACTACAACTCTGAACAGATTGCAAGATATTACTACGTACACGAGTCCTCTACTCACCACAACAATACACCACCGAGGATCCTCTTCCGTCATTCCACGGAAGGGCCATCCACGGCACTCACACTTGTCTTGAGGTTTTTAGTAGTATCCATCAACTTGTCTATGAACTGTAAGAGTAACCAAGTAGTCCGTACCGAGAACAACGGCTATTCGAATAGATTGGTAACCCTGCAGGGGTGTACTTCTTCACACACGCTTCCACCACTTATCGCCGTTTACTCGACATGTACTCGGCAACCTTCAGGCGGAAGCCCAGCGAGGGTTTCGGCCACGACCTGACTAACTACACAAGTCTCTTGTCCAGGTTTATCGCCTATTTGGGTTCCATCCATGGGGAGAACCGGCCGGGGTGTCGCTCACGGCCCCAAACGATGTGTACAGGGTTCCCTAGTCGCCAAACAGGCAACCGGTACACCGTGCCACGTTGATACGTCCAAAACGTATCTATAATTTCTGCTTGCTCCATGCCTCTTTTGGGTGATATTGCTAGGTTATTTATACACTTCCATACACTTTTGATCATATTTGGACTAACCTATTAACTCAGTGCACCCCAGTGCCAGTTTCTGTTTTCGGCTGTTTCTGTATTTCAGGTTTTCACATTACGAGAACTGCCAGGAAAAATCCAGAAAAATTATATAAAAAATCAGCGTTCCAGAAGCTACCTTTCGCCCGAAGTACAGCCGGGGGGGGGGGGGGGGC
>LR738709.1:104085071-104304956 GCA_902687465.1 Secale cereale
AGGCGCCCTGGCGGCGCGCCCCCCTGGGCCGCGCCGGGGGGGCGCCTGGGCCCCCCGAGGCTCTTCCGATGCCCCCTTTGGCATATATTTAAAACGTCTCCCGAAACCCTCGAGACGGGAACTCTTTTTCGCGATCTCATCTCTGTTCCGCCGCCGCCGCCACTTCCAAGATCGGGAGCACCAGGAGAACTCTTCCCGGCACCCTGCCGGAGGGGAGGATCACCACCCGGAGCTTCTCCACCACCATGGACGCCTCCCGGATGAGTTGTGAGTAGTCTCCCTTGGACCATGGGTCCATGACCAGTAGCTATGTGATGTTCTCCTCCCGTTCTTGTGCTTCACTAATTAGTCCTCGTGAGCTGCCCTACATGATCGAGGCACATATGTAATCCTTATGTTGTTGCTATGATGAGTTTGCTGGGATCCGATGGATTATGAGATTATGTTCAGATTGTGTTTGAGTAATATATTTGATCTACCTCTTTTATATTTATGTTCGTAAGTAATTCTTGCATGTTCTCCGTTGTTATTTATTGCTTTGGCCAAGTAGTAGGTAGTGACTCCAAGAGGGAACGTTATGCTTGATTATGGGTTCATGCCCCTCGATGACTAGCTTGAGTGACAGAAACATGAGTCTAGGGCATGTGCTGTTGCCACAAGGGGGAAAACAACGGTGCTTGTGCCAGCAGGTGCAAGGATTGTTTACTTCACGCAAAGTTCTTTTAATGCAGTTGTCTGTTGTTTTGAGTTTACACTATGGGTGGGACTCGCAACTTAATACCAGCGAGATGTTCTGGATAGATTTCTCAAGGTGGATGATTAGTAGTAGATATTGATGGATTTTGGTCTACTTACTTTGGCGTACCGCCCATGCTTTGAACCTCAACCTTTCTTGCAATGTAGTCAGCATTAGTCATGTCAATTGCCCGGCTGTAATTCGTTTACCTCACATAGCTGTTTTATCGTCTTTTGGGAGAGAGACATCACTAGTGAACATCATGAGACTCCGGTCCATATTACCATCATTGATCACATCCGCTATTTACTTTTCCGCTTTTACTTACTATTGCAATTATATCTATCACTACTATCACTTGCGTCTGATCCTTTGTAAACTACAAGGCCGGAGGGATTGACAACCTCTCTGGACTCGTTGGGAGCAAAGTTATTTGTATCTGTGTGCAGGTCCACATTGATTGCTAATATCCGGTGCCGTTAGCAGTTGACACCTTCTTGTTGAAACTGGGAGTCTCAGGGGAATCGATCCTTTGTATTGCCAAGGGAAATCTTCTGCTACACTGCATCTCTAACCTTCCACTTGGGGTAACCAACGAGGGGCGAGAAGCCTAGCAAAGCAGTTTCTGGCGCCGTTGCCGGGGACTCCACTCTTCAGGATAGGGGACTTGCACGCTATCTTTTACCTTTGCTTTTTAGTCTTGTTAGTTTACCTTTCAGTTTTTGCTTTAGTATCCTTTATCAAAAATTTACAAAAAAAATGTATTTGCTTTTCTGTTAGTAGTCCTTTCTGTTTAGCCAAACATGTTAGGATTTGGTGCTTTGAGGGAATCAGAAGTTCTAGATTTCCATCAAAGGGATGGAGAAAATATGAAGAAGGCATGGGACAGAATTTCCGATGCACATAGGAGAATTATGCCTTGGATACCTATAAAAAGTGTGCTTAGAAATTTTTACCATGGTTTTTTTTAAATGGTGTAAACACTCTCTTGATATTATAGCCGAGGGAGATTTCCTAGAGTGTGATGAAGCTAGAGCTCTTGAAATTATACATGGTCTATCTAGTTACTTTGTTTATGATCATAACTTTGATACTGTCATAGATAGACTTGCTACTATTGAAAAGAGAATGGATGCTCTAGACTTGATGAAGGTAGAGAAACCTAAACCCAATAAGAAGGACATTTTGGAAATAGACAATGATTGGGAGCCTTTTGTTAGGATTAGCATCTCTAATCAAGACTTCCTTGCTTATTGTGATATTGGATCTATGGTTTCTACTATGCCAAAAATAGTTCATGATTCTTTAAAATTTAACATGGATAGATTACCATCTTATCATGAACACACTAATGGAGATATTTCTGAAATCCAGGGAAGAATAAAAGACGTGCCAGTTAAATTCTTTAAAGGGATTGCAATGATTGATTTCTTCATCATGGAGCCAAACCAAGGAAATATAGTGCTTGGAAGGGACTTCCTCCGAGCAGTAAAAGGCTTCATTGATATAGGTAAGGGACAAATCCGCTTGCGCAGAAAGGCAAAAGGTGTGTACCCCTTTCCTAGAAGGAACAAGAGTGAACTTGTTGAGGAACCATTTGAAGCAATCTATAGCTCCGATTATTATGATGGTTATTGATTCCTCTATGCATTATGCCTAGCTTAAAGGCATAAAAGAAAGCGCTCTTGGGAGGCAGCCCAATGAATAAATTTATTTTGCTTTTGTTGTTTCTTGATGTTGTTTACTACTGTAGCATCATCATTGTATCTTTGCTTTTCAATTTTGTGCCAAGTATAGCCTCTGATTGCTAGAAAGTTCAAAAGTTGTGAGGTGCTCTCCAGGAAACAGATTCTGTCCTTGGATAGAAAAATTCGTATAAAATCACCAGATCATCTTTTTGGTCTGAATTTTTTCGACAGCATGCTCTATATAATTGTCTTTTGTGCGTATGTTCTGAGTTTTTTTATTAGAGTTGCAGAAGTACCCCGAATAAATCATTTACTACCTGATGTTCTGTTTTTCACAGATTCTGTCCTGTTTTGCCTTTCCTTCATTTTGCAAACCTAGAGCTTGCTTTTTATTTGCAAAAACCTTTTGGAAATCTTGAGAAACAGTAGAACTTCAAGAATATCTTTATTTCCAGCAAGGTATAATTATTTTATTATGGGTACTAACCTTGCTAATCAGATTATGATGAGTTATGTATGAAGGGAGTTTTCAAGTGTGCGAGGGAAGATGATAAAAAGATTCAGGGGTGTCAAACGCTCAAGCTTGGGGATGCCCCCGTGCACCCCCAAGAAATATTCAAGGAGACTCAAGCGTCTAAGCTTGGGGATGCCCCCGTGCATCCCCTTCTCCATCAACATTATCAGTTCGTCTTTCGTTCCACTATATTTTAATCACTTCATGTGTTATGTGTTATGCTTTTAGCGTCTTGCTTTTTAGTTTTCTTTTAGCTTTTCATAACGAGTCGGAACTCAGCTTTCTTTATGTGGGAGAGAAACACGCTCCACTTCTACCTAGAACATAACATAGAATTTCCATGTCTATCTTTGATGTGTGTGTTCTTTGTCTTTTAATAGCTACTATCATGTTCACTCTCAGTTTTCATGCTTATCTTTTCAAAGAGCTTTTGTCTAGTTGGTTGCTTGAATTCTCTTTAGTTATCATGCTTATCTTATTAAGAGAGTTTGCTTCCGTTGCATTAGTTGATATGTCTATGATAAAGATGCTACGTGCATAATGGCGCTTAGTAGTTCAGGCTTTCTTATGGTTAGTCTCAAATAGCTGGGGGGTTCCCAATGTGTTATTGGAGTACCAACATGATTTGTTTGCCTATGATGTGGTATGGTTTAGTAATATCTTCCTTCAAGAATTTATTTTGATTGACTTGGCGAATGCTCACGCATATTTAAGACTGTAAAGAAAGTCTGTCAAGCCTTGATGATCTTTTATTTCTGAGTAGCGATATAACTTCCATGCCTGATTCAATGTTGCTTTGTCGCTCTGCATGATTATGACCGTCATTGCTCTCTTAGTTGGTCGCTCCCAGTCTTTTGCTAACCTTCGCCTGTACTAAGCGGACTGACTACTTGTGCATCCACATCCTTTTAACCCAGTTATGCCATATGAGTCCACCATATCTTCCTACATGGTATTTACCTGCCATTCCTAACGGAGACTTGCATGTGCCATCTGTAATTATTCAAAGAAAAAGCATTCTTATTTTGTGCCTCTGTTGTAAGTCCATGAGGAAGTAGTAGTTAATTCATAATCTTTTTAAGTTGGACAAGCTTCACCCCGGGATTGCATGTATAATGTGCAAACCCATAATATGAGAAGGAACTGGCATTGAGTGCGCCCGGCTCAAAAAGATAATATAACAAACAAACCCTCCTTCACGCTTTGTTCATGAGAAATCAGAAAACTTTGGCAGTGATAAACAAAGGAGATTAAGAGGATGTGATCGTCCTCATTCGGGAGCCGTTCCTCGAAACTTGTCCATCTCAAGAAGTGATTGAGTTATCTGCTAGCATTCGTTGACGAAACATGCATGATCTAAAAAAATTATTACCTCTGTTTTAAAACCAAGAGCTCTGGTACATGTTTTGTCTTTGTTTCCGATTACGGGTTTTCAACCTTGCCAACAAAAGCCACGGTTCGAGAGTCTCCACCTTCTTTTAAAAGCACCAACTACTGAGAGCATGATTGTCATTCTGAGTGTAATGTGCATTGTCCCAAAGTAGCATTGTCTTTTGCATGATTGTGATATCGTTTATTCTGAAATCATTGTACCTAGTCATCACTTAAACCTTGAAGGTGCCCCTACATTTATGTTTTGCTTCACTAAAGGGGGCAAGCGAGATATCACTTTATCATATTTGCACATCATGTTCATTACAAATCTTTTTGATGTTTCAGTATCATATTGTAAAACTTTCAGTTCTTTGAGATTTCCTCATGAGGCAACTTAATTACTACAGATTCATTGTCTCAGTAAGCTTTTGTCATATGACTATGAGTAAGTCCTATATGGTTAATAGCATGTCACCACAGAAATTATTCTTGTTATCATTTACCTACTCGAGGACCAGCAGGAATTAAGCTTGGGGATGTTGATACGTCCAAAACGTATCGATAATTTCTGCATGCTCCATGCCTCTTTTGGGTGATATTGCTATGTTATTTATACACTTCCATACACTTTTGATCATATTTGGACTGACCTATTAACTCAGTGCACCCCAGTGCCAGTTTCTGTTTTCGGCTGTTTTTGTATTTCAGGTTTTCACATTACGAGAGTTGCCAGGAAAAATCCAGAAAAATTATATAAAAAATCAGCGTTCCAGAAGCTACCTTGCGCCCGAAGTACAGCCGGGGGGGCCACCAGGGCTCCAGGAGCCCTGGCGGCGCCCCCCCTCGGCCGCGCCGGGGGGGGGGGCTGGGTCCCCCGAGGCTCCTCCGATGCCCCCCTTTGGCATATATTTAAAGCGTCTCCCGAAACCCTCGAGACGGGAACTCTTTTTCGCGATCTCATCTTTGTTCCGCCGCCGCCGCCGCTTCCAAGATCGGGAGCACCAGGAGAACTCTTCCCGGCACCCTGTCGGAGGGGAGGATCACCACCGGGAGCTTCTCCACCACCATGGATGCCTCCCGGATGAGTTGTGAGTAGTCTCCCTTGGACCATGGGTCCATGACCAGTAGTTATGTGATGTTCTCCTCCCGTTCTTGTGCTTCACTAATTAGTCCTCGTGAGCTGTCCTACATGATCGAGGCACATATGTAATCCTTATGTTGTTGCTATGATGAGTTTGCTGGGATCCGATGGATTATGAGATTATGTTCAGATTATGTTTGAGTAATATATTTGATCTACCTCTTTTATATTTATGTTCGTAAGTAATTCTTGCATGTTCTCCGTTGTTATTTATTGCTTTGGCCAAGTAGTAGGTAGTGACTCCAAGAGGGAACGTTATGCTTGATTGTGGGTTCATGCCCCTCGATGACTAGCTTGAGTGACAAAAACATGAGTCTAGGGGATGTGCTGTTGCCACAAGGGGGAAAACAACGGTGCTTGTGCCCGCGGGTGCAAGGATTGATTACTTTACGCAAAGTTCTTTTAATGCAGTTGTCTGTTGCATTGAGTTTACACTATGGGTGGGACTCGCAACTTAATACCAGCGAGATGTTCTGGATAGATATCTCAAGGTGGATGATTAGTAGTAGATATTGATGGATTTCGGTCTACTTACTTTGGCGTACCGCCCATGCTTTGAACCTCAACCTTTCTTGCAATGTAGTCAGCATTAGTCCTGCCAATTGCCCAGCTGTAATTCGTTTACCTCACATAGCTGTTTTATTGTCTTTTGGGAGAGAGACATCACTAGTGAACATCATGAGCCTCCGGTCCATATTACCATCATTGATCACATCCGCTATTTACTTTTCCGCTTTTACTTACTATTGCAATTATATCTATCACTACTATCACTTGCGTCTGATCCTTTGTAAACTACAAGGCCGGAGGGATTGACAACCTCTCTGTACTCGTTGGGAACAAAGTTATTTGTATCTGTGTGCAGGTCCACGTTGATTGCTAATATCCGGCGCCGTTAGCAGTTGACACCTTCTTGTTGAAACTGGGAGTCTCAGGGGAATCGATCCTTGGTATTGCCAAGGGAAATCTTCTGCTACACTGCATCTCTAACCTTCCACTTGGGGTAACCAACGAGGGGCGAGAAGCCTAGCACACGTACCTGTCGCATCACAGTCCACCCCGAGGGTCAGCGCTGTGCACGACCACCAGTAAACTACAAACACCAGAAACTAGTTGCAACTCCTGGACAGAGATCGAGGGTCATTAATAAGCCGAGAGGGTCCATTGGTTTCGGGGCCAATGCATGGTAGTAGCTGGAACTTGAACCACACATACAGATCTCGGGTCCTATGAACGGTTCCAATGAAACAACCCACCACATACTCCTACATGGCCTTTCATCGATACCTTTACCAAACATGTTCCACACTTCCTTCTCTTTACCGGTATGAGCATTTCACTCTGATCCATCACCCAGATGAACCAGAGCTGACACAACTCTAAGCATAGAAGGCAACATAACAAATAGCATGGTGGATCACACATCACATGGCTCAATCAACTCCTACACATGCTAGTGGGTTTCAACTATTTACTGTGGCAATGACAGGTCATGCAAGGGATTAGGGTTCAACTACCGCAGCAAGTAGCAGTTCACACGCTGTTGCCTTAATGCAGTAAAAGAGAGCAGGAGCGAGAAGATGGGTTTGTATCGGAATGATCAATGATTGCTTGCCTGACAGAGTGGTTGTCGGATACTGCTCTTCAGCTGGATACGCAGAAGTATCCTCGGGAGCAGGACCTAACACGGAGAATATCGGCAATACAATCAATAGACAAACAAATGCAACAATATGATGCATGCTCATGATATGGCAAGATGCATGTGTTTTGAGCTAATGCAACTATAACCAGAAGGGTTTGAGCCCATTTGATTCAAAGATTCAAATTGAAACCCAAACTATTATTTATTTAAGTGCATTAACTTGTTTTAATGTAAACAGCAAGGTTAACTTGCTCAAACATGCATGAAACCAGAGCCATTCGAAAGATTGGATTTTTCTGATCAATTTTCATATATAAATCTTTTCCATCTGAGCTACTGTTGAATTTATATGATTTTTTTGAAGTTTAAAGCATTTTCTGGAATTTCCTGAATTGTTTTTAATCCAATAATTCCAGAAAATCCTTTACTGCGTCAGCATGACATCATGCTGACGTCAGCAAGTCAACAGGGCGCCTAGGTCAAACCTGACCAGTGGGTCCCTCATGTCAGTGTCTCTCAGTACTAACTAAAAGAGCTTACCACTATTTTAACAGTTAGCAGGGGCTGGGCCCCACATGTCTGTGACTCACTAAACTAATGACAGTAATTAGTGTTTAAATTAAAACCTAAACTGAAGTTATTCAACGGTCGGCCCCACATGTCAGCGACAAAGGGGGGAGTCCAGGCGTGGTCAAACAGGTCAAACCCACCGGCGGCTCGACGCCGGCGAGGCCAAACGCAGCGGCGGTGCTCGGGTTTTGCCTACAGGCCATCGTTTGAGTCGCGGTTGGGCTCTACGGCGAGCTGGGGCTCGTGCGCATCTAGTGGAGGCGACGGTAGGTACTGGGGTGGCCGGAATCATCGGCGGCGAGCTCGAAGGCGGCGGTCGGAATTCGGGCGTCGGTGAAAACGATGTTACAGCGCATGGCAGGAGTAGCGGTTGGTTGCTACGGGTCCGTGGTGATGCGCTGAGTGCGGTAATGCACTCGGACGCGAGTGGCAGCCCATGTGGCCGCGGCGGCGCCATGGCCGGCGGCGAGGAGCGCTCGGCTCAAGTGGCTGGTGCTGCTAGGGAACAAGATAGGCGACGGGGCATGGGGGAAACGAAATCGGGGCTCACCGCGGTTCTTCTGGTACTGCTGGCGAGGCAGGAGAGGCACAGGGTCCGGCGAATTTGTCGAAGGCGTCCGGTGGCCGTCCGGAGAAGACGAGCTCGAATACGAAGCCTCAAGGCGCCCGGGGTGCTGTGGTTCGGCGTAGAGAAGCACGGCAGCAAGGCGGAGCTCGGGGGCTCGTCGGAGAGGCGAGGGTGACTCGGTGGACGCGGCGGCAGCAACGGGCTCAGCTCGGGCGGTGCGAGGGAGAGAACCGGGAGAGGGGAGGGAGAGAGGGGAGCGGTCGAGGGGGTCGAGGGGTCTATGTGGCGTCGTCTTGTTTCATCCAGCGGGTCGAGGAGGCCAGCCAGGCAGGCAGGAGGTGGCCGGCGCGTCGGCGGTGCTCGCCACCGAGCAGCTTCATGCGCTGGCGCGGCGAAGAAGATATGGATGCCCCTGGTGGGCTGGGCCGGCTGGGCCAGACAGGTAAGTGGGCTCAGGTGAGTTTGCTTCTGCCTTTTATTTTCTATTTACCTTCTGTTTCATTTTTTTTGCAACTTTGTGGAATTAATAAAAATGCCAGAACATTTTTATAGCTCATAAAACTAGTCATGCCCACTCTATATAATATGAACAGCATGGAACATTTTAGTTTATGATTATTTGGGCACATAAAATATTTTATAGCATTTAAATGCCCAAATGCAAATACCATATGATTTAATCCAGAGACCTTAGATGTCCTAGAAAATTGTGCAGCATTTTTGCGAGAGGTTTAAGACCATGGCAGAAATGATGAACATTTTTGAAGGGCATTTTGGGTACATTGGAAAAGATTTTATTAAACCCTAGTTGTTAGAAGAGGGGTGCTGGGGTTTCTGTCATTCCCATTTCAAGTTTCTTTGAAAAGTAAACATGATGCACACTCTAGCTAGTCCTAATGCAAGCACTGACTAGGGATGTGACAACTCACCCCCACTCAAAAGAATCGCGTCCCGTGATTCGGGTTCCTCCGGAAAGAGGGTGGGGTACTCAAGTCGAAGACGATCCTCCCTTTCCCACGTAGCTTCACTCTCGGAATGATGTGACCATTGAACCTTGAGAAACTTGATATTACGACGTCGAGTGGTGCGCTCGGTTTGATCATGAATACGAACGGGGTATTCTCGATATGTGAGATTGTCCTAGAGATCAAGCATTTCGTGGTCCACTCAGCGGATAGGATCCGAGAAGCAACGCCCGAGTTGAGATACGTGGAAGACATCATGAACTCTGGAGAGGTGCGGAGGTAGGTCCAATTGGTAGGCAACTTCTTCTCGTTTGGCAAGAATGCTAAAATGACCGATGTAACGAGGGGCCAATTTGCCTTTGATACCGAAGCGATTGGTTCCCTTAAGAGGAGTAACCCGAAGGTAAGCCTTATCGTCGACTTCAAAAGTCACAGCCTTATGATGACTATCATACTGGCTTTTTTGGTGAGACTGGGCTGTTTTCAATTTCTCACGAACGATGCGAACTTGCTCTTCTGCTTCCTGGATCATATCCGGAAGAAAGAATTGTCTTTCCCCGGTTTCTGACCAGTTAAGAGGTGTTCGACACCTTCGTCCATATAGAACTTCGAAGGGAGCTTTGCCCAAGCTGGCTTGATAACTATTGTTATAAGCGAATTCGGAAAATGGAAGACACTTCTCCCACTCCATACCGAAAGAGATGATAGAGGCTCGAAGCATGTCTTCCAGAATTTGATTGACTCGTTCCACTTGACCACTTGACTGAGGATGGAAGGCGGTGCTGAAAGAGAGATGAGGTCCCATAGCATTCTGGAAACTTTCCCAGAATCGTGAAGTGAAAAGACTTCCACGGTCTGAATTAATCTCCAACGGCACACCATGAAGTGATACTATCCGAGAGATATATAAGTCTGCTAGCTGGCTAGCGGTAATACTTTCTCGAACAGGTAGGAAGTGGGCTACTTTGGAGAGGTGGTCGATAACGACAAAGATAGCATTATTCCCTTTCCTGGTCCTGGGAAACCCGGTAATGAAGTCCATACCGACCTTGTCCCATTTCCATTCAGGAATAGCTAAAGGTTGAAGGGTGCCAGCAAGCCGTTGATGCTCTGCTTTGACGCGACGACAAACATCGCAGTTAGCAATGAACTGAGCGATTTCTCTCTTCATCCTAGTCCACCAGAACCTCTGGCGTCGGTCCTGATACATTTTGGTACTACCGGGATGAATCGTGAGATGGGATTCATGAGCCTCCTTAAGGATCAACCGTCTCAGGTTTCGTACTTTAGGAACCACTAAGCGGTTGCTAAAGAGCATGACTCCTTGATCATCAATTGAGAAACATCCTGCGACCCCTTTCTTGATGTTCCTCTTGATACGGGAGATTCCCGGATCAACCTTCTTTGCCTTGATGACCTGATCCGTAAGGGTAGGTTCCGCCACCAAGGTGGAAAGGAATCCTCGAGGAACAATGTGAAGGTTAAGCTTACGAAATTCCTCGTAGAAGTGGTTGCCCTTGTTGTAACATCAAGTTGTTACAATAAGACTTACGACTTAGTGCGTCGGCCATGACATTGGCCTTCCCAGGGGTGTAAGTGATTCCTAAGTCGTAATCTGTGAGCAACTCAACCAAACGTCTTTGCCTGAGATTTAGATCCAGTTGGTTGAAGATGTATTTCAGACTTTGGTGATCAGTGAAGATTTCACAGCGATTACCAAGAAGGTAATGTCGCCATGTTTTGAGTGCGTGGACTACAGCTGCAAGCTCTAGATCCCACTACTAGGAAAAGGGCTATAGATGGAATTGATACTAATGGCGCACCAGACAAGTAGTGCGCCATTAGTATATAGTAATGGCGCACCAGCAACAGATACGCCATTAGAGTTCGAACTACTAATGGCGCACCTTGCCCAGAGTGCGCCATTAGTATCAAGAAGTTTTTTTTTTTTTGAACTAGCGCGCCTGTCCAAACATACTAATGGCGCATCCAGACAAAGTGCGCCATTACTAGTTGTAACTAGTAATTGCGCACCAGTAGTAAAGTGCGCCATTAATGCTCTTTTTTTTATGATATTTTTTATTCTTTTTTTTTACAAAACTACTAATGGCGCACTGTCCCAGAGTGCGCCATTAATAGTTTAAACTAGTAATGGCGCACTACGTCACAGTGCACCATTAGTATGTTTTTTTTGCAAAACTTGTAATGGCGCACCCACTATAAATGCGCCATTAGTAACCTTGATTACTAATGGCGCATTTATAGTTGGTGCGCCATTAGTAAGCGGGCAGCAACAAGATATTTTGGACAGCCTCTCTACCACACTCACTCCCCCCCCCCACTTCTTCATTCTCTCCACCTCCTCTCCTCTCGGGCCCCTCCTCTTTTTCACCTCATTTCCACCATATATTCATTCAAATTAAGTGGTTAAATTACCTTGTTTTGATAGGTAAGTAAGGGGGGAAGCTATATTTATGTTGTTCTCCATACAACAATGTGCACATGCACTTTTTATGGCCTAGCTAGATCTATGTATGTTTGTGGTGTTGCATAGGTTTGTTGTGTTGCATATGTGTTTGTGTTTGGAGGTGTACCAGTATTTGAAATGCGATAGTTGCCAATATTTTCCCGGAATGTTGGTTCATTTCCGTTTCGGTGAGAATTTTGGCATTAAGCATTCATTTTTGTCCTATTTCTAGGGAAAGTCATGGCAAATTTTTTCTTGGTTCTAGAATATCGTTTTGCTCTACCCCGCAGGCGACCATGGTGCGCACAATGACCGAAGGCATCGTGAATAGGTTTTTGAGGTCCGCGAAGGCCGAGATGCTTCAAAAGAACGAGACGGAGATAAGATGTCCGTGTCGAAGATGCAAGCTGAAGAGCCTTATTGCGGACCCGGATTCCGGGCAGGTGCGGGACCACCTGCTCTTGCGTGGTTTCATGGATGGCTATCGGTGGCAAGGTGATGAAGATGACTACGAAGTCGTCCATGGGGGCCGGGCAAGAAATGAGGAAGGGCAGCAAGACAACCACCGCGGCTCGTGCGGGCGAGAAGATGAAGAATCCCCAGGAGATGATCACGACGGTGATGCAGTACATAGTCATCATGTAGAAGATGCAGGACATGATGATGAGGAAGATGCCAGAGCAGACGACGGGCATGATCATGAAGATGATGATGCCGGCGGAGCAGACGACGCTGAACCATCGATGGGCTGGGTGCAGGACCCTCATATTCAAGAGCTGCTTCTCAAGCAGACCGATAACGCAAGAGCTGCCGCCCGAGAGAAAGCCAAGATGGATCAACTTGAGTTAGACGCGGTTACTCCATTGTATGAAGGATGCAGGCCCGAGGATACCCGCCTGAAAGTAACGCTCATGGCTCTAGAGATGAAGGTAAAACACAAAATGACCGACGCATGCTTCGACGAGAACATGTCATTCTGGCACGAACGTCTTCCCATGGGGAACAAGTGCCCCACCAGTTTGGAGGAGGCGAAGAAAATCGTGTGTCCTCTGGATTTACCGCACGTGAAATACCATGTGTGCATGAACAATTGCATCATTTATCGGGACGAGCACGCGGAGTCTACCATATATATGTCCGGTGTGCGGCGTCACACGATACAAGAAGAGGAAGAAAGCTCCTCGAAAAGTGGTGTGGTACTTTCCGATCACTCCTCGTCTGCAGCGGTATTTCGCGGACCCTAAGGTAGCAAAGCTCCTGCGTTGGCACGCGGATAGGGAGGAGAAGAAGCGAGAAGATGACGCAAATGATCCGGAGATAGATAAAAAAGACAAGATGCTGAGTCACCCTAAGGATGCGAGCCAGTGGCAAGCGTTGAACTTCGAAGACCTAGAATTTGGGAACGGTCCAAGGAACATCGTGCTGGGCACGAGCACCGATGGAGTCAACCCGTTTGGCAGCTAGAGAAGCACACATAACACCTGGCCTGTGTTTGTGTGGATGTACAACCTTCCCCCCTGGTTGTGCATGAAGAGGAAGTACATTCACATGAGTATGCTAATTGAAGGACCGAAACAACCAGGGAACGACATCAATCTGTATCTGGGGCTGCTGAAAGAGGAGCTAGACACGCTGTGGAAAACGCAAGCCAATACGTGGGACGCCACAAAGAAAGAATATTTCCCTATGAGAGTCGCGCTGCTCACGACGGTGCACAACTATCTCGGTTACGGATATGTCGCGGGGCAGGTGGTCCACGGATTTTCTGGATGCGTCAGGTGCATGGATGACACAACGTATCGCCAGCTAGATAGAGATCCCGAGTCTTCGAAAACCGTGTTCATGGGACATCGAAGGTGGCTTCGCGACGATGACCTGTGGAGAAAACGCAAGGATCTGTTCGATGGTGAAACCGAACCCCGAGGACGCCCGCGTACGAGGAGCGGCGAGGAAATAGACGAGCTGTTGAAAAATTGGAAAGATTGCCCACTGCCGGGAAAGAAGCAAAAGGCGCCAGAGCCGGGAAAGAAGCGAAAGGCGCCAGAGCCGCTGCTGAAGGTATGGAAAACAAGGTCTGTTTTCTGGGACTTGCCGTACTGGAAGATCCACCGTGTGCCTCACAGCCTTGATGTAATGCATATGACAAAGAACGTGTGCGAGAGTCTGCTTGGTACCCTGCTCAACATGCTAGAGAGGACCAAAGATGGGCCGAAAGCAAGGGCAGACTTGAAATCAATGGGCATCAGGCAGGAGCTTCACGCTATATATGATGATCATGATGATGATGATGATGATGATGAGGCGAAGCAGGACACGGAAAGTTGTCGCAAAGGCAAAAAGGCCAAGAATACCGGAAATGACTACCCTCCCGCGTGCTTCACTCTAAGTCAGGAGGAGATTGAGCAGTTTTTCACCTGCCTCGTAGGAGTACAACTTCCTTACGGTTACGCGGGGAAGATAAGCAGATACCTAGACCGGGGGAAGCTGAAGTTCAGCGGGATGAAGTCTCACGACTGTCACGTGCTGATGACGCAGATACTTCCAGTTGCAATCCATGGTATCATGGACGCGCACGTCCGTGAAACCCTATTTGGCCTATGCAACTTTTTCGACGTCATCTCTCGGAAGTCTGTTGGCGTGAGGCAACTCAGAAGGCTACAGGAAGAGATCGTGGTGAAACTATGCGAGCTTGAGATGTACTTCCCGCCCGCATTCTGCGACGTTATGGTGCATCTGCTGGTTCATATCGTGGACGATATCATCCAACTCGGGCCGACGTTCCTGCACAGCATGATGCCGTTCGAAAGGATGAATGGTGTCATCAAAGGATACGTTCGCAACATGTCACGTCCAGAGGGAAGCATAGCCAGGGGCTTTCTGACCGAAGAGTGCATCTCGTACTGCACGAATTATCTAGGCATCGAGAACCCCGTTGGTCTGCCCATCAACAGGCACCTCGGCAGGCTCGCTGGATCGGGTCACCGTGAGGGTCGCCGCGAAATGCATGTCGACTTCGAGGGTCGACTCGCCGACTTTGAAAGAGCAAACCTAGTCGCGCTACAACACATAGACGTGGTCGATCCTTGGGTGGTTCAGTACAAAACCTTTATTGAGAAGACATACAATGACAGAGGCCAACAGAGGACGGACGGAGATATAATCAAAGAGCACAACTCATGTTTCACGCTTTGGTTCAAGCAGAAGCTTCTGTCGTACCCTTTACATGATGATTCTTCCACGGAAGAACAACTCATATTCGCCTTGTCACAGGGCACCGAGCACAACCTGATGACCTATGAGGCGTACGATATCAACGGCTACACATTCTACACCGAGGCCAAGGACATGAAGAGCGATGGTTATCAGAACTCCGGGGTAACGATGGAATCCTACACCGGTAATGACAAGGACAGATACTACGGAAGGATCGAGGAGATCTGGGAGCTGAGCTACGCTGGAGAGAAGGTCCCGATGTTCCGTGTCAGATGGGCCAAGAGCGTCCTAAAAGAAGACCGGTATTTCACCACCATGGTTATACCCGAAGCCAAATCCAAGACCGCGGGCGCAAACGTCACCGCGAAAAATGAGCCATGGGTACTGGCTTCCCAAGTTGACCAATGCTTCTTCATTACCGATCCGTCAAAGCCTAGTCGTGTTGTCGTGAGGAGAGGCAAAAGGAAGATCATCGGAATGGATGGAGTAGCCAATGAGCAAGACTTCGACAAGTACAGCGACCCGAGGATCGAACATGACGACGATGATGAAGTAGCAGCTTACACCACAAGAAGAAGCAGGACCACCCTACCTAAAGGACGTCCGTTCCACAGAAGAACTCCATTTGCGAAAAAGAAGGGCAAGAAGATTGTGAACAGATAGCTAGCTAAGATCGATTGTATTTAAATCGTACCCTTCATTTCTCGATTGTATTTCATGGGCACTTTTTGAACTATCATGAATATTTTTAAATTTCATGGACACTCGATCTCGACCCCCCCTCCATCTCGATCGCTATCCCACCTCGCCAGATCCGGTCCCCCTCGCCGCCGAGCACCCCCCGGTCCACCGGCCGCCGCCGCCGACCCCACGCACCCTCGATTCCCCTACTCAACCGCTGCCTCGGTGTCGACAAGCCCTAAATGATGAGACCATAATCTTGTTCCTTGACAATAACCAACTTTTTGACCAAACTTTGTTCCTATTTAGAGAGAAACATGGCCAACAACGATGAGGCCGGCGGTTCAGGCGGAAGGCATTCTGGGAGCTGTCCCAGGAGATGGAGGAACAACCTCACTTGTATGAGGACGCCGCCTTCCCCACCGATCCTGAGACCACTGATGGTACCGCGGAGGATGACCCCACTGATGCCAGCACTGATGGTGCCGCCGAGAATGCCACCACTGATGATGGCGGCGCACGCACAGATGGCAGCCAACCGAAGAGGCAACGGAAGGACCGGCACCCGACCGTGCTCCGCACCCTCAAGGAGGAAGTTACTGAAGTGGACTCTGACGGGAATCCAACGGCGCCCGAACGAATAGTCAAGGGGTACTCGATTCAGCTCGGGTGCATTCTCCGGAGCACCGTCTCGATCAACAGCGAGAACCTGAGGCATCCTGACAACGGGAATTACCGCAACCTCCTCTTCACGAAGCTGCACGAACGATACAAGTTCCCCGCTCAATTTGATAACACAAGCCTCAAAGGGAATAAAGTGAACAATGCTGCCCTCACGAAGATGAGCAAGGCCCTGTCTACTTGGAAAACCAATGTGAAGAGAATGATCGAGAAAGGTGAGAGTTATGAGACGATCAAGGAGAAACATCCTTCGATCACCGAAGATGACTACAACGACTTCAAGATCAATTGCTCGAGCGTCGCACACTCCGAATCAAGTCAGTGGGGGGAAGAAATGCGGCAGCTCAACTTAGGGGAACACACACTCGGTCCCGGCGGTTACAGAGTGGCGGAGCCTATATGGTACAAGGAGGAGGTGGACCGTGCCGAGCAAGGCCTACCGCCCCTCTTCGATAAATACGGTGACAAGCAGACCAGGAACTTTATCAGGGCCCGGTACAAGAAGGACCCGAAAACAAAGGAGCTGACCACGGATCCGAAGACCAGGGCGCTTGAGGCTGTTCTGGTAAGGAATACACCCCCGCGTAATTAGCTCCATATGGTTGCATTCTAATTAATGAAGCCAAATTTCTAAATGATTCACATTCCTTCCGCAGGCGACTGAAAGCAGTAGCGCGGGGTCGACTAAGAGCGGCCCTTGGGATACGACTCTAAATAGGGCGTTGAATGTAATGAAGAACAAGGATAAGCTCGAGAAGCCGACGTCAGCTGGTCGTCTGGCCGGCAAAGGCTTGTCGACAAAATGGTCGTCATACTATAACGCTGGTGGGCGAAAGGAGAAAAAGACCAGCTCGGAAAGCCAGGCGCACGAGGTTCAAGAACTCAAGGCACAGGTGGCGCGGATTCCGGAGATTGTCCAAGAGCAAGTGCAACAACAGCTCGGAGCGACGATCACCGCCATTGTGCCTAGCTTGATCGAGGGGTTGCAGGCGTGGATTGCTAGCGGCCAACAGGGGCCGCCCCGGATTCCCAGCTTCACGGCCAGCAACTCGCAGAACGCGATGGCGGGGCCATTGGTGTCTTCGGCGGAGGCGGCATTGGTGTCTCCGACGCCGGCATGGGAGCTTAATGCACCCGTGTGTACGCCGGCCGGCACCTCTGCAGCAAGCGGCCCCTCCGTCAACTGCATGCCCGCCGTTGGCGGTGCCTCGACATTAGCCGAGCTCGACGCCATCATCACGGTAACTAATTAAGCCTCTTTCGGACGAGGACTTCATCTCCTTGCCTTTGACTGGGCATCCCTGACGCCCTACATGTTTTCGCAGGGCGCCGCCGACGTTCCGTGCACTCTCCTACACTTCGTGAACAACGAGTTGGTCGATGTCGCCAAGGGCAAAATCGTTCAACCGGGCCAGCCCTTGTTCCACGGTACCCAGATGCCACCCAACTTGTTTAGGGTTCAACTGGTTCGGGTGCTGCCAGGCTGCGACGAGGTGTTACCTCCGATTCGACCCGTCGGGGCCGACGATGATGACATCATGACCCTCAGCGCCTGCCTGAGCTGGCCCCTGCTTTGGCCGAAGAGCTATATTCGTTTGGGGGCGGGGGAAACCACACCAAAGACAACACCGCCAGTCGTGCCGGCGCCAAGTCGTCCCCATGGCAAGTCCGCCGCAACGGTGCCGGACATCCCTATGCCACTGGATCCAAACATGCATATGGCACAGGATCAGAACGACGACGACGACGATACATTTGCCAACGTCGATCAGTACTTTGCCGATCATGGGTACGGTGACGACTTCATGGGGCCTCCTTCTCAAGAACCCAACCCAACAAAAGACGTGCGCAATCAAGCCGGTACCGCGGAGAAGCCAAGTTGCAACAGGCGTCGTCTGCCGTTCAACTCTCAGGAGACGCCTCCAGCTGCTGACTTCCCCGAGGCTCAGATAGGCGAGGTGCGAAATATGATCAGCCCCAACACACTAAAGAAGGCGGTCTCTGAGTAGAACTCGGTCCCAATTCAGGAGATCAAGAAGAAGGCACGCAAAAGAAAAACTAACAAGGGTGTGAGCCAGCCGGCACCGAGTACGATCCGTGCTCAGGACGGGCCACCTTCACCTGAGGATGTAATGAGGAGGGTGCATGTGGCGGGTAGGCCGATGCTACCGAAAAATATGCTCGATGCTGCAACCGGTGCTATGCGGAGTCTGCATGACAGTGTTCTTTCTTTGGAGAAGCGGCGTCTCAGAGAGAAGGATGTGGCATACCCGGTTTTCGCGGCCAAGGTGCCGAAGGGCAAGGGCTTTGTGGATAACTCCATCGGGGGTACGATCGTCCTGCGGTTTGATGACATCCACGCTATGTTGAACCTTCATCCGCTACACTACACCTTCGTTCGGCTATTTTCGCTGAGTATGGAGATGCGGATCATTCGCGACAAGACCCCGGACATCGTGATAGTCGACCCCTTCTACATGCGTGCCAAGATCTTGGGCAGCGCTGGGGACCGGCAAGTCGCGAGTTCTTACCTCGAAGGCGTCATTCTGGCAAACCGAGATAAGGATAACTTCCTCGTTCCTTATTTTCCCAAGTCAGTCCTCCGCCTCAACCGCCCCGTAACATATGAATTCTTAGATTTCGATCGTTCTTCTTTTAACATTCCGTGTTTTCTGCAGTGACACACAGTGCACGCTCATCCTACTAAGCCCCAAATATTCCATGGCCACGTATTTCGACCCGGACCGTCAGTCGGCTGTAGACTACACAAATGTCAAGAAGGTTCTTGATGATGTTCTCGCTGGCTAAGCCAAATCTGGAGGCACCTTCACCAGGACAACTCGTAAGTACGGCAAGCACGTGTTCTCCCACAACACGACGTTCTGCTGCGTCAAGCAGCCGCCTGGCGGTCAGAAGGGTGCCTACTACACCATCCATCACATGCGGGCGATCGTACGGGACCATCATCAACTTCTGCTACCGAGTAAGCTCAAAGATTGGGCCGCGCGCGTGTCGGCAATCCAGGACGCGGACATCAGACAAGATTTCTTTCGCATCCAGTCGGAGTTTGCGGAAATCATCCATCAAGATGTCCTTCGTACCTCGGGGCAGTTCTACCTCAGAAATCAATCGTCGAACAGTGACATCGACACAATGCTACAAATGCAGGCTGACAACGCCCGTGATTTCATGACTCCCACGATAGACGGCGGCTTCATCCACGCTCCGGTGCATTGAGTCGAGTCGAAAGCAGTGATGCTGTGTCTAGTTCTGAAACATCGATTGGCTCATGTTGTAATTAAACTTTAATAAACTTGTAGTATGTCTCTGTGGTTTCGAGAGTCGTTCAACTTAGATGTAATCGATGCTATTAATGTCTTGCTTTTCTCTTTCGATCGTTCTGTTGCATACTTATATATTGCTTATGAATTGTCTGTGAATTGGTACTAACGTTTCGTTTGGCTAGTGCATATATAGCGATGCCGTCGTATGTCGTGTACAAGGGTAAGGTTCCCGGAGTCTACGACGACTGGGAGGAGTGTCGGAGACAGGTTCACCGATTCAGCGGTAACAGTTACAAAGGGTACACCACTAGGGCCGAGGCCGAATCTAGATACGCCCGCTATCTAGCGGGAGAGGGGAGGGAGCGTTGGAGGAACCGGATGAAATCGAGTTTCATCGTGATGATGCTCATTGTGACGACCGCAGCTCTCTTCTATGTGATGGTAGTTTAGATGATCGATATCGACTTGTAATGTGAAGACAAACTCGCTACTTGCGGTCTCGAGACTTGTAATATATTGTTCTATCTTTGTTCAGTCTTTTCAATTCGGAGACTAATATGATGAATTGTATTCGGAGACTAATATGATGAATAGTATTCAGAGACTAATCTTCTATTGTATTCGATGAATGTGTTGTTGATGTGTGCTGTCTATATTCTGTGCAATTATACATTTTGTAATCTGTGCAAAAAAACAGAAAAATAATATTAAAAAAACCTAATATTCATACTAATGGCGCACTGATGCGCCATTAGTATGCCAAAGCATACTAATGGCGCATTACCAGCCAGTGCGCCATTATTATGCGGACATTACTAATGGCGCATCCTGCCTGAGTGCGCCATTACTAATGGCGCATCCTGCCTGAGTGCGCCATTAGTATGCCAAAGCACCTGGGTACACATGGCCCCTGGGAGGCATACTAATGGCGCACTACTGTGCACACTAATGGCGCATCTGCGATGCGCCATTAGTATACCAAATACTAATGGCGCACCAGAGGTGCGCCATTAGTATCAAATACTAATGGCGTGCTAGTAATGGTGCACCACTAATGCGCCATTAATGGCCAAATTAGGTGCGCCATTAATAGGCCTTTTCCTAGTAGTGTCATGTGTAGGATAGTTATCCTCATGTGGACGCAACTGTCGAGATGCGTATGCAATCACTTGGCGATCTTGCATGAGTATGCAACCTAGTCCTTGTCGCGAGGCGTCGCAGTAGATAATAAAATCCTTGGAAAAGTCTGGTGGTACCAGTACGGGTGCAGATGTCAGGCGTCTTTTCAGTTCCTGAAAGCTGGACTCACACTGTGGGGTCCACTCAAACTTTTTATCTTTCTTGAGGAGTTTAGTTAGAGGTTTAGCAACCTTGGAGAAATACTCGACGAAGCGTCGGCAATAGCTCGCTAAGCCAAGGAAACTCCTAACTTGCTTGACCGATTCAGGGGGAGTCCAATCAAGGACGGCTTGAACTCGCTCGGGATTGACAGCAATACCCTTGCCAGAGATCACATGACCTAAATAGGTCACTTCCGGCAACCAGAATTCACATTTAGAGAATTTGGCATAAAGGCGGTGCTCTCGAAGTTTCGTCAATACCAGCCTTAGATGCTCGGCATGATCTTTCTTGTTCTTGGAGTAGATGAGTATATCATCGAGGTATACCACGACGAATTTATCCAAATACTCCATGAATAAAGAATTCATTAGCCGGGAGAAGGTGGCTGGGGCATTGGTTAACCCGAAGGACATGATGGTGTACTCGTATTGGCCATAACGAGTAACAAAAGCCGTTTTAGGAATGTCCCCGTTCTTGATCTTGATTTGATGGTAGCCCAACCTCAAATCCATTTTGGAAAAGACTGAGGATCCAGCGAGCTGATCATACAGGTCGTTGATCCTGGGGAGCGGATACTTGTTCTTTATGGTGACCAAATTGACAGGTCGGTAATCTACAACCATCCGTTCCGTTCCATCCTTCTTCTTGACGAAGAGGACAGACAAGCCCAAGGGGAAGAACTAGGACGGATGAAACCCTTTTTCAAGGACTCATCGAGTTGTTTCTTAAGCTCAGCTAATTCTAGGGGTGCCATCTTATAAGGTCTCCTAGAGATTGGCACAGTTCCAGGGATAAGATCTATCACGAACTCGACATCTCTGTCAGGTGGAACTCCTGGCAGTTCTTCTGGAAAGACATCCGGAAAGTCACGGACTACCGGGATATCTTCGAGTTCTGGTAGAGGGCTGGCATTAAGAGAGTAGAGCTGACGCTCAGCCATTCGGGTCAAGACATTGACTATCTTGCCGGATGGATGTGTAAGCTGAACGGTCCTAGTATAGCAATCAATCTTGGCGTAATGAGTTGTCATCCAATCCATACCCAAGATGATGTTTATGTCCGAGGACTTGAGAGCGATTAGTGATGCAAGGAAAACAAGTCTATCGACAAGAATTTCATTTCCATGGCTTACCCTAGAGGTTTGCCACTTTGAACCAGGAGTTTGAATAACCATGGAAGTAGGCATGTCACAAAAAGTCATGTTGTGCATTCGGGCATAACTCTCAGATATGAACGAATGGGATGCTCCAGTATCGAAAAGAACAGATGCCGGATGGCAGTTAACGAGAAGCGTACGAAGGACGACGTTAGGATCCTCATAAGCTTCCTCAGCAGAGACATAGTTGACATGTCCACGTGCAGTGGGGATTGGCTTGACATAATTCACCTTGCCGGTTGGCTTACCACGGCCAACGAGTTTTCCTGGTTGGTTCTAGGGACATTCACGCATGTAGTGCCCCGGTTCTCCACACTTGAAGCATGTCACAGTGCCAGTGTGTGGAGCAAAATTGGTAGGTGGTCCTCCATAAGTGTTGGCAGGTGCATACTGTTGAGTTGGGCGAGGCGCCTCATAGGATGGCCTCGGTGTGTACTTGGGTGGCAGAGCAGTGTTAGGAACCCACACACGGCGCTTGTGAGAGCCAGAGCCGGATGAGGAACCGAAGTCACGTGGATGCTTGCGTGTGGCTTCGAAATCAGTCTGGCCCGTCTCAGCACTGATGGCCTTGTTCACCAACTTCTGGAAGGAAGTGCACTCGTGCAGACGTAGATCTCGGCGGAGTTCAGGGCTGAGTCCCTTGCGGAACCTCGCCTGTTTCTTGGCATCGGTGGATACTTCCTCAGGTGCATAGCGTGCCAAGTTGCCAAACTTGCGACTATAGCCATCCACAGTTAACCGTCCCTGGGTGAAATTGGAGAATTCCTCCCGCTTGCGATCCATAAGACCTTCTGGAATGTCATGTTCACGGAATGCCTCACTGAACTCAACCCAAGTAGTGATTTGGCCAGCAGGACGCATAGCCTCAAAGTTTTCCCACCATAGACTGGCAGGGCCCTCAAGATGGTAGGCGGCGTAGATAACCTTATCAGCTTCGGCCACACGGGCAGAGTGTAGCTTGTGGGTGATACTACGAAGCCAATCATCCGCATCCAGAGGTTCAGTGGAGTGATGGAACTTCGGTGGGCACATCTTGATAAAGTCATTGATTGACACCACGTCATTCCTCTGACGAAACCCAGTGTTCTGCTCTATGCGTTCCAGCAGACGGTTGGTCTCTCTCTTGTTCCGTTCTGCCTCGAGCATAACTTCAGCCAAGGAGGGTGGCTGGGGCAGATTCTCATCTCTAGCCCCACTAGCCTCACCCTGCTCCTGAGCAACAGGAGTGCTGCGAGTGTTGACCATCCTAGGAAAACAAAACAACGGTTTAGACAAGGATGGCAAAAACTTGAAAAAGGAGTGCAGAATGTAATGGATGACACAGAATGTAGAGATGTTCATCCGTACGACATGGTAATATAGAAACTGCCATATATACACCAGTGGTCATACACACCATACATAGTTTAGTACAAGCCAAGGCTAAAGTACAACTGCGGTGAAAGACGATACATCCCATCAGATGCATTCCAAGCTCCTATACATTATTTAACTACACCTCCGAAACTCAGTACTAGCTAAGTCATATTCCACAAGACGCGCAGGACTGTGGAAATACAACTACTACAATATTACTACTGCCACGGTCTAGCTCAGACATTCCCGTAGTAATCTTCGTAAAGATTACCACCGTAGCCCGGAAGTGGAACAGATGGATCTTGAAACTCTCGATCACTCGAAGGCTGTGGACCATAGGGACATGGATGTGGCCTCGGGCCTGATGCTGGTGGTAACCGACGCCCACGTGGAGGCGTAATACCCCCAACGTCACGCCAATCCATAGGATCAGGCAGACAAGTCCGCACGGGGTACAAATCCCGCATATCCAGATATCCGGTGTGCACAGCAGGTGCAAGCCGTGTCAAAGTAGTCCAGTGGCCGGCTTGACTGTTATACAGCTCCATTCGGAGGGCACGGACCTCACGGTCCCTATCCTCCAGCATCTGAATAGTAGTCTAAAGCAGTGGCTCTTCATGAGCAGCATCAGTATACAGACCAGTGTAGTAGCCTTCCTCTCCGGGAAGTGAGGCTGGCATGTAACAGAACTCAGTGTTCAGCAACAGGGCATGCCTAGCCCGGAGAATGGTCATCATCGAATAGGCGGCATCCTGCACTGCCATCTCGATAGTAACCCCGAGTCCATAAGACCAATTGATGGGGTCGTTAGCTCCGGGATATGAGGGGTATATCCGGACTGTGCAGAAATATTGACTCTGATTAAAATCCCGGTATTGTTCCTTCACGGTGTACTCAGGATACCAGCGGTAACCGGTCTCAGTCAGCACACGGACTAGCATGGCCGTGTGACCGGGCACATTAATGCACCGAGTCAAATGAACCACTTGGTGAGGTGTGCGGCCAGACATCTGAAACACGAAGTAATGCAAAGGCATTAGTGTTTCTGTAAGAAATCGGGCAGCATAACAACTGTAAATGCTCAAAAGAAGATTTGAGACATCATACAAATGATAGCATAGCCACTCAACAATATCATATCAAGGTTCTGGGTCCAACAAATCATCATACTAAAAGGGTAGAACTGAACTGAGGCTTGAAACCAACAATCCTAAGAGTCTACGGATTAGTAACACGTGAACCTAGTAAGGATAAGAGGCCTAGTCCTAAAACCCCGTGGAAAGAATAGACTGACTCAGATCAGAAGGGCATAAGGTAAAGGAGTAAAAAGAGCCTTACGTTCCCTTCCACAATCAATTCCCCTACGTATAGCTAAGAATTTTTCTAGACTCAACATCGACCAGTTTGGCTTGAGAAACCTACAGGCAGTCCGGCTCTGATGCCAACGCTGTCGGGACCCCGATCCTAAGTCACACCGATCTAGCTGTAACATGTCATGTCACTTTGTGGCCTCACACACGATATCCCCACGGGTGCCACCTTACCTGGCCCGGGACCGTTTGCGCATTTTCGCACACGTATATGACAGTGTCGCTAGCTTCCATATGACAGAGAACCCGGGCCGACATGGCTAGTTATAAACCAAAAGTGGCACTAAATTAGAGAGACAGGCATCCATGACCCAGCAACGAACGTGTCGGTCATCAATGTATGAACCCAAGTCGTAGCAAGCTACATGGACTTAAAGGAACAACGCGTGACATTTCCCCTAAGGGACAGACACATGAACGAAGAAGGACACATGCCGGCCAGCCTACATGTTCTGAGCAGTAGCAAGCTACCAAGGCTCTTTGGAAGCACTAGGAGGCGTTTCCCTGTAAGATAGGCTACCAAAGGAAAACAACTAGGTGTCGGATCCCACACATACGAAGAATTTCAATCATACACACAATATGCTCAATATGTGCAAATACAACATTGCATCACTATAGAACTCTATGACTCAAATTACTTTATTTAAGAGGCTCCAAGAGCCATACATAACATATCCATACAGGTAGGGGTCACATGACCCAACACTCAAGTCATACAGTCATACAAGCACAAGCGAAAGCTACATGTCTGAGTACAGACAACTTAGAAATAAAACAGGCTTGGCGTAGCCTGACTATCTACAAGGCCCTCCACAAGCTCCAGATCTCCATCTGGGTAGCAAGCTACTCATCGACATCAACGTCTATGTAGAACCCATCAGAAGGGGCAGGGTTCTCCTCTGCAACAGTTATTAAGCAAACATGAGTACAATGGTACTCAGCAAGTCTTACAACAGAACCTATCATACATGCAACATTATCAACATGGGGTAGTGGAGTTCATAGCAGAAAGCCAGCTTTGACTCTTGGCTAACCTATACTACAACTCTCAACAGATTGCAAGATATTACTACGTACACGAGTCCTCTACTCACCACAACAATACACCACCGAGGATCCTCTTCCGTCATTCCACGGAAGGGCCATCCACGGCACTCACACTTGTCTTGAGGTTTTTAGTAGTATCCATCAACTTGTCTATGAACTGTAAGAGTAACCAAGTAGTCCGTACCGCGAACAACGGCTATTCGAATAGATTGGTAGCCCTGCAGGGGTGTACTTCTTCACACACGCTTCCACCACTTATCGCCGTTTACTCGACATGTACTCGGCAACCTTCAAGCGGAAGCCCAGCGAGGGTCTCGGCCACGACCTGACTAACTACACAAAATCTCTCGTCCAGGTTTATCGCCTATTTGGGTTCCATCCGTGGGGAGATCCGGCCGGGGTGTCGCTCACGGCCCCAAACGATGTGTACAGGGTTCCCGAGTCACCAAACGGGCAACCGGTACACCGTGCCACGTACCTGTCGCATCACAGCCCACCCCGAGGGTCAGCGCTATGCACGACCACTAGTAAACTACAAACACCAGAAACTAGTTGCAACTCCTGGACAGAGATCGAGGGTAATTAATAAGCCGAGAGGGTCCATTGGTTTCGGGCCCAATGCATGGTAGTAGCTGGAACTTGAACCACACATACAGATCTCGGGTCCTATGAACGGTTCCAATGAAACAATCCACCACGTACTCCTACATGGCCTTTCATCGATACCTTTACCAAACATGTTCCACACTTCCTTCTCTTTACCGGTATGATCATTTCACTCTGATCCATCACCCAGATGAACCAGACCTGACACAACTCTAAGCATAGCAGGCAACATTACAAATATCATGGTGGATCACACATCACATGGATCAATCAACTCCTACACATGCTAGTGAGTTTCAACTATTTACTGTGGCAATGACAGGTCATGCAAGGGAATAGGGTTCAACTACCGCAACAAGTAGCAGTTCACACGTTGTTGCCTTAATGCAGTAAAAGAGAGCAGGAGCGAGAAGATGGGTTTGTATCCAAATGATCAATGATTGCTTGCCTGACAGAGTGGTTGTCGGATACTGCTCTTCAGCTGGATACGCAGAAGTATCCTCGGGAGCAGGACCTAACACAGAGAATATCAGGGATACAATCAATAAACAAACAAATGCAACAATATGATGCATGCTCATGATATGGCAAGATGCATGTGTTTTGAGCTAATGCAACTATAACCAAAAGGGTTTGAGCCCATTTGAATCAAAGATTCAAATTGAAACCCAAACTATTATTTATTTAAGTGCATTAACTTGTTTTAATGTAAACAGCAAGGTTAACTTGCTCAAACATGCATGAAACCAGTGCCATTGGAAAGATTGGATTTTTCTGATCAATTTTTATATATAAATCTTTTCCATCTAAGCTACTGTTGAATTTATATGGTTTTTTTGAAGTTTAAAGCATTTTCTGGAATTTCCTGAATTATTTTTAATCTAATAATCCCAGAAAATCCTTTACTGCGTCAGCATGACATCATGCCGATGTCAGCAAGTCAACAGGGCGCCCAGGTCAAACCTGACCAGTGGGTCCCTCATGTCAGTGTCTCTCAGTACTAACTAAAAGAGCTTAACACTATTTTAACAATTAGCAGGGGCTTGGCCCCACATGTTTGTGACTCTCTAAACTAATGACAGAAATTAGTGTTTAAATTAAAACCTAAACTGAAGTTAGTCAACGGTCGGCCCCACATGTCAGCGACACAGGGGGGAGTCCAGGCGTGGTCAAACAGGTCAAACCCACTGGCGGCTCGACGCCGGCGAGGCCAAACGCGGCGGCGGTGGTCGGGTTTTGCCTACAGGCCATCGTTTGAGTCACGGTTGGGCTCTACGGCGAGCTGGGGCTCGTGGGCATCTAGTGGAGGCGACGGTAGGTACTGGGGTGGCCGGAATCATCGGCGGCGAGCTCGAAGGCGGCGGCCGGAATTCGGGCGTCGGTGAAAACGACGTTACAGCGCACGGCAGGAGTAGCGGTTGGTTGCTACGGGTCCGTGGTGATGCGCTGAGTGCGGTAATGCACTCGGACGCGAGCGGCAGCCGCTGTGGCCGCGGTGACGAGCGCTCGGCTCTGGTGGCTGGTGCTGCTAGGGAACAAGATAGGCGACGGGGCATAGGGGAAACGAAACCGGGGCTCACCGCGGTTCTTCTGGTACTGCTGGCGAGGCAGGGGAGGCATGGGGTCCGGCAAATTTGTCGAAGGCGTCTGGCGGCCATGCGGAGAAGTCGAGTTCGAAGACGAAGCGTCAAGGCGCCCGGGGTGCTGTGGTTCGGCGTAGAGAAGCACGACAGCAAGGCGGAGCTCGGGGGCTCGTCGGAGAAGCGAGGGGGACTCGGTGGACGCGGCGGCAGCGACGATCTCCGCTCGGGCGATGCAAGGGAGAGAACCAGGAGAGGGGAGGGAGAGAGGGGAACGGTCGAGGGGGTCGAGGGGTCTGCGTGGCGTCGTCCTGTTTCATCCAGCGGGTCGAGGAGGCCAGCCAGGCAGGCAGGAGGCGGCCGGCGCGTCGGCGGCGCTCGCCACCGAGCAGCTTCATGCGCTGGTGCGGCGAAGAAGACGGGGATGCCCCTGGTGGGCTGGGCCGGCTGGGCCAGACAGGTAAGTGGGCTTAGGTGAGTTTGCTTCTGCCTTTTATTTTCTATTTACCTTCTGTTTCATTTCTTTTGCAACTTTGTGGAATTAATAAAAATGCCAGAACATTTTTATAGCTCATAAAACTAGTCATGCCCACTATATATAATATGAACAACATGGAACATTTTAGTTTATGATTATTTGGGCACATAAAATATTTTATAGCATTTAAATGCCCAAATGCAAATACCATATGATTTAATCCAGAGAACTTAGATGTCCTAGAAAATTGTGCACCATTTTTGGCAGAGGTTTAAGACCAAGGCAGAAATGATGAACATTTTTGAAGGGCACTTTGGGTACATTGGAAAAGATTTTATTAAACCCTAGTTGTTAGAAGAGGGGTGCTGGGGTTTCTGTCATTCCCATTTCAAGTGTCTTTGAAGAGTAAACATGATGCACACTCTAGCTAGTCCTAATGCAAGCACTGACTAGGGATGTGACATATTCTTGGTAGACCTTTCCTTAGAATGATTGGTGCAATTATTGATATGAAGGAAGGAAATATTAGATTCCAATTTCCATTAAGGAAAGGCATTGAACACTTTCCTAGAAATAAAATCAAATTACCATATGAATCTATCATGAGAGCTACTTATGAATTGCCTTCCAAAGATGGCAATACCTACATCTATCTTGTATTGTGCCTAGCTAGGGGCGTAAAACGATAGCGCTTGTTGGAAGGCAACCCAATTTTATATTTTTTGTTTTTCTTGCTGTTAGGGAATAAATATTGCATCTAGCCTCTATTTAGATGTGGTTTCATGTTTTGTTTAGTGTTTGTGCCAAGTAGAACCTTTGGGAAGATGTGTGTGAAGTTTATGCGATCTTGCTGTGAAAAACGGAATCATTAGTGCTCCCTAGATTGCTCGTCAGATTTTTATGGAGCGTGCTATTTAGTTGATTCTTTTTGCAGATGATTAATAGACAAATTCTTAACATTTACCAATTTATTTTTAATTTTTCGGAGTTACAGAAGTATGCGAAACCTGCAGATTACTACAGACTGTTCTGTTTTTTGACAGATTTTGTTTTTCGTGTGTTGTTTGCTTATTTCAATGCATCTATGAGTAATACTTGGAGGTATGAACGATAGAGAAGTTGGAATACAATAAGTTTAACACCAATATAAACAAATAATGAATTCATTGCAGTACCTTAGAGTAGTGGTTTGCTTTCTTATACTAACGGAGCTCACGAGAATTTTTGTCTAAGTTTTGTGTTGTGAAGTTTTCAAGTTTTGAGTATTGCTTTGATGGACTATGGAACAAAGAGTAGCAAAGGCCTAAGCTTGGGGATTCCCATGGCACCCCAAGTAAAATTCAAGGATAATCAAAAGACTAAGCTTGGGGATGCCTCGGGAAGGCATCCCCTCTTTCGTCTTCATCCATCGGTAACTATACTTGGAGCTATATTTTTATTCACCACATGATATGTGTTTTGCTTGGAGCGTCTTGTATAATTTGAGTCTTTGCTTGTTAGTTTTTCACAATCATCCTTGCGGGACACACCTATTTGAGAGAGTTAAATATGGCCTAGGAATTGCTAGAACACTCTATGTGCTTCACTTATATCTTTTGGGTTGAATAGTTTTTGCTCTAGTGCTTCACTTATATCTTTTAGAGCACGGTGGTGGTTATATTTTGTAGAAATTGTTGAACTCTGCTTCACTTATATCTATTTGAGAGTCTATTAAAACAGCATGGTAATGTGTTTAGGCTAAAAAACTAGTCTTCACATGATAGACATCAAATGTCAATGTAGTAAAAAAAATCACACTAAGTGCAGTGAATATGATGAGATGTTGGATGCTTGATAATTGTTTTGAGATATGAGGATAGTGATATTAGAGTCATGCTTTATGAAATTGAGAAATACTTGTGTTAAGGTTAGTGATTCCCGTAGCATGCACGTATGGTGAACCGCTATGTGACGAAGTTAGAGCATGAGGTATTTCTAAAGTGCCAACCTTTGTGTGGAGGTCGGGGGCGCGCGATGGTTAACTCCTACCAACCTCCCCCCTAGGAGCATGCGTTGATTGCTTTGTTTTGATGACTCGTACATTTTTGCAATAAGTATATGAGTTCTTATGACTAATGTTGAGTCCATGGATTATACGCACTCTCACTCTTACACCATTGCTAGCCTCTCTTATTCCGTGCAACTTTTGCCGGTACCATAAACCCACTATATATCCTTCCTCGAAACAGCCACCATACCTACCTATCACGGCATTTCCATAGCCATTCCGAGATATATTGCCATGCAAATTTCCACTGTTCCATTCATATGACACGCATAATATTGTCATTTTTCCATCCATGATCATGTAGTTGACATCGTATTTGTGGCAAAGCCACCATGCATAATTTTTCATACATGTCACTCTTGTTTCATTTCACATACCGGTACACCGCCGGAGGCATTCATATAGAGTCATACTTTGTTGTAGTATCGAGTTGTAATATCGAGTTGTAATGAAAGTGACATGATCATCATTATTAGAGCATTGTCCCATGGGAGGAAAGGCTAAATCTATAAAGCCCCTCCGCAAAAAAAGAAAAAAAAGGAAAGGCCAAAGAAAAAAGAAAGGCAAAAAAAAGGGTCAATTGCTACTATCTTTTTTTCCACACTTGTGCTTCAAAGTAGCACCATGTTCTTCATAATAGAGAGTCTCATGTTTAGTCACTTTATATACTAGTGGGAATTTTTTGTTATAGAACTTGGCTTGTATATTCCAATGATGGGCTTCCTCAAATGCCCTAGGTCTTCGTGAGCAAGCAAGTTGGATGCACGGCCACTAGTTTCTCTTTTTTGAGCTTTCATTCATAATTAGCTCTAGTGCATCCGTTGCATGGCAATCCCTACGCACTCACATTGATACATATTGATGGGCATCTCCATAGCCCGTTGATACGCCTAGTCGATGTGAGACTATCTGCCTCCTTTTTGTCTTCTCCACAAC
Source organism: Secale cereale (assembly GCA_902687465.1). Lineage (NCBI taxonomy): Eukaryota > Viridiplantae > Streptophyta > Magnoliopsida > Poales > Poaceae > Secale > Secale cereale. Next base: position 104,116,519 of record LR738709.1, read on the forward strand.
CACCTCTATTCCCCCCCATAGTGCTATGTCCATGGCTCACGCTCATGTATTGCGTGAAAGTTGAAAGATTTGAAAGAATAGAGTATGAAAACAAGTGGTTGGCTGAAATCGGGGTTCTGCATGATATGAATATTTTGTGTGATGAAGAGCGAGCATAGCCAGACTATATGATTTTGTAAGGATAACTTTCTTTAGCCATAGTATTTTGAGAAGACATGATTGCTTTGTTAGTATGCTTGAAGTATAGTTATTTCTTATGTCAGTATAGACTTTTTTCTTGAATCTTTCAGATCTGAACATTCATGCCACAATTAATAGAATTACATTGAAAAACTATATTGGTTAGCATTCAAGATCAAAAATTCTTTCTTTATCATTTACCTACTCGAGGACGAGCAGGAATTAAGCTTGGGGATGCTTGATACGTCTCCAACGTATCTATAATTTTTGATTGTTCCATGCTATTATTTATGAAGTCTTGGATGTTTAATGGGCTTTATCATACACTTTTATATCATTTTTGGGACTAACCTACTACCCAAAGCCCTAGTCCAGATTGCTGTTTTTTTGCCTATTTCAGGGTTTTGCAGAAAAAGAATATCAAACGGAGTCCAAACGGAATGAAACCTTCACGAGAGATATTTTCGGAGGAAATCACGCATAAGGGGACTTGAGAACCATGTCAGTGGACCCTCAGGGTGTCCACGAGGGTTGGGGGCGCGCCCCCCTTCCCAGGGCACGCCCCTGCCTCGTGGGCCACTCGAGCACCCGCCGGTGTCCTCCTTCCTCCTATATAAGTCTACGTACCCCGAAACCTTCGACAACAGAGAGAAAACACTAATTCCACCGCCGTAACCTTCTGTTCCCGTGAGATCCCATCTTGGAGCCTGTTCTGGAGCTCCACCGGAGGGGCATCCATCACGGAGTTTTTCTTCATCATCATCATCATCGCCCTCACCATGAGTTGTGAGTAGTTTACCACAGACCTTCGGGTCCATAGCTAGTATCTAGATGGCTTCTTCTCTCTCTCTGGATCTCAATACAAAGTTCTCCTCGGTCTCCGAGGAGATCTATTCGATGTAATATCTTTTTGCGGTGTGTTTGTCGAGATCCGATGAATTGTGGGTTTATGATCAAGATTATCTATGAGAAATATTTGGTTCTTCTCTGAACTTTTTATGTATGCTCATAATATCCTTGCAAGTCTCTTCGAATTATTGGTTTGGTTTGGCCTACTAGATCTATAGTTCTTGCAATGGGAGAAGTGCTTGGCTTTGGGTTCAATCTTGCGTTGTCCTTTCCCAGTGACAGTAGGGGCAGCAAGGCACGTATTGTATTGTTGCCATCGAGGATAAAAAGATGGGGTTTATATCATATTACTTGAGTTTACCCCTCTACATCATGTCATCTTGCTTAAGGCGTTACTCTGTTCTTATGAACTCAATACACTAGATGCATGCTGAATAGCGGTCGATGTGTGGAGTAATCATAGTAGATGCAGGCAGGAGTCGGTCTACTTGTCTCGGACGTGATTCCTATATACAATAATCATGCCTAGATAGTCTCATAATTATTCGCTTTTCTATCAATTGCTCGACAGTAATTTGTTTACCTGCCGTAGAATATCGCTATCATGAGAGAAGCCACTAAAGAACACTATGGCCCCCGGGTCTATTCTCAACATATCAATCTACATCTACTTTACTTTTACCGCTTTTATTTTCTGTTCTTATAAACAAAAATACCAAAAATATAAATTGTCATCTCTATCAAATCTCAGTTTCGTAAGTGACCGTAAATGGATTGACAACCCCTCAGCGTGTTGGCTGCAAAGTTCTTATTTGTTTGTGCAGGTGCAAGGGACTCGTGCGTGGTCTCCTACTAGATTGATACCTAGGTTCTCAAAAACTGAGGGATATACTTACGCTACTGTGCTGCATCTCCCTTTCCTCTTCGAGGGAATACAATGCAAGCTCGAGAAGTAGCATGAGCCGGCCCCGCTTTTCATCTGCGTCGGCGGCTCAGTGCCTCGTGGGCCGGCCCTTCCGCGACCTCACCGTTGCCATAGCCTCACCTCTGCCATGACCCGCTGGCGTGTATCCATTGCCCCCATGCACCTCGAACCGGCTACAAGCTGCCTCGCCGGTGCCCTTCTGCCACTTAGTTCTTTTGCCTTGGAGTGATTGGAAGTTAGTAGTTGTAGTGAGGTAACTTTCATCAAGAGACTTGCCATGCTGCGGCGCCTCAGCTATCTGAAAGATGTCCCAATGTTCCATGCTACAAGTGATAAAGAGCAAATAAACAAATACCTCCGGTTTTCATTTTGACGGTTGACAAGTACGGGTATTTCTTGGAGAATCGCTGGAGAATGGAGATGAAGACAGTTTTCATATCACACATTCCTGTGTTCCTCACTATGCTTGTGCCATGCTCCCGTCCAGTACGCCAAATCTCGAAATTAGTACGCCTATTTCACTACTACAAGTACTTCATCAGTCCAAAAAGGAGTATGGAGCATTACTATTAATACGTGCAAAAAATTCCACGTACAGATCATCCAGACGAATCAGGTGATATCCATCTAAGTTTATTTTATTAGCGCATATTGTTTTCGTCAAAGAAACAATTACTCTGGTCTACAATATATATATTTTGCAGGATAATGATTCATTATAAAGGTGGTACCATGTCGTGCCGATGGAGCGTGCGTTAGAATCATCATACATCGGCGATCGCGCCCGCTTACTGATCAATGGGGGTGCGCAAGCCGTTGCCCATGCGTTCCGGTCTACATCAACATGACGTGGCTAAATCGCTCGTCTGCGTCGTCTTATAACGTCGTGGCCGACTCATCTATCAGTGCTGCCTCTGAAGCTGCGGTCGTCTTTGCCGTCCGTCTCTCGCGGACTGGTCTACATCAACAAACCGGGCAGCACCTGTCTGCATGAGCTGTTTATTGAGTATAAAGCCAGTCACCGCTCGGGTAGCCCGGTTTTCTTCAAACAAATTGGAGGCAAATTATTATATATTATCAGCCACCGTCTGTACTGATGGCTCAATGGGCAGGCGCACAAGTCATCGCCATTACAGTTTGGTTAACTTCAAAACAGCCAGTTGGAAAGAACCATTGGCCGAGTTGCTGACACGGCTCATACGGGATCATTTATAACCCGCCGCGGTCACCTCAACCTTTTGTGGATTCACATCACGCTATCAACACCAATGATATACACCTTATGTTATGGTCAAATATGGAGAATCTCAAGCCAAACTCCTTGAGTCGTTTTGAGACTCGGGGGCTACAATGGCATGACTCGGCAGAATTGGCCGGTTTTAATGAATTCAAGAACTCCGGGTCATTGAAGGGAATAATAACCCGGCCCCAGAGATTACTGCTATATCGATGAAAATTTAAGGGCTGTCAGTAAGTTTCGGCTCAAAATGAAGGTTCCGTCTCAAGGGAAATCTGTCTCCCACAAAGCTCCGAAGCTCTCAAATCCGGTTTATAGGCTGGGCTGTAAGTATGCCACTTGGGGGCTTCCTGTTCAAACACAGGTGTATTCACCAAAGAGAACATAGCGTTACTACCCTCTTGACTGGCTTGGAACACCAGGTGAATTCACCAAAGTTTCTAGGTTATCTTGTTCAAACATAGGTGTATTCACCAAAGAGGACATAACCTTTCCAGGTCATCCTACCTGTATACCAGCTGCTTCAACTCCATCAGGTAATCCTGATTGACCTGTCGAACTCTTACCAATCAATCTTTTACGGTGTATTCACCAAAGATCCTGAGCTTGTTAAGGTTAAAACGTCGGCTGCCATGTGAGAGCACGGCTTACAGATAGTCAGGATAGATCCAGGCTGCTAAAGCCGCCTTCATTGAAACTTGGTTAAACATGCATGTTTGCTTGATGCTACTACGACCTCGTGTACTCTCGATAGTCATATCTAAACTTTTCCATGTTCAAACATCTATTGGGTCCTGTGAGAGCCGGCTTACAGAAAGTTAGGATATTCTAGTGGCTGCAGGCTTACGACTCGGCACTTGGGGGTTAAATTATTCAAATTGAGATTACATCAAATATGCAAGTCTCATGTCACTGCCAGCATGCACCATGGCACTTGGGGGCTAATGCAAGGTCATTTTTTACTAATTTTATTGAAGTCCTGACTCATCACATCGTAATGAACCGGTCCTTGGGGGATACCAATTGATCCTGTCAAAAACTCAAGGTACGCAAGCTTTAATATATTATATTGAAGGATCCACTGCTAAGTTGGTAGAGTGCAAGGCTCTTAACCTTATGGACGTGGGTTCGAGCCCCATGGTGGGGGTTAGATCATATGATGTTGTGTTTGATGAAGTCCCAGCTCAGTATTATCTTACTGAGCCGGCCCTTGGGGGCTACACGTTGATGTTCAAGTCTACATGATCATATTTATAAAGTCCCTGCTCATTATTACATAATGACCCGGCCCTTGGGGGCTACATTGGTTGAAGTTTTTATGAACATAAGGCAATTACAAGTCCCAGGTTGCTACAAACATGACAACCCAGCACTTGGGGGCTACATATGTGGACTATTCAGTTTTGAATGGTGACTGAGATGAACAATCTGGATTTCTTCAAGGTTGCAACATTTATATTGAAGCAAGTCTGAAGCTATCACTATGTTCTCCTCTTAAGACATGGGGGCTAAAGGTAATATGCATATAAAGGAGGAACGTCTTCAAATTCTCGGTTTGAGGAAATCAGGAAGATTAATGGTGTGACACGACGTTGGCAACAATCATGACCCGGTATGTAACAGTCATAACCCGGAATCATCAGTTTTGATAAACCCGGCAATTTTGGGAATGATAAAACCGACAAGTTCTACATCTTCAAGCCGGCTGGATATCAGAGAAACCAATGTCAGAAATTTGATTATCAAGCTGGTCTATTGACCCGGATTTTTCAGAAAAAGTGCCTGGATTTTTTTGCATTAGTAATGTTTGAACACATCTGCTAAAGAGATTTGCTATGAGATCATGAACATGCATCGAGGAGGGAATGACAAGGATTTAAGGATGATTAGGTGACTGTTGAGGAAAATATTTAACCCAGAGCACAACCTGTCAAGTTTGTTCTTGTGTTTATTTTACAGGATTGGTTTAACATGGATAAATCCAAATTAAACTGGGGGCTAATGTCGGGGATATACCCCGCGGTATGACCCAGCCGGAAGTATGACCCGGCTGAACTTGGCGCTTCATCGTAACCCACCGGAGGACTGGCGACTCACGGGCCTGGCGGTTCACTCGTCCAGCGACTCACTGGCCTGGCGACTCACGGATGGCCCCAACGGTGGGTCAGATGGATAACAAGACTAAACGGCCCATAAGGTGGCTCATGGGAAGGCCGGTTTATGATCTGGTGTGTCGGGTTAAGAGGAAAGGCATGATGAATATTTCCCTTATGAGGAAGCAAGACCCGGACTTGTATCCAGTTTGTAATAAAAGATAGACTAGTCCTAATCCTACTAGGACTCTACATGTAAGCCTGCCCCTTCAACTTATATAAGGAGGGGCAGGGCTCCCCAAGAGGGACAAGTAAGAAGAAATAATCTCTAGGTCTAGATACAACTAGAGGATAGTCGGCTTACCGGCGACTCTCTCATGATCATAATGAGACCTAGCCACAAACAGCATGTAGGGTTATTACCGGATGATGTTTCCCAGGGCCCGAAGTTGTCTAAACCCTTGTCTTGTGTTGCGTTTCTCAGTTCCGATCAACCCCTCTCAAGCTACTACATAGATGTGCTCGCTTCACGAGTAAGTCCTCACACTAGGATATCTGTCGTGACAATTCCACGACAAGTAGGATATAATTTCATTGCATAATTATTGACTTTCGTGCTTGCATAGGGAATCACAAACTTTAACACTAATATTCTTACTAAAGCATAATTACTCATTAGCATGACTCACATATCATATCATCATTTCTCAAAACTATTACAAGGAATCAAGTTTATTTTATCCAATGATCTTCATGAAAGTTTTTATTATATCCTTCTTGGATATCTATCACTTTGGGACAAATTTTCACGTGTTGCTTTTGATAAGCTCGAACAAGTATAAGTGAAGATCATGAGCATAAATTTTCTTCATTCTCTCAAAATAATATAAGTGAAGCAAGAGAGAATTTCTTTAAAATTCACTAACTCTCAAATAAATCTAAGTGAAGCAAAAGAGTATTGCTTCAAAAATACTAAGCACATCGTGCTCAAAAAGATATAAGTGAAGCACTAGAGCAAGTCCATTGCTCATAAAAAGTTTAGTGAAGCATAGAGAGCTATTCTAACAAGTCATGGCATAATTTTGGCTCTCTCAAATAAGTGTGTCCAGCAATGATTGATGTCTTAAAAATCAAAACAAAACAAGCAAATAGTCATATCATACAAGATGCTCCAAGCAAAACACATATCATGTGATGAATAAAAATATAGTTTCGAGTAAAATACCGATAGTTGTTGGAAGAAAGCGGGGATGCCCCTCGGGGGCATCCCCAAGCTTAGTTGGTCGCTCATTTTGGATAATAGCTTGGGATGTCGGGGCATCCCCAAGCTTAGGCTCTTCTATCCTTCCTTCATCCATCGTAAGATAACCCAAAACTTGAAAACTTCAATGACACAAAACTCAACAAAACCTTCATGAGATCCATTAGTATAAGAAAGCAAATCACTACTATAAGTATTGTATCAAACCAATTCATATTTTGTGTTTGTATTATATCTATTGTATTCCAACTTTTCTATGGCAAAAACACATCAAAGAAAACCATAGAGCCATCAAAATAAGCACACAACACAAAGAAAATAGAATCTACCAAAAACAGAACAATATGTAGTAATCAAGACATTTGGAATACTTCTGGGAATCTAAAAATCTTGAAAAAAATAGGGCCATGTGGGAAATTGGTATATTAATATTTTTCAAAAAGAATCAACTGAAAAGAACTTTTCTGTTAACAAGGAGAAAATTTCTTGTGAGCGCAAAAGTTTCTGTTTTTTCAGCAAGATCAAATCTACAAACACCGAACGTGTTCCTAAGGCTTTGCTTGGCACAAACCTTTATTAAAACCACAAAAACACATCTCAACAGAGATAATAAAGGTTTATTTTATTGAATACATCAAGGAAATCAAAAAGCAAAAAGATACAAGTTGGGTTGCCTCCCAACAAGCGCTAGCGTTTTACGCCCTTAGCTAGGCATAAGGTAAGGATCTAACTTTTGTTATCCCTGTCGAACTCTTCAATCAAGCACTTAGAGTCCGTCAAAGATTTAGCATAAAGACCTTCAATAGCAATACTTCTAGGAGTGAATTTAAAGATTTCATTCATGCAAAAAGGATCTCTTATCACTTCAACAAAATTCGGGTGAATACTAATCGTCTTAAGATCTCCTTTATTGCTATCACTAGAAGTTGCACCCTTGTTCTTGTTGGCTCTTCGACTTTTTGCGAGAGTTTTCTCAATAGTACTAGCGGAAAAGGTCGTGCTTAGATTGCTAAAGATTTCTTCCAATTTATCAATCCGAGACGGGCCTTCTTCTATTCTTTCATGGATTATGGTACCCTTCTCTTTTAACAACTTAAAAATATCTCCCACTCTTTACCCAATATTAGTGCCAAAATTATGCATCTTTTTACCTATAATTTCCATATGATCTTTGGTGAGCATATTCTTTTCAATAGCATCTAATATTTCGATAACATGCTCATGAGTTAAAGTTGTTTCGTTGATCATAAGAGGGGGTGAGACCACTAAATTTCCCATGGCATTAAAAGCATCAAGAGAAGGACACATCAAGAATTTTCCACCGGTAATCGTATCAAGGACGAATCTATACCAAGTGGAGATGCCAACATAAAAACAACGAAGAAGAACAACGGTAGATTGCTTATGGATAGATCTATTATGAGCATTGCAAATCCTATACCAAGCATCCTTTAAATTTTCTCCTCACCTTTGTTTAAAGTTGAGAACCTCATTCTCGAGAGTACAAGCAATAGAAGAAGTAGTATCCATGATGAAAACGGCAAAAACATTGCACACAAAAACAGATCCGGCAAGAATACGGCGAACGAAAAAGAGAGGGGAATAAAATGGCAAAATTTTGTGAAGTGGGGGAGATGAAAACGAGAGGCAAATGGCAAATAATGTAATTGCGAGGAGAAGAGATTTGTGATTAGGAACCTGGTATATGTTGAAGGTGCTCCCCGGCAACGGAGCCAAAAATTCCTTTTGATGTCGCTTAAAGCAACGTCGGTATTTCCCCAAAGAGGAAGGGATGATGAAGTACATCGGCGGTAGGTATTTCCCTCAGATGTGAAACCAAGGTTATCGAACCAGTAAGAGAACCAAGCAACACAACGTAAACATCTCCTGCACACAAATAACAATTTCTCGCAACCCGACGTGTTAAAGGGGTTTTCAATCCCTTTCGGGGTACGTCGCCTCAAGATAGGCAAAACAGACGTGAGGAATTTGTAGTAAATTGATATATCAAATGCCAAATAAAATAAATAAGAATAAGTTGCAACAAGATATTTTTGTATTTTTGGTTTAATAGATCTAAAAATATATGCAAGGAAAAACTATATCGCAAATGCAAATATATGAGAAAGAAGACCCGAGGGCCGTAGGTTTCACTAGTGTCTTCTCTCGAGTAAAATAGCAAACGGTGGGTAAACAAATTATTGTTGGTCAATTGGTAGAACTTCAAATAATTATGACGATATCCAGGCAATGATCATTATATAGGCACCACGTCCAAAATTAGTAGACCAACTCCTTCATGTATCTACTACTATTACTCCACACATCGACCGCTATCCAGCATGCATCTAGTGTATTAAGTTCATGGAAAAACTGAGTAATGCAATAAGAATGATGACATGATGTAGACAAGATCTGTTTATCTATGGTGTTAGATATGGATCTCGTCGTTTTATCCTTAGTAGCAACGATACATACGTGTCGGTGTTGTTTGTGTCACTGGGCTCAAGCACCGTAAGATCGAACCCACTACAAAGCACCTCTTCCCATTGCAAGATAAAAACATCAAGTTGGCTAGACAAAACCCAAATATTGGAGAATAAATACGACGCTATAAGGAATCATGCATACAAGAGATCAAAGAAACTCAAATACTTTCACGGATATAAAAAGATAGATCTGATCATAAACTCAAAGTTCATCTGATCCCAACAAACACACCGCGAAAAGAGCTACATCATATGGATCTCCAAGTGACCATTGTATTGATTATCAAAAGAGAGAGAGGAAGCCATCTAGCTACTGACTACGGACCCGTAGGCCTACAAAGAACTACTCACGCACCATTAGAGAGGCACCAATGAAGGTGGTGAACCCCATTCGAGATGGTATCTAGATTGGATCTGGTGGTTCTGGACTCTGCGGTGCCTGGATGAATATTTCGTCGACTCCCCTAGGGTTTCTGGAATATTGGGGTAGTTATATAGAAAAGAGGCGGTGCGGGAGCACTAAAAGAAATATGTCAACTTGTGACCTTGACTATTGGTAACTGAAAGGTCATTATTTTTCATTTGCGACATTTTTGTGACCAAAAACTGAAGGTCAAAAGCTGGCGGTCGTAAACTGAAATTAACGACCTTCTCTGTGAGAAGGTCGTAAACATTTACGACCAAAATATGCCTACTGTTGTGTTTTGGTCACTAGCGGCCTCCCCAGACCACGTAGGCATCCAGCCTGGCAAGCTAATGTGGCACAAGAATTAGCCCGGTCCAATTCGGTGTTTTACATGGGCCGAGCCCAACAATTCAGCCTTTTTAATATTTATTTTTTCTGTTAATTTTTGCTAGCTACATGGGCCTAGCCCAACAATTAGGCCTTTTTATTTTCCAGGCCGTGGCCTTTTGGCTAGTCTATTGATTTTCTATTTTCATCCATTTTATTTTGCAGCTGGTCCCACCACAAATTGGTCCCACTTGTCATGCTTATCCCAAAATTTGTCCCACATCAAAAAATCCGAACTTTGCCAAACAACCATTATATCTTGGACTCCCTTGTCAGGTTTCCATTTCACAAGTATTCAAATCACATACACAATAATTATCAGACCAGAGAGAAAACGAAATTCATCCAAAACAACACTACATTAGTATATTACATTCATTATAGTATACTACTACAAGCCAGATATGCCTACTACTGCATACAATTACAACACATAATATGCTATTGTTTGTTGATATGCTTCACAGCTTCGGACTTTGATTCGCACTTCACCTGTGCAAAGAACAAGAATGAAAATATAAGAATAAGAATGTGTATAGAACATCAAACAATAGCCAATGAGGAATTCAATAACTTATAAGCAAGAATTGACAGCAAATGCCATGTAGATAAATAGTATGAATAACACTAACCAGTATATGTTCATGGAGTGACAAATGTTCTCACTTCTCACTAGCTAGGATTTTTTCGGTATATAGTATACTGACATGTGCAACTCTAACTAAATTGATCATAGAAATGAAAAGAACTGTAAGAACGAGTTCATTCATTCATGCAGAATCCAGGCATGTCAAATTTTAAGCACCAACATAACAGATCTAACAACCCAGACTATAATAATCGTGCATCAGGATTTATGGTTCTAGCACAACAGTAAGGAGACAGAGATACACACATCAAGCATACTGCAATAAGAGGTCGAGATGCTCCAGGAACTGTAGGGAGTATGCAACCCGGCAGTCGTGCAGTTAGAAACAAATATGGCGACAAGTTAGAAACAAAATTCCTAACGACGACAAGTTAGAAACAAAATCAAGTGAATTCATGAATACAAAATTCTCATAACGATGAAATTTTGCTGCAAAACTTTAGCTTTAACAGGAAACCATGCATATAACATTCTCATAACAGCAAAAACTGAGATATATTTTGCAAATGATAAGTACTAGCAAAGTGCAAGTTTGGACAGTACAAGCTACCAGTGATTTTCCACATTAGAACACGGCACATGCATCAATTTTTATAGTCAGGAACAAATAAGACAGTGTTGGAAGAGGCCAAAGAGATGACATACCCTGGGGCGGCCGAAGATGGTGAAATGATGATCTGCTTATTCTTAGACAGCTCTTGTAAAAGAGACGAGACTCGAAAAATGACACTACCAGGCAATATCTGCTAGCACGGTTAACCAAAAGAATTACAAACAGCAGAGGAAATCATGAATGTGTAAATGCATGAATGGTTCCCACTATCATGATGACTATTAAGGTCAGGATACACGCAGTAGGCATAAGGTCAGCTGACTATTAAGGGATTTCCCTTAGATTACAAACAAATATGTGTGTAAGTCAATTATATTCAAGTAGTGAGATACGAAACAGCTGGCAGGAACCAGCCAATCAAATTAGTATCGTACAAAATTACACGTACAGACACTGCACTTGAGCTCACACGGCAAAGCAGAAGCCTATTAAACATCCATCTTTTCTAGACCATGGGATTTTCACGTAGCATACTGCATGTTCAAATGTGTTGAACATAACTTAACAAATTGGTAGATACACACCTTCATTCGCATCAGCTGAAGCTTCAGCAGCTTTGTTGTTTCCTAATCCTGAAAAACAACATTAAGAACATTTGATTATTCCATTGACCTAGAGATCTCGTAATACAAAATCAACTCAGTTCCTATGGCACCGTCAATAAAATGATCAAATTGTCTTCTCATCAGAGTTTCACACGTCTGTGTGTAAGGCAAAACCAAGGAATGCATCAAGCCAATTGCATGTTTTTCTTTTCTACACTGCATAGGAAATGATAACTTGATATTTGGGTCAAATGTGAACAGAAATATGGTTAACTTTGGGGCACTTGATAAATAATATTAATTAATATTAGCTCTGATGTGCATTTGTTTGTCAATTGCCATTACACAAAATAGGATATAATGTTTCCTTGGGCGGAACATACATGTTTGGCCAGGACAGAACTGGTCGACTACAAAATAAATAGGGAAACACAAACAAACATGGCCCAATAGGATACAAAGCAACAAGGAATTTTAACCGCTTAAAACCGGTTACGAGTTCGACAAGAAAATATTAGCAGCGCCATTTCCTAATATAACCAGTGGACCACAATATCAAGTGTAATAAATGGCGAGTGCTGGCAGTACTGAATGTAAAACATGCATGGTCTAATCCAAGACCAGCTGCAGCCACGGCATGGATCAACCTTCATTTAGTTGGGAACAACCTTGTAAACTAGTCAAATTAAAACATTTTGGAGCCGAAGATTACTTGAAGGGCAAAGAACTCGGTGTTGAGGTTCTGGGAGTTCTGCAGGATGTGCACCACTTGCAGCCACATGTCAGGGTTATTATGCAGATCAGGCAGTATCAGATCAGTGGCACTTCTCTGAAACAAAGCAGCCCATTTTCAGTCAACATAAACCACAGTAGTAGTAACACAACGGCAGCGCTGCACACCCAGACCACAGTAGTAGTAGTCAACATAAACCAAATTTAAAGCCTTCTACTACAATGCAGGACCCAAAAACACATCACAGATGGTAACTGCAACTGATTCTCGGATATTCGATGAACAAACAAGCATGTATTGTAAGCAGCATTTTGTAACTACGCTACATGTCCCTTGGAAATCAACATGTACATACAAGTCGATTTGAAATATTTCTCCCCCATTGCAGCACCCAATACATTGGTACAGGCACTAGTGAATCGGAAACAAAATGATGACTGCACCAATGGTAAGCAACTACAAGCAATTTTCTGTCCCCAAATAGTCGATGGGTCAACAAGCATGTAACGAGGTAAACAACAATGCAGGAAGCGCAGGAAGATGAAGCAGCTCCCTCCAACGGGTGGGAAGCCACAACAACAATTAGATCTATAGAAATCATCTACAAATCTATCTAGGGGAGGGCGTTCTCAGAAAACAGCAGGGCGCGAATCAATCCGTCCGTCCATCAAAGAAACTTAGGGGCAGTGGCAAGGTACAATATGCATCCATGGGGCAAGCAAAGCAGAGCGGATCAGACGGGCAAGGGAAGGTGGCGTTTAATACTGACTCTAATTATTGCGGGCGGTGAAGAGGACGGTGTCGGTGGGGTCGCCGACGAGGCACTCGGTGACGCGGGTCCGGCTGGCGGGCTTGTCAAGGTTGATGCAGGCAGAGAGGTCGCGTGCGGTGAGGGCGTGGTCGTGCGTCTGCGGCTGCAGCTTGTCGATGGTGGTGAAGACGGGCTTGTGCAGCTGCATGGCGGGCTACGCGGCCGCGGCGGTCGGGGCGTCGGAGGTGGCCGCAGGGTGCGCGGGGGAGGGGGCGGGGGCGCCGCGATTGGCCGCGGGGGTGGGGCTTCACCGTCGACGTCTCGCCGGAACCCTAAACCATTAGCTTCTCCGCCATGGCCGCGGGAGGAGGGAGAACACCAGTGTGTTGGGGGTCGGGTGGGGGCGGAGCGGGGAGCGTCGGGGCGATCGTGCGGCGATGGCAGGGGCGGAGGGACGGAACCCTAGCGCGTCGGCCGACTTGCTCGACTCGATCTGGGGCATAGGATAGGGAGAGATGGTGATGGGAGGAAGGGACGAGGTCGGGGCGGTGGGTGAGGAGGACTGCGAGGTCGGCGGTGGGTGGGAGCGGCGGGGAGAGGACTGGATTGGGGAAAGGAGGCCAGCGACGGGGAGGAGGTGGCGGCGGCTAGGAGGAGACGAGGGGTGCAATGGGAGGAATCGATGGGATCTGACCTAGGGTTTGGGCTGCGGGTGGGGGTATCTCCTTTTCATTTTATTTTCTTTATTTCTATAGATAGATGGATGGATGGATGTGGGATGGAGAGATGGATGGATGGGTGGATGGATGGACGCCATGTCATCGATCCGTGGGAAGAGTTCTGATTGGTTTGGAAAATCAGTGATGTAAAATAGTTTTCAAGTACTAAAAATAGAGGGATTTTGTGAAGTAGCTATCAAAAATATTTTGCAAAAGGGCACCACACAAATTTTGACTAGAGTTAGACCACATTTTATGGATTAGGACCAATTTGTACGCATTTTTGATATTTCTAACTATTTTTAATCATTTTTTGAGTGTCCAAAATGAGTTTTTTTTGTGAAGGACCTACCATAAATTTGTTGTAAAATTGTACCCAAAACAATTTTCAAATACTAGGCCATATTTAATGCACAACTGACAAAATGGTTGAGTGTGTAAAGTTTTGATCCACCTCTCATGAAAAAGACAAATTTTCGCTGATTCAGCAAGAAGTGGGTCAAATTTGAACTGCAGCTGCCTCATAGTTTGCTATTTATTTTTTCCATAAATCATTTATAGGTACATAAGTATCTATTTAATCAGAGAAACACCAAAATTTTTCCAAGATTCAACCACTAGCTAGGAACGGTCAAGCCCACTGTTTTGACAGCATTTTGAAACGGGCATAAGAAATTCAAAAAAAAGAAAAAATTGGAAAACCTTCGCATTGTGTCATTATATGTGACCAAGTTACCAGAAAAAATTATAAACTTGTAATATGGTAATTCTTTTAAAAAAGTGTTCTCAGAAATGAGCTATCATGTGTGAAGATTCATGGCTTTCAAGCCAAATGATCAATCCTATGGCCACATTCATGGCATAGTTTGTTCAAATGATCTCATGTTGTGCACAAGGGTGCATCTTGCAATGGCAAACAATATTTCCTAAGGAAGTTTTCATTTTCTTTGGATGAAAAAATCATTTTCCATTTTTCGAGTGCTCAAAAGGAGGTTTTTTGTGAAGGACCTCCCAAATAATTGTTGCAAAATTGGACCAAATCATTTTTCTAAAATACTAGGACATATTTAATGCATAATTGACAAAATGGTTGGGTGTAAAAAGTTTTGATCCACCTCTCGTGAAAAAGACAAATTTCGGCCGATTCAGCTGGAAGTGGATCAAATTTGAACTGTAGTTGCCTTGTAGTTTGCTCTTTTTTTTTACAAAAATCATTTCTAGGTACATAAGTATCTATTTAATCAGAGAAACACCAAAAAATACCAAGATTCAACCACTAGCTAGGAACGGTCATTCCCGTCGTTTTGACCGCATTTTGAAACGGGCATAAAAAATTCAAAAAAAATCAAAAAATTGGAAAACCTTCGCATTGTGTCATTATATATGACCAAGTTACCAAGAAAAAAATAAACTTGTAATATGACAATTCTTTTAAAAAAGTGTTCTCAGAAATGAGCTATCATGCGTGAAGATTCATGGCTTTCAAGCCAAATGATCAATCCTATGGCCACATTCATGGCATAGTTTGTTCAAATGATCTCATGTTGTGCACAAGGGTGCATCTTGCAATGGCAAACAATATTTCCTAATGAAGTTTTCATTTTCTTTGGACGAAAAAATCATTTTCCATTCTTTGAGTGCACAAAAGGAGGTTTTTTTGTGAAGGACCTCTCAAATAATTGTTGCAAAATTGTACCAAATCAATTTTCTAAAATACTAGGACATATTGAATGCAAATTGATAGAATGGTTGGGTGTAAAAAGTTTTGATCCACCTCTCATGAAAAAGACAAATTTCCGCTGATTCAGTTGGAAGCAGGTCAAATTTGAACTGCAGCTGCCTCATAGTTTGTTATTTATTTTTTCCAAAAATCATTTCTAGTTACATAAGTACCTATAGAATCATAAATACTTGGTTTGGTCGAGATGCGTCGAGGTTTGGGCGGTGGTCGAGGGCGCCAACTCTAGAGCGCGTAAACTCGCATGCCCGCCGTGTGGTCACCGCATGATTGTGGCGTTGCCATGTGTTTTGGGAGGCCTAGGCATGTCTAGTGGGTTGGGCACTCCCCAGGTTGGTGTTAGGAAGAAAATTACAACATAAGATCCTCACGAGGAGACCGATCGATGCTCAAACATGAATTAGCAACCAAGTGTTTGATTAGCGGTATGGGAAATGCACATGGCTAATGGGCTTGAGTTTTGGTTGAGGATGATCAGTTACTAAGAAGACCGTCTTCATAAATTTCCAGCTCAAAAGGAGGATTCTAGGTGGTACTTGCTTTGCAAAGTACCACATTGGACATAAATACGAATGTTGAAGCTGGGCTCAAAATAATGAATGGATTGAGCTGGCATTTGGTGGAGGATAGTTATTTGGGCATAGGAAAGCACTGTAGAAAATGGATACCATTTGGACATGCCAAAGTGGTACTTCCTTCACAAAGTGTTTTTTTGAACAGAATAGGAAAATGAATATTTTTGAACTAGGCAAGGAAGGTTTTTACATATTTGACGAAGATATGACCCAAAGAATTTATGAGATTTTTTGGGGAATTTTGGGAATGACAGAAATATAGGTTGCTTCACAACCTAGGGCAAAAACTGCCACATGGACATGACACATAGGCAAAACTGATGAGGTGGCGCCTAGTCGTAGCAAGGTTATGACCATCTATATTGGTCATGATCAGCTAGAAATAAGGCAGCGGACCAGTGCTATCTGCTTTATGACCATTTCGTGTAAGGAAATTATGACCTTTCTGACCAAAATGGTCGTTATAGTTCAGGGTTTGGAGCCCCCCGAGCAGCTTTTGACCAATTGGTCTGAAATGGTCATAGATCTATGACCAATTCTTCCAGGGTCACTAACAGAAGATCACTAGTTGACATATTTCTTGTAGTGGAGGCCATCGAGGTGGGCATAACAAACCTGGGTGCGCCTGGGGGCCAGACGCGCCCTGGTGGGTAGTGCCCGCCTCGAGGCACCCCCTAGGTGCAGCTCTCGCCCATGAGGTGTCTTCTGACCCGTATATATTCTCCCAAAAAGTTTCACGGTGTTTGGGCTCCGTTTGATATTAATTTCATGCGATGTAAAAAACATGTAGAAAACAGCAACTGACACTTGGCACTATGTTAATAGGTTAGTACCAAAAAATGATAAAAGATGACTATAAAATGATTGTAAAACATCCAAGAATGATAATATAATATCATGGAACAATCAAAAATTATAGATACGTTCTAGACGTATCAGCACACTGCGGAACAAGTCCATAGTATAGTTTGACCCTATTCAGACGTGAAATATGTTTCCACTGTAGGTTCGTTACAGAATCTGCGTGATTGATGACCCACAAGTGTAGGGGATCTATCGTAGTCCTTTCGATAAGTAAGAGTGTCGAACCCAACGAGGAGCAGAAGGAAATGATAGGCAGTTTTCAGTAAGGTATTTTCTGCAAGCATTGAAATTATAGGTAACGGATAGTTTTGTGATAAGGTAATTGGTAGCAAGTGACAAAAGGTAAAGTAAATAAGGTGCACCAAGGTGGCCCAATACTTTTTGTAGTAAATGACAAGCATGGACAAACTCTTATATAAAGGAAAGCGCTCCCGAGGACACATGGGAATTATCGTCAACGTTTTCATCACGATCATCTCATTAGCGTTCGGTACTTTGATAATTGGGTATGTGGGTGGACCGGTGCTTCGGTGCTGTCCTTACTTGGACAAACCTCCCACTTATGATTAACCTCTAATGCAAGCATCCGCAACTACAAAATAAGTATTAAGGTAAACCTAACCATAGCATGAAACATACGGATCCAAATCAGCCCCTTACGAAGCAACGCATAAACTAGGGTTTAAGCTTCTGTCACTCTAGCAACCAATCATCTACTTATTACTTCCCAATGCCTTCCTATAGGCCCAAATAATGGTGAAGTGTCATGTAATCGACGTTCACATGACACCACTAGAGGAGAGACAACATATATCTCATCAAAATATCGAACGAAGACCAAATTCATATGACTACTTATAGCAAGACTTCTCCCATGTCCCCAGGAACAAAAGTAACTACTCACAAGACATAATATTGTTCATGATCAGAGGGGTATTAATATGCATAATGGATCTGAACATATGATCTACCACCAAGTAAACCAACTAGCATCAACTACAAGGAGTAATCAACACTACTAGCAACACACAGGTCCCAATCTGAGGTTTGGGTACAAAGATTGGATACAAGAGATGAACTAGGGTTTGAGAGGCGATGGTGCTGGTGAAGATGTTGATGAAGATAGCCCTCCCCAAGAAGGGAGGGTTGTTGGTGATGACGGCGGTGACGATTTCCCCCTCTCGGAGGGAAGTATCCCCGGCAGAACAGCTATGCCGGAGCCCTAGATTGGTTTCCGCCTCGGTTCCGCCTCGAGACGGCGGCGTCTGGTCCCGAAAGCCTCCTTATGATTTTTACCAGGTCAAAACACCTCATATAGGAGAAGATGGTCATCGGGGGGCCATCGGGGGGCCCACGAGACAGGGGGCGCGCCTAGAGAGGGGGGCGCCCCCTACCCTCGTGGACAGCAGGTGGCCCCCCTCATGATCTTCTTTCGCCAGGTATTTTTTATATTTTCTGAAACGGAGTTCTGTGAAGTTTCGGGGCTTTTGGAGTTGTGTAGAATAGGTTTCCAGAGTTTTCTCCTTTTTCAGCCCAGAATTCCAGCTGCCAGCTTTCTCCCTCTTCATGTAAACCTTGTAAAATAAGAGAGAAAAGGCATAAGTATTGTGACATAACGTGTAATAAGAGCCCATAATGCAATAAATATCAACATAAATGCATGATGCAAAATGGACGTATCAACTCCCCCAAGCTTAGACCTCGCTTGTCCTCAAGCGAAAGCTGATATCGAAAAATATGTCCACATGTTTAGAGATAGAGGTGTCGATAAAAACAAAATACGGACATGAGGGCATCATGATCATTCTCATAACAGCAACATTTATATATTATCATATAATTCTTATGCTAAAGTAACAATTCATTCACCATATCAAGCATGAATCATAAACTTCATTGAAAACTAACAAACTTTGATCTCGGTCATTGAAGCAATTGCAATTTATCATAACATCTCAAAGAGTCAACATAAGAGCTTTTCAGCAAGCCTACATACTCAACTATCATATAATCTTTCACAATTGCTCACACTCACGCAATACTTATGGTTATGGAGTTTTAATCGGACACAGTGAAAGATAGGGGCTTATGGTGTTGTCTCCCAACCTTTTACCTCAAGGGTAATGTCAACAGTAATAGATCATGAAAACTTACATCCAAGTGGGTATATATGTCAGGATCTTTCCAACACAATGTGCTTGCCAAAGGATAAAATGTAAAAAGGAAAGGTGAATTTCACCTTGACTCTTATAAGGCAAGAATAATAGATAGGCCCTTCGCAGAGGGAAGCAGAGGTTGTCATGTGTTTTTATGGTTGAATGCACAATGTCTTAGCACAGAGGAACGTCACTTTATATTGCCACTTGTGATAAGGACCTTTATTATGCAGTCCGTCGCTTTTATTACTTCCATATCACAAGATCGTATAAAGCTTATTTCCTCCACACTAATAAATCATACATATTTTAGCGAGTTTGCAACATGACAACTTACTTGGAATGATCTTACTCAATCCATAGGTAGGTATGGTGGACTCTCATGGCAAAACTGGGTTTAAGGATGTATGGAAGCATAAGTAGTATCTCTACTTGGTGCAAGGAGTTTTGGCTAGCATGAGGGGGAAAGGCAAGCTCAACATGTTGGATGATCCATGACAATATACTTTATTTTGGATATAAGAAAACATAACCCATTATGTTGTCTTCCTTGTCCAACATCAACTCTTTAGCATGTCATATTTTAATGAGTGCTCACAATCATAAAATATGTCCAAGATAGTACATTTGTATGTGAAGCCTCTCTTCTTTTATTACTTCCTATTAATTGCAACGATGACCAAAACTATGTTTGTCAACTCCCAACAACCTTTATTCATCATACTCTTTATATGTGAGGTCATTACTGCCCCTAAGATCAATATGATCTCTTGGATAATCTTTATGTTTCTTTCTTTTTATCAAGACCAAAGTGAGGAAATCAAGCCCTTGACTCAACACTAATCTTTATTATATAGCTAACGGACTTGATTACAAAGGGTAAAGATCATAAAGCAAAAGCTCACAACTAGATCATGCTTACTTTATTCTACTAGATGAAGATACTACCAAAAGGATCAAACCAAGAAAAACGCTAAAGATAGGAGTGATGGTGATATGATACCGGGGTCACTCCCCCAAGCTTGGCGGTTGCCAAGGGGAGTGCCCATACCCATATGATTATGTCTCCTTCTTCGGGGGTGGTGATGTAGGAGTTGTTGATGATGTAGGCTTGTTGTCCACCTTCCAAGGCATGGGCTCACCATCGTGGAAGGATGATCGAGCCTCTGGAATACTCAAATCTGCAGCCAAACTCATCTTCTTGAATCTATATTCATACTCACAGTTTTGGTTTTGCAGGTCATACATCTGGGCTTGGAGGTGTTCGATTTTCTCTTGAAGATTGGAGATAGCTTCCCCAAAGATCCTTGAGTCCAGCTTGAAGTTGTTGGCAAGCTCCAAGATCATCATGTGGTTGGCGTTGAGTCCACGTTCCACCATACCTTGGCACTTGAAAACTTGCTGCTCCATTGCTTCGAGTCTTGTCTACATGCTTCCGGTCCTCCTTGGCCCCTCAACATCACGGATGTGCAGCACCCCCTCATGCAACTCCATGGTTTTAGGGTGATGTAGCACCTCCGCAAGGTAGGGGTTGATGACCTTCTCGAAGAACTTGTCCTTGGGGATGTTGGAGGATCCCATGATGATCTAGATTTGTCAAAAACAGCAGCTCGAAATGAAAACAGAGGGTTTTTGCGTGATACATAGGTCAAAACCTTCGGGAGTATATATAATGATTTTTTACCGACCAAAAGGAGTAACATACAAGAAATCGGAGTCCGTGAGGCACACGAGCTGCCCAGGAGGCAGGGGGCGCACCTAGAGAGGGGGGGCGCCCTCCACCCTCATGGACGGCTCGTGTCTCTTCCGGACTCCCGCTTATTTTTCTATTTTTCTAAATATTCCAAAACGGAGAAAATTTGCCTTTAGAACTATTTTGGAGTCGGTTTACTTACTGTATCACATACCTCTTCCTTTTCGGAGGCTGGATCATTCTGGAAAGTGTCCCTTATGTATTCCTCCGGGGTTACGGTTTCAATAACATTGATTTCAACATTTATAGGGTTACCTGAGATATAATTTTTGATTCTTTGGCCGTTCACCACCTTCGGATTTGTGCCTTCGAAGTTGTTGATTTTTATGGCACCGGAACGATAGACCTCCTCGATAACGTAAGGTCCTTCCCACTTAGGGAGAAGTTTTCCTGCAAAAAATCTTAAACGAGAGTTGCATAGCAAGACATAATCACCTACGTGAAACTCATGCTTTTGTATCCTTTTGTCATGCCATCTTTTAACTTTTTCTTTAAACAGCTTGGCATTCTCGTAAGCCTGGGTTCTCCATTCATCAAGGGAGCTAATGTCAAATAACCTCTTCTCACCGGCAAGTTTGAAATCATAATTGAGCTATTTAATAGCCCAATATGCCTTATGTTCTAGCTCAAGAGGTAAGTGACAAGCTTTTCCATAAACCATCTTATATGGAGACATACCCATAGGATTTTTGTATGCAGTTCTATAAGCCCGTGCATCATCAAGTTTCTTAGACCAATTCTTTCTAGACATATTAACTGTCTTTTGCAAAAGTAATTTCAACTCTCTATTACTTAGTTATACTTGACCACTAGTCTGTGGGTGATAAGGGGATGCAATTCTATGATTCACATCATATTTTGCAAGCATCTTACCGAAAGCACCATGAATAAAGTGTGAACAACCATCAGTCATTAGATATCTAGGGACTCCAAACCTCGGGAAAATAACTTCTTTAAGCATTTTAATAGAGGTGTTATGATCAGCACTACTAGTTGGAATAGCTTCTACCCACTTAGTAACGTAATCAATAGCAACTAAAATATGTGTGTACCCATTGGAGGCAGGAAACGGTCCCATATAATCAAAGCCACAAACATCGAATGGTTCAATAACAAGTGAATAATTCATAGGCATTTCTTGTCGTCTACTAATATTACCAATTCTTTGACATTCATCACAAGATAAGACAAACTTACGGGCATCCTTGAAGAGAGTAGGCCAATAAAAACCAGATTGCAATACCTTATGTGCAGTTCTATCTCCCACATGGTGTCCTCCATAAGCTTCGGAGTTGCACTTGCGTAGGATCTATTCCTATTCATGCTCACGTACACAACATATAATAATACCATCTACTCCTTTATAAAGATGTGGTTCATCCCAGAAGTAATGTCTCAAATCATAGAAGAACCTTTTCTTTTGCTGTTATGTGAAGCTAGGAGGTATAAACTTAGCAACAATATAATTAGCATAATCAGCATACCAGGGAGCAGTACGAGAAGTATTTATGACATCTAATTGTTCATCAGGAAATCTATCATCAATAGGTTGTGGGTCATAAAGTATATTCTCTAACATAGACAAGTTGTCTGCAACGGGGTTCTCAGCTCGCTTTCTATCAATAATATGCAAGTCAAATTCTTGCAGCAAGAGAACCCATCTAATAAGTCTAGCTTTAGCATATTTCTTTTCCATAAGGTATTTGATAGCAGCATGACCAGTGGGAATAGTTACTTTAGAATCAACAATATAGGGTCTAAACTTATCACAAGGAAATACAACTGCTAAAAATTCTTTCTTAGTAGTAGCATAATTTCTTTGGGCACTGTCTAGAGTTTTACTAGCATACTGAATAACATTCAATTTATTATCGACTCTTTGTCCTAGAACAGCACCTACATCATAATCGCTAGCATCGCACATAATCTCAAAGGGTAAATTCCAGTCAGGAGGCTGGACAATAGGTGCAGAGATCAATGCTTTCTTAAGTATTTCAAATGCTTCTATAGAATCATCATCAAATACGAAAGGGATATCTTTTGTAAGAGATTAGTCAGAGGCCTGGAGATTTTGGAGAAGTCCTTAATGAACCTCCTATAAAACCCGGCATGACCAAGAAAACTTCGTATACCTTTGATGTCCTTAGGGCATGGCATCTTTTCAATATCACCAACTTTAGCTTTGTCAACTTCAATACCTCTTTCAGAAATTTTATGTCCCAGGACAATACCTTCATTAACCATAAAGTGGCACTTCTCCCAATTCAAGACAAGATTAGTGTATTCACATCTCTACAGAACTCGATCAAGGATGCTGAAGCAATCATCAAAAGAAGTTCCGTAAACGGAGTAATCATCCATGAACATCTCAACAATCTTTTCACAAAAATCATAGAGTATAGCCATCGTGCATCTTTGAAAGGTAGCAGGTGCATTACATAAACCAAAAGGCATACGTCTATAGGCAAAGGTACTGGAAGGACAAGTAAAAGTGGTCTTTTCTTGATCCCCTTTTGACACATGTATTTGAGAGAAACCAGAATAACCATCTAGAAAGAAAAAATGAGTATGTTTGGATAACCTTTCTAGCATTTGATCAGTAAAAGGCAAGGGGTAATGTTCTTTCTTAGTAGCTTTATTTAACTTACAAAAATCAATTACCATCCTATAACCTGTAACTATTCTTTGCGGGATCAATTCATCTTTATCATTAGGAACGACAGTCATACCTCCCTTCTTAGGGACACAATGGACAGGACTTACCCACTGGCTATCAGCAACTGGATAGATAATACCTGCCTCTAGTAGCTTTAGTATTTCCTTCCTTACCACTTCTTTCATCTTCGGATTTAACCATCACTGATGATCAATAACCGGTTTAGCATTTTCTTCCAATTTTATCTTGTGTTGGCATAAGGTGGGACTAATGCCCTTAAGATCATCCAGAGTATATCCAATAGCAGCACGGTGCTTCTTCAGAGTTTTCAATAGTTTTTCTTCTTCCTGCTTTGAAAGGTTAGCACTAATAATAACATGATATATCTTCTTTTCATCAAGATAAACATACTTAAGATTATCAGGTAACGGTTTAAGTTCAAACACGGGATCACCCTTGGGTGGAGGGGGATCCCCTATGATTTCGACAGGCAAGTTTTTTTTCAATACGGATCCCGGATTAAAGGATATTTCATCTATTTCCCTTCTCTCATTCATATGCATATCATTTTAATGGTCTAGCAAGTATTGTTCTAAAGGATCATTAGGAGGCACAACAATTGAAGCAAGACCAATAATTTCATCCTTACTAGGTAGTTCTTTATCAAGGGGTTGTCTACGGAATTTCGCAATGTTAAAATCATGAGACATATCCCCTAACCCAACAGTTACAATATCTTTTACGCAGTCTATCTTAGCATTAACAGTATTCTAGAAGGGTCTACCAAATATAATGGGACAAAATTCATCTTGTGGGGAACTGAGAATAAGAAAATCAGCAGGATATTTAACCTTCCCACACAAAACCTCAACATCTCTAACAATCCCAACCGGTGAAATAGTGTCTCTATTAGCAAGCTTAATAGTAACATCAATCCCTTCTAACTCAACAGGTGCAATATCATGCATAATTTCTCAATATAAGGTAAGAGGGATAATACTCGCACTAGCACCCACGTCACATAAACCATGATAGAAATGATCTCCTATCTTAACATAGATAACAAGCAGGCCTACAATAGGTCTATGTTTATTCCTAGCATTGGGTTTGGCTATTCTAGCAGATTCCTCTTGGAGGTAAATAACATGTCCATCTAAATCTTCTACCAAGAGATCTTTAACCATGGCGACATTAGGTTCAACTTTAATTTGCCCAGAGGGTGTAGGTGTTCTAGTATTACTCTTACGAACTACAGTTGAAGCTTGAGCATGATTCTTTATCCTAATAGGAAAAGGTGGTTTCTCAATATAAGCTGTAGGAATAATAGGATCAACATTATAAGTGATAGTATTTTCTTCAACTTTAACAGGTTCAACTACTTTTACTTCAATAGCGGGATGGTATTTAAACCACTTCTACTTGGGGAGATCAACATGAGTCGCAAATGATTCACAGAAAGAAGCTACTATCTCAGAGTCAAGTCCATATTTAGTGCTAAAATCACGGAAAACATCGGTATCCATAAAAGCTTTAACACAATCAAACTTAGGGGTCATACCTAACTCATTACCTTCGTCGAGATCCCAATCTTCAGAGTTGCGTTTAATTCTTTCCAATAAATCCCATTTGAATTCAATAGTCTTCATCATAAAAGAACCAGAACAAGAAGTATCGAGCATGGAGCGATTATTGAGAGAAAGCCGAGCATAAAAATTTTGAATGATCATTTCTCTTGAGAGCTCATGATTGGGGCATGAATATAACATTGACTTAAGCCTCCCCCAAGCTTGAGCGATGCTTTCTCCTTCGCGATGCCAAAAATTATAAATATAATTAAGATCACGATGAACCTGGTGCATAGGGTAGAACTTCTGATGAAATTCCAACTTCAGACGATTATAGTTCCATGATCCAATATCGTCACATAGCCTAAACCATGTAAATGCATCTCCCTTCAAAGATAAAGGGAATACCTTCTTCTTGATAACATCCTCGGGCATACCTGCAAGCTTAAACAATCCACAAACTTCATCCACATAGATTAGGTGTAAATCAGGATGTAGTGTTCCGTCTCCTGTAAAAGGATGTTCAAGCAGTTTCTCTATCATACCCGAAGGAATTTCAAAGCAAACATTTTCAGTAGGTGCAGTAGGTTGAGGAGCAACTCTTTGCTCTTCTGGTCTGGGTGAAGATACCCCGAACAATCCCCTCAAAGGATTATGAGCCATAGTAACCAGTGACAATAAATTTCAGCACACCATATACATTTTTCCTTACCAAATTCTACTTACCAAAGGCGCTTCACTCCCCGGCAACGGCGCCAGAAAAGAGTCTTGATGACCCACAAGTGTAGGGTATCTATCGTAGTCCTTTCGATAAGTAAGAGTGCCGAACCCAACGAGGAGCAGAAGGAAATGATAGGCAGTTTTCAGTAAGGTATTTTCTGCAAGCACTGAAATTATAGGTAACATATAGTTTTGTGATAAGGTAATTGGTAGCAAGTGACAAAAGATAAAAGTAAATAAGGTGCAGCAAGGTGGACCAATCCTTTTTGTAGCAAAGGACAAGCCTGGACAAACTCTTATATAAAGGAAAGCGCTCCCGAGGACACGTGGGAATTATCATCAAGCTAGTTTTCATCACGATCATCTGATTAGCATTCGGTACTTTGATAATTTGGTATGTGGGTGGACCGGTGCTTGGGTGCTGTCCTTACTTGGACAAACCTCCCACTTATGATTAACCTCTAATGCAAGCATCCACAACTACAAAAGAAGTATTAAGGTAAACCTAACCATAGCATGAAACATATGGATCCAAATCAGCCCCTTATGAAGCAACGCATAAACTAGGGTTTAAGCTTCTATCACTCTAGCAACCCATCATCTACTTATTACTTCCCAATGCCTTCCTCTAGGCCCAAATAATGGTGAAGTGTCATGTAGTCGACGTTGATGGGCCTCGAACCCCTCGTTGGTTACCCCAAGTGGAAGGTGTAAGATGCATTAAGTAGAAGTGTTTTCCCCTAGCAAAGATGCCAAGGATCGATTCCCCAGAGACTCCTAGGTTCAACAAGTAGGTATCAATTGCTACGGCGCCAGATTAGTAGCAACCAACGTGGACCTGCACACAGATACAAATAACTTTGCTCCCAACGAGTACAGAGAGGTTGTCAATCCCTCCGGCCTTGTAGTTCACAAAGGATTAAAAGCAATGATAGTAGTGATAGATAGTTGTCGGGGGAAACTGTCTGCCACGAACACCTATGGGACCGGAGCCCCTTGTCTGTGCGGTATGAGGGCAGAGGGAGCTCAAAGAGCAGATCGTGGCGAGCACGCGGGCAGTTTTACCCAGGTTCGGGCCGCGGTAGACGCGTAAAACCCTACTCCTGCTTGGTTGTGTATTGAGTTTGAGCGCTCGGGAGCTTGAAGAAGCAGCTACACCAAGCGCGAGAGTGATCTAGGTTCCGAACCCCCTCCACGTTGTGCATGGGCCTCCTTTTATAGTGCAAGGGGTCACCGACAGGTGTCAACGTAGGAGAAAGGGGTAAAAATGTAAAAGAGGTGGTAGTTGTAACAGCGCGGGAACAGTGGAGCTACAGTGCGGAACAGTGGTCTATACCTACTCTAACAGTGGGGGACAAGGGCATTTAATGCCCGTCGCCGTCGACCCCAAAAGCTCCCGCCTTAGTGTCTCTGTCTGCCACGGCGATGGATCCATCACCGTGGAGTGCCACCGTGTACCCCAGGCTGCACAGCCATCCGCCACGCGTCCCTGGATAGGCCCCAGGGCGACGCGTGGGCCGATGAGCTGGAGCGCGGGCACACAGCGCAGCCTTCCCGGCAAGCACCTTGCCGGGGCCTTGATCTTGTCGGGCCCGGGAGCTTGCCGCTCCCCGGGTCCTTGCCGGGGCGCATATAGCGCCGAGGCGTTGTCTTCTAGTCTTCCTGGCAAGCTCCTCTCGCCAGGGTCTTGTGTCAGCGGGGCAGTCTTGAGCCTGGTACGGCCTTCCCGGCAAGCTCCTCTTGCCGGGGTCTCGGTCTTATGCCTTGTATACTTTGTTTTTGAATGGTTTAATAAGGAGCAGGAAGGTCTCCGGCGAGCCCGCAGTAAACCTTGCCGCGGAAAGCTGCAACTGCCCGTGCACAAGTTGGGGTACTGAGGTACCCCTACCTTAGTACACCGACAGGAGCCCCCGGGCCTGGGCCACACACGGTGCCGAGCGCTGTTGGGCCAGGCCCAAAACAGTGTACGGGCACCTGCGGCCCGCGGCGCGCCGAATCCACTTCCATATCCGCCGCACCCCACGGTAACGGCACGCGTCGATCGCGGCGCCGTGGGATGGGACGTGCCCACGATCTCTTAATGGAAAGGGCGAAACGCCCCCCCACTCCCCCATAAAAGCAGAGGAAGCGGGCGCGGTTCCCCTCCTTGCGCTTTCATTGCATCGTCTTCCTTCTCCAAAGATTCTCTCTTGCGCTCTGCCTCCACATCTCCGCCGCCGCCGAGCTCTTCGTTCCCCTCCTTCCGCCGCGTCCGCCATGGCCCCAAAGACCGACAAGGCGAAGGCGGAGAAGTCCAAGCGGGAGAAATCGGAGCAAGCGGCCAAGCTCATCGCGTACCGGAAGCGGCATGTCGTCTTCCCGCCGAAGCTCGGCGTGCGGGAGCTCTGGAACAAGTATTACTTGTTCTGGTCCAAGGAAACCGACGCGCATCCCCGCACGCGAGCATATCCGACCGCCGCCAAGGACAGCTATCCCGGCGGGTACTACTTCTTTGCTGCCTTCTTTCATTGTGGTCTCTGTCCTCCTTTCTCAAACTTCTTCTGCGACGTTATGAACACATATGGCCTCCATCTGCTTGACTTCACCCCCAACGCCATTCTCACCATGGCTGTTTTCGCACACATGTGCGAAAACTTCATAGGAGTCCACCCCAATGTAGCGCTCTTTAGACACTTCTTCTCTCCTAGAGCCGAGGCCGATGCCCCCCTCTCCGGAGGAATTTCTTGGGTCTTTCGTCTGAATAAAAAGGGGGCGTACTTGCCGGGGGAGCTCCGCGGCAAGTGGGAGGAATGGCGAGCGGAGTGGTGCTGAATCGTAGAAGACCAGCCGCAAGCCTTCACCGCGCCGCGCACAACGCCCATCGTGCGCGGCAGGGACTGGAGCGAATTAGATTCGGACGACATCAAGCTCGATATCGCCCTCGTCCGGATTCTTCGTCTTCGGATGGCCAAGCTGTCAGTTGCTGAGGTGGGCGCAGACTTCCTCCGCCGGCGCATCGCCCCTCTCCAAGACCGGAAGAGGCCGGCCTGGGAGTACGGCGGCCCGGCAGACATCATGAGGCTGCGCCCCGGGCTCAACTTCAACTTCACCACGCTGGAGCTGAGGGGAATGGTCCGGGAACTCTTCAAGTACGACCCGGCACACCCCGAATGGTTCAGGACTCCCCGGGAAGTGGTGCCGCTCTGCAACAACATCGTCAGGGATCGGATCCTCGCCATGATGCCCATGTGTGACTCGCACGGCTTGGACCGCACGTGGATTGCTCCGAAGCCCATCGACGTCCTCAACTTCTACGACAACCTCGCAGAGGTGGCGAAGAACAAGGACGACCTCAAGCTGCACACGCGGGACACCACCGAGCAGGAGATCGCCTACATAGCTTCCCGGGCTGAAGAGGCCGCCGCAGCCGCGGCGGCAGGAATTTTCGGATACTCGCCGGAACAGGCGGAGGCTGCGGACGCGTCCACCCAGGCGGAGGAGGCGGAGATCCGTAGGTTGCTGAAGCTTCCTCCCGACGCGCTCGCCGGGGTCCCCTCGCTGAGGCACTCCGGGATCCACGGGATCGCGGCCGAGGCCGCGGCAATGGAGGGTACCGCCGGAGGGAGCAGAGGCGCCGCGAGGGGCGGAGGCGCCAAGGGAAAGGGGGCCGCAGCGCAGGACGCTGGGCCCAGTGAGCCGGCCGGGGAAGAGGAGGAGGAGGAGGAGGAGGCCGAGGACTCCGGCGGATCCACGGAGTTGTACGCCGACGACCTCTCCTCGTCGGAGAGCTCCCCGCCCCCGGCAAGCCCGAGGCAGTCCCCGGCGAAACGTCTCCGCAAGGCGGCGACGGGGGAAAGGGCGCAGGCGCCCCGGCAGCAGCCAGCTCGTCGGGCAGCTCCCCGGGGGAGCCAAGCCGCGCCAAGGCCGTCCGGCGCACCAGCCGCAGCGGAGGCGGCCCGTGCGCGGACCACGACGGAGGCACCTCGCAGGCCGGCAGCGAGCCGGCAGGGGTCTTCTCGGAGCGGAGCAGCGGCTCCGCCCGCCCCTCGGGCGCCGGCTACCACAGGGGCTGGGTCTTCGCAGCCCCCAGCCCCGGTGAACACCAAGCGCGCGAGGGAGTCTTCGTCTTCCGCTCCTCGCGCCGACGCGCCCACGGTGGAGTATGATTTCTCCGCCCTGAGCGAGGACGACGAGGAGGACCAGGAGTAAGAATCCAAGACCTTATACCTTCTCGATTTTTGTCTTGATTTTTTGTTGATGTTGACTCTGTTTATCGTTCTGATTTCAGGACCCTGGCCCATCGCGCGGCGAAGAAGGCCAAGGCGCCCGAGGTCGAGGTCGCGGAAGACTCGGCAGCTGCGGCAACAGGGGGTGTGCCGGAGCCGAGCCTGCCGGACCCGAGCGCTGCTCCGAGGAGCAGCCCCCAGCGTAGCCCGCAGCGCAGCCCCCAGCGTAAGTTTGGGGTTTTCTGTTTTCGCTTGTCGGGGTACGCCTGAGGATTTGGTTTTGTCTTCATGTCTTGACGTTTCTTGTCTTGTTCTGTGCAGAGGTGGAGCCACAGCGGGAAGAGCGCCCGGAGACTGTCGTTGAGGAGCCGCAGGCCCCGCCGTCCCCGCCAAGGCAGAACTCTCCGGCAAGGGAGAGTGCTCCGCCAAGGGCGGGTACTCCGCCGAGGCAGAGTACCCCGCCAAGGGCGAGCAGCCCGGCGAGGGTGACTACTCCGACAAGGCCGAGCTCCCCGGCGAGGGAGCCCGCCGCTGAGGACGTCCGCCAAGGTAAGTTTTGTGATTTTGCTTTCTTGGCCTTGCCTCTTTTTGGATATTTGCTTTAGTCTTGAACTTCTTTTTCTTCTTCTTCTTTTTAGATCTTCCTCCCCCTGAGCCCATGGAGACGGAGGTTATCAACCTTGAGGAGGAGGGCGCGCAGGGCGGCGGCGGCGACGCTCCTGTCGTCGAGGAGATAGCTGAGGCCGCCGAGCCGGCCGCGCAGGAGACTGCCCCGGCTGCGGACGCAGCGGCTGGGGAAGAGGACGGCGACCGCACCGCCGGCCCGGAGGCGGCGGGAGCATCGGATGCTACACCGGCCACCGGCCCCTCCGCCAGCAAGGAGCAGGGGTATTATCTTGAGGCCCCCAACGGCGTCTTCATCCAGATGCCTTGGGGGTCTTCATCGCGAGCTCCTGCGGAGGGCGAGGCGTTCGACGGAGAAGTCCTCGCCTCCGCAGGCCTGAAGATCGTCGAGGCGCCCGGCGGGAGTGAGGGGCCCGAGGAGGAGAGGTTGCTCCACCAGCTCCTGGCCCTTTACCGGGCCAGGCAGGCGAAGCTCGCCTCCCGGGAGGCCCTTGCCGCCAAGGCCGCCGCGGAAATGGAGAAGCGTGCGGCGGAGCTCAGCGCCGCCAATCAGGCGGCCCTCCGCGAGGTGGCGGAGGAGCGTGAGCGTCTCGCCGGCGAGTACCAGGAGTGGGTGCTCGAGAAGGCTGAAGCTGACGAACAGCAGCGGCTCGCCGGGGTGGAGATGTCCCGGCGAGAGGGAGAGCTCGCGCAGCGGAAGGTCGAGCTGGACTCCCATGAGGAGGACCTTGCCGCTCGCGAGGCTGCCCTTGGCGGGGAGCTGAAGGAGGCGAAAGCCGCTGCGGTTGCCGCGGAAGACGCCAAGAAGGAGCTTGCCGCAAGGTTGAGCAGTTGGAGAAGGCGCTGAAGGTGAGCGCAGAGAAGGTTGCCGCGCTCATCTTGGAGCGCGAGAAGGACGCTCACACAAACTCCGAGCTTCAGGTGAGTCTCTCCAAGAGGGGCGACGAGTTGAAGGCCGCCAAGGACTCCATTGAGGACTTGGAACTGAAGGTCACCACTTTGAAGGATTCGCTCGACGCTGCCCGGGCTCAGGAGAACAAGCTGAAGGAGGAGCTCCGCAAGGAGCGGACCTTGGTGGACAGCATCAACAAGGCATCCGAGCTCTTCCGCCAGACCATCGAGGTATGGACCGAAGACTTGGTTTCTTCTGCGTCCAACATTGACCAGGAGCTGCTGGCGCTGAAGGTCGAACACCTCATCTACTCGCCGGATCCGGATCTCCCGCACAGCGCCAAGCTCAGCCTCTTCTTCAGAGGGATCGCGCCGGCCCTTGCAGGTCTCCGGAACCGCATCCCCGCGCAGCTGGCCGAGGAGTCGCGCCTGCTCTGCGCGGGAACTCTGGAGCGGGTGCTGACGAAGATCGTGTACCGCAACCCGGGAATCAATCTCACGAACGTTCTTCGCAGCTTGCCGGCTGATGCAGACACGGAGGCCCTGAAGGAGCAGGTCGGCCACATTATCGCCAAGGTGGCAAAGCTTGGCAGGAAGGAGGGCGACCGCGTAGACTAGGGCTCCATTATCTTTATCTTTTTGTTGCTGCACATTATGTCACGAGCTTATTAGTCCATTGCGACAAGTCATCCTTTGTAAGATATTTACTTTATTTTGATCAATCAGCGCAATGTTATCTTCCTTGTCTTAATCCTTGACTTTGTATGTTTTTCACCCTACGCTCCCGGGGAGCTTGCCGGCAAGGGGCCTTTGCCGCGAGCGCTGAGTGCTGGACTCTGAGCAGCCTGCTGGCCAAGGTCTTCGCCGGCAAGCAACCTTGCCGCAGCTAGTCGCAACGCACATAGCTTGCTGAGCGTACTCGGAAACGAAGCAAGGGCGCGACACTTGTCGCAGCTCACTTAAATCGTTGAGTGAACTCGAAAACAAGATAAGGGTGCGGCAAGCTACGGGTAGGTTCCTCCGCGCACAGGTTTTCCATACAAAATGTGATCGTTCAAGGAAGACAACTAAAATTTAAAATTTGAACTGGTCAAATTCTAACAACTTATCTCTCATATGTTGCTTGCTTATGTTGCTTGCTTTCCGGTAAGACTTCTCTTTCTTGAACAGCACTTGGTTCCTCCTCCACCTCCTTCCCCCCGGTAAACTTGTGCGCGAGGAACGTTCCTTCTGCTTAAGACGAAAGAAAAGGGAGAGGGAAACAAGCATATGGCCTTTCGGCGTGCCAATGCTTACCGTATGTCTGAGTGTTGCATCAAATGCCAAATAGAACATGCAAATAGCAAAGAGAAGCATGCAAAAGGAAATCGATGCGAGGAACACAAAAACTTTACTGATGCACGGGGTCTGCGCCCGGCTTTGTACAAAGGGTTACATGCAACAGCGGCAAAGCTTGTACAAAAGGTGGTTGCCGGAGCGGATCACGGCAACCGCGCCTTAGGGGTGAAACTTGCGAAGATGCTCTATGTTCCAGGAGTTGCTCACTGGTAAGCCTTCTTCGGTCTCGAGGCGGACAGCGCCGGGCCTCGTAACTTGTCTCACCCGATAAGGGCCTTCCCACTTCGGCGTCAACTTGTTGGAATTCTTGGCGGACTGAACACGCCGAAGAACAAGGTCGCCTTCCTCGAGACTCCTGGCCTTGACTTTGCGGCTATGGTAGCGGCGCAAAGCTTGCTGGTATCGAGCAGCTCGTACCGCAGCCTGGAGACGTCCCTCCTCAAGGAGCAATGCGTCATCTTGCCGCAGTTGCTCTTGCTCGAGCTCATCATAAGCGAGCACTCGAGGATATCCGTATACGATTTCCGTGGGGAGAACTGCCTCTGCTCCATAGACTAGAGCAAAGGGTGTCTGTCCGGTGGCTCGACTTGGTGTCGTTCTGATTGACCAAAGAGCCGCCGGGAGCTCCTCTATCCAATTTCTTCCGCACTTGCGCAGCCTGTCAAAGGTCCTCGTCTTGAGTCCGTGCAGCACTTCAGCATTTGCCCTCTCCGCTTGACCGTTGCTCCTCGGGTGAGCAACAGAAGCGAAACAGACCTTGGCGCCAAGGTCTTGGACGTACTGCATGAAGGTGCGACTAGTGAATTGCGTACCGTTGTCGGTGATGATCCTGTTAGGGATCCCGAAACGGCAAACAATCGACCTGAAGAACCTGACTGCTGACTGTGCTGTCACCTTCCTCACTGGCTCCACTTCTGGCCACTTTGTGAACTTGTCGATGGCAACGTACAAGTACTCAAAGCCCCCGACAGCACGAGGGAAAGGGCCGAGGATATCGAGCCCCCAGACCGAGAAGGGCCATGACAAAGGGATTGTTTGGAGAGCTTGAGCTGGCTGATGGATTTGCTTTGCATGGAACTGGCACGCTTCACACTTGGTTACTAGTGCAGTTGCATCTTGGAGGGCTTCTTGCCAAAAGAACCCTTGCCGGAAAGCTTTCCCGGCAAGCGCCCTTGCGCCAATGTGGTGGCCGCATATGCCTCCGTGTATTTCTGCCAGCAGCTTCTGTCCATCTTCCCTGGAGATGCACTTCAACCTGACACCATTGAGTCTTCTTTTGTACAGCTCATTATCCACGAACTGGTACATACTTGACTGCCTGGTTATCTTCTCTATCTCTTGAGGGTCGTCGGGAAGTTCTCCAGTTTGCAGAAAACGGACTATCTGCTGTGCCCATGCCGGAGCTCGAGGCTCGACGGCAAGGACTAAAGGCTCGAGGGCCGCTGCGGGAACCTCAGCTTCTACGGCAAAGACCTCTGGTCCTGCCGGAGCTGACGGTCCCCCGGCAAGCTCGCCGGGGCGAGGCTTGCCGGGAACGCTTGCTTCAACTGTACAAGCCCGAGGACTTGCAGGAGCAAACTGTTCCTCAGCGTTCTGGTTGTTGATCTTGGGGACCTTGGCGGCGGTTTCAGGAAGATCCGCCGGCAAGTAGTCGCCGGAGACCAACTTTCTCTTCTTGGACTGCCCAATTGATGGTGTAACGGATGGTTGAGTCAGCTTGAGCAAGAAGGTCCCTGGTTCCACAGGTAACTTCATCGAAGCGCACTTTGAAAGGCCGTCTGCAATTTCATTTTGAGCTCTCGGGACGTGCTCCATCTGCAAACCTTCAAAGTGCTCTTCAAGCTTTCTCACTTCATCGACATAGGCTTCCATCAAAGGGCTCTGATAGCTCTTGTTAACTTGTCGGACCACCAACTGAGAATCGCCCCGCACAATCAGCTTTCTGATCCCAAGTTCGGCCGCAATCCTGAGGCCGGCAAGCAAGCCTTCATATTCTGCAGTGTTGTTTGTCGCTTGCTCCCTGGGAAAGTGCATCTGGATAACATATTTGAGGTGCTCCCCAGTGGGCGCGATGAGTACCACACCGGCACCGGCGCCTTGCAGCGAGAAGGCACCGTCAAAATACATTACCCATTCACTTGTCGCTTCTTGCACGGGTGTGCTTGTTTCTTGAACTTCTTCATCTGGTGTTGGGGTCCACTCAGCTATGAATTCTGCCAAAGCTCGGCTCTGTACGGTTGAAGTACTTTCAAACTTGAGTCCAAAGCTTGACAGTTCCAGTGCCCACTCAACGATCCTGCCAGTTGCTTCTGGATTGTGCAATATCCTCTTCAGCGGAAAGCGAGTGACCACTGTTATCTCATGGGCTTGGAAGTAATGGCGCAGCTTTCTCGAGGCCATGAGGAGGCCGAAAAGCAACTTTTGCACACCAGAGTACCTTGATCTAGCCCCCTGGAGAAGGGAACTTACAAAATACACTGGGCGCTGCACCATCTTCTTCCGCACCTCTCCTTGCTCCTGCGCAGAGTCATCCTTGTCGGGGCCAGAGTTTGTCGGAGCAGCCCCCTGCTTGTCGCTGGAGTCGCTTGCCGGTGGTGCTGACTCCTCGTCAGACTCCCTCTCCGCTACTAACGCAGCACTAACCACCTGGTTGGTTGCCGCTAAGTATAGCAACAACTTTTCCTGTGGTCTAGGTGCGACAAGTATAGGAGTGGAGGACAGGTACCGTTTCAAATCCTGCAACGCTGCCTCCGCTTCCGGAGTCCACTTCATGGGACCTGCCTTCTTCAAGATTTTGAAGAAAGGTAGGGCGCGTTCTGCAGACTTTGAAATGAACCTACTGAGGGCAGCAACACAACCTGCAAGCCTTCTGACATCCTTGACGCGCTTCGGGGCCTCTATCTGCTCAATGGCTTTGATCTTGTCGGGGTTGGCTTCAATCCCCCTCTGTGATACAAAGAACCCGAGAAGCTTGCCGGAGGGGACTCCAAAGACGCACTTCTCGGGGTTCAACTTGAGCTGTATCCTGCGCAGGTTCTGAAACGTTTCTTCCAAGTCTTGAATCAGGGTTTCCTTGCTCTTGCTCTTCACCACGATGTCATCCATGTAAGCTTCTACATTCCTGTGGATCTGTGGCTCAAAAGCAGTGTACACTACCCTTGCAAAGGTTGAGCCTGCATTCTTCAATCCAAATGGCATGCGGATAAAGCAATAAGTGCCACATGGAGTGATAAATGCAGTCTTCTCTTCATCTTCCTTGGCCATGAAAATCTGATGATAGCCTGAGTATGCATCAAGAAAGCAGAGTAGCTCACATCCGGCAGTGGAGTCAACGATCTGGTCAATGCGCGGCAAAGGGAATGGATCCTTGGGACATGCTTTATTGACATCGGTGAAGTCTATACACAGTCTCCACTTCCCGTTGGTCTTGCGCACGACGACTGGGTTTGCCAACCACGTCGGATGGATCACACCTCTAACTAGGCCTGCTGCTTCTAGCTTCTTGATTTCCTCATTGATGAACTCTTGGCGCTCCACGGCTTGCTTCCTCACTTTCTGCTTGATGGGTCGCGCATGAGGACAGACAGCAAGCTTGTGCTCAATCACCTTCCTGGGAACACCGGGGATGTCAGATGGTTGCCAGGCAAACACATCGACATTCGCCCGCAGGAAGGCAACGAGCGCGCTTTCCTATTTGCTGTCAAGGGTGGCACTGATGGTGAAAGTACCACCAGTGCCGTCCTCCCTTACGGACACTTTCTTGGTTGCCGGAGGAGCAGCCATTCCTTTCTTACTCTTGCCGGTGGAGCTCGATGGAACGTCCTCGACGGCAGCGCAGCACTCCGAGGAGGTGCGGTTGCCGGAGTGGGTCCCAGAGCACTTGCCGGACTTGGTCTTCGTCTTCTTCCCCCCGGGAGCTTCAGCGGCAAGAGTATCCTTCTCGGCCGCAGCTGCCGTATCCCGGTAAATCTTGTCGGCGCAAATAAGCGCATCCTTCTTGTCGCTATGGACAGTGATGACGCTTATCGGCCCCGGCATCTTCAGCACGTTGTAGGCATAGTGGGAAGCTGCCATGAACTTGGCGAGGGCAGGACGGCCAAGTATTCCATTGTAGGGCAATGGAATATCGGCGACATCGAAAGTGATGCGCTCAGTCCTGAAGTTGAGCTCCCCGCCTAAGGTCACCGGCAGAGTGATCTTCCCCTTGGGCTTGCTCCTTCCCGGGTTGATTCCTTGGAATGAACCGGTCTCTTCGAGCTCGCCATCTTGTATCTGGAGTTTCTTGATCACAGCTGAGGAGATCAAGTTCAGCCCGGCCCCGCCGTCAACCAACATTTTGGTGACCTTGAGGTTGCGGATGGTGGGAGAAACCAGCATCGGCAAGCACCCGACCGCAGTGGTGCGGTCAGGGTGATCCTCAAGATCAAAAACGATGGGCGTGCTGGACCATTTGAGGAGCCTGCGCGACTCCACGGGCGGCTCCGCTGCGTTTACCTCACGCACCCACTGCTTGAGTTGGCGGTGGGAGGTATGCAGGGAGGCGCCACCGTCGATGCACAGGACCTCCGTGGCCTTCTGGAACTCCTGCTCGCTGTTCTCCTCGTCCTCCATGCCTTCATCGTCGTCTTCTTCGTCGTTGTCGCGGCCCCGGGGAGGTCGATCTCCTTGCCGCTGCTTAGCCTTGTCGCGGCGTCCTCCCCGGCCGTTGAACGGCCGCTTCTTACTGGGCTCTTCCCCGCCACCTTGGGCCTTCTCCTTGTCGCGCCTCTCGTACTCAGCTTTCTGCTGCTCGACGAGGTACTCGACGCGCTTGCAGTTGGAGAGATCGTGACCCTTGGTGCGGTGGATCTTACAGTATTGCTTGTCGGAGCTACCCGGCTTGTCGGCCGCCGCCGCAGGGGCAGGCTCCTTGCCGGAGCTGCCAGCCTGCGCTTGCTTGGCGGGGGCCTCCTTGCCGGACTTCTCGACGGCAAGCACCTCCTTCTTGCCCTTCTTTCTGTTGTTCCGCCGCCGGCTCTTCTTTGCCGGGGCGGCGTCGTCGCTGTCGCTTCCCCCCGCGCCAGTATCCTCCCCGGGGAGCCTCCTCCCCTCTTCTTCGCGTGCGCACTTGTCAGCAAGAGCATAGAGCTCGCTGACATCCCGAATCTTCGTCATCGCCATCTCCTCACGCATGCGGCGGTTACGCACGTTCTGATGGAACGCGCTGATAACCGCGGCAGGGTGAACGTCAGGGATGTTGTGCTGCACCCGGCTGAAGCGTTGGATATACTTGCGCAGGGTTTCGCCTTCCTTCTGGGCCAGTATGTGGAGATCGCTCTCCTGGCCGTGGGGTTTGTGGCCGCCGGTGAAGGCGCCAACAAACTGGTGGCAGAGGTCGGCCCAAGAAGAGATGGAACCTTCCGGCAAGTGCATGAGCCATGAACGGACGTTAGGCTTTAGCACGACCGGGAAGTAATTCGCCAAGATCTTCTCGTCGCGCCCGCCGGCAGCTTGCACTGCGATGGTGTAGACGCTGAGAAACTCCGAGGGGTGCGTCTTGCCGTCGTACTTTTCCGGTACGTCGGGCTTGAAATTCTTCATGCTGGGCCACTGGACGCGCCGCAGCTCGCGGGTGAACGCAGGGCAGCCTGCCGCGTACGGCAAGTCGCCTGGCTCACCGGGCGCGTGCGCGTCGACAGTGTTTCCAGCTCTCTTGTCGGATTGTCGCCGAGCTTCTCGGCGGCGCTCGATTGTGGTCCGAGCGTCTTCTTCTCGCCGGTCGTCAAGGACTTGGCGCTGGTCTCGACGGGCCCGCGGGTCCGACGAGGCTGTGGAGCCGTCGTCGGGGTTGTTCCGGCGGGGCGGCGTCTTCTGCTTCTGCGGCGGGGAATGTACGCTTGTCGCACCCCCGGCAGTCTTGTTGCCGTCAGCCTTCGTCTTCTCAGCTTGCCGCGGCCGTGAGGTCGACGGCTGCTGTGGAGAATCGTTGTTGGCGAAGTCTATCAGGCTCCGTATAGTGGCCCTCCATTCTTCGGCCTTGTTGGCCGCTGGAGGAAAGTCAAGGAGCAGTTGCGCCCTTGCGAGCGCTTCTGCTGGAGTGGAGGGGAACGCGGGCGAGCGGTGCGAGGAGCGGGATACGCTCGGACTTCTAACAATGTTAGAAGGAGCGGGGTCCCGCGCCGGCGCCTTCGCTTTACTTGTGCCCGGATGGGGGTCCGGGGCGTCCCGCGAGCCTCCGGTTTGGCCTTGCCCCAGCAAGCGGATACCACCTCCCGTGGTATGGCGCTGCTGGGTCGTCGTGTGCTGAGATGGACGCGCCGCGTCCACGGAGACCGAGGTTCGGTCGTCCGTCCTGTTCTTGGATCTGGTGGCGCCGTGAGTGTCCTCGCCGGCGGCCACCCTTCCGACGGCATCTCCCCCGCCCACCGTTGGCTCTGGTGGCGGCGGGTGAGACGCAGACGGGCCTCCGACCTCCGAAGCCTTCTTCTTCGGGGCCATGGAGTTGTCGCTGATGAAGTTGCTGATGAAGCTGGAGAGGTTGATGAAGGATGCGCCCGCGCGAACGCCGGATCAGGTTCGCACAACCTCGACGCCCCATACCTGGCGCGCCAAAGATGTCGGGGGAAACTGTCCGCCACGAACACCTATGGGACCGGAGCCCCTTGTCTGTGCGGTATGAGGGCGGAGGGAGCACAAAGAGCAGATCGTGGCGAGCACGCGGGCAGTTTTACCCAGGTTCGGGCCGCGGTAGACGCGTAAAACCCTACTCCTGCTTGGTTGTGTATTGAGTTTGAGCGCTCGGGAGCTTGAAGAAGCAGCTACACCAAGCGCGAGAGTGATCTAGGTTCCGAACCCCCTCCACGTTGTGCATGGGCCTCCTTTTATAGTGCAAGGGGTCACCGACAGGTGTCAACGTAGGAGAAAGGGGTAAAAATGTAAAAGAGCTGGTAGTTGTAACAGCGCAGGAACAGTGGAGCTACAGTGCGGAACAGTGGTCTATACCTACTCTAACAGTGGGGGACAAGGGCATTTAATGCCCGTCGCCGTCGACCCCAAAAGCTCCCGCCTTAGTGTCTCTGTCTGCCACGGCGATGGATCCATCACCGTGGAGTGCCACCGTGTACCCCAGGCTGCACAGCCATCCGCCACGCGTCCCTGGATAGGCCCCAGGGCGACGCGTGGGCCGATGAGCTGGAGCGCGGGCACACAGCGCAGCCTTCCCGGCAAGCACCTTGCCGGGGCCTTGATCTTGTCGGGCCCGGGAGCTTGCCGCTCCCCGGGTCCTTGCCGGGGCGCATATAGCGCCGAGGCGTTGTCTTCTAGTCTTCCTGGCAAGCTCCTCTCGCCAGGGTCTTGTGTCAGCGGGGCAGTCTTGAGCCTGGTACGGCCTTCCCGGCAAGCTCCTCTTGCCGGGGTCTCGGTCTTATGCCTTGTATACTTTGTTTTTGAATGGTTTAATAAGGAGCAGGAAGGTCTCCGGCGAGCCCGCAGTAAACCTTGCCGCGGAAAGCTGCAACTGCCCGTGCACAAGTTGGGGTACTGAGGTACCCCTACCTTAGTACACCGACAATAGTTTTTGCAATAGTAAGTAAATAGCGGAAAGTAAATAGCGGATGTGATCAATGATGGTAATATGGACCGGAGTCTCATGATGTTCACTAGTGATGTCTCTCTCCCAAAAGACGATAAAACAGCTATGTGAGGTAAACAAATTACAGCTGGGCAATTGACAGGACCACGAACGCAAACCAATGCTGACTACATTGCAAGAAAGGTTGAGGTTCAAAGCATGGGCTGTATGCCAAAGTAAGTAGACCGAAATCCATCAATATCTACTACTAATCATCCACCTTGAGATATCTATCTAGAACATCTCGCTGGTATTAAGTTGCGAGTCCCACCCATAGTGTAAACTCAATGCAACAGACAACTGCATTAAAAGAACTTTGCGTAAAGTAAACAATCCTTGCACCCGCGGGCACAAGCACCGTTGTTTTCCCCCTTGTGGCAACAGCACATCCCCTAGACTCATGTTTCTATCACTCAAGCTAGTCATCGAGGGGCTTGAACCCACAATCAAGCATAACGTTCCCTCTTGGAGTCACTACTTACTACTCGGCCAAAGCAATGAGTAACAATGGAGAACATGCAAGAATTACTTATGAACTAAAATATAAAAGAGGTGAATCAAATATATTACTCAAGATCAATCTGAACATAATCTCATAATCCATCGGATCCCAGCAAACTCAACATAGCAACAGCATAAGGATTACATAGGTGCCTCGATCATGTAGGGCAGCTCACGAGGACTAATTAGTGAAGCACAAGAACGGGACGAGAACATCACATAGCTACTGGTCATGGACTCATGGTCCAAGGGAGACTACTCATGAGTCATCCGGGAGGCGTCCATGGTGGTGGAGAAGCTCCCGGTGGTGATCCTCCCCTCCGGCAGGGTGCCGGGAAGAGTTCTCCTGGTGCTCCCGATCTTGGAAGCGGCGGCGGTGGCAGAACAGAGATGGGATCGCGAAAAGAGTTCCTCCTCTGAGGGTTTCGGAGGGTCCTTTAAATATATGCCAAAGTAGGGCATCGGGGGAGCCTCGGGGGGCCCAGGCGCCCCCCGGCGCGGCCCGGGGGGGGGGCGCCCACAGGGCGCCTGGAGCCCCTGTGCCCCCCCAGGCTGCCCTTCGGACGCAGTGTTGTTTCCGAATCGCTGATTTTTTATATAATTTTTCTGGATTTTTCTGGGCAGTTCTCGAAACGTGAAAACCTGAAATACAAAAACAGCCGAAAACAGAAACTGGCACTAGGGTGCACTGGATTAGTAAGTTAGTCCAAATATGATCAAAAGTGTATGCAAGTGTATGAATATCATAGCAATATCACCCAAAAGTGGCATGGAGCAAGCAGAAATTATAGATACGTTTTGGACGTATCAACATCCCCAAGCTTAATTCCTGCTCGTCCTCGGTAAATGATAACAAGAATAATTTCTGTGGTGACATGCTATTAACCATATAGGACTTTCTCATAGTCAGATGACAAAAGCTTACTGAGACAATGATTCTAAAGTAATTAAGTTGCCTCAAGAGAAAATCACAAATGACTGAAAGTTTTACAACATGAAACTGAAACATCAAAAAGATTTGCAATGAACATGATGTGAAAATATGATAAAGTGATATCTAGCTTGCCCCCTTTAGTGATGCAAAACATAAATGCAGGGACACCTTCAAGGTTTAAGTGATGACTAGATACAATTGATTTCAGAATAAACGATATCACAATCATGCAAAAGACAATGCTACTTTGGAACAATGCACATTACACTCAGAATGACAATCATGCCCTCAGTAGTTGGTGCTTCAACATAAAGGTAAAAGAAAGGTTAAGTGCTAGAGCTTTTTATTTTGAAAACATGGAAGCAATTATGTCAATGGTAGTAGTACTTCATATGTGTCATGCATAAAACATCCTATAAGTTGCAAGCCTCATGCATCGAATACCAATAGTGCTCGCTCCTTGTCCTAATTCGCTCGGATCCCCATGGGTTATCATTGCATTACATATGTTTTAACCAAGTGTCACAAAGGGGTACCTCTATGCCACCTGTACTAAGGTCCAAGGAGATAAATCGCATTTGATTTCTCGTTTTTGATAGATCTCAACTTGAGGACATCCATACCGGGACAACATAGAAAATAGATGATGGACTCCTCTTTAATGCATAAGCATATTCTCATGAGAGATTGAGGATTAAGGTCCAAGCTAAAACTTCCACCATGATGCATGGCTTTGGTTGGCGGCCCAATGTTCTTCTCTAACAATATGCATATTAATTCAACCCACGGTAAATCACCCTTACTTCAGACAAGACGAACATGCATAGCAACTCACATGATATTCAACAAAAGTGTGACCAGAAACATGGTTACCGCTCAGCAAGCAACTTATAAGAAATAAGATACATAAGCAACATATTCTTTACCACAATAGTTTTTAGGCTACTTTCCCATGAGCTATGTATTGCATGGTTACTTTGCTTAGTGCAGGTGGAGGTTAGCAAAAGACTGGGAACGACCAACTAAGAGAGCAATGACGGTCATAATCATGCAGAGCGACAAAGCAATATTGAATCAGGCATGGTAGTTATATCGCTACCCAGAAATAAAAGATCATCAAGGCTTGACAGACTTTCTTTACAGTCTTGAATATGCGTGAGCATACGCCAAGTCAATCAAAATAAATTCTCGAAGGAAGATATTACTAAACCATACCATATCATAGGCAAACAAACCAAGTTGGTACTCCAATAACACATTGGGAACCCCCAGCTATTTGAGATTAACCATAAGAAAACCTGAACTACTAAGCACCATCATGAAAGTAGCATCTTTATCATAGACATATTAACCCATGCAACAGAAGCAAACTCTCTTAATAAGGTGAGCATGGTAATTACAGAGAGTTCAAGCAACCAACTAAATAAAAGCTCTTGAAAAGATAAGCATGAATAATAAGAGCAGAGCACGATAGTAGCTATTAAAAGACAAAGAACACACACAGCATAGATAGACATGAAAATTCTATGTAATGTTCTAGGTAGAAGTGGAGCGTGTTTCTCTCCCACATAAAGGAATGCTGGGTTCCGACTCGTTATGAAAAACTAAAAAGAAAACTAAAAGCAAGACGCTCCAAGCATAGCACATAACACATGAAGTGATAAAAATATAGCGAAACGAGAGACGAACTGATAGTGTTGATGGAGAAGGGGATGCACGGGGGCATCCCCAAGCTTAGATGCTTGAGTCTCCTTGAATATTTCTTGGGGGTGCACGGGGGCATCCCCAAGCTTGAGCGCTTGACACTCCTGAATCTTTTTATCATCTTCCCTCGCACACTTGAAAACTCCCTTCATACATAACTCATCATAATCTGATTAGCGAGGTTAGTACCCTTAATAAAATACTTATACCTTGCTGGAAATAAGGATATTCTTGAAGTTCTACTGTTTCTCAAGATTGCCAAAAGGTTTTTGCAAAGAAAAAGCAAGTTCTTAATTTGCAAAGTGAAGGTAAGGCAAAACAGGACAGAATCTGTGAAAAACAGAACAGCAGGCAGTAATTGATCTGTTCGGGATACTTCTGCAACTCAAATCAAAAAACTCAGAACTGACGCACGAAAGAAAATTATATAGAGAACGCTGTCGAAACAATTCAGACCAAAAAGATGATCTGGTGATTTTATACGAATTTTTCTATCCAAGGACAGAATCTGTTTCCTGGACAGCACCTCACATCTTTTGAACTTTCTAGCAATCGGAGGCTATACTTGGCACAAATATGAAAAGCAAAGATACAATGATGATGCTACAGCAGTAAACAACGTCAAGACACAACAAAAGCAAAAATTTATTCATGTGGGCTGCCTCCCAAAAGCGCTTTCTTTTATGCCTTTAAGCTAGGCATAATGCATAGATCAAGTTTTATCAAGAGTAAAAGAATAGCTAGCCCATAGAACGGACTCAAAAGGTAACTTGATCTTCTTTCGAGGGAAGTGTTCCATCCCTTTCTTGAGAGGAAACTGAAATTTTATATTACCCTCTTTCATGTCAATGACAGCACCAACGGTGCGCAAAAAGGGACGTCCCAAAATAATTAGACATGAAGGATCACATTCAATATCCATAATAGTGAAATCAACGGGCACATAATTATCACTGACAACAATAAGAACATCGTCGATCCTCCCCAAAGGTTTCTTTATGGAAGAATCAACGAGACGAACACCAAAAGAACAAGAATCATAAGGTTTCAATTTAAGCATATCATATATCCTTTTGGGCATAACAGAGGTACTAGCACCAACATCACATAATGCATAAC
Source organism: Secale cereale (assembly GCA_902687465.1). Classification (NCBI taxonomy): domain Eukaryota; kingdom Viridiplantae; phylum Streptophyta; class Magnoliopsida; order Poales; family Poaceae; genus Secale; species Secale cereale. Next base: position 104,161,308 of record LR738709.1, read on the forward strand.
GAGAGAAGTCATTCAAATAAATTTTTATCATAGGGTCCCAACCATCTTCTAGCTTTCTAGGTATGGAGGCTTCTACTCTAAGTTTCTCCTCACTAGCTTTGATGAGAGCATTAGTGATATGCTCTGTGAAGGCAAGGTTAGGCGTGCTAGTGCGGGGATCTCTAGACATCTTGTGAAGGAAATCAATAACTTCGGTAAGAGTGCAATTATCAAAATCAAGGTCACGAGCATCAAGTAAAGTGGTAGTGGTGTCCTTAAGGTTCACTTGGTTGGTAGTTTCTATAGCATCACCATTAATAGGTCCATTGGGACCAGGAGTACATTGGGTGCTAAGAGTGTGAACATCCTCAATAACTTGGATAGTAGCAACAGTGTGGTGGGTAGGAAGGCTCTTAATTCTTTCCTCTTCCTCCCTTAGGGATGCAACCACTTCGGGTTTAGCTGCCATTTGGTTTATCAAAGTGGCCTGTGTGTGGGACATATTGGAAACTTGGGTCTCAGTGATAGTGAGTCTAGTCTGGAGGTTAGAGATCTCAATATTTATGTTCTCTAATCGTCTACTAATGTCTTGCAAGATAGCAGTATGCTCATTTAATTTCCTCGAGAAGGTTTTGTTTTGTTCATATTGGGTGTGCATGTAGTTCTTAGTGGCCTCCTCTATTTCTACCAGTTTCTCATAGCCAGACAAGTCTCTATCTTTTTGGAAGGGGTTCTTGATGTTAGGATAAGCATTGTTGTTCCCATAGGAATTGGAGGGGAACGTTCTAGAATTACTACCAAAGTTACTCCTTTAAGCATCGACAATCACAGAATCCAAAGGATCATAACGAGGATCAACAGAAGATTACTTCGAAAGTAGAGACATGATCAAGTCAGCTTTTTCATTGAGGGAGGAAATCTCCTCGACAGAGTTTACCTTCCTACCTGTTGGAGCTCGTTCGGTGTGCCATTGGGAATAGTTGGTCATCATCTCATCGAGAAGCTTTGTGGCAGCACCAAGTGTAGTTGACATAAAAGTTCCTCCCGCGGCCGAGTCTAACAAGTTCCGCGAGGTAAAGTTCAAGCCTGCATAAAAAGTTTGGATAACCATCCAAGTAGTCAAACCGTGAGTAGGGCAGTTCTTGATAAGAGACTTCCTACGTTCCCAAGCTTGGGCAACGTGTTCATTATCCGATTGTTTAAAATTCATAATGTTACTTCTAAGTTGGATAATTTTAGCAGGTGGATAGTATTTTCCGATAAAAGCATCTTTGCACTTGTCCCATGAATCTATGCTATTTCTAGGCAAAGACTGAAACCAAATTTTAGCTCCTCCTCTCAAGGAGAAAGGAAAAAGCTTAAGCTTAACAATAATACCATCTATTTCTTGGTACTTTTTCATATCACAAAGTTCTACAAAGTTGTTCAAGTGTCAAGCAGCATCATCTCCAGCACCGGAGAATTGTTCTCTCATGACTAAGTTAAGTAAAGCAGGTTTAATTTCATATGAAGGTGCTGAAGTGGCAGGTGTAGTGATAGGTGTGCTGATAAAGTCTTTGTTGTTGTGACTACTGAAGTCACACAACTTGGTGTTCTCGGTGGAACCCATAGTAGCAAGCAAGCAAGATAACTATTTTGTGATTTTCGATAAAAGGAACTAAAGCAAAAATGAAAGGTAAACTAATAAGACTAAAAAGCAAAGGTAAAAGATAGCATGCAACTCCCCTATCCTGAAGAGTGGAGTCCCCGGCAACGGCGCCATAAAAATACTCCTTGATGGGCCTCGAACCCCTCGTTGGTTACCCCAAGTGGAAGGTGTAAGATGCAGTAAGTAGAAGTGTTTTCCCCTAGAAAAGATGCCAAGGATCGATTCCCCAGAGACTCCTAGGTTCAACAAGTAGGTGTCAATTGCTACGGCGCCAGATTAGTAGCAACCAACGTGGACCTGCACACAGATACAAATAACTTTGCTCCCAACGAGTACAGAGAGGTTGTCAATCCCTCCGGCCTTGTAGTTCACAAAGGATTAAAAGCAATGATAGTAGTGATAGATAGTTTTTGCAATAGTAAGTAAATAGCGGAAAGTAAATAGCGGATGTGATCAATGATGGTAATATGGACCGGAGTCTCATGATGTTCACTAGTGATGTCTCTCTCCCAAAAGACGATAAAACAGCTACGTGAGGTAAACAAATTACAGCTGAGCAATTGACAGGACCACGAACGCAAACCAATGCTGACTAAATTGCAAGAAAGGTTGAGGTTCGAAGCATGGGCGGTACGCCAAAGTAAGTAGACCGAAATCCATCAATATCTACTACTAATCATCCACCTTGAGATATCTATCCAGAACATCTCGCTGGTATTAAGTTGCGAGTCCCACCCATAGTGTAAACTCAATGCAACAGACAACTGCATTAAAAGAAATTTGCGTAAAGTAAACAATCCTTGCACCCGCGGGCACAAGCACCGTTGTTTTCCCCCTTGTGGCAACAGCACATCCCCTAGACTCATGTTTCTGTCACTCAAGCTAGTCATCGAGGGGCATGAACCCACAATCAAGCATAACGTTCCCTCTTGGAGTCACTACTTACTACTCGGCCAAAGCAATGAGTAACAACGGAGAACATGCAAGAATTACTTATGAACTAAAATATAAAAGAGGTGAATCAAATATATTACTCAAGATCAATCTGAACATAATCTCATAATCCATCGGATCCCAGCAAACTCAACATAGCAACAGCATAAGGATTACATAGGTGCCTCGATGATGTAGGGCAGCTCACGAGGACTAATTAGTGAAGCACAAGAACGGGAGGAGAACATCACATAGCTACTGGTCATGGACTCATGGTCCAAGCGAGACTACTCACGAGTCATCCGGGAGGCGTCCATGGTGGTGGAGAAGCTCCCGGTGGTGATCCTCCCCTCCGGCAGGGTGCCGGGAAGAGTTCTCCTGGTGCTCCCAATCTTGGAAGCGGCGGCGGCGGCGGAACAGAGATGGGATCACGAAAAGAGTTCCTCCTCCGAGGGTTTCAGAGGGTCCTTTAAATATATGCCAAAGTAGGGCATCGGGGGAGCCTCGGGGGTCCAGGCGCCCTCCCGGCGCGGCCCAGGGGGGGCGCCCACAGGGCGCCTGGAGCCCCTGTGCCCCCCCCAGGCTGCCCTTCGGACGCAGTGTTGTTTCCGGATCGCTGATTTTTTATATAATTTTTCTGGATTTTTCTGGGCAGTTCTCGAAACGTGAATACCTGAAATACAAAAACAGCCGAAAACAGAAACTGGCACTGGGGTGCACTAGATTAGTAAGTTAGTCCAAATATGATCAAAAGTGTATGGAAGTGTGTGAATATCATAGCAATATCACCCAAAAGTGGCATGGAGCAAGCAGAAATTATAGATACGTTTTGGACGTATCAGACGTTCACATGACACCACTAGAGGAGAGACAACATACATCTCATGAAAATATCAAACGAAGACCAAATTCACATGACTACTTATAGCAAGACTTCTCCCTTGTCCTCAGGAACAAAAGTAACTACTCACAAGACATAATATTGTTTGTGATCAGAGGGGTATTAATATGCATAATGGATCTGAACATATGATCTTCCACCAAGAAAACCAACTAGCATCAACTACAAGGAGTAATCAACACTACTAGCAACCCACAGGTACCAATCTGAGGTTTGGGTACAAAGATTGGATACAAGAGATGAACTAGGGTTTGAGAGGAGATGGTGCTGGTGAAGATGTTGATGACGATAGCCCTCCCCAAGATGGGAGAGTTGTTGGTGATGACGGCGGTGACTATTTTCTCCCTCTCGGAGGGAATTATCCCCGGTAGAACAGCTCTGACGGAGCCCTAGATTGGTTTCCGCCACGGTTCCGCCTCGAGACGGCGGCGTCTGGTCCCGAAAGCCTCCTTATGATTTTTTCTAGGTCAAAACACCTCATATAGGAGAAGATGGGCATCGGGGGGCCTTCGGGGGGCCCACGATACAGGGGGCGCGCTCCCCACCCTCATGGATAGCAGGTGGCCCTCTTCGTGATCTTCTTTTGCCAGATATTTTTTATATTTTCTGAAACGGAGTTCTGTGAAGTTTCGGGGCTTTTGGAGTTGTGTAGAATAGGGTTCCAGAGTTTGCTCCTTTTCCAGCCCAGAATTCTAGCTGCGGGCTTTTTCCCTCTTCATGTAAACCTTGTAAAATAAGAGAGAAAAGGCATAAGTATTGTGACATAACGTGTAATAACAGCCCGTAATGCAATAAATATCAACATAAAAGCATGATGCAAAATGGACGTATCAGTGATCTACGGTCATGCGGGGACTTCTTTCTAGGTTCCTCTTTTTAGCAGACGACCATCAGACTCCTCCCCTTCAAGGATGCATCACCAAGGAGAAACGGCGCAGATGTGTAGCAAGGCATCATTGGTATTCTGAGACCATTTTATTTAGGCTCTATGTAAACCATTCCCTTGTATAAACTTTTGGCATGTAAAATGACCTCGATGTTTTCGGCATTATCTCTAACAACACGGTTCGCCGTATTAATCAGGGTGTAAAGGAAGCAATTGATCACCACTTTGTTTGGAAGTCATTTTATTTTATATTATCATCTCTGTTCCCTCCCTATCTCGGACTGCCACACGTTCTTCAATCCGGTCACAATACCGGGGGCTGTATGTGGCCCAACACATTCCATGTCCGAACACCTATTGGGAACTTTTCGGCGTCCGGATATTGCATTATATGCATTGGCTCCAAATCATTTCTTGGGTCTATAGTTGGGTTGCCCTGCTCATGTGGTTACCACCTTACGTTCCGCTTGTTTGGCTAAGGTAGTAAAGGGAGAACTACTGCGATTGTATTTCTGGTTTGTCCGGTCAAGTACCTCAGTAGAGAAAGCCGAAAACTGGCTGTCATGATAGGCGAGAGCTGGTCGGCGATTCGGCGACTTAGTATAATACTACAAATCATTAGCGATTCACCATGTATTACACGAGGGGCTGGCTTTACCCATCCGCGTGGAAAAGGCACCGTAGTCCGGATAGCCGCACACGCACAAGGGGCTAGTACTTAGCTCCATAGTCAAACTTCTATTGCCAAGTGAAAGTAATAAAATTGCATAGTCTGATTGCCTGGTTAACCTCGCGGACACCTCCTTTACGAACCAAGATGTTGGATAAAGTGTAGTCACGCGCTATGCCGAACACCACGGTAGCATCTACATGGGGGCTGAAGCCAACGACTGGCAACTTTCAGAAATATAACAATAAACGGCCGGACAAGAGAAAACGTCGCTCGAATAGAAGGCGCAAACATAGATATATAACAACATGGGTTTATAACATAGTTTGTACAACCGGAACACATTCAATCAAATATGACGTCCTTGGAACATTGGCCCTCTATAGCTCGGGCTCCTTCTAGGACATCGTCGAAGTACCTCCCCGGCTTCCGATGATCTTTGCCTTCGGGCGGGCCTGCAGTTGCCACTTCGGTGGCCTTCATCTTCGCCCATTGCATTTTGACGTGAGCGAATGCTATCTCGGAACCCTCTATGCAGGCTGACGGTGTCCTGTACTAGGGGATACTCACCACGTCGTCTCCCAATCAGTTGGATTGGGCCGAGGACCCCCATGGTCATTTACTCATGGACCAATTTGGACAGCTGATGTACACACGAGGAAGATTTCACAAGACTTGGTGATCAAGACAAGGACTCCTCTCCACCGACGTATTCGACTAGGACTCTTGTTATCCTAGGCCTCCGGTACATTATATAAGCCGAGGCTAGTCTAGTTGATAGAGATATATGCTAGATCATTATTATTCATCATACCCTTAGGTTTTAGACCTCAACATATGATCTCGAGGTAGATCAACTCTTGTAATCTCTATATTCATCAATATTAATCAAACAGAAAGTAGGGTATTACCTCAATAGAGACGCTTGAACCTGGGTAAACATCGTGTCCCCTGTCTCCTGTTACCCATCGATCCATGATCAATAGCTCAAGACCCCTACCCCGTGATCTGCCGATTTTTACACCGACCATGGAGTTTGCATTGACAGTTCCACTGTGAGATCCACGAAGGATCAATGGTTCATCTACAGATCAACTGCGACGTTGACATCTTCGTCACCAACTTAACTGGTCACCTTGGCTCGACCGAGGATTCTGCTTCGTCTCAGATCTCATATCGGACGAGGGCCTCTATCAACATCAACTCTGATCTCTATCAAGATTATGGATGAATCATCCATGGAGCTCAGGGGCTCAACGTCAACATTGCCCTTGAGCGACCGCACCATTTTTCTGGACGGCGAACTTGTATCCGCCACCACCACCTCCTCGAGTGTCGCTTTAATGATTTTTTCAGTGGAATTGTGTGAAATTAAGTATATAACAACCCTACAAAATTTTGCCGCGTTCCGATGGAGGAATCTCCGACGATCTACGATATACCGGAGCCCTATCAAATCTGGACGAGAATCTGGACGAGTTTAGGGCCTGGTCTCCAGAGCTTAGCTCGGAGGTCATGTGGAAGATCCAACCGTTCATCTGCGGCGGAATTACCATATCTACCACCCCTCAAAATTTCAGCTCGATCCGACGGTTCAAACTCCGAGAACCTACCGATGAGTGGACCAATTTACCGATTTGTTTTTTGCATGAATACAGATCCGACCCGGATTCATCTTTCTTCATGAACGGGGTATTGGACAACCTTTTTAAAGAAATTTTCTTCTACACTGTGTTTGGATGTTGGAAAATCAGCTTGGAATTGGCAACTTGGAATTATTGGCCCGCTTTCCAACGTTTGGGGTGGTTATGGAATTAAGCGGTGGAATTAGGAAAATTTTCCTAGCACACCATCCCGCAAGGCACCCGCAGCGTTGTTCAATTCCGAGGTCCCCAGCTCGGAAAGGACCGAGCCCGCACCGCGTACCCCTTCGTGTTTCTTCATCGAACAGCAAACAGAAACCGATCGGGAGCGACCCCGCCGCCGACACCGCCGCCCCCGGCGCTGCAGCCACCAGGCGCCGCCGCGCAGCCGTCGGAAAGCCCTATTCCCTGCCCTCATCCTCCCATTCCCGGCGACCTCTCCCCGTTCCCGGCCCCCTCTCGGCTCCCCAAGACGACCCGCGCCCAACCCTAACCCCTTGTGGTTCTGGCCATGAGCGGCGGTGGATGAATCTCGAGGATCGGGTTGGAGAACGGCGGGAGAACGGTGGCAGATGATTCTCTTGGCTGGGAGAACAGCGGATGATTCTCTTGGCTGCAGCGAACGGCGTCGTCTCCCTGGCCTCCTTATCTTCTTTTTATTTCAGAACTAGTCTAGTACACATGATAGAGTTCATTGTCATCCATATCATTTGTTAGTCTTCCATGCTAACTAACTATAGTTGCTTCAAAGAGAAGGTAGTAATCCAACCTGTGTGGCATATGCAAAGGATATGAAGTTTAGGCAGTTCCCCACAGCGAAAAAGAGTATACCTGGTCGTGTTTTTATTGTATCAAATACATAAGTGAGTGAATAGGCTTATCAGACAGCGTTACCTATTCTCCAAGTCTGGAAATACATAACTGATTTAGGGACAAATTTGCCATCGCCTTGATTGTTACTTGAGTAGAGCTTTTCTCTCTGCAAAAAAAGAAAAAGAAAAAACAATCTTAAAATATAATTATAGATATATGTTTCTTTCATAGAATATTTGGCACAATAAAACAATATGCCCAGACAAGATCAGGGGGTAAGCATGCAGAAAGAATGAGCTACATCATTATGAGTATTGGCTTGGAAAGCCACACAATATATGCCATGTTGTCTGACTGTTTCACATAAAGTGCAAGTTACTGGAAAAAAGTTGCTCAGTTGAACTTGAGCTGACAGATCAAATTCCTAATTCAATAACAGAAAGTTTTCTTGTGATGTCTCCCTTCATGTTCATAACAACAAGCAATTCCTTTTCTAACACTGTGTTTGTTGATTGATTTTTATTTTCTGAACTGCAGAACCGAAGGAGAAAATCAAGGTCCTTAGTGCAGTTGTGAAGGTATAATTTGTTTTCGCTATCCTATGGAATCTGTGCAATATTCATATGTGTTGTATATGTGTTCTTCTTCATGTTGCTATGATTGCATGTTAGAAAAATAATATGACATGAGGTATGAAAGTATCATTAGTATTGCCTATGAACTAAAACACATTGAGTTAAAGTGTCTATGCTCTGAATAATTGGATTTCGAACATTGTGTGCATTGTAGCATTGTCATGTCTCAACAAGAGTTGGTTGCTTACATTACCAAAGAGAACAAACAAAGGAAAATAAAAAGGGTCTTATTGACAAAGATGTGGTTCGAGATGTCATGCATGGCACTTGCTTATCTTAGGACGCAAAGGGCACCTAGGGACCTAGGATGTTTCAATGATGATGAGGAGAAGGTTGCATATAGGAAGTTCATCTTAAAAAAATGTATAATGGGTCAGAGGCTGCTTGCTATGATAATCTAAGGTTAACTAAAAGGAACTTCCATGACCTTTGTGCTATGTTGCGTGAAAAGTGTGGTCTGAAAGATAGCATCTATGTTACGGTAGAAGAAAATGTTGCTATGTTCCTACAAGTTGTTGGCCATGGAATCAAAATGAGAGTTTTGGGTGGCACGTATCAACTCTCTATAGAGACTATCAGTAGGCGCATCTCTACTGTGTTATCGGCCATCCTGTCTCTGACTGGGGAGTTTATCAAGCTTCCCAATCCTTCTGTCAACCCTCCCGAGGATTACAAATGGAAGTGGTTTGGAAATGCACTTGGAGCACTAGATGGGTGTCATATTCTGGTGTATGTAAATTCTGCTGACAAAGCGAGGTATAGGAACCGAAAACAAAAAATCAGTACTAACATGCTAGGTGTGGTTGATTGGAACATGAAGTTTCTCTATGTTCTACCTGGTTGGGAGGGCTCATCATCAGACTCGAGAGTGCTTAAAGATGCTATGAGAAACGATCGCCAAGATGCATTTGTTGTACCACAGGGTAGGAACCTTTCTCTTGGCTTTTCTACTTCTCATAATTAATTGTTAGCTAACCAAATTTATTTGATAATAGGAAAGTACTACCTAGTTGATGCTGGCTATACCAATGGACCGGGATTTCTATCTCCATTCAGATTCACACGATACCACTTGAAAGAGTGGGCTGCAAGTCTACTAGGTCCCCAAAATGTAGAAGAGTTGTATAACTTGCGTCATGCTCGGGCTAGAAATGTTGTGGAGAGCACTTTTGGACTGTTGAAGAAAAAATGGGCCATTTTGCGTGCTTGTTCGTACTTTGACATAGAGGACCAGGTAATATGTGTCCATAATATGTTGACATTATTAAATATGAAACAACTAATTCTAACTATGAAATAAATAATTGCAGATTTGACTTATTAATGTGTGTTGTGTGTTACACAACTATGCAAGGGATCGGCACCATGTGAGGGATGATTTGCTCTTGCAGGAAGTCGACGCTGAATTAGCAGCTACGGCCCGTGAACCTGCAGATGCTGATACTTTAATTAGAAGTGTCCAACAAACTAATGAATGGTCCAATTTTAGGCAACAATTTGCTGCTGATATGTATGCTGAGTATCTTGTGGCACGTGGAGAGGAAGAGATTTAGTACATTAAGTAGTGATCGAGTAGATAGCCAGCAGATGGTGCCTTCTTTTGTGCGACATGGATGATGGTTGTGTGATATTTTGTACCTTGCGTGCTATGTTGAAACTATTTTTATACCTTACTTGCTAACCTGTACTTAATTATAGAAGCATGGCTGAACTACTAAAGAAGAAAACTAGGAATTACCTTACAAGGACTAATGAGATGGACGAGGCATTGTTGGCCGTCCTTGTTGAGCATCACAACATTGGTGATCGTGCTCAGAATGGTTGGAAGCCACATGTGTACACTGCTTGCATTAAGCATGTCAAAGACACATGTGATGTTGACATCACCAAGGACAACATTGTTGGAAGAATCAAAACGTTTGATAAGCATTATGAGATCATTAGCAAGATGCTTGCTCAGAGTGGTTTTGGATGGGACTGGGAAACCAACAAGGTTACGGTTGACAGTGACGAAGTGTGGACTCGTTATGTGGAGGTATTTAATTCTAAATTTTATTTTGTGGTTACTTTTGAACCTTCACTATCATCTCTAATTTTTTTGTCTATTCTACAGGCTAACAAGGATGCACGTGCCTATAGGACCAAGGTAGTGCATAACTGGAGTGCTATTGAGACTATATATTCAAAAGACCATGCGAATGGTGGAGGTGCTAGGACGGGGGCTGAATGTGCACAAGAACAAAATACTCGGGTTGTAGAAGAATCTCCCAAGGTGCCTCAAAAGAGGCAACGAACTGGTGATGCTATCTTGTGCATGATGGGACAGATGCGAACATCGTTTGATGAAGCTTTGAAGGCAACTGAGCCACTTCCTATGCCAAAGGCGACTCCTGCAACTGAAATCCTGGAGGCACTAAAAAAAGTTGAAAGTTTGGAGGATGCTGATATGCTGCGAGCTTATGGGAAGTTGACCGCCAATGAGCGCATGTTTGAATCATTCATGGCGCTCCCCCAGAACTTAAGGAAGCCATGGCTCTTGACCTTGCCTTGATGTTTGCTACCATGTGTGGTGGTTGGTATGAACTATGTTTGTGCTATATGTAAGAGACATGATCTATGCACTTTTCCTATTTGTTAGAGACATGAAAATTATATATGTTGAAATTGTCGTTGGTACTAATTTATTTAGTGACATGCATGTTGCTCTTGTGTCCTATTTACATGAGTTTAATATTATTATGTGTGGAAAATAATATATAAACATTGCAGCATGTACATATAATTTTTTATGCATATACACTAGTTTATATTGTCTAAACCCAACAAAAAATTCAATTCCATGGTTTGTACATCCAAAAAGGAAATAGAATTGGTCCATAGCCTCTGTTTCCACCAGGAAATTTCAAACACACACAAACAGCAGAATTGAAACTGGAAGCCAATTCCTTTCCATCCTGGATTTGGAATTCATTTTCCAATTCAATTCCAGGCCAGTTTTCCAACATAGGGTATTGCGCGTTGTTCTTAAACATGTGCCCATAAAATTTTAAGCCTTGTCCTAGGTTCTCTTCACCATCAAGATGGTGTTAAACCAGTCCGACAATATTGTTGTACGGCTGCAGACCTGCGCTAGACGGGTCGTCACTTCATCGAGCCGTTCAACTTCTTCGGATAATCATCTCGGCACGCTGAACAAGAGTTCGGAATCGTAAAGGATAAATCATCACCAACATCGCCGCCCCACGGATTACACAGAGCGGGCACACCGGCATCGCCATGGTCACTTCATCAAGCCGGTATTGACCGCGTCACAAGTTACGACCTGCGTCGGCATGGCCGCACTGTTGCTTCTTCAAGCCGATGTCCATCATGCCGAACTGCTTCAACACTCTGGCTGACATAGCAGCTACAACATCTCCTTACCGACTTGCTCTGTCACCTCGACTAGACTGGGGGCTTCACCATATCTTCATCAAACCCACTCCGTTGACTTCGGCGTCACCAGCCGACCTACTTCGACTCATCGGCTCACATGGAGGCTTCGACACCTCGGCTAGACCGGGGGCTCTGCTATTTCTTCATCAACATGCTCCGGTGACTTCGGCGTCACCGGCCAACCAGCTTCGACACATCGGCTCGCATGGTAGCTGCAACATCACCTTACCGGCCTACTCCATCACCTCGGCATTCAGGCCATATTTCTGTAATTATTTACTTCACTTAAATTAATTAAGTAGAAGAATTTTTTTCAAGCATATTATTGTTATTACTTTAGGCTCGCACTATTTTATGTGTGCAGATAGAGGATTTGGGTTGGGCAGCCCTACCACCATGCCGTATCGACGTGGCATGTTGATGTCACCCCACCGATCTACGGTGTCAACACGGCTGGACCGGCGGCTTCGCCACCGCTTTATTAATCCACTCGAGGGACTTCGGTCTCACACTGCTGGCCTGCTCCGTCGTCTCGGCCGGACTGGGGATTTCGCCTTGCCACATCGACCGTGCTATGTCACCACGTCGGAATGCCGAACTCCTCGCTCAGCCATCTCGGGACCGGCTTGGGGGCTAGGACTTCTTCCCGCCGCAATCTTGATTGCGGCATGCGTCATCAACATCGAGCACATTAACAAGCTAAGTCGCTTTCATGCTCAACTTTTTCAATTTTCAGTTTTTGTTCGGTTCGACCAAACATTATATTTGTGTTAAAAAAAGCATTTTGCTAAAACAATGTTTATTACAAACGGTGTTTGTTAAAAACAATTTTCTTTACCCAAGTTAACTAGGGGCTCTTCAAATTATATGAGCCGTTTTATAGTAAATGTGTTTTTTGTTTGGTCATTGCAAAGTCTTTTTCGACCGCTCCTTTTTCGACTTGAGTGTCTTGTCAATAGCCGAATAGCCTGGTTTCTCTTTAAAGCCGCTCGAGTTTAGTTTGCTACACTGGCCTCGGAGAAGCACTCCGCCTTCGGGATAAGGAGGTTGAAGCCAAAGGCTGACCCGCTTGAAGTTTCGAGATCGGATGTGTCATGTTAAAGCATGACAGAAGCACAATTTTTTTAAGACCAATGTTCGGATTGGCACAAAAATCTTGATTAAGTTCGGACGTCAAGCTTTTTTATAAGTTTTTTGGCTTTTTCGAGCTTATGGCACTTTTTAGATATTTGTATGTTTTTGTTTCAGGAAGCGGGTCATCCTCATGACCGAGGTGCCCAGCATTATAATTCAGCTCAGAAGATCTCTTCCGACCCACAACTCGACATCTTTCCCGCCGAACTACACCTCAGCGTTAACAATACACACGCCGTATCTGGACTAGTTCCCGAGTAGTGCAATGACAGACGCCTTTAAAGCATTGGCGGTATTAACAAGGAGCTGGACTATAGCCGAACCCATGAAAAGCCAAGGTACTCCGAGGAGTCTTCGGCAAAATGTTCTCGAATATTTCTTTATATGCACGAGTTTCGAATTGTGTCTTCGGTCAATAGTTGGATTGCCAGGCTCCTATGATTGCCTCCTACGTTCCGCTTTGTTCGACTAGGTGTGCATTGCAATAACCATTGCGATTGTGCTTCTAGCTCAAATGGTTAAGCGTCTCAGTAGAGAAAGCCAAAAACTGACTGTCACAATGGGCGTAAACTCGTCAGCGATCCGATAACGGTGTCAAACAATAGATCGATAGCGATTACCCCGTGTTAAATGATGGGCCTTTCATAACCTTGGCCGAAGTGTTAATGGCTAGACTTCGGTCGGTGCCGAACACTAATCGGGGGCTCGTAGCTAGCCTCCGCAACTTCAAGCTCCTATGACTAAGTAAAAGTTATAAAGCCCGCATATCTAGTTGCCTTGTTTCCGCTAACACAACCGCCTTTGGGCACCGAGACGTCGGCTGAGGGTTGTTTTGTTATTGCAGAAACACCCTGCGTAGCACCTACAAAGGGGTGGAAGCCGACGATCGGCCACTTTCAAATGATAAACGGTAACAACGGAGTCAAAATAAACATATATCATCAGTGTTTGTATTCATTATACAAGCACTGCCTTTCATAATTATCATTCTAAAGCCATAAATATGCATCAATTTGACTTCAGATTATGGACAAGCTGGGTTGCCTGGCTCCTGTGATTACCCCTATGTTCCCGATTGTTCGGCTAGGAGGTAAAGGGAGCACCTCTGTGATTGTTACTTCCGGGTCATCCGTGTTACTACCTCAGACTTGGAGAAGCCGAAAGCCAGCCATCTTAAAGAATATAATTGGTCGGCAACGACGAAAGTGAAAATTTTGGTTCATTTAGACCACATAGTTCGGAAACTTTCCCCGAACTAAATCCTCAATATTTTCCTCTCACATTGATCGGAGGCGAGGTTTCATGATCATGATCAGCATGACAACCCAAAGAAAGGAACCGATAGCGGGACTATTTTCCTGGGAATATGTTTCTTACATTAAAAAGTAATATAACATATCTCTCCGCGTACCTTTGTTTATAAAACCGTTTGTTTGGATTGCCTTGTTTGTCGTAAATCTTTGCTCTTATAAAGGCTTTCTAAAGAAGGACAAACACTCCCCGGCTACTGGCCGAGGAGGTTGAAGCCGATGGTCGGTCAACAAAGTTTTGTACAATGCGGATCCGAGCATTAATGATGTAAAGTACTTGGATACATAGAATCTTTACACGTAAAAATTGCGAGTAAAATCCATTTACCGCAACCCATCTTTTAAACCCCTTGGGGCCGACCTTGGCGAGACCAGCTTTCGCTGGCTCTAGCTCCTTTAAGAGGTATTTATTCTATTTTCGAGAAGTTTGTGTTAAGTACAACAATTTTTTCTGTCAAAATGGATATCGATCCTTTAATTCGGCCACCCGTGCCCACATTAAGGCTCGGGGGCTACTGGGCTTCGTGCTCACTATTTATAAAAATTTAAAGGGCACAACAATCCCCTGATCTGGTGTTGCCACCCGACCAGTGCCTCGGGGGCTACTGCATTGCCTATTCAATGCAGAAAATTCAAAGTGCTCAGTGTTCAGCATGACCGAACTATGGACAAGCGCGTCTTCGGGCAACAATAAGTACCATCTAGGACTTATCCGTCATCAAGCTGATATATCACTGCGACTTCTCATGACCCTCCCTCACGGGCCCGTCCATCGATCACTATTACCTCCAATATATTACACAGTGTTTCTATTCCTATTTATGCTGCCGAGTTAGGACTTGATCCTGAGGCCGATTTCACAACTTGAGTCTCAGGAGCTACTAGGATCAGCGGTTTCATATTTTCCTTCAGGTGCATCTCAGATTTTAGGCTGACAGACACATTGAGGGCTACTGTCAATACATTTCATTAGTAAATAAATTTACACGCCTCGGAAATAAAATCCGCAAACAATCAACCCATGACCGAGGTGCTGAGCCACCTCGGAAGCAGTTCGGCATATAGCTTGGATGCAAGCGGCTAGCTCCTTAGAGGGCATTTCCGGCATTAAGCTCGGCTAAACTCCTTCAAATTTTTTGAACCAAGGTGATCTATGACACCTCGGATATAGTCTGGAGTTGGAGCTCGGATATAATCCGACGTTTGGAGCTCGGACATGGTCCGGCTTTAGAGCTCAGATACGGTTCGACATTGGAGCTCGACTGCCAAAAGACAACTCGAATGCAATCCAGCGTTGGAGCTCGGACGGAAGAGGACACTGCCGCACGGGAAACACTTCAAACCCGAGGTGTGGCATAAAAATAGCGAGGCATTGATAAAGGCCGAAGACTTAAAGGGCTCCTCAGTTACCCGATGTGTGAAACCTTCAGATTTAGCTCGGCAATCCTCAAGATAGAAGATGGGAAGATTTGTTCAACCAGTTTTCAAGACCGACGACTGAAGACGAAGAACAGTTCGGAAAAACCGAGGAGCGTCCCCAACTTGAAGACCGGTTCAGGGGGCTACTGGCGGTGTCCGGGACTAGGGGGTACTCACCACGTCATCTCCCAATCAGTTGGATTGGGCCGAGGACCCCCATGGTTGTTTACTCATGGGCCAGTTCGGACAACCGATGTACGCGCGAGGAAGATTCCACAAGACTTGGTGATCAAGACAAGGACTCCTCTCCACCGACGTATTCAACTAGGACTCTTGTTACCCTAGGCTCCGTACATTATATAAGCTGAGGCTAGGCTAGTCGATAGGGATATATGCTAGATCATTATTATTCATCATACCCTTAGGTTTTAGACCTCAACATATGATCTCGAGGTAGATCAACTCTTGTAATCTATATATTCATCAAGATCAATCAAGCACGAAGTAGGGTATTACCTCGATAGAGAGGGCCCAAACCTGGGTAAACATCGTGTCCCCTGTCTCATGTTACCCATCGATCCATGATCCACAGCTCAGGACTCCTACCCTGAGATCTGCCGGTTTTGACACCGACACAGGCCGAGCACTTCACAGCATCAATCTGCGGCCGTTCATCGACAAGCCACTTCACCAAACCGAAGTAGCTACTAGGGATCGGCTCGGTTGGCCAGAGTTGCCCCATTAAGTCCTTCACGGCCAAACCTGCCTCCCTATGCAGCTCCACCAGCTGCTTCAGCTGGTCGTTCAGAGGCGTCGGGTGTTCCGGCGTGAGAAATTGTGACCAAAACATCTTATCGGTCGAGTTCCCCTCTTGGGCTCTAAAGAACTGTGCAACATCAGCGGCACTCCTCGGAAGATCCGCAAACGCGCCTGGAGAACTCCACACTCGCATGAGCAAAGCATACCTCTGACCTCCAAAGATACTCTGCAAAAGAAAGGCCTTACCATCCGCTATCTGCCTCGCCTAGTGGACCTCTTTGCGAGCACCCTGGGACTCGCTCCGTGCCTCTTCGGCATCATGGAGAGCCTTGGCAAGCTCAGAGGACTGGGCCGAAGTCTGTTGCGCCAATGTTTTGCATTTGCTGATAGCATCCCTCAGCTCCTGCTCGACTTTGGCCACCCGAGCTTCGTGTTGGCGACGGGTGCTACTTCTCGAGTTTGCGTTGTATTCCCTCAAAGAGGTAAGGGAGATGCAGCACAGTAGCATAAGTATTCCCCTCATTTTTGGAGAACCAAGGTATCAATCCAGTAGGAGACCACGCGCGAGTCCCTCGCACCTGCACAAACAAATAAGAACTTCACATCCAACGTGATAAGGTGTTGTCAATCCCTTTACGGTCACTTACGAAAGTGAGACCTGATAGAGATGATAGTTTATTTCTTTGGTATTTTTGTTTATAAGAACAGAAAGTAAAAGCGGAAAAAGTAAAGTACATGTAGATTGATATGTTGAGAATAGACCCGGGGGCCGTAGTGTTCTCTAGTCGCTTCTCTCATGATAGCGATATTCTACGGCGGGTAAACAAATTACTGTCGAGCAATTGATAGAAAATCGAATAATTATGAGACTATCTAGGCATGATCATTGTATATAGGCCTCACGTCCGAGACAAGTAGACCGACTCCTGCCTGCATCTACTACTATTACTCCACACATCGACCGCTATCCAGCATGCATCTAGTGTATTGAATTCATAAGAACAGAGTAATGCCTTAAGTAAGATGACATGATGTAGAGGGATAAACTCAAGCAATATGATATAAACCCCATCTTTTTATCCTTGATGGCAACAATACAATACGTGCCTTGCTGCCCCTACTGTCACTGGGAAAGAACACCGCAAGATTGAACCCAAAGACAAGCACTTCTCCCATTGCAAGAACTATAGATCTAGTAGGCCAAACCAAACCAATAATTCGAAGTGACTTGCAAGGATATTATGAGCACACATAAAGAGTTCAGAAAAGAACCAAATATTTCTCATAGATAATCTTGGTCATAAACCCAGAATTCATCGGATCTCGACAAACACACTGTAAAAAGAGATTACATCGAATAGATCTCCTCGAAGACCGAGGAGAACTTTGTATTGAGATCCAAAGAGAGAGAAGAAGCCATTTAGATAGTAGCTATGGACCCGAATGTCTGTGGTAAACTACTCACAACTCATGGTGAGGCGACGATGATGATGTAGAAGCACTCCGTGGTAGATCCCCCCTCCGACGGAGCTCCATAACAGGCCCCTAGATGGGATCTCACGAGAATAGAAGGTTACGGCAGTGGAACTAGGGTTTTCTCTATTCTTCTGATGGTTTCGGGGTACATAGGCTTATATAGGAGGAAGGAGGGCACCGGGGGCCTCACGAGGGGTCCACGAGGCAGTTACTCTGTTCTTATGAACTCAATACATCCTCATGGGCACCTCGTGGCCCCTACTCCATGGTTCTCAAGTCTCCCGTGCATGATTTTCTCCAAAAATATCTCTCACGAAGGTTTCATTCCGTTTGGACTCCGTTTGATATTCCTTTTCTGTAAAACCCTGAAACAGGCAAGAAACAGCAATCTGGACTGGGCCTTTGGGTTAGTAGGTTAGTCCCAATAATAATATAAAAGTGTATGACAAAGCCCATTAAACATCCAAAACATCATAAATAATTGCATGGAACAATAAAAAATTATAGATACGTTGGAGATGTATCAACGGGCAGCTTGTTGGGCCTCCAGTTCATCAGCCGCTTTGTCAGCGACTACCTTATTCGCCTCCGCCTCCTTTATGGCATGGGCAAGGGCGCCTTTGAGGGTCTCGACCTCAGTTGCGCCAATTGTGATCATAATCAAAGCATCCTATGAGTAAAACCTCTCAATATACATATCATCTCCGATATGAATTTTTCTTTAACATCATGCGCATACCTTGCGTTTCGTCAAACCACTTGTTGATGCGGCTAAGTTCTTCATCGGCCACCCAAAGCTTTCGATTAAGTTCGGAAACTTCTGCAGCCTGGGCGGTTGCCCCCAACATGGAGGCATGTTTCAGTAATAGCACAGTATGTTACTGTTGGTGTACAAAAAGAGGGGCACACTTTTTGTACCCCTATGACTGTGCACGAGCAGTCTGAGCCACGGCACCACCACACCAAGCATGGCCAGGGAGATGAGCCAAGGTAAGACCGAGGCTCGATGGAATTGGAACAACGCCAAGAACAAGACCACAAAGAGCAAAGGGACAAAGTGGCTTCCCCTGGCAAGGTCCTTGCCGGGAGCCAGTTTTAGCGGCCCCGGCAAGACCCTTGCCGCGGCAGCTCGCCCCGCTCCTACGGAGTGGATCACCCTTGAGTCCACCGACCCCATGGGGCGAGGATTCGGGAGATATCCCCGTGGTGGCATGCAGATCTTTGTGAAGACACCCAAGATCAGATACAAGCTAAGAAGACGACGACCCTTGGAGGGATCCCAGCCAAGGAGGACCACAAGGCCTCCGGCAAGCACCTTGCCGGGGATGACAGCAGGCGCCCCGGCAAGGCCCTTGCCGAGGACACCCGCAAGGCCACCATCAGGCCCGCACCAGCTGAGTTTCCACCGCCCCACGCGGCTGCCGACCCAACCAGCTGGACAGGCTTTTGCGTGGCAACCTGAAGATCTTCATGGAGACCCGCCGTTGCGCCACCTCAGATGCCTGCCCGCCTACATGGCACCTCAGGCACCGCTGGCCAGGGCGCGTGTCAACACGAGGAGAAGCGGCGACGGACAAGACGGACGTCTCCCCCTCGTCCCCGATAAAGCGAGGACACCTAAGCTAAGCGCATTAAATGCGCCTTGTCCTGTAATGCGAGGGATAACCTCGCATCACTGTACCCTTTCCACCTCCTGTGTGCCACTGTGGCAACCCCTTTTCCTATAAAAGGAGGCCCGAGGCGACCAGGAGAAGGATTCGGCTCTTTTGAACTCCTCACGACTCTTTTGGAGTTCCTCACTAGCTGAAGAACACAAACGTATAATCCACCAAAGCGGGAGTAGGGTTTTACGCATCTTTGCGGCCCGAACCTGGGTAAAGGAACTGTGTCCTGACTGTTAGACCCGCTCTTCTCTCAACCCCGCGCCCCGCAACCGTAGTAGGGATTCTTGTGATCCCATAGGTGTCGATCCAAATACACCGACATCTTTGGCGCGCCAGGTAGGGGGGGAGGGAAGTTGTGAGAATCGGCTTTAGCAGTCAGTTTGACGCTTCTTCGTCGTCATGGCGCCCAAGAAGAAGACGACGGTGGCGGTTGGCCAGTCGGAAGCCGGACAGCCCGTCCCGATGCGGGCGAGCAGCGGACCGGTCGCTGAAAGGACCCGGGGCGCTGCTCGCAAACACCAACGCCATCCCAGCAGCCGGAGTTTGGGGGTGGCGATGTTTGAGCGCTTGGTAACGGGCCACACACCGCCAGTTCCAAAGACGGAGCCCGGCCCTCCGCGGGTGGCGCGGGGCCTTCCAAGTTCGCTGCCGCATCACCCGAAGGTGACGCGAGGACCTCCAGGACTCCCACGCCGGCGCCAACATCGCGCTCTTCTCAAGCAGCGCGCGACGAACGGCGTCGTCGCCCCGAAGATCCCGAGCGTCGCCATGGGAAGAGTCCCGAGCGCCACTCCCGGGACGTAGAAGACCTGCCCGCCCGCCGAAGCACTAGTGGAGACGGTATGAGACCGCGGGATCATGATGGGGCTCCTCCTGACACGCTCAGGGGTCAAAGCGCGTCGCGATCCGTGCAGGTTTCGCTACCGTTGACCCCAGCCGAAGCCTAGGCACGCGCGTAGTTGCTCCTCGACATCCCTCCCGTTACGGGGACACTCGACGAATGGAGAGCCACCATCCGAAGCCTTGTCACAGTCGCCAACACGGATGAACCAAATCCAGCGGAGCTCCCGGGTCGACGCTCTGATGGAGTCCCACGCACCGGTGGCGGGAGGACCGGCAGCGCCGTGGCTACGGTGCATTCGCCTCCTCCTCGCCCGGTACCGCGTGTGTCGACTCGTCGAGACGTCGCGGGCGATGCCATCTCCATCGCGTCATCTTACCTGCGGACCCACAGCGACCAGCGTCGAGTTCTTCAGGAGCGAACTCATGAAGACGCTCGAACCACCATCGAGCGCCGGCGCAGAGCACGCCACCAGTCAGACAGGCGAGCGGGGCCTGCTGCAGACCGCCCAGCACCGGTGAGCCCTGGGGGTCTACCTTACGAGGTAGGCTGTTCGGCGTTTACCCATGAGCTGAAGTAGTTCCAGTGGCCCTCTCACCACACCTTCAAACCTGACGTTGGCGAGAAGTACAACGGCAAGACCCACCCGTCGGAGTTCCTCAGCATCTACACCATCGCGATGCAAGCTGCCGGGGCCCGCGACGATAAGGTGCTTGCGAATTACTTTCCGTTGGCTCTTAAACCTAACGCCATGTCGTGCTTGATGCACTTGCCAGTAGACTCTATTTCCTCCTGGTCCGACTTGTGCCATGAGTTTGTTGGCGCCTTTACTGGAGGCCACCAAGCCCATGGCCAAGCAAGTGACCTGCATGTCATACCCCAGAAGGAAGGCAAAACTCTGCGCAAGTACATACAGAGATTCAGCCGGGTACAGTACAATATCCCCGATGTTCACCCTGCCGCCATCATCAGCGCGTTCCATCAGAACGTGTGCAACCGAAAGATGCGTGAAGAGCTGGCGATGACCAAGGTGAAAGATGTGGCAGAGCTCTATGTTCCAGCTGACAGATGTGCTCGGGCTGAAGAGGGAAGGAAGTACCCCGGCGAAGATGCCGGCGCGGAAATGATGTCTACACACGCTTCTACTCTTGTAGACTATGTTGGGACTCCAAGCGCAGAGGTTTGTAGGACAGCAACAAATTTCCCTCAAGTGGATGACCTAAGGTTTATCGAACTCAGGGAAGTAGAGGTTGAAGATTGTCTCTCTCAAGCAACCCTGCCACTAAGATACAAGAAGTCTCTTGTGTCCCCAACACACCTAATACACTTGTTAGATGTATAGGTGCACTAGTTCGGCGAAGAGATGTTAAATGGCAAGTGATATGGATGGCAAAACAAAGTAATACAAATCTGTCATAAAAAGTGCAGCAAGCAAACAAGTGGTAAACATGAGCACAAATGGTATTGCAATGGTGGAAACAAGGCCTAGGGTTCATACTTTCACTAGTGGCAACTCCCAAGAACATTAACATAATCGAATCACATGATATTTCCCATAAAACATGCAAAGGGGACGCACTTGGAGGTCATTCCTTCGTGGTCAAGAGAGGACGAGAATTATGTAGGGCTACAAAAGCACACCTCAAAGTTCGTAGTTCTCAATCTAAGGATTTTCCAATGTCACCGCGGCCATCCAAAGAGAGTCCCACAATCACCACAACATATCTAAAGGATAGTCAAAGACAGGCACCAAGAGACTCTCAATCTTCAATCAACACACAAGAGAGGAAATCACTCATGAAAATATTGTTCTAATCCATGTCCAATAGACCGCTGTCACCTTGGTCTCGGGGATTAGACTAGATAAAGACAAGTGAGTACATCAATCCAATACATAGAGGAAGGGGAAACACCCTAGATTAACATAGCCTATGATCACAACGAAGATCACATCATGGGAGAGAGAATTGACCACATAGCTACTGGTAAGAACCTCAGCCCCGAGGGGGAAATACTCCCGCATCATGGAGGGAGGAAGCAACGTCGATGGAGATGAATCCGGGGGCACTTCCCCGTCCCGGCAGGGTGCCGGCGCAGGAATTCTGGTCCCTCGAAGCTTGATGGCGATGGCGGCGGAGATCGGAATCGCGTCTGGAGAAAAGGGTTCCGGAATCAGGGTTTCCTCGACACGCTTTAAATATATGCCAAAGGGGGCCACCAGAGGGGGTCAGGGGTGCCCAGGCGCCCCCCCCCCCCGGCGCGGCCCAGGGGGGCCGCGTGGGCAGGCCGCCTGGAGCCCCTGTGGGTCCCCCCCCGGCTGTACTTTGGCCGCACGGTAGCTCCTGGAACGCTGATTTTTTGTATATTTTTTCTGGATTTTTCCTGGCAGTTCTCGTAACGTGAAAACCTAAAATACAAAAACAGATGAAAACAGAAACTGGCACTGGGGTGCATTGGGTTAGTAAGTTAGTCCAAATATGATCAAAAGTGTATGGAAGTGTATGAATATCATAGCAATATCACCCAAAAGTGGCATGGAGCAAGTAGAAATTATAGATACGTTTTGGACGTATCAACATCCCCAAGCTTAATTCCCGCTCGTCCTCGAGTAGGTAAATGATAACAAGAATAATTTATGTGGTGACATGCTATTAACCATATAGGACTTTTTCATAGTCATATGACAAAAGCTTACTGAGACAATGATTCTAAAGTAATTAAGTTGCCTCATGAGAAAATCACAAATGACTGAAAGTTTTACAATATGAAATTGAAACATCAAAAAGATTTGCAATGAACATGATGTGCAAATATGATAAAGTGATATCTAGCTTGCCCCCTTTAGTGATGCAAAACATAAATGCAGGGGCACCTTCAAGGTTTAAGTGATGACTAGATACAATGATTTCAGAATAAACGATATCATAATCATACAAAAGACAATGCTACTTTGGGACAATGCACATTACACTCAGAATGACAATCATGCTCTCAGTAGTTGGTGCTTTAAAAGAAGGTGGAGACTCTCGAACCATGGCTTTTGTTGGCAAGGTTGAAAACCCGTAGTCAGAAACAAAGACAAAACATGTACCAGAGCTCTTGGTTTTAAAAAAACAGAGGTAATAATTTTTTTAGATCATGCATGTTTCGTCAACGAATGCTAGCTGATAACTCAATCACTTCTTGAGATGGACAAGTTTCGAGGAACGGCTCCCGAATGAGGACGATCACATCCTCTTAATCTCCTTTGTTTATCACTACCAAAGTTTTCTGATTTCTCATGAACAAAGCGTGAAGGAGGGTTTGTTTGTTATATTATCTTTTTGAGCCGGGCGCACTCAATGCCAGTTCCTTCTCGTATTATGGGTTTGCACATTATACATGCAATCCCGGGGTGAAGCCTGTCCAACTTAAAAAGATCATGAATTAAGTACTACTTCCTCATGAGCTAAAACAGAGGCACAAAAGAGAAATGCTTTTTTGAATAATTTCGAGATGGTACATGAAAGTCTTCGTTAGGAATGGCAGGTAAATACCATGTATAGGAAGGTATGGTGGACTCATATGGCATAACTGGTTTAAAAGAATTTGGATGCACAAGCAGTCAGTCCGCTTAGTACAGGTGGAGGTTAGCAAAAGACTGGGAGCGACCAATTAAAAGAGCAATGACGGTCATAATCATGCAGAGCGACAAAGCAACATTGAATCAGGCATGGAAGTTATATCGCTACTCAGAAACAAAAGATCATCAAGGCTTGACAGACTTTCTTTACAGTCTTAAATATGCGTGAGCATACGCCAAGTCAATCAAAATAAATTCTTGAAGGAAGATATTACTAAACCATACCACATCATAGGCAAACAAATCATGTTGGTACTCCAATAACACATTGGGAACCCCCCAGCTATTTGAGACTAACCATAAGAAAACATGAACTACTAAGCACCATTATGCACGTAGCATCTTTATCATAGACATACCAACCAATGCAACGGAAGCAAACTCTCTTAATAAGATAATCATGATAACTTAAGAGAGTTCAAGCAACCAACTAAACAAAAGCTCTTTAAAAAGATAAGCATGAAAACTAAGAGCTGAACATGATAGTAGCTATTGAAAGACAAAGAACACACACAGCAAAGATAGACATGAAAATTCTATGTTATGTTCTAGGTAGAAGTGGAGCGTGTTTCTCTCCCACATAAAGAAGCTGAGTTCCGACTCGTTATGAAGAGCTAAAGAAAACTAAAAAGGAAAACTAAAAGCAAGACGCTCCAAGCATAGCACATAACACATGAAGTGATAAAAATATAGTGGAACGAAAGACGAACTGATAATGTTGATGGAGAAGGGGATGCACGGGGGCATCCCCAAGCTTAGACGCTTGAGTCTCCTTGAATATTTCTTGGGGGTGCACGGGGGCATCCCCAAGCTTGAGCGCTTGACACTCCTGAATCTTTTTATCATCTTCCCTCGCACACTTGAAAACTCCCTTCATACATAACTCATCATAATCTGATTAGCGAGGTTAGTACCCATAATAAAATAATTGTACCTTGCTGGAAATAAGGATATTCTTGAAGGTCTACTGTTTCTCAAGATTGCCAAAAAGTTTTTGCAAAGAAAAAGCAAGCTCTTGGTTTGCAAAATGAAGGAAAGGCAAAACATGACAGAATCTGTGAAAAACAGAACAGCAGGTAGTAATTGATCTGTTCGGGGTACTTCTGCAACTCAAATCAAAAAACTCAGAACAGACGCACGAAAGACAATTATATAGAGAACGCTGTCGAAACAATTCAGACCAAAAAGATGATCTGATGATTTTATACGAATTTTTTTATCCAAGGACAGAATCTGTTTCCTGGACAGCACCTCACAACTTTTGAACTTTCTAGCAATCAGAGGCTATACTTGGCACAAATGTGAAAAGCAAAGATACAATGATGATGCTACAGCAGTAAACAACATCAAGACACAACAAAAAGCAAAAAAAATATTCATGTGGGCTGCCTCCCAAAAGCGCTTTCTTTTATGCATTTAAGCTAGGCATAGAACTTTAATGATGCTCTCGTAAGAATAAGAGCTGAAGAACAAAAGAGGGTATCAAGAAGCAAATGCCAAATACATTTAAGCCTAACATGCTTCCTATGCATAGGAATATTGCAATAGAATAATTCATTGAAGCACGAAGCAACTAGCATAGGAAGGCAAAACAAGCATAACTTCAAAATATTCACCATAAAGAGAGGAAACTTCTTATTATTAAGATATTTAGAACCAAGCCTCCCTCTCTCATTATAAATTTCAGTGGCATCATGGATGAACTCAACAATATAAGCATCACATAAAGCATTGTTACCATGATCCACATGCAAAAAGGTACTCTCACTCCCCACATAAGCATAATTTTTCTCATTGGTAATAGCGGGAGTAGGACTATCATAAACAACTTGAACACTATAGATTAGTTGTATATTAGGAGGGTGGTGTTCAACAAGGGAGTAATTCCCTTCATGATTATGACAAGTTTCATAAGGATAATTTCTCCTTATGTCATAGGTACCTTTATAATCACTATAGATTGGAGTTATAACATCATCATGGTAGAGAAGAGCATTATCATTGCTAGCAACTATATTTGTAATCATGTTGTCTTTATTCTTACTAGCAAAAGAATTATCAATTGTCACATCACTAGTGGGTAAAGGATTTGCAATCCTATCATCCCCAAGCTTAGAGCTTCCCATATCTTCACTTTCAGAGTTGGTACCAAAATGATTTTCAAGATCATAAGCAGCATTATCATCATTTTCCCAATCACAATAAGTAACATGCATATCATAATCAAAATCATCTTCAATAGTACGTACGGACGTATCATCAAGATGGTAATTAAGGCAATAAACTTCACCTTCTTCTTTAAACTTACAACCGTTAGGATAAAAGTTGATGGGAGGAATATGCTCAGGCCAGGTTGATACCCATTCTTCTTCCTTCTTGCTCCTCCTCCTCCTCCTCTTCTTTTTCTTCTTATTCACCTTAGGAGGTGGTGGTTGGAGATGAAGCTTCTCCACATATCCTGGTTTATCATTAGAAACAATAGGGGAAACTTGGGAGAAACTCTCCTTTTTATTAGCAGAAATATAAGAGACATTTTTATACTTTGGTAAAGTTCCCTCCTTTCTAATCTTACTTATGTAATAATTTTCATGGCAATTAACAACACAATAGAGATGGCAATTTTGCAAAGTGTTTTTTATTCCTATGGCATTATCATCCAGCCAAGAAGTCTTTTCTGATAACTCTACACACATCAAAAATAACATAAGCTCATCATAAAGATCAGAGGTGATCATGTCATCACACAACCGGTTAACAGTTATGTTTTGAAAGTCCATGCATTGAAAATTAAAGTGACCCTCTATATGGCAAAGTTCACAAGTAAAAGGATAAAGGTCACACAATTCTCTAGCAATTTCATTTAAATCTCTGACCCAAGTGATTGTTCTTTCATGCTTATGTTGCTTACAATACTTCTCTTCTTCAATCATAGGCCTTTCACAAGGTCTATCCACTCCACAAAAATTAACATGCTTATATAAAACTTCATTTTTAGGAATTGGATCATGCATGTTGCAGTCATCATGAACAATTTCATTTTCTTTGCAAGTCTCTTTAAAAGGTTTATGATGCTTGATCCAATCCTCCTTAGGCATATTAAGATGTGAAGCAAAAGATTTGAGGAAATCAACAAGGAGTTGAGAATCAAGCCCAAAATTAGCACTAAACTTATTAAAACTTGTAGTTTCAACAAAAGACTTAATGCAATCATACTCATAAATTATACCTGACTCTTTACCTTTGTCGATCTCCCAATCTTCAGTGTTGCGTTGAATTCTTTCAAGGAGTTCCCATTTAGCATCAATCTTTTTGTTTGTGAAAGAACCCATAGAGGAAGCATCGAGCAAATCTTTATCCTCTCGAGAGAGCCTCGCATAGAAGTTAGTAATAATAATATCTTTAGGGAGCCCATGGTTAGGACATTTTAGCATTAACGTTTTCAGTCTCCCCCAAGCTTGAGCTATGCTCTCTCCGTCATGAGGGTAGAAATTATAAACATAATTCCTATTCTTATGGACTTCATGAAGAGGATAAAACTTGGAGTAAAAGAGAGACTGGATCTCTTCCCACTCCAGCAGGTGAGAGTCATTTAGTAGCCCATACCATTCCAATGCTTTTCCTTTCAGTGACAAGGCAAATAATTTCCTCATGACAAACTCCCTCGATACACCTGCAAGCTTAAATAATGAACATAGTTGTGACAGATATAGCAAGTGTTCATCGGGATGTCTGTCTCCTGCATAACGATTAGCCAAAACATGATCGATAATACCAGCCAGTATTTTATAGGGCGCAATTTCAGTAGGAGGAGGAGCAACCACCACAGGTGTGGGGCGTCCTCCCGCAAACAATGATCCAATAGCAAGGTTTTCCATAAACATAACTAGTGAAATAAAAATAAGAAACAAAAAGATTTAATTGCAAGATCTAAAGATATACCTTCAAGCGCTCACCTCCCCGGCAACGGCGCCAGAAATAGCTTGATGTCTACACACGCTTCTACTCTTGTAGACTATGTTGGGCCTCCAAGCGCAGAGGTTTGTAGGACATCAGCAAATTTCCCTCAAGTGGATGACCTAAGGTTTATCGAACTCAGGGAAGTAGAGGTTGAAGATGGTCTCTCTCAATAAACCCTGCAACTAAGATACAAGAAGTCTCTTGTGTCCCCAACACACCTAATACACTTGTTAGACGTATAGGTGCACTAGTTCGGCGAAGAGATGTTAAATGGCAAGTGATATGGATGGCAAAACAAAGTAATACAAATCTGTAATAAAAAGTGCAGCAAGCAAACAAGTGGTAAACGTGAGCACAAATGGTATTGTAATGGTGGAAACAAGGCCTAGGGTTCATACTTTCACTAGTGGCAACTCCCAACAACATTAACATAATCGAATCACATGATATTACCCATAAAACATGCAAAGGGGACGCACTCGGAGGTCATTCCTTCGTGGTCAAGAGAGGACGAGAATTATGTAGGGCTACAAAAGCACACCTCAAAGTTCGTAGTTCTCAATCTAAGGATTTCCCAATGTCACCACGGCCATCCAAAGAGAGTCCCACAATCACCACAACATATCTAAAGGATAGTCAAAGACAAGCACCAAGAGACTCTCAATCTTCAATCAACACACAAGAGAGGAAATCACTCATGAAAATATTGTTCTAATCCATGTCCAATAGACCGCTGTCACCTTGGTCTCGGGGATTATACTAGATAAAGACAAGTGAGTACATCAATCCAATACATAGAGGAAGGGGAAACACCCTAGATTAACATAGCCTATGATCACAACGAAGATCACATCATGGGAGAGAGAATTGACCACATAGCTACTGGTAAGAACCTCAGCCCCGCGGGGGAACTACTCCCGCATCATGGAGGGAGGAAGCAACGTCGATGGAGATGAATCCGGGGGCACTTCCCCGTCCCGGTAGGGTGCCGGCGCAGGAATTCTGGTCCCCCGAAGCTTGATGGCGATGGTGGCGGAGATCGGAATCGCGTCTGGAGAAAAGGGTTCCGGAATCAGGGTTTCCTCGACACGCTTTAAATATATGCCAAAGGGGGCCACCAGAGGGGGTCAGGGGTGCCCAGGCCCCCCCCCCCCGGCGCGGCCCGGGGGGGCCGCGTGGGCAGGCCGCCTAGAGCCCCTGTGGGTCCCCCCGGCTGTACTTTGGCCGCACGGTAGCTCCTGGAACGCTGATTTTTTATATATTTTTTCTGGATTTTTCCTGGCAGTTCTCGTAACGTGAAAACCTAAAATACAAAAACAGCCGAAAACAGAAACTGGCACTGGGGTGCACTGGGTTAGTAAGTTAGTCCAAATATGATCAAAAGTGTATGGAAGTGTATGAATATCATAGCAATATCACCCAAAAGTGGCATGGAGCAAGCAGAAATTATAGATACGTTTTGGACGTATCAGGAAACCGACTCTTCAGACGACGATACTACCACCCCGGCGAAGAAGGGCCGGAACCGCAACAGGAAGCGCAAGGGTAAAGCCGTGCTTGCCGTCGAGGGATCTGATGACACCGGCTCCGCCAAAAAAACCAAGGCGGGTGACGCTGGCAAGGAAATTGCCAGATGTGTCGCCTGCCGGGCCTTGGCGGTTGCCGAGAATCCATGAAACTCTGGCAAACAGTACTGCAAGATCCATCGCACCAAGGGCCATGATCTCCAGGACTGCCGACAGGTTGAGCTCCTTGCTGAGAAGCAGAGGGCTGAATATGAGAGGCGGGACAAGGAGAAGGGCCAGGACGGCGCTGACGGGTCCGGTAAGAAGCGTGACGGCCAAGCAGGCCATCGCGGCAAGGAGAAACAGCAGGAAAGACCCGCCCAGGGCCGTGACAGAAGGCCCGAAGACGACGATCGCGAGGAGGACGACGAGTCCGGCGACCAAGAATTTCAGAAAGCTACGGAGGCCATGTGCGTCGACGACGGCGCCTCGTTGCACACTTCTCACCGCCAACTTAAACAGTGGGCGCGTGAGATTACAGGGGCGGAGCCGTCGTCCGGCGCTCAAAAGCCGCTGAAGTGGTCTAGCACACCTATCATCTTTGACGCTGAGGACCACCCCAATCTCACTACTGCGGTCGGGTGCTTGCCATTGTTGGTTTGACCAACAATACGCAACCTCAAGGTAACAAAGATGCTAGTTGATGGCGGGGCCAGTCTGAACCTACTCTCTTCCACCATGATTGAGAAGCTGCAAGTTCCTGATGGAGACCTCGAAGAGACGGGCACGTTTCAGGGGGTCAACCCAGGGAGAAGCCAACCAAAGGGGAAGGTCACGTTACCCGTGACTTTTGGAAGTGATCTGAACTATAGGACGGAGAGGATTGTGTTCGATGTTGCCAAGATCCCCTTACCCTACAACGGGATCCTTGTCCGCCCAGCGCTGGCCAAGTTCATGGCAGCGTCACACTACGCCTACAACACCCTGAAGATGCCAGGGCCTATGACGATCATCACCATTCCCTCTGATAAGAAGGATGCGCTGATTTGTGCTGACCAACTGTACCAGCAAGAGGTCGCGGCAGCTGCCGCTACGAGGGCACTTGCTCCTGCCACCGGAAAGAAGAAGACCGGCGAGACCTCGGGCGCCCACTCCGGCAAGCGCACCTCCTCGGAGTGCTGTGCTCCCGTCGAGGACGTGCCAGAGAGCTCCACCGGAGAGAAGAAGACCGGTGAGACCTCAGGCACCCACTCCGGCAAGCGCACCTCTTCGGAGTGTCGCGCTCCCGTCGAGGACGTGCCAGAGAAATTCACCGGCGGGAACAAGAAGTCTCGGGCCACGCCGCCGGCAACCAAGAGGATTTCTGTCAAGGGGGGCGGCACAGTAGGGGCTTTCACCATAAGCTCCCCCCTTGACGACAAATAGGAATACGTGCTCGTCACCTTCCTGCGGGCGAATGTCGATGTGTTTGCATGGCAAGCATCCGACATCCCCGGCGTTCCCAGGGAGGTGATTGAGCACCACCTTGCTGTCTGTCCTCATGCACGGCCCGTCAAGCCAAAGGTCAGGAAGCAAGCTTTGGAATGGCAAGAGTTCGTCACAGAGGAGATCCGGAAATTGGAAGCTGCGGGTTTGGTAAGAGGAGTGCTCCATCCAATGTGGTTGGCCAATCCAGTGGTAGTGCGCAAGGCTAATGGGAAGTGGAGGCTGTGTATTGATTACATAGATATCAATAAAGCTTGTCCCAAGGACCCCTTCCCGTTGCCGCGCATCGACCAGATTGTTGACTCCACGGCTGGGTGTGACCTGCTGTCATTCCTCGATGCCTACTCCGGCTACCACCAGATCTTCATGGCGAGAGAAGATGAAGAGAAGACAGCATTCATCACCCCATGTGGTACGTACTGTTTCGTACGAATGCCTTTCGGGTTGAAGAGTGCTGGCTCGGCGTTTGCAAGGGCAGTCCAGATTGGTTTTGAACCCCAGCTCCATAGAAATATGGAAGCTTATATGGATAATATAGTGGTCAAAACCAAGAACAGGGCAACCCTTATACCGGATCTACAAGAAACATTTGTCAACCTATGCAAGATCAACCTCAAGCTAAACCCTAAGAAGTGCGTCTTCGGCGTCCCGTCTGGCAAGCTCCTCATGTTCTTTGTGTCACAGCGTGGGATAGAAGCCAATCCGGACAAGATCAAAGCTATTGAGCAGATTGAAGCACCCAAACGGGTCAAGGACGTGCGTCGGCTTGCTGGCTGCGTTGCCGCCATGAGCAGATTCATTTCCAAGTCTGCCGAGCTCGCCCTTCCCTTTTTCAAGATTTTGAAAAAGGCGGGCCCAATGGAGTGGACGCCGGAAGCTGAAGCAGCATTGCAAGATCTGAAGAGGTATCTTTCCGCTGCGCCAATACTAGTTGCGCCGATGCCACAAGAACCGTTGCTGCTATACTTAGCGGCAACAAACCAGGTGGTCAGCGCCGCACTAGTGGCGCAGAGAGAAATTGATGATGAGGTGATAGCAACAACAGAGCATGATGCCACTGGTGCGGAGACGACACGGCCGGTTGGAGTGCAGCCAAAGAAGAAAATGATGCAGCACCCGGTCTACTTTGTTAGCTCTCTCTTGCAGGGGGCTAGATCAAGGTACTCCGGCGTGCAGAAATTGCTCTTCGGCCTTATCATGGCCTCGAGGAAGCTGCGTCACTACTTCCAGGCACACGAGATCACTGTCGTCACTCGCCTCCCTCTACAACGGATATTGCACAATCCAGATGCCACGGGAAGGATTGTAGAGTGGGCATTGGCGCTGTCCAGCTTTGGCCTCAAGTTTGAAAGTACCTCGACGATTCAGAGCCGAGTCCTGGCAGAGTTCGTTGCGGAATGAACCGCAACGCCTGATGAAGAAGTCCAGGAAACTGCTCTCCCCGGCAAAGAGGCGAGTTGCAACTGGATCATGTACTTTGATGGGGCTTTCTCCTTGCAGGGCACCGGGGCTGGCGTACTGCTGGTCGCGCCCACTGGAGAGCACCCTCAACTACGTAGTCTAGATGCACTTCCCGAGGGAGGTATCAACGAACAACACTGCTGAGTACGAAGGGCTGCTTGCTGGTCTTAGGATCGCGGCAGACATCGGAATCAAGAAGCTGATTGTCAGGGGCGACTCGCAGCTTGTCGTCAAACAAGTCAACAAGGATTACCAGAGCCCGTTGATGAAGGCCTACGTCGATGAAGTGAGAAAGTTGGAAGAGCGCTTTGATGGTATACAGGCGGAACACGTTCCCCGAGCGGAGAACGACATCGCCGATTACCTGTCAAAGCGCGCTGCCCTCAAGCTACCAGTGGAACCAGGTACCTTTGTACTTCAGCTTTCTCAGCCATCCGTTGATCCATCAACAGAGCAGAACAAGAGGAGGAAATCAACGCCCGGCAAGTACTTTCCCGCTGAGCTCCCCGGAGCCGCCGGCAAGGATGTTGCCGGAGACACTGAGCCCGCCACAGGAAGGCTAACTCCGATGGAGCGTCAAGCTTTTGCCGTCGAGACGGTCGCTCCCTTGGCAGAGGAAATGCCTTTGGTCCTCGCCGTCGAGCCCCGGGCTCCAGCGTGGGTGCGACATACTGTCTGATTCCTCCAGACTGGGGAACTTCCTGAGGAACAGGAAGAAGCGGAGAAAGTAGCCCGTCAGTCTGCTATGTACCAGTTCGTCGATGACGTCCTCTACAGAAGGAGACCGAACGGTGTGAAATTGAAGCGCATCCCTCGAGAGGCAGGACTGGAGCTGTTGGCAGAGATACATGGAGGCATATGTGGATCCCACATAGGGTCGAGAGCCCTTGCCGGCAAGGCATTCCGGCAAGGCTTCTTCTGGCCCACTGCCCTCCAGGATGCGACGGCACTGGTCACCAGGTGTGAAGCATGCCAGTTCCATTCAAACAAACTTCATCAACCAGCTCAAGCCCTTCAAACCATTCCTCTCTCCTGGCCCTTTCGGTCTGGGGGCTCAACATACTGGGCCCTTTCCCCCACTTCGTCGGGGGCTTTGAGTACTTGTACGTTGCAATCGACAAGTTCACAAAGTGGCCAGAAGTGGAGGCAGTAAGGAAGGTCACAGCTCAGTCAGCCGTCAAGTTCTTCAAGGGACTAGTGTGCCGTTTTGGTGTACCCAAGAGGATCATCACCGACAACGGCACACAGTTTACAAGCCGCACCTTCATGCAATATACCCAAGACCTCGGCAGCAAAGTCTGTTTCGCTTCCATTGCTCACCCCCGAAGCAATGGTCAAGCTGAGAGGGAAAATGCTGAAGTGCTGCGAGGATTAAGGACAAAGACCTTTGACAGGCTGCACAAGAGTGGGATGCGCTAGATTGATGAATTGCCGGCTGTTCTTTGGTCGATCAGAACGACGCCAAATCGAGCCACCGGCCAGACGCCCTTTGCCCTGATATACGAGGCAGAAGCAGTTCTCCCCATTGAACTCATATACGGGTCACCTCGATTGCTCACTTATGATGAGCTTGAGCAAGAGCAACTGTGGCGAGACGACGCAATACTCCTTGAGGAAGATCGTCTTCGGGCGGCTGTGAGAGCAGCACGCTACCAGCAAGCCTTGTGCCGCTACCATAGCCGCAAGGTCCGTGCCCGAAGCTTTGAGGAAGGCGACCTTGTTCTCCGGCGCGTTCAATCGGCCAGGAATACGAACAAGTTGACGCCGAAGTGGGAAGGCCCTTATCGGGTAATACAAGTAACCAGGCCTGGCGCAGTCCACCTGGAGACCGAGGATGCCATTCCGGTGAGCAATTGCTGGAACATTGAGCATCTTCGCAAGTTTTACCCATAAGGCGCGGCTTGCCGGGCCCCTGGGCAAGCCACCCTTTTGTACAAGCCTTGCCGGCAAGGCATGTAACCCTTTGTACAAAGCCAGGCGCAGACCCTGAGCATAAATAAATGAAGCGCTGGCGCCCTAAGTTATAGCATGCATGCTGAGTCGAGTCTCGTCCTCGGTTAGGGTTGATAGTGCTTAGCGGCGGCTAACCCCTAGCTTAGAGGTCGAGTTTGCGTCTCTTTGTCTTTCCTCTATCTCTTTTGGTTCACAGGAAGCACGGGCATCCTTGCCGAGGCCACTTGGGGAGAAGAAAGAGGAACAGATCAGCATCAAGGCCCCGGCAAGCTAGTGTTGCCGGGGGCTACAAGAGCAAAGAATCACCCACGGCGAACCATGGTTGCCGGGGCTCCGGCTTCAGATAAGTTCTTCGTCCCTTATCATGCATTCCGTTATGGACTGAGGTATGTGAAACCTCGTTCTTTTCCTTAAGCTACCGTGCTCCCATAACTTTAGGCCCTAGGGCTCGTCCCTGGGACTAAGTTTGGTCGTAGTCGCGGCGGCAAAAAGGTGAGATGAGGAGCCTAAGACCACTTCATCCCTGCCTCCGCCAAGGGCGTGAGAAAGGTCGAGCGAAGTAGGAAGACGGCAAGGCCTGTTGCCGGGAAAGAAAATGTTTATCTTAGAGATATCAGGGATTTATTCCCTGATGTGGGTTCTACTTGCAAACAAATGACCCGGCAAACATTCCCTTTTCATTAAAAACATTCCATTCAGGTACAGTCCATAGGGAATGAAAAACATGAACAAGGAGATTACAAGTTTTAAACTTAACAGATGCCCGAAGGCTTACAGTCTAAAAAGAGATAAGATGCCCGTAATGGCTTCCTTGTCCCTCTCCTCAGGAGGTAGGTCAAGGAGGCGAGAAGGGCAAAAGGGGCACCTAAGCGAGCTACAAGTGGAAGAAGACACCAAGAGGACATCTCGGTGGCCGCCTAAGGGCTGGATGGTGATGACGGCGCCGGAGGCAGAGCTCGAAGACGAGGCGGCAGGACGTCAGTACGCGTCGAAGGCGTCGGTGCCCGCGTACTCCGACATGACGACCTAGCCGCCCGCCTTCTTCCTCTTCCTCTTCCGCAGCCTCCCCACGCCAGCCGCCAAGGAGACGGCCCCGAGAAGTTCAAGGAGCCATCGACGCGGATGATGGGGTCGCCGATGCCACCAGGAGCGGTGCCCGACACCTAGTGGGACCCGTCATCCTGCCGTTCACCGCCCTCGTCGTCGCTGCCGTTGTCCTCCTTGTCACCCTCGTTCGAGGAGGAGTCTTCATCATCGGAGGAGCTCTCCACACAGCACCTCGCGCGAGTCCCGAGGACCTGAAGACCTTGACGGAGAGATGGCCATCCTCCATCAACTTGAAATGGAGGGTGAGCCCATCCGTTAGGCTGTGGATGCGAGCGAACGTCTTCCATCCTTGGCGAAGATACATCACATGAGGGGCAGGGAAGTCGACGCGGACCCGCGTGCCACTGATCCCGCAGCCCCTCATGTGCAGCCGCAGCGACTCCGGCGGATCCACCTCCATCTCCCGCGCAAATGGAGTCGGGAGACGAAGGCGACGGCGCGGCGGCCCCCGCATCCTAACGAAGAACTCACAAGGGTCATCCCCAATATGACCTTCCATTGGAGGAGGGGCTGCTGGCGGGGGCGAGGCCGGCGGGCCGCCCCGTCCTCCTCTTCCCCGGGAGCCCCGGCCTCGCCCGCGGCCTCTCCCCCTCCCCCTTCCCCTCGTGGCTGCTTCAGCCACTGCAGGTGCAGGAGAAGGAGGGACGCGTTGTCGAGCGGTGACCCTCGCCGCCACCGTCGAAGAGCCGGGATTTCCTTTCTTCATGGCAGATAGAAGAGGGAAGCGAAAGCTTAAGGAGAAAGAAGATGGAGGAGTGCGGGGCGTCGTCCCTTCCCTCCGCCCTTTATAAAGGGGCGGGGCTGGGGCTCGACCGCCCCGCTCGGCCAATCAAGACGCAGAGTGCGAGGGAGCCAGGACCGACCCGCCGCCCCAACCAGCGACGTCTCGTTTTTCCCACCTCCGCCGCTCGCCACCTCGAGCGCATGGAAGGCACGTGGCGAACATGCAGAATCAAGGGGACGGGTGAGGCGACCTCTCCCCACCCCGTGATCGTGGGGTATGGACGCCTAGACGACCGCGCCTCGGCCCCATTCAGTAAATGGGCCGCGCCTCCACGCCTCCCCCCGTTTACGGGGAAGGCGCGAAGCCGCATCCTTTCGCATTTACTGCGACGTGACGCATGCCTGCGGGAACCGCCCCACGCATGCCGCCCACGTCACGCATGCCCCTCCACCCCGCGCCATGCGCGCGGGTCGTGGAAGGCGCAGCGCGCGGAAAATTTTACCACGGTGAAAACCGCCCCGCCTGCCCGCGCACCGTTCTGGGCCTGGCCCAACAACGCGTCGCGCTCATGTGTGGCCCAGGACCGGGGGCTCCTGTCGGTGTACAAAAAGAGGGGCACACTTTTTGTACCCCTATGACTGTGCACGAGCATTCTGAGCCACGGGCACCACCACACCAAGCATGGCCAGGGAGATGAGCCAAGGTAAGACCGAGGCTCGATGGAATTTGAGCAACGCCAAGAATAAGACCACAAAGATCAAAGGGACAAAGCGGCTTCCCCCGGCAAGGTCCTTGTCGGGAGCCGGTTTCAGCGGCGCCGGCAAGACCCTTGCCGCGGCAGCTCGCCCCGCGCCTACGGAGCGGATCACCCTTGAGTCCACCGCCCCCATGGGGCGAGGATTCGGGAGATATCCCCGTGGTGGCATGCAGACCTTTGTGAAGAAACCCAAGATCAGATACAAGCTAAGAAGACGAAGACCCTTGGCGGGATCCCAGCCAAGGAGGACCACAAGGCCTCGGGCAAGCACCTTGCCGGGGATGACAGCAGGCGCCCCGGCAAGGCCCTTGCCGAGGACACCCGCAAGGCCACCATCAGGTCCGCACCAACTAAGTTTCCACCGCCCCGCGCGGCTACCGACCCAAACAGCTGGACAGGCTTCTGCGTGGCACCCTGCAGATCTTCATGGAGACCCGCTGTTGCGCCACCTCAGCTGCCTGCCTGCCTACATGGCACCTCAGGCACCGCTGGCCAGGGCGCGTGTCAACACGAGGAGAAGCGGCGACGGACAAGACGGACGTCTCCCCCTCGTCCTCGATAAAGCGAGGACACCTAAGCTAAGCGCATTAAATGCGCCTTGTCCTATAATGCGAGGGATAACCTCGCGTCACTGTACCCTTTCCACCTCCTGTGTGCCACTGTGGCAACCCCTTTTCCTATAAAAGGAGGCCCGAGGCGGCCAGGAGAAGGATTCGGCTGTTTTGAACTCCTCACGACTCTTTTGGAGTTCCTCACTAGCTGAAGAACACAAACGTATAA
Source organism: Secale cereale (assembly GCA_902687465.1). Classification (NCBI taxonomy): domain Eukaryota; kingdom Viridiplantae; phylum Streptophyta; class Magnoliopsida; order Poales; family Poaceae; genus Secale; species Secale cereale. Next base: position 104,198,805 of record LR738709.1, read on the forward strand.
TCCACCAAAGTAGGAGTAGGGTTTTACGCATCTTTGCGGCCCGAACCTGGGTAAAGGAACCGTGTCCTGACTGTTAGACCCGCTCTTCTCTCAAACCCGCGCCCCGCAACCATAGTAGGGATTCTTGTGATCCCATAGGTGTCGATCCAAATACACCGACAGTTACACTCCTGAATACTATATGGATCCTCTATCTGGTTTCTTCCTAACCGGACAGAGCATCAGGGGCTATTGTCCGTACACAGGTTTATTCTTCTATATGAATAACTGTAAAGTTTTTTAGAACATTACGTCGCATACCTCAAAACCCGTCAGCAGGCTATTGAAGTCTTTGTTTAGTCCATTTTTTGCGGACTAAACCTTCTCCATAACCGCACCCATCAGGGTGCGGTGCTCCGCCATGACGGATGCACATTGCAGTGCTTCCTCCAGAGCGTTTGGCACCTCTAGCTTAGTGGAGGTTCCCGTTGAAGCTGGTGCTCCTCCCCCTCTTTCGTAGGGGGTTGCTTATCCGATCCTGGAGCTGTGCTGGCCTCCGGAATGGTGTTCGGCTGGAGCCCAGATTGTTGGGGCTCCCCATTGTCGGTTACCATGGGGATCGTCTCCCCTCGGTTTTCGGCAATCGAGGTGTTATCCTCGGGCACCCTCTTGTCGGCCCCGCTCGCCCCCTCTAGACCAAGGGATGCCCTCTGGGATGACACTTCGGTGTCCTCCATGGCGGTAGGCGAGGGGGCCCGTGGCGGCGTGTCACTCTCTGCCATTTCAGGCGGCAGGGAGTTCCCCTCCGATAATGGAGTACTGGGGAACACACGGGGAGGGCTGAAAGGCAAATAATAAAATGATTGAAATAATGGACGCAAGTAGACCAAAGATAATAGTGAGTTTCTGAACACTTATCATCTGGCCAGGGGCTTCGCCCTGGGTTGTCTCTTAGGGACTTCTTCAGACCCTGAGTCCGAACTGTCTGGGAGGGTGAGCTTCCTCCTCTTGGGCGCCTCCTCCTCCGTATCTTCGGAGGCCGCCTTCTTCTTCTTCCTCCCCATATGGGGGGGTCGCTTTCCACCTCCTCCTCGTCTCCCTCGTGGGAGGAGAGGGCTTCGGTCTCACCGGACACAGTTTCTGAAGGACCCTTGGGGCGGGGGCCGCCCTTGGTTTCCTTGCGCTTCTTCTTCTTGGCCTTCTTCTCCAACACTTTATAGGGCGTTGGTACCAGCATCTCCATCAGCTAGGGTGTGGTCAGGCCCTCGGGCAACGGTGCCATCCATTTGATCTGCTCCGCCTTTGCCGTCCAGACCTGTAAGGAACGCAAGCAATATAATTTCTATTATATCTGAAATATTGGCCAGATAGGTCTTCGGAAAAATCATGCTTACCGTCGTGGTCGGGTCCTCACTGTCGAATCTGATTTCCTCGTTCTTCTTCGGCCACTTTTTTCCGAGCCTCGAAGAGCTCCTTCCATATATCTTCGTGCATGGTGCCAAAGAAGTGCTTTAGGGTCCATGGCTCCTTCGGATTGAACTACCACATGGGGGAGTCCCGAAGCTGGCAGGGAAGGGTGTGGCGGAAGAGCATCACTTGAATCACGTCAGTGAGACTAGTGTTCTCACTCAACATATCGGAGATGCGATTCTGGAGCATCTTCACCTCCGATTTGAACCACAAAATCAAGACCCTTGGCGATCCATGAGGTGAGTCTCACTGGAGGGTCCATATCTGAAGTCGGGCGTGGCCGCCCAGGTGTGTCAGGCTCATTTCTGAGAAATAAATCACAGAATAGCCTTAAGTCACACTAGCTCCCAAGCACAGCCAGTGGACAACCTTGATATAGATAACCAGTACAATAATATTACACAGGGTTGAGTCAGGGTAACTCAATAGTTTCTTACAACATTTCAACGTACTAGGCGGGTGGAATATGACAGTGGGTAGTGGAACTCAACACTGATGTACTAGCATAGGGTCAAGCGTCAGTGTGAGGCTTGACTAATTTATTGGTGTGGCGGAAGCTTGACGGATGGTACAAGTGATAGACTCCAAGACACAGGGGTGCTGACTGGAAACCTTCTAAGCGTCGGCCTCGCTAGCGCAATTCTCCTCCAACGGTTCGTCCTCCTCCAAGTCTGGCCAAGTAAATAGCCAGGGACAAGCCAGTGAGTACTTTGAATGTACTCGCAAACATTATGAACATAAGGTATACTAAAGCGAAAGCCATGATGAAATACTATATGCATGCAACAAATATCAAGACTTGGCATGATGAAACATGGTTAGTTCAAAATAAATATTGGTCACTATATTATATAAAAAAAATAAAAGGAATGCCAGTCGGATATCAAGCGACATCACGGTAGGACTTGAAAAGAAATGCCAGTTGGGTATCCACAAGAGTAGTGGCGAGATAAACCGCCTGACACTCGAGGGACGCCTCAAAAGGACTTTAAAAGAAATGCCAGTGGGTGTCCACAAGAGTAGTGGCGAGATAAACCGCCTGACACTCGAGGGACGCCTCAAAAGGACTTTAAAAGAAAAGCGAGTGTCCGGGGTAGTCTAGCCAGCCCCTGAGACACTCTCGAAGGTAATAATAAAATCACAAGGTTAGTCCATAAGCATAATATTCACCATAAATAAATTTATGATAATATACTGACTGTGACAAAGAAAATGTCCTGTAAACATAACATGCTCAAGTAGTCTATTTTCCTCCAGAGACTGACACCGAGACCGATACTTGACCCACCCAACTAAATCCTTGACCGTGGACGCGGCTATTCGAATAGATATAACTCTGCAGAGGGTGTACTCTTTACCCACGCGTATGGGCTGTCCTTAGCCAGTACCGTGTACTGACTAATACCCAATACGGACTTTAGGTTGAAAACACGCCTGGCGCATACACACCGACCGGATGCCAGGACTCACCCAGAGCATCGCTCCAGAAACCTTAAGTCAGGGAGGCTACAACCTCCGAAAAGCATGGGATCACTATTAAACGCGCGGATTACAAGGGGTGCCCCCCTCTCGGCTACAACCGGAAACACCCATGCCCCTGACCCGATGACAGGCTACAACCTTCATCGTAGTATCTGTGTGGCGTGCACCCGTACAGGGGTTATCAACTTACTAGGCCGTACCTTCCTTTCGGAAGGACCCGTGGCAGCACGGTGTATAGCTAGGTGTATAGAGCAAGACTCGATCTAGGAAGACTCAGGAGGTATTGTCAAAAATAACACCAGTGTTCCTCATCAGTACCACATGACACCACTGTGTCACAAAGGACCATGCCTACTAGCATGTCCCAACCAGCAGCAGCATCTCTGCCCTCACGCAACCATTTGTATGCCAGACAAGCTAGTGTGACATGCAAGCCAAGGTAAAACAAACATGACTTGACCATGCATGCACATGTGATATAACATGCAACGTATATGATGCACTACCATTTTATGTAACCATGCAAGGAAGCAACACCATAACTCAAGTTCAATAATGCTTGCCTTGTCCAAAGTAATCAGGAGAAAACCCTTCAGAAATCCCAGCAAAAGTTCCTTCTTCTTTTTCTGAAAAATTCAAATTTGAATTCGAATAAGACAATAAACACAGAACAGGAAAAGTTCTCAAAATATTTTTAAATAAATCTTAAAATAAACTAGAGCAGAAAATAAAATTTTAGCAAAAAGAATCAACTCATTTGGATTTATATTTTAAAAGTTATTAGCTTTTCAAAACCAGGGGTTTTTCTGTAAAACAGAAGTCCCTGAGTTGTTTTAAAAGAAAACGTTTCGGATACGAGTGCGTCTTCCAGAGTAGAAGACGTAAAGTGCAGAGTGCGCTTCCACTTAAAACGGAAACAGAGAGAGAGAGCTGACGGGTGGGGGCCACCCGTCAGGTTTAAAATTTGAACGCGCTCGCGCGCGAGTACAGAGAAGCGGCGGCGATCGCCGGCGACGATCGCCGGGGTCTCAGGGCCCGGCGCTGGTCGCAAAGTGACCAGCGTGGACTTCCGCATCCAGGGGTGGTGGACGTGGCCACCGGCGGTCACCTGAACGGCGGTGAGCTCGTCGCCGGCGGACGAAGATTCGGGTGAGGTGGTGGCTCGTCGGAGAGGGCTCGGAAAGGTAAATTGATCTAGGGATTCGGCATGGTGGTGGAAAAGGGAAAGATCGACGGAGTTTGGGCTGCTCTGGTGGTGTACGTGCTCGGTTCGGTTCGAGGACAGAGGCGGCGGAGCGGTGGCCGGAAAGGGAGAAGATGACTCCCTCGGGGCCTGGTGGGTGGTCAGGAGGGAGTGTGGGTGGTGGTGGAGGCGAGTGCTAGCGCTAGAGGGGCTCGGGGACCCTTTTTATAGGCGGTTCGAAGATAGCCGAAGCGGGTGTAGATCGCCGGAGTTAATGAGGTCACCGAGGTTGGTTCTGGCCGGTGGTCTGGGCGATGAAGCATTCAAGAGGTCCGTGGCGTTCGTCCGATGCTTCCGCGTGGACGAGCTCGTGCCTGCTTGACACGTTTGCGGTGTGCTGTCCGCACGGGCGCGGCGGAGCGGCCGGCTCTGGTGACTGTCAGACGGGCCCCGTGCGGCGTGGCCGGTGTGTCCTTTGCGCGTAGAGGCGAAGGAAGATGACGCGTGTGCAGGGAGGTAGGTATGAGCGCTGAAGTGGAGTAAAGGAGCGATTGATGGCCGAGGCGTTCCGCTCGGCTCCGCCGTGGACGAGCCCGGGGAGGCTGCACCGGCCCGATGCCATCTCACCGGAGTGGAGTGGCTGGGTGCTGGGCCAGGGGGAGCTGCGGTAATGAAAACAGGCGACATTGCCGTGCGGAAGAGGAAAACGAAGGATGCACGGCATCGCTGTCCCTGTCGGCCGAAATTCAGTTAACTGGATTTTATTCAGTATGGAACAGTATGCCCGCCAACTGTTTGATGAAATGATTTGAGGTCTTAAACAACTTGGTTGATCATGGGGTCTTGTGTGGTGGTGTGTTGTTACTCAAAAATGAGTTTGCCCGGAGGCCAAGAATTTTGGTGAAGTTTGGAAATGATTTGGGGCAGAAATATGACTTCTGGACCAAATTTGAATTGAATTTGGTTTGAAATTTTTGAACTGTGGGACCAAATGTTTTTGGAGAAATGGGTTGAGGGTACCATATATATGTAGGAATAATTTTGGTAGAGGCAGAAGAGTCATAGAAAATATAGTTCCTTTGTAAATGTCAAGAAACTATGATTAATTCAAATTCCACTTTTGGAATTTAGAATATCTAGAAAGAATATTTTTGTGGAGTGGGAAGGAGTTGAATAATACCACAGAAGGTGTGCATGACTTGAGAGGAAAAATTTTGGAGTGACAGAAAATATTTGGAGAAGTTTTATGGTATTAGAAGGGGTGAAAAGGATTTTTGCCTTTGAAAATAAATAGCTAAAAACCAAAGATTCTTTAGAGAGAAAAACTTTTGAAAATCTCCAAAACAATTAAATCAAATAAGTCCACCCTTCAAACAGAACCCTCCAAGAAAATTTTAAAATCTTAGCTAAAATTTTGAAAAGTATTCAAAATTCCAAAAACTATTTTTGGGGTGTGACAGCACCTACCCCCTTAAGAAAAATCTCGTCCCCGAGATTCTAGCTGTCCCTCAAACAGGTACGGATATTCAGTCCTTAAATGATCTTCTCTTTCCCAGGTTGCCTCTTCCTCGGTGTGATTACTCCATTGAACCTTGCAAAATTTTATTACGCTCTGTCGGGTTCTCCGTTCAGACTCCTCCAAAATCTTTATGGGACGTTCCCGATAGGTAAGGTCTGGTTGAAGATCCAACTCCTGGTGCTGGATCTGCTTCTCCGGGTTGCTAACACATTTCCTAAGCTGGGATACATGGAACACATCGTGGACATCTGATAATTCTGCCGGTAATTCTAGTTGATAGGCAACCTTGCCCCTTCTTGCGATTACTTTAAACGGTCCAATAAATCTTGGTGCTAGTTTCCCCTTAACCTTAAATCTCTGTAGCCCCCTTGTCGGGGATACTCTAAGGTATACGTAGTCATTTGGCTCAAAGTGGACCTGGCGGTGTTTTTGATCATAATAACTCTTCTGTCGGCTTTGAGCTGCCTTTAGTCGGTCCTGAATAAGCTTTACTTTGGTTTCTGCTTCTATTAGCATTTCTGGTCCAAAAATTCGGCTGTCTCCGGTTTCAGACCAATTCAATGGGGTTCGGCATCGTCGTCCGTATAATGCTTCGAACGGTGCCATTTTTAGGCTAGCTTGACAACTGTTGTTGTAGGAGAATTCTGCATAAGGCAAACTATCCTCCCAACTGACTCCATAGGTAAGCACACAAGCTCTCAACATGTCCTCTAATATTTGATTTACCCGCTCTGTCTGTCCTCCGGTCTGTGGGTGGTATGCAGTGCTGAAAGCCAATTGCGTGCCTAAGGCTTGCTGTAGGTGTTCCCAAAATCTAGAGACAAATTGGGTGCCTCTGTCAGAGACAATTATTTTGGGTACCCCGTGTAGACAAACAATCCTGGATAGATACAGCCTGGCTAGCCTCTGTGTTGAGTAGGTGGTTTTTACCGGAATGAAATGTGCTACCTTGGTCAGCGAATCTGTTATTACCCAGATAGCATCATTCCCATGTCGTGATCTTGGCAAGCCGACAACAAAATCCATTCCAATCCTATCCCATTTCCATTCAGGCACCTTAATTGGTTGCAATAGCCCTGCTGGTCTCTGGTGTTCCGCTTTCACACGTTGGCATGTATCACAACATGCCACATATATGGCTATATCCCTTTTCATCCCGTGCCACCAGAATCTCTCTTGTAGATCCTTGTACATTTTGGTCCCTCCGGGATGAATGGAATATGGAGTGGTGTGTGCTTCTGCCATTATTTGTTGTTTTAAATCTTCAATGTTTGGTACGCACAGTCTCTGTCCAAACCAAATGACCCCTTGGCTGTCTTCCATAAATTCGGGCGCCCTGCCCATTTTCATCTTCTTTCTAATCCCTTCAATACTTGGGTGCCCCTTCTGGGCTTCTCTGATCTGGTCCTCTATTGTTGGTTTTATTTCCAACTGGGAAATGGTTCCTTCCGTGACTAGGGCCATGTTGAGCTTGGCAAACTCCTGGCTGAGCACATGTTGCGAAAGTTGTACACTGCCATTTCCAGCGTATGGATTCCGGCTGAGGGCATCTGCCACAACATTGGCTTTACCTGGGTGATAGTGAATTCCTACGTCATAATCCTTAATTAGCTCAAGCCAACGCCGTTGTCTCAAATTTAATTCTGGCTGCGTGAAAATATATTTAAGACTTTTATGATCCGTGTATATTTCACATCGGTTCCCCAGAAGATAGTGTCGCCACTCTTTGAGTGCGTGTACTACTGCAGCGAGTTCCAGATCATGAACGGGGTAATTTTCTTCATGTCGCCGAAGCTGTCTTGAGGTGTAAGCCACTACTTTTCCTTCCTGCATTAACACACATCCAAGGCCTTTTCCGGATGCGTCACAATATATATCGAAATTTTTGTGCACATCGGGCACGACCAGAACTGGTGATGTTGTTAACCTCTTTTTCAACTCCTGAAAACTCTTTTCACAAGCTTCAGTCCATTCGAACTTCTTGTCCTTCTTGAGTAACTGGGTCATGGGTCTGGCTATATTGGAGAACCCTTCAATAAACCTTCGATAATAGCCCGCTAAACCGAGGAAACTTCTGACTTCTGTCACGTTCGTGGGCTGCTTCCATTCCAACACATCCTTTACCTTTCCCGGGTCTACAGCGATTCCATCTTGGGTCAATACGTGCCCAAGGAAACCAACTTCTCTCAACCAAAATTCACATTTACTGAATTTGGCGTATAGCTGATGTTTTCTTAACTCCTCCAGTACTATCCGAAGATGCTGCTCATGTTCTTCAGGCGTCTTAGAGTAAATAAGTATGTCATCGATAAATACCACCACAAATTTATCCAGATATTTCATAAAAACCTTGTTCATGAGATGCACAAAATATGCCGGGGCATTGGTTAAACCAAATGGCATCACTGTGAATTCATATAATCCGTATCTGGTCGTGAACGCCGTCTTAGGTATGTCTGTCGTCCGAATTTTTAACTGATGATAACCTGATCTCAGGTCTATCTTCGAGAAGACTTTGGCCTCTGCTAGCTGTTCAAATAAGTCGTTGATTCTGGGCGGTGGATATTTATTCTTGATAGTGACCATATTAAGTGCCCTGTAATCAATGCACAGCCGTAGGGTACCATCCCTCTTTTTGGCGAATAAAACTGGCGAACCCCATGGTGACGAGCTGGGTCGTACGTAACCTTTCTCCATCAACTCCTTAATTTGCTTCTTTAATTCTGCCAATTCTGTTGGGGCCATACGGTACGGTTTCTTGTATATGGGTGTCGTTCCAGGTGCTAGTTCAATAACGAACTCAATCTCGCGGTCCGGTGGCATTCCTGGTAATTCTTCAGGAAATACATCAGGATATTCACAGACTACAGGAACCTTACTTAATTCCATCGTATCCACTTGATTTAATTTCCCTTGGGATGTGGCAATCTTCCTTGTACCCACTTTTATTGTCTTTCCTTTGCAATTGGTAAGAGTTACCGTACGGTTGTAGCAGTCTATGAATCCTTTGTTGGTGGTTAACCAATCCATTCCCAGAATAATGTCCAAATCAACTGCGTCTAGAACGATGAGAATGGCTAGGAATCCCATTCCTTCAATTTCGATGTTCACATCCTTACAGTACCATTGAGTATTTTGCTTTGATCCCGAGGACTGAATAACCATGGAATTTTGTAACGGCAAAAAGGGAAACTGATTCTTCGAGGCAAATCTTTTAGAAATGCAAGAGTGGGAAGCTCCGGAATCAAATAAAATTGTAGCATCTACTGAGTTGGCGGGGAACGTACCAAACACGATATCCGGTGCGTTCTGAGCTTCCTCAAAAGTCACGTGGTTGATAAGCCCTTGCTTGTGGTTGTTATTGGGGTTGAAGTTGTTGCGTCGCGGAGCGTTGGTCGTACCACGGCCATTGTTGTTGTTGTTGGCTTTGGGAGGGTTGTTTCCTTGTTTTGGGCACTGTTTAGCATAGTGCCCTGCTTCTCCACAGGAGTAACAGGTGACTCCAGGGTGAAAGTTTGTATCCTTGGTCCTATTGTGGAATGCACTGCGGTTCTGTGGTGGAGCTTTATTTGTTGGTCGGGTTACTACTGGCTTTTGAACATCATTCCTAGGTCTGTTGTTGCGAACCTGTACTGACTGGTTCATGCGGCGCTTGCGGGCCTCATCCATATTGCGGTGTTCATTTTCCAAGATATTAGCCTTATCCACCAGTGTCTTAAAGTCTGGAAAGGTATGAACCATCAGCTGGCATTTTAGCGACGAAATAAGTCCGTCGAGAAATTTCTCCATCTTTTTGTTCTCTGTCATATACTCGTCGTTGGCGTACCGGGCCAACTGAGTAAACTGATCCAGATATTGGGATACTGTGGAGCTTCGCTGTTTGAGATCCTCAAATTCCCTCTTCTTCAGTTTCATAATGATATTTGGTATATGCGCTCCTCGGAAATTTTCCTTGAATTGTTCCCATGTCATATTTGCTCCGTCAGGGTGGGTGTGACATAAGTTTTCCCACCACGAAGCAGCCGTTCCAGAAAAATAGTGTGGCGTGTACAGCACCTTTTCCTGGTCAGTACACTGGGCAATAACTAATTTTCTTTCCATGTCTCGAAGCCAGTCGTCTGCCTCTAGTGGCTTGTCAGTGTGCGTAAAGACCGTTGGGCGGGTCTTTTGTAATTCCGACAGTTTGGACCTGGGTTGTGGTTGTCCTTGTTGATTTCCCATGTTCATCAAATGCTGCATCATCTCCTGATGCTGTTGCTGACTCTGCTCATATAGGCGGCATACTTGTGAGAAAGCTGATTCACTGCTCTGCTGACTAGTCTGCCCTTGGGTAAAATTATTTCCCATTTGTCCAGAGTTGCTTTCAGGTTGAGTTGGCATAGAACGGGTCCAGGGACGATGCATTTTCTTTCTAGGGTATTTGCATAACACCAAGGAAAAATAATCAAATATCAGAAAATAAATTCCCAAACAAAATTTTCCCCCAGACAAGGTAAGACAAGGCAGCCAAATATATTACACAAGGGATTTAATTATACAAGCAGGATCTAATTATACAGGATACATGCGGAAACTGTATCATACAAGATCATTTATTCTACTAGCGCACTCTCCGTGCTCTCATCGACCAGCGGTCCTACATCGCTATCTTACAAAGGCTAGGCAGAACAGGAAATAAATATATTACATCCATGCTCTCAAGCAGTCATCTGGCGAAGAAAACTGCGTTCGTCCCCATGGCTCATCCTAGGTCCTGCTGAGAGTGAGACTCAGGCAAGGCACCCAGGATGTGATATCGCCCTCCTCCTCTTCCTCCTCGAGGATCGCCTCTAGTCGGGTGGTTGTTGATGCCGTGCCTGCTGGGGGTGGCACCGTGCTCGTCAGTGGAGAAGCTCTGGTAGGAATGGGTGCAGTCGGACGGCTAGCATCGCCAGTTGTGGTCGAGCGCTGAGCCGCAGGACTAGCCAGAGAAGTATTTGGTGGATTGGAAGTGCGTGGGGCACGAGGCGAAGGAGAGCGGTACTCGCTCCTGCGAATAATTCTCGCACGAGACAAGTCCATCCGCGCAGTGAGGTAGTCATCCACCAGGGAGGTGAAAGCTGACTCCAAGGCCATGATATACTGGACAAGTGGCTCAATAGCCATATCCTTTTCCCCTATGGTGCAGGAAAAAGCATAGTGGCTAGTATATGGAACGTGGCAAGGTAGATAGTAGTAGGGACGGTCCTGCATAACTTTCAGGATGTCCCGGAGACGTGCGATAGCCTCACGTGCGGCCATCTGGATAGCATGCCTCTCAGTGGGCATGGCTCTCCCCATGAAGCGATAGTTGCGGAAAGACACAGACGCACCACCCCGAATATATACCGAAGCCTGGTACATAGTCAGGGTCTCTGAGATCTTGTCCGGGTAAACGACGTACTCCGGACGCCCGAGGGACCCCATCGCGTCCCTCGCGATGCTCGCGAGAAGGCGGGAAAATCCCGCAGGCTCGTTGGCGAAAATCTGAGATGGGCAGCTGCCACCAGCCATCTACAACAGTAGACAAAAATCCAAGTAGCCATGTCATAAGTGTATGATGACTAAGGAAAATTTGCTACGATGCATGAGATGCATGCTGGAAAAATGTTAGCACTGACTCGGTGACTAGCGATCGTGCCTAGGGCTCCGACAGTCAGCCTGGCTCTGATACCAAGGTCTGTCAGGCTCATTTCTGAGAAATAAATCACAGAATAGCCTTAAGTCACACTAGCTCCCAAGCACAGCCAGTGGACAACCTTGATATAGATAACCAGTACAATAATATTACACAGGGTTGAGTCAGGGTAACTCAATAGTTTCTTACAACATTTCAACATACTAGGCGGGTGGAATATGACAGTGGGTAGTGGAACTCAACACTGATGTACTAGCATAGGGTCAAGCGTCAGTGTGAGGCTTGACTAATTTATTGGTGTCGCGGAAGCTTGACGGATGGTACAAGTGATAGACTCCAAGACACAGGGGTGCTGACTGGAAACCTTCTAAGCGTCGGCCTCGCTAGCGCAATTCTCCTCCAACGGTTCGTCCTCCTCCAAGTCTGGCCAAGTAAATAGCCAGGGACAAGCCAGTGAGTACTTTGAATGTACTCGCAAACATTATGAACATAAGGTATACTAAAGCGAAAGCCATGATGAAATACTATATGCATGCAACAAATATCAAGACTTGGCATGATGAAACATGGTTAGTTCAAAATAAATATTGGTCACTATATTATATAAAAAAAAATAAAAGGAATGCCAGTCGGATATCAAGCGACATCACGGTAGGACTTGAAAAGAAATGCCAGTTGGGTATCCACAAGAGTAGTGGCGAGATAAACCGCCTGACACTCGAGGGACGCCTCAAAAGGACTTTAAAAGAAATGCCAGTGGGTGTCCACAAGAGTAGTGGCGAGATAAACCGCCTGACACTCGAGGGACGCCTCAAAAGGACTTTAAAAGAAAGGCCAGTGGGTGTCCACAAGAGTAGTGGCGAGATAAACCGCCTGACACTCGAGGGACGCCTCAAAAGGACTTTAAAAGAAAAGCGAGTGTCCGGGGTAGTCTAGCCAGCCCCTGAGACACTCTCGAAGGTAATAATAAAATCACAAGGTTAGTCCATAAGCATAATATTCACCATAAATAAATTTATGATAATATACTGACTGTGACAAAGAAAATGTCCTGTAAACATAACATGCTCAAGTAGTCTATTTTCCTCCAGAGACTGACACCGAGACCGATACTTGACCCACCCAACTAAATCCTTGACCGTGGACGCGGCTATTCGAATAGATATAACTCTGCAGAGGGTGTACTCTTTACCCACGCGTATGGGCTGTCCTTAGCCAGTACCGTGTACTGACTAATACCCAATACGGACTTTAGGTTGAAAACACGCCTGGCGCATACACACCGACCGGATGCCAGGACTCACCCAGAGCATCGCTCCAGAAACCTTAAGTCAGGGAGGCTACAACCTCCGAAAAGCATGGGATCACTATTAAACACGCGGATTACAAGGGGTGCCCCCCTCTCGGCTACAACCGGAAACACCCATGCCCCTGACCCGATGACAGGCTACAACCTTCATCGTAGTATCTGTGTGGCGTGCACCCGTACAGGGGTTATCAACTTACTAGGCCGTACCTTCCTTTCGGAAGGACCCGTGGCAGCACGGTGTATAGCTAGGTGTATAGAGCAAGACTCGATCTAGGCAGACTCAGGAGGTATTGTCAAAAATAACACCAGTGTTCCTCATCAGTACCACATGACACCACTGTGTCACAAAGGACCATGCCTACTAGCATGTCCCAACCAGCAGCAGCATCTCTGCCCTCACGCAACCATTTGTATGCCAGACAAGCTAGTGTGACATGCAAGCCAAGGTAAAACAAACATGACTTGACCATGCATGCACATGTGATATAACATGCAACGTATATGATGCACTACCATTTTATGTAACCATGCAAGGAAGCAACACCATAACTCAAGTTCAATAATGCTTGCCTTGTCCAAAGTAATCAGGAGAAAACCCTTCAGAAATCCCAGCAAAAGTTCCTTCTTCTTTTTCTGAAAAATTCAAATTTGAATTCGAATAAGACAATAAACACAGAACAGGAAAAGTTCTCAAAATATTTTTAAATAAATCTTAAAATAAACTAGAGCAGAAAATAAAATTTTAGCAAAAAGAATCAACTCATTTGGATTTATATTTTAAAAGTTATTAGCTTTTCAAAACCAGGGGTTTTTCTGTAAAACAGAAGTCCCTGAGTTGTTTTAAAAGAAAACGTTTCGGATACGAGTGCGTCTTCCAGAGTAGAAGACGTAAAGTGCAGAGTGCGCTTCCACTTAAAACGGAAACAGAGAGAGAGCTGACGGGTGGGGGCCACCCGTCAGGTTTAAAATTTGAACGCGCTCGCGCGCGAGTACAGAGAAGCGGCGGCGATCGCCGGCGACGATCGCCGGGGTCTCAGGGCCCGGCGCTGGTCGCAAAGTGACCAGCGTGGACTTCCGCATCCAGGGGTGGTGGAGGTGGCCACCGGCGGTCACCTGAACGGCGGTGAGCTCGTCGCCGGCGGACGAAGATTCGGGTGAGGTGGTGGCTCGTCGGAGAGGGCTCGGAAAGGTAAATTGATCTAGGGATTCGGCATGGTGGTGGAAAAGGGAAAGATCGACGGAGTTTGGGCTGCTCTGGTGGTGTACGTGCTCGGTTCGGTTCGAGGACAGAGGCGGCGGAGCGGTGGCCGGAAAGGGAGAAGATGACTCCCTCGGGGCCTGGTGGGTGGTCAGGAGGGAGTGTGGGTGGTGGTGGAGGCGAGTGCTAGCGCTAGAGGGGCTCGGGGACCCTTTTTATAGGCGGTTCGAAGATAGCCGAAGCGGGTGTAGATCGCCGGAGTTAATGAGGTCACCGAGGTTGGTTCTGGCCGGTGGTCTGGGCGATGAAGCATTCAAGAGGTCCGTGGCGTTCGTCCGATGCTTCCGCGTGGACGAGCTCGTGCCTGCTTGACACGTTTGCGGTGTGCTGTCCGCACGGGCGCGGCGGAGCGGCCGGCTCCGGCGACTGTCAGACGGGCCCCGTGCGGCGTGGCCGGTGTGTCCTTTGCGCGTAGAGGCGAAGGAAGATGACGCGTGTGCAGGGAGGTAGGTATGAGCGCTGAAGTGGAGTAAAGGAGCGATTGATGGCCGAGGCGTTCCGCTCGGCTCCGCCGTGGACGAGCCCGGGGAGGCTGCACCGGCCCGATGCCATCTCACCGGAGTGGAGTGGCTGGGTGCTGGGCCAGGGGGAGCTGCGGTAATGAAAACAGGCGACATTGCCGTGCGGAAGAGGAAAACGAAGGATGCACGGCATCGCTGTCCCTGTCGGCCGAAATTCAGTTAACTGAATTTTATTCAGTATGGAACAGTATGCCCGCCAACTGTTTGATGAAATGATTTGAGGTCTTAAACAACTTGGTTGATCATGGGGTCTTGTGTGTTGGTGTGTTGTTACTCAAAAATGAGTTTGCCCGGAGGCCAAGAATTTTGGTGAAGTTTGGAAATGATTTGGGGCAGAAATATGACTTCTGGACCAAATTTGAATTGAATTTGGTTTGAAATTTTTGAACTGTGGGACCAAATGTTTTTGGAGAAATGGGTTGAGGGTACCATATATATGTAGGAATAATTTTGGTAGAGGCAGAAGAGTCATAGAAAATATAGTTCCTTTGTAAATGTCAAGAAACTATGATTAATTCAAATTCCACTTTTGGAATTTAGAATATCTAGAAAGAATATTTTTGTGGAGTGGGAAGGAGTTGAATAATACCACAGAAGGTGTGCATGACTTGAGAGGAAAAATTTTGGAGTGACAGAAAATATTTGGAGAAGTTTTATGGTATTAGAAGGGGTGAAAAGGATTTTTGCCTTTGAAAATAAATAGCTAAAAACCAAAGATTCTTTAGAGAGAAAAACTTTTGAAAATCTCCAAAACAATTAAATCAAATAAGTCCACCCTTCAAACAGAACCCTCCAAGAAAATTTTAAAATCTTAGCTAAAATTTTGAAAAGTATTCAAAATTCCAAAAACTATTTTTGGGGTGTGACAAGGTGGCTTCGCGGGGTTCGGTGATATAAAACCACTCCTGCTGCCATACCTTGATTGTTTCGACAAAAGCCCCTCTGGGCCACGTGGTGTTGGAGAGCTTGCTTACCATAGCTCTGCCGCAATCTGTGTGCTTTCCGTCGACCACCTTCGGCTTCAGATTGAAGACCTTGAGCCATAGGTCGAACTATGGGGGGATGCGGAGGAAAGCCTCACACAAGACTACAAAAGCCAATATGTGTAGGAAGGAATTTGGGGCTAGATCATGGAAATCTAGCCCATAGAAAAACAGAAGACCCCGGATGAAAAGGGTGGAGGGGAAATCCTAACCCCCAAAGGAAATGGGGGATGAACACGACCCTCTCATTGGGCTCTAGAGTAGGAATCACCTGATCTTTGTCTGGGATCCTATGCGCTATGTTTGCAGGAAAATAGCAGATGCCGCTTAAAGCTACATCGGTATTTCCCCAAATAGGAAGGGATGATGCAGCACAGCGGCGGTAGGTATTTCCCTCACATGTGAAACCAAGGTTATCGAACCAGTAGGAGAGCCAAGCAACACAACGTAAATAGCACCTGCACACAAATAACAACTTCTCGCAACCCGACGTGTAAAAGGGGTTGCCAATCCCTTTCGGGTAACGGACGTGAGAGAGATATAAATATTGGTAGATTGCTTGATAAATAAGATAAATTGCAGTAAGGAATTTTTGGGTTTTTGGTTTAATAAATCTGAAAATAAAAGCAAAGAAAAAGTAGACCGCAAAAGCAAATATATGAGGAAGAGACCCGGGGGCCGTAGATTTCACTAGTGGCTTCTCTCGGGAAATATGGCAAACGGTGGGTGAACAAATTACTGTTTGGGTAATTGAGAGAACTTCAAATGATTATGACGATATCCAGGCAATGATCATTATATAGGCATCACATCCAAGATTAGTAGACCGACTCCTGCCTGCATCTACTACTATTACTCCACATATCGACCGCTATCCAGCATGCATCTAGTGTATTAAGTTCATGGAAAAACGGAGTAATGCATTCAGAACGATGACATGATGTAGACAAGATCCGTTTATCTATTACATTAGATATGGATCTCGTCGTTTTATCCTTAGTAGCAACGATACATACGTGCTGGTTCCCTTTCTGTCACTGGGATCAAGCACCGTAAGGTCGAACCCACTACAAAGCACCTCTTGCCATTGCAAGATAAATAGATCGAGTTGGCCAGACAAAACCCAAATATTGGAGAAGAAATACGAGGCCATAAGAAATCATGCATAAAAGAGATCAAAGAAACTCAAATACTTTCATGGATATAAAAAGATAGATCTGATCATAAACTCAAAGTTCATCGGATCCCAACAAACACACCGGAAAAAGAGTTACATCATATGGATCTCGAAGAGACCATTGTATTGATAATCTAGAGAGAGAGAGAGGAAGCCATCTAGCTACTAACTATGGACCCAGAGGTCTACAAAGAACTACTCACGCATCATTGGAGAGGCACCACTGGAGGTGGTGAACCCCATCTGAGATGGTGTCTAGATTGGATCTGGTGGTTCTGGACTCTGTGGTGGTTGGATGAATATTTCGTCGGATCCCCTAAGGTTTTTGGAATATCTAAGTATTTATAGAGCAAAGAGGTGGTGCAGGAGGCCACCGAGGTGGGCACAACCCACCTGGGCGCGCCAGGGGGGCTGGCGCGCCCTGGTGGATTGTGCCCTCCTCGGGGCACCCCCCCCAGGTGCAGCTCTGGCCCACTAGGTGACTTCTGGCCAATAAGAATTCTTCAAAAAGTTTTGTGGTGTTTGTGCTCCGTTTGGTATTGATTTCTTGCGATGTAAAAAACCTGCAGAAAACAACACCTGGCACTTGGCACAATGTCAAAAGGTTAGTACCAAAAATGATATAAAATGACTATAAAATGATTGTAAAACATCTAAGAATGATAATATAATAGCATGGAACAATCAAAAAATATAGATACGTTGGAGACGTATCAAAAAAATTTTGATGTGGAATGCAGCCTATCATGTCATATCATATTCTTTTCTTTATAGCATGGACATTTGGACTTTTATATGGTTCAAAGCAATAGTCTAGTTTTGACATAGTAATTTAGATATTCAATCATGTCGACACGCAATCATGTCTTTCAAAATATCAATGCTAAAATAAGCTATCCCTAGCCCATTATGCTCAACCATTGATCAATTCATGAAACACACTCTCATATTAGTTACACCCAACGCTCAAGTACGATCATAGTGTTTCCTAGTTGGTGCTTGTAAGAGAAGATCGAGACTCAAATTCAAAAATAAAAATTGCATAAGTAAAAGAAAGGCCCTTCGCAGAGGGGAGTAGGGATTTGTAGAGGTGCCAGAGCTCAAAGCTTAAATTGAGAGATAAATGTTGTTGGGAGGTATACTTTTCCCACCAATGAGAACAACTTGAGGTTCCCAACACTTTCCATGCTAGATATATCATAGGCGGTTCCGAAACAGAAAATAAAGTTTATTCCTTTTCCACCAAACTTTCACAAGCCATGGCTAGCCGAATCCACGGTTGCCTTCCATACCAACACTTTCCAAGGAATTTATTATTTGACAGCATAAAGTAAATTTGTTTTTCATTTTGGGACCGAGCATCCCTAATACCTTTGCCTTACTCTCGTGCAATGACAAGTGAATAAACACTCATCGTGAGAGTAACACATCTAGCATGGAAAATATTGGCCAGCCCTCACTGCCTCGCGAGCGGTACAGGCACACAAAAGGGAAATTTATTTTGAAAATTAGAGATGGCACATAAAAAATTCTTAGAACGGTAAGGGAATATCGCATATAGGTAGGGATGGTGAACTCATATGGCAAAACCAGGATAAAGGATTTTGGATGGACAAGTAGAGATCATACTTAGTGAAAAATGAAGGCTAGCAAAAGACTGGGAAACGACCAACCATGAAACGAATAATCTTGTAAGCGAACATTGAGCATAAATAACTCCGAATAATGCACCACAATTAGGATATAATTTCATTGCATAATTATTGACTTTCGTGCTTGCATAGGGAATCACAAACTTTAACACTAATATTCTTACTAAAGCATAATTACTCATTAACATGACTCACATATCATATCAACATGTCTCAAAAACTATTACAAGGAATCAAGTTTATTTTGTCCAATGATCTTCATGAAAGTTTTTATTATATCCTTCTTGGATATCTATCACTTTGGGACTAATTTTCATGTGTTGCTTTTGATAAGCTTAAACAAATATTAGTGAAGATCATGAGCATAATTTTTATTTCTTTCTCTCAAAATAATATAAGTTAAGCAAGAGAGAATTTCTTTAAAAGTTTACAAACTCCCAAATAAATCTAAGTGAAGCAAGAGAGTATTTCTTCAAAAATACTAAGCACTGCGTGCTCAAAAAGATATAAGTGAAGCACTAGAGCAAGTCCATTGCTCATAAAAATTTAAGTGAAGCATAGGGAGCAATTCTAGCAAGTCATGACATAACTTTGGCTCTCTCAAATAAGTGTGTACAGCAAGGATTGATGACTTAAAAAGCAAAACAAAATAAGAAAAGACTCAGATCATACAAGACGCTCCAACCAAAACACATATCATATGATGAATAAAATTATAGTTTCGAGTGAAATACCGATAGTTGTTGGAAGAAAGCGGGGATGCCACTCGGGGGCATCCCCAAGCTTAGTTGGTTGATCATTTTTAGATAATATCTTGGGATGTCGGGGCATCCACAAGCTTAGGCTCTTCCATCCTTCCTTCATCCATCGTAAGATAACCCAAAACTTGAAAACTTCAATCACACAAAACTCAATAAAACCTTCGTGAGATCCGTTAGTATAAGAAAGCAAATCGCTGCTATAAGTACTGTATCAAACCAATTCATATTTTGTTTTTGTATTATATCTACTGCATTCCAACTTTTCTATGGCAAAAACTCATCAAAGAAAACCATAGAGCCATCAAAATAAGCACACAACTCAAAGAAAACAGAATATGTCAAAAACAGAACAATATGTAGTAATCTGGAAGTTTCAAATACTTCTGGAACTCAAAAAATCTCGAAAAATTTGGGTCACATGGGAAATTTGTATATTAATCTTCTGCAAAAAGAATCAACTAAAAAAAACTTTTCCGTTAAAAATGAGAACGTTTCTCGTGAGCGCAAACGTTTCTTTTTTTCAGCAAGATCAAATCTACTAACACCCAACGTGTTCCTAAGGCTTTGCTTGGCACAAACCTTTATTCAAACCACAAAAGCACATATCAACAGAGATATTAAAGTTTTTTTTATTGAAAACAGCAAGGAAATCAAAAAGAAAAAAGATACAAGATGGGTTGCCTCTTACACCCTTAGATAGGCATAATACCAAGATTTCAAGTATTGTCATCCTTGTTGGATGTTCCATAAGTTGCCCTCATTATAGATTCATAAGGCAATTTGATATTAGTTCTAGGGAAGTGTTCCATGCCCTTTCTCAAAGGAAATTGGAATTTAATATTCCCTTCTTTCATGTCAATCACAGCGCCAATAGTGCGCAAAAATGGTCTACCAAGTATAATAGGGCAAGACGGATTGCATTCGATATCAAGAACAATAAAGTCTATGGGTACATAGTTCCTATTTTCAAGAATAAGTACATCATTGATACTTCCCAAAGGATTTTTAATAGTAGAATCCGGCAAATGCAAATTAAGAGAGAAATCTTCAATATTGGTAAGACCAAGAACATCGCAAAGAGATTTCGGAATAGCGGAAACAATAGCACCCAAATCACACAAAGCAAAACACTCATAATTTTTAATTTTGTTTTGATGGTAGGTTCCCATTCATCATGCAACATTCAAGGAATTGATATATCTAATTCCAACTTATCATCTAAAGCTTTTATCATAGCATCAACAATATGTTTAGTAAAAGCTTTATTTTGTTCATAGGCATGGGGTGAATTAATCATGGATTGCAACAAGAAATACAATCAATCAAGGAATAACTATCATAATTAAAGTCTTTGTAATCCAAGATAGTGGGCACATCACTAGGTAAAGTCTTGACCTCTCCAAACCCACTTTTATCAATTTTCTCAACAAGATTTTTACCCTCCAAAATATTGGGACGCTTTCTACCTAAAGTAGACACTTCTTCAGTCCCTTTATCATTAAGTTGAACTTTACTAAACAAAGAATCAATGGAAGAAACACCAATCATTTTAATGTCTTCATCAGTTTTATTAAAGCAATCACTAGAAAACGCCTTCTCTAAAAATTCTCGTTTAGCTCTAAGCATGGTGGTTCTTTTCTTACTTTCATCCATAGAAACATAAAGAGCTTTAATTGATTCTTCCACTTTAGGCACAAAAATTTTCAACTTGAGATTTTCCACATCATGAGAAATCATATCAATACTCCTAGATATATCATCAATCTTATTCAATTTTTCTTCTATGGAAGCATTGAAAACTTTTTGAGTATTGATAAATTCTTTAATATTATTCTCTAGACCAGAGGTGTTCCTATTATTATTGTAAGATTTATTTCCATAGGAATTACCATAATTATTAGAGGAATTACTAGGAAAAGGCCTAGGATTAAAATTACATCTATAAGCATTGCTATTAAAATTATTTCTAGAGGTAAAGTTCACATCTATAGCATCACTAGTTTGCTCAATCAAGGTAGACAAAGGCATAACATTAGGATCGATAGGAGCACTTTTACTAGCAACTATTTTCATAAGAGCATCAACTTTTTCATTCAAAGAATCAATCTCAACCGCATTAATCTTTTTGCTTGTAGGCGCCCTTTCGGTATGCCATTGCGAATAATTCGCCATAATATTATCAAGAAATTTGGTGGATTCACCCAAAGTAATTTCCATAAAAGTGCCACCAGCGGTGGAATCCAAAAGATTTCGAGAAACAAAATTCAATCCCGCATAAATTTTTTGTATGATCATCCAAATATTTAACCCATGAGTTGGGCAATTCCTTAGCATCATTTTCATCCTTTCCCAATATTGTGCAGCATGCTCATGTTCAAGTTGCTTGAAATTCATGATATGGGTTCTAAGGGATATAATTTTTGCGGGCGGAAAATAGTTAGTGATAAAGGCATCTTTGCATTTGTTCCAAGAATCAATGCTAATGCGAGGTAAAGAAGAAAACCAAATTTTTGCATGATCTCGCAAAGAAAACATAAATAATTTCAATTTCACAATATCATTGTCCACATCTCTTTTCTTTTGCATATCGCATAATTCCACGAAGGTATTAAGATGGGATGCGGCATCCTCATTAGGAGTGTCGGAAAATTGATCTTTCATGACAAGATTCAACAAAGCAGTATTAATATCACAAGTCTCCGCACTAGTTGCGGGATGAGCAATCGAAGTGCCAATAAATTTATTGTTGGTGGTATTGGAAAAATCACACAACTTAGTGTTCTCTTGCATCATTTTTGAGCAATTGTAAACAAGAACACAAGTGGTGATAGATCCGACCGGAAAAGCAGCAAATGGAAAAGAGGGCAAACGAAAAAGAGAGGCGAATAAAACGGCAAATGTTTGTGAAGTGGGGGAGATGAAAACGAGAGGCAAATGGAAAATAATGTAATTGCAAGGATATGAGATTTGTGATTAGGAACCTGGTATATGTTGAAGGTGCTCCCTGACAACGGCGCCAGAAATTCCTTTTGATGTCGCTTAAAGCTACGTCGGTACTTCCCCAAAGAGGAAGGGATGATGCAGCACAGCGGCGGTAGGTATTTCCCTCAGATGTGGAATCAAGGTTATCAAACCAGTAGGAGAACCAAGCAACACAAAGTAAACAGCACCTACACACAAATAACAACTTCTCGCAACCCGACGTGTAAAAGAGGTTGTCAATCCCGTTTGGGTAACGGACGTGAGAGAGATATAAATATAGGTAGATTGGTTGATAAATAAGATAAATTTCTGCAAGGTATTTTTGGGTTTTTGAGTTAATAGATCTGAAAATAAAAGCAAACAAAAAGTAGATCGCAAAGGCAAATATATGAGGAACAGACCCGGGGGCTGTAGATTTCACTAGTGGCTTCTCTCTAGAAAAATAGCAAACGGTGGGTGCACAAATTACTGTTGGGCAATTGATAGAACTTCAAATAATTATGACGATATCCAGGCAATGATCATTATATAGGCAGCACGTCCAAGATTAGTAGACCGACTCCTGCCTGCATCTACTACTATTACTCCACACATCGACCGCTATCCAGCATGTATCTAGTGTATTAAGCTTATGGAAAAACGGAGTAATGCATTAAGAACAATGACATGATGTAGACTAGATCCGTTTATCTATGGCGTTAGATATGGATCTCGTCATTTTATCCTTAGTAGAAACAATGCATACGTGTCGGTTCCCTTTCTATCACTCGGATCAAGCACCGTAAGATCGAACCCACTACAAAGCACATCTTCCCATTGCAAGATAAATAGATCAAGCTGGCCAGACAAAACCCATATAGCGGAGAAGAAATACGAGGCTATAAGCAATCATGCATAAAAGAGATCAAAGATATTCAAATACTTTCTTGGATATAAAAAGATAGATCTGATCATAAACTTAAAGTTCATCAGATCGGAACAAACACACCGCAAAAAGAGTTACATCATATGGATCTCCAAGAGACCATTTTATTGATAATCAAGAGAGAGAGAGAGAGAGAGAGAGAGAGAGAGAGAGAGAGAGAGAGAGAGAGAGGAAGCCATCTAGCTACTAACTACTGACCCATAGGTCTACAAAGAACTACTCACGCATCTTCAGAGAGGCACCAATGGAGGTGGTGAACCCCATCGAGATGGTGTCTAGATTGGATCTGGTGGTTCTGGACTCTGCGGTGGCTGGATGAATATTTTGTCGACTCCCCTAAGGTTTCTGGAATATCTGAGTATTTATAGAGCAAAGAGGCGGTGAGGGAGGCCACCGAGGTGGGCACTACTCACCAGGGCGCGCCACCTGGCGCGCCCTGGTGGGTTGTGCCCCCTCGGGGCACCCCCCCCCCCCAGGTGCAGCTCTGGCTCATCAAGTATCTTCTGGCCCATAAAAATTCTGCGAAAGGTTTCGCGGTGTTTCGGCTCCATTTGATATTGATTTCCTGCGATGTAAAAACATGCAGAAAATAGCAACTGGCACTTGGCTATGTCAATAGGTTAGTACCAAAATATGATATAAAATGATTGTAAAACATCCAAGAATGATAATATAATAGCATGGAACAATCAAAAATTATAGATACGTTGGAGACGTATCAATTGCCGGCGTTCCAGAGATCCTTCACGTCCTTTTCGGTGATGGTGGAGGTAATGCGGGGTCAACCGGATCTAGGCCGATCTTTCACGAAGAGGAGGGAAACCCACGATGAACACAAAGAACATAAAGGGGAATCACGAGGGAAAACACTCAAGAACAAGTCCAATCACACATCCACTAGACAATCAAACACGCAAGATCACAAGGTACATGAACAACAAAGGGAAAGATACACAGGTAGAGTTCATCTCCAAGAGGAGATCTTGAATCCGTGAAGGATCTTCCCGTTCGGGGTCTTGAATCCAAGGTGGATCTTCTCCGTAGAGGGGCCGCG
Organism: Secale cereale; assembly: GCA_902687465.1. Lineage (NCBI taxonomy): Eukaryota > Viridiplantae > Streptophyta > Magnoliopsida > Poales > Poaceae > Secale > Secale cereale. The sequence continues at coordinate 104,222,716 of LR738709.1, forward strand.
GTCTCTCGTGGAGTAGATCCGTAATGGATGAGCAAAGCTCTAGCCTAAAATGAGCTATCATATTTGCTAACCCTAAAATGGTGGAGGTGGAGGAGTATATATAGTCTAGGGCCATGAAGGGGTAAGAGAGGGGCGAAACAGGTAAATGGGCCTCAGCCCGGATACATGCACGCAGGCAAGGACGGATGTCCGGGCTCTCATGAGATGCCGGATGTCCGGGGCGGTCGGCAGCATGTCCGGCCCGAGCGGGGCAAACTTCTGGTGCGTTCTGTTCTCGATGCTAGATTTCCGAGGGACAGGCCGGATATCCGGGAGTTGGTGAAGCGCCGGATGTCCAGTGTCTAGCCCGGATGTCCAGCAGCTGTAGCTTCCACAGCTTCTTCTTCTTTTGCCGTCGCTTCCAAGCTTCCCTCGTGGATGGTGTAGGTGTTCCTTGGCGCTTGCACTCCTCCTCCTCGTCCGTGAAGCTCCGACAATACCTATGCATGCAGACGAGTGGAGTGTCAAGTAGTATACCATCCTCGAAGGGGTCAAGTGAAAACGTGTAAAGGAGATGATACACCTTTATGTATGAGAAGTATATGTCGCATGTGTCACTTGCCAAACAGACTCTTGACATGGTGTTGTCCTTAGGATGCACCGCATCATCGCCTCCCCCTTGGAAAAGATCCGACCTCGGATCGAAAGACAAATTACCATGGGAAAGAGATGGCGTCACCATGTCGAAGTGGTCGATCACCAAGCACTCATCATCTTGAAGCTCGAAATGGGCACTCTCCAATGTCGCACCATCTAGTGATTCCTTCAAAAGGAGCAAGGACAACAAACACTTGGAAACACAAATGTGGTTAGCTTTAGTGCAAAACCAAGCATTCAAGAGGTGATTCACCCAACATTTTTGGTCATCAAGCATAGCATGTGGTGTGACAAAGGATTGTGACATGGCATGTAAGCATATGAATTGAGCACAATCAAGGTCATCCTGGAAACAAGCGTGTAAATGTGAGGTAGAGATGCACATATGTGTGATAAGAGAGTAAGCATCTACCTCAAAGTCGTAGCAAGCATGCATAAAGCGCTCAATGAAAGGTCTATGGTAGGCATAGGAATCATTCACAACACCAAATAAAATGAAGTGTCTAAACACATGAGTCAAGTGCAAGACAATCCAAGCATAATGTGCATAGGGTGTAGTGAAAGTCGTGTGGCACTCAACACAATAGAAAGAGCAATTTTTTAACATGTGTGAGACAATCAAGTGAAGCATGTGACAAGCAATGGGACATGGCATATGTGAAGAGATGGCATTGTTGCAACCAAGCATATGATTGGGACAAGTAATCCACAAGTCGGATGCATCACACAGGGCATATATATCATGAAGCGTGACAATGTGGCAATGGCAAGTCGAAGAAAGATCTCTAGCATGTGTGCAAAGCGTCATGGTGCAAGCAACACAAGTAGTATGATCCACAATGTTCATGCTCATGGTTTTTGGGTTCTCGAAAGAGAAGGATATCACCTTGAAAGCATGTCCTTGTGCATTCTTCACAATGCCGAAGCACAAGAAAGTGTGATGTAGAAGCATCATGGTAGAAGGTGGTTCACTCTCAAGAGCTCGAATGGTCAACTCACGTGAAGTTGAAGTTGACACGAAGTCCAAGTATCCTACACATGTGCACAACAAAACAAAGAACGTATGCGCATGGTAGATAAACACATCATCCGTCATGATGGTTCGCTTCTCTTGCACATAACCATTAGAAGAAAAAGTGCATGAATAATATGATGCAACAATGGATATATTCGTGGAACTAGGCATATGGTGCAAAGAGGTAAGACAAGCATGCTTCACAAGTAATATGTCAAAATCACCAAATATATGCGAGAATGCTATGGGGCCAATCTCATTATCAAGAATAAGATTGTTGTTGTACTCAATACATGGAAAATCTAGCATGAGAGATACAACATATGGAGGTATATGACAAGAAGCAATGGGAATCATGTGTAAAGCATGGCAATGGTTGACATCAACCGCATGAAAGGAGCAAGTATGAATCACCGGTGATGCAACATAAGCACGCATATCAATCATGTCGTGCAAACTAGTGGAGCGAAGATGCAACACGCTAGATGAGTTCATAGCAATCATGTCATGTGAGCAAATAGTAGGCATAAGCAATGCACATGACATATCACAAGCACTGGCACATATAGCATGAACAAGGTATCATCATAGGCATTTGGCACAAAGCAAACATGGCAATAACAAGAGAAATCTCCACCAAGCTTGCAAATACAAATACAAGTAGGCAAATCATGGATCATGTGAATTGCAAAGCATGGGTCACAAATACATGTTAAAGGCATAGGAATGAGCATATCATGCAAAGTGAACATGGCAAGGTGGGCATAAGAGATTTAATGTACAATAACCCATAACCATGTGAGTGCCATGTAGAAGGAATGCGCGAAGTGTTTGCACAAAAGGAGCGGTGGGAAAGAAAATCCACGATATCCCAAGTCATCCCTGCTCTCTAGAGCTTTTTTCGTCAATTCGTGCGTTTGTGAAGTTGACGAGTATGCATGGTTACCTACACAAAAGAGACACAAGCCAAAGAAAGTTTGTGCGTGGTAAATGTACACATCATCCATCATGATGTGTATGTGCACATGTGAGTTAGCACAAGATAGACATCGCTCAAAGAAATTTGATGCATGGTATAAGAACATGTCATCCATCATGAATGAATAGTTATTATGTATAGTATGAAGGGGACACAAATTAGAGCAAGTATGTGGCACAGCAAAAGCATTGGCATTCATGGGGAGCATATTGTGCACACAACTATGAGAATGATGCAAAAGATGGGATGGATCAAAATCTCCTAAAAAGTATGAGGAAACTATGGGGGTCTCCTCATGAGAAATATCGTAAGCATAATGTGGAGAAGTGGAACAACATCCAAAACAATGCCTATTCAAAGTTAGATAATCATGGCATGGCATATGATGGATATGATGCAAAGGGAGCATGTCAATATCATCACAAGAAAAACAAATGACAATAACCATGGGCTTGTCATCTATGCCATAAGTGCAAATTGGGTTTATCTTAATGGCATATGCATAGTCACTATGAAGAGACTGCAAATGTGACATATTGTTGATCTCATGCATAGCATATGACAAGTCAAGCGGGATGTCAAACATGATGTGACCGAGAGAACTATCACAAGAAATCCTACGCAACATGGCATCACAACTAATAGACTCCACATGGCAATCATCAAACTCATCATAAATGGGTAAATCATCGCATGGGGAAATCATACTAGCACGAAGCATGTCAATAGGTGGATCAACATCATGCAAGCAATCAATGTTAACATAGTCCACTAGTGGGACGAGAGCATCACATTCACCTTTGTTTCCTTTCTCATTCCATTCATGTGGTGTAGGTGAGGTGGGAAAGACCAAATGGTGGTCATCATCGTCATCTTGATGGAACCATGTGGGGGTTGCATCATATTCCACCATGGCCATCGTCTTGTCCATAGGAAGGACGAAGTCGTCGAGGATCGGCGCGCCATCAAATGTGGGACCGAGCACCAAATGAGAAGACACATGTTAGGTTTGGTTGGCTATGTATAGTGGACTAGGCTATGCGGAAGTGGTGGTGGTGGTTGATGAAGAATCAATTGTCCCTGAGTAGCCTAAACACCTTAGGAGACTCAAATCACTACTCAAGCAACCACAAATTATATGGGGATCAAAATGAGTTAGGTTGCGGAAGTCGGTGGTGGTATAACGGATGATGTGGTGGAAGCCCTAGGCATAGATGCCAAAATTCCAAAAATATGATGGATTCAAATGATTATGGTGGTATTTTTGTGTTATGGGGGATGTTAAGAGCTTCAAAACGAGCTCAAGAACGTCGAAATCAGACTCCGGATGAATTAGTTATGGACAAAACGGTGAAACAGAAAAGTCTGAAATGTCAGGGTCCAGATGTCCGGGGTGTAGCCCGGATTTCCGGAGGCTGTGTACAAAACCGTGCGCGATTTGGTGCTCCAGGAGCCAGATGTCCGGCTTGGGGCCCGGATGTCCGGCCTGACGAATCCAGATCTCGTTTGGGGCAGAAATGTTTGAATTGGGGGAAGAAATTGATGATTTAGGGCTCAAAATTTGAGAGATTTCATGGATGGAATGATGGGAGAAGTGCGGGAAAAGCTAGATGCACTTGAAACCAAGCAAATCCACGGATCAAAATCAACAAAACATCATCAAACCAATAGACCATAAAAAAATTGAGGCTATTTTCGGTGGGGATTTTCAAATTTTTGGACAAAATCACACAAAACAAGGGTAGAAAACGGTGGATGGGGCTCCAAATTCATGAGAAACCTTGCTCTTGATACCATATGATGCGGGGTCAACCCGATCTAGGCCAATCTTTCACGAAGAGGAGGGAAACCCACGATCAACACGAAGAACACAAAGAGGAATCACGAGGGAAAACACTCAAGAACAAGTCCAATCACACATCCACTAGACAATCAAACACACAAGATCACAAGGTACATGAACAACAAAGGGAAAGATACAAATGTAGAGTTCATCTCCAAGAAGAGGTCTTGAATCCGTGAAGGATCTTCCCATTAGGGGTCTTGAATCCAAGGTGGATCTTCTCCGTAGAGGGGCCGCGGTCTCTCTCGTGGAGTAGATCCGTAATGGATGAGCAAAGTTCTAGTCTAAAATGAGGTATCACATTTGCTAACCCTAAAATGGTGGAGGTGGAGGAGTATATATAGTCTAGGGCCATGAAGGGGTAAGTGAGGGGCGAAACATGTACATGGGCCTCGGCCCGGATACATGCACGCAGACAAGGATGGATGTCCGGATGGGGGCCGGATGTCCGGGCTCTTATGAGACGTCGGATGTCCAGGGCGGTCAGCCGGATGTCCGGCCTGAGCGGGGCAAACTTCTGGTGTGTTCTGTTCTCGATGCCGGATTTCCGGGGGACAGGCTGGATATTCGGGAGTTCGTGAAGCGCCGGACGTCCGCCGTCTGGCCCGGATGTCCGGCTGATGTAGCTTCCACAGCTCCTCTTCTTCCGCCGTCGCTTACAAGCTTCCCTCGCGGATGGTGTAGCTGTTCCTCGGCGCTTGCACTCATCCTCGTCGTCCGTGAAGCTCCGACAATACCTATGCATGCACACGAGTGGAGTGTCAAGTAGTATACCATCCTCGAAGGGGTCAAGTGAACACGTGTAAAGGAGATGATACACCTTTATGTATAAGAAGTAGAGGTCGCACGTGTCACTTGCCAAACGGACTCTTGACATGGTGATGTCCTTAGGATGCTCCGCATCATCACCTCCCCCTTGGAAAAGATCCGACCTCGGATCGAAAGCCATATCGCCATGGGAAAGAGATGGCGTCGCCATGTCGAAGCGGTCGATCACCAAGCACTCATCATCTTGAAGCTCGATATGGGCACTCTCCAATGTCGCACCATCTAGTGATTCCTTCTAAAGGAGCAAGGACAACAAACACTTGGAAACAAAAATGTGGTTAGCTTTAGTGCAAAACCAAGCATTGAAGAGGTGATGCACATCAGGAGCCCTCCCACTTGCTCTTAGATTCGAAGCCGGCCATTGCTGGAGAAGGAGGCAGTGGTGGAGGAGATTGGATCTGCGGGCGCTGGATCTAGAAGATTATGAGACATAGGCTAGAGGAAGGCGTGAGGAAAAATTAGGGGTCTTTATCCTTTTATAGACGGTGAAAATGCCAAAGGTCCCCCAGTCAAGCCATAAAACTCGTCTGTTCCCAACGAGATTATGCGTAAGGTACGGTTGGATTACCCAAACCATATTGATGAGAATCCCGTAATGGGCGGGCACGATCTCTATTTTGACAGGACGTGCCAATGGAGGCTATGCCTTGAAATGTGAAACGGGAGTCATGAAGACGGTTCGAAACGTTATAGGGTCAAGTGTGACGTTTTGCCGAAAAAAATTGTCAGTAAAGACACTGTTCCTATTTTGACGTCTTGCCTTCCTGGCTAAGGGTTGTATTAATCATGCAGAGCCGGACATAGTTCCTTTATGTAGGAAGCTAACTTAAAATTTTCAGAAGAAGGAACCCACCTTGCAATGCCAAAGACAATTTGCGTGTCGAACACATTGTCATCGAAGACTGGTTCAGGGGCTACTGAGGAAGTCCTGGACTAGGGGGTCCTCAGGTGTCCGGACTATTCGATATGGGCCAGACTGATGGGCCATGAAGATAAAACAGAAGACTATCCCCCATGTCCGGGTAGGACTCCTATGTGCGTAGAATGGCAAGTTTGGTGTCCGGGTGTAATGTTTCCTTCCTCTGCAAGCCAACTCTGTACAACCCTAGGTCCCTTTGGTGTGTATATAAATCGGAGCGTTTAATCCGTAGAGGATATCAAAAGAATCTCAGGCTAGCCAACTAGGGTTTAACCAATATGATCTCGAGGTACATCAACTCTTGTAACCCCTATACACTTCGAATTCAGTCGAGCAGGAAGTAGGGTTTTACCTCCTTTAAGAGGGTGCGACCCTGGGTAAACATCGTGTCCTTGTTGTCCCTTGTTACCATTGATCCCCAGGCATACAGCTTGGGACCCCCTACCCGAGATCTACCGGTTTTGACACCGACAGTGGGCCCCCTCTAGTAGTTCTTTTCTCCAATATTTCTTATTTATTCCATAAAAATTCCTCGTGAAGTTTCAGCTCATTTGGAGTTGTGCATAACAGGTAGCCTGGCGTTGGTTTTTTAGTCCAGATTTCCAGCTGCCGGTATTCTCCCTCTTGATATAAACCTTGCATATTATGAGAGAAAAGGCATTGGAGTTACTCCACAAGGCATTATTATGCATAGAAACATCATAAATAACTGTAGGCAAACATGATACAAAATGGATGTATCATAGTGGTAGCAGCAATAGCAACAATAATGTTGATAGCAATGATTTTGTAGAAGTTGTAATAGCAACTGCAACAGTAGTAACTTAGCAAGAACAATATGTAGGAAATTCGTAGGCATTGGATCAAATGATTCATTAGATGATATTCATCATATAACAGTCATAACCTACGGCGATACAAAACTAGCCCCAGTTCATAAATATAATGTAGGCATGTATTCCATAAATAGTCATACGTGCTTATGGAAAGAACTTGTATGACATCTTTTGTCCTACCCTCCCGTGGCAGCTGGGTTCATAAGGAAACTAAGGGATATTAAGGCCTCCTTTTAATAGAGAACCGGAACAAAGCATTAACACATAGTGAATACATGAACTCCTCAAACTATGGTCTCATTGGAAAGTCCAAAACACTGTCACTCTGGGGTTTACGGATCATAACACATAGTAGGTGAATATGACTTGCAAGATCGGATTTAGAACATAGATATAATGGTGATAACATAAACGGTTCAGATCTGAAATCATGGCACCCAGGCAGAAAGTGTCAAGCATTAAGCATGGCAAAGTCATGACAACATCAATCTCTGAACATAATGGATACTAGGGATCAAGACCTAACAAAACTAACTTGATTAAATGATGAATCTCATCTAACTCCTCACCAACCAGGGAGCCTACGAAGGAATTACTCACTCGCTATTGGGGATATAACTATTTGACATGACCCGCCCAGGAGGGGCCGGGTTACCCAATGGAGGTTCATGGGACAAGCCCAGAAGCATGTTGAAGATGGCGGTTCAAGAATAGTAATGTATAAAGGGCCCACAACCCAGAGTGGCTTAAGGCCCGTAAATGTAAACTGCCATGTATGTTTGACTTGTACCATAAGGCATGTATCGATGAGTCGCCAGGCCGGACACGTTTGTATGAGCCGACCAGGACTCTGTAAGCCGCAGGGCGTCAACCCGTGTATATAACGGGACGACCCGGCAGCGGCTTAGGGAAAGAAACAACAGATTGAAAGCCAGGCCAGCATATTTGCCCCCCAGCAATCGAAACCCTAGCAATACCACCTCAAACTGGATTAGGTTTTACCCTCGCCACAAGGGGCCAAACCAGTATAAACTTCACGTGTCCTTTGTCCCGTTTTAACCCCTTTAAGCTAACCACATCGCCAGGGCTCCACAATTAAGTCCTTTCCTTAGGACATCTGCCATGACAACCCCACGATAGTTGGCACCCACCGTGGGGCCTGCGCACGGTGGTTTCGAGTTCTTGAAGGGAAGCTTCGAAGGGCTCAAGGGATACGTTGTGGGCTGGATGACCAAGAGTCATCGCGGCAAGCTCTACATCGACGATGCAGGTTGGGGTCCCTAGGCCGGCTCAACTGAGTACGGGTACCGGGTCCCCTTCGGCGGAATCCACGTTTTCATCGGCAAGATCGGTGAACCAAGCCCTGAGCCGGACATCTGCACCGACATCATCGAGATGGCTCAGCGTGCGCGACCCGCCCGGGTTCAGCCTGCCGTGAGGCGTGCCTTTGTTGGATACATCCATGGGGTTGGAGGCTCCGGACCTCGCGGTGAGACGGCCGTTCACTCTGATGGTGAATCCTCCACGGGCGAGACCAATTCAATGTATCAGCTACAGAGCGGATGGCTTGGGGCTGGTCTGATGGGAATAGTATTCCGGACCCCCGTGAGCCGCCAAACAGGGTGGCGATCTTCATGACTGGCACCCAGCCGGCTCTCGGCTCGACAGCCGCCGGGGCCATAACACCCGGCGCGACGGCGATGACTGCGACAGGAGCGGGCGGACCAGCACGCCCGCCGTCTCAAGTATTGACAGATCTGTTGGAGGCTTTGGCGACTTTGATGGGAACGGAGATAACCCCAGACAACCAGGAGCAGCGTATGGCGGATGTGGCTAGGCTGCAGGAGGAGATAACGCAAGCAAAGGAAGACCTGGCGGCAGAGAATGCTAGGATGACTGCGGAACGGGCTGTTTTTGGACGCTCTGGCTCAGCAGATTCAAGCAGATTCGTATTGGCTCATGGTGGATCAGAACGCTGCCAACGAGGTCATGAGGAGGAAGCACCAGAGTCGTCTGCCTTTTGTTTATGAGCCGAGGAATCTTTTGAACACGACTGGAGCAGGGACTAGTAACCCGCCGGGGATAAACCGGATGACTGAAGTGCCTGGGGCCGGAGCGCCGGCTCAACCGCGCATGGTAGCTTCTCCATATATGAATCAAATCCACACTGCACCTCATCACCCGGCGACGCCGGCGGGTCATTACTCCAACCCTCTGGATAACATGATTGAAGCAGCAACGAGATTGGTGGCTGATACGTCTCCAACGTATCTATATTTTTTTATTGTTCCATGCTATTATATATTATGTTTTGGATGTTTAATGGGCTTTATTATACACTTTTATATTATGTTTGGGACTAACCTATTAACCCAAGGCCCAGTGCAAATTGCTGTTTTTTGCCTATTTCAGTGTTTCGCAGAAAAGGAATATCAAACGGAGTCCAAACGAAATGAAACCTTCGGGAGAGTTATTTTTGGAACCGTATCTTCACGAGAGACTTGAGGGCCAAGTCAGAGAAGAAACGAGGTGCCCACGAGGGGGCAGGGCACACCCAGGGGGAAGGCGCACCCTCCTCCCTCGTGGGCCCCACATTGCTCCACTAATGCACTTCTTCCTCCTATATAAGTCCATGTACCTTGAAAACATCGAAGCAATAGACCAAACCCTAATTCCACTGCCGCAACCTTCTGTTCCCGTGAGATCCCATCTTGGGGCCAGTTTCGGAGCTCCACCGGAGGGGGGATCCATCACGGAGAGCTTCTACATCAACATTATAGCCTCACCTATGAGTTGTGAGTAGTTTACCACAGACCTTTGGCTCCATAGTTATTAGCTAGATGGCTTCTTCTCTCTTTTTGGATCTCAATACAAAGTTCTTCTGGATCTTCAAGGAGATCTATTCGATGTAATCTTTTTGCGGTGTGTTTGTCAAGATCCGATGAATTGTGGGTGTATGATCAAGATTATCTATGAACAATATTTGATTCTTTTCTGAAATCTTTTATGTATGATTATAATATCCTTGCAAGTCTCTTTGAATTAGTGGTTTGGTTTGGCCTACTAGATCTATAGTTCTTGCAATGGGAGAAGTGCTTGACTTTGGGTTCAATCTTGCGGTGTCCTTTCCCAGTGACAGCAGGGGCAGCAAGGCACGTATTGTATTGTTGCCATCGAGGATAAAAAGATGGGGTTTGTATCATATTGCTTGAGTTTATCCCTCTACATGATGTCATCTTGCTTAAAGCATTACTATGTTCTTATGAACTTAATACTCTAGATGCATGCTGGATAACGATCGATGTGTGGAGTAATAGTAGTAGATGCAGAATCGGTTCGGTCTACTTGTCACGGACGTGATGCCTATATATAATGATCATGCCTAGATATTCTCATAACTATGCGCTTTTCTATAAATTGCTCGACAGTAATTTGTTCACCCACCATACAATTCTGCTATAATGAGAGAAGCCACTAGTGAAACCTATGGCCCCCGGGTCTATTCTCAACATATTAATCTTCCATCTACTTTACTTTGCTTTATTTACTTTATGTTCTTATACCAAAACTACCAAAAATATTATAATATCCTATCTATCAGATCTCACTTTCGTAAGTGATCGTGAAGGGATTGACAACCCCTTATCGCGTTGGCTGCGAAGTTCTTATTTGTTTGTGCAGGTGCGAGGGACTCGCGCATGGTCTCCTACTGGATTGATACCTTTGTTCTCAAAAACTGAGGGAAATACTTACGCTACTGTGCTGCATCACCCTTTCCTGTTCGAGGGAATACAACGGAAGCTCAAGAAGTAGCAAGAAGAATTTCTGGCGCTGTTGCCGCGGAGGCTTATGCAAATGTCATATACCAAGTACCTATCACAAACCCTTATCCTTCGCATTACATTATTTGCCTCTCCTTTTCCTCTCCCCCACTTCACCTTTGCCGTTTTATTTGCCCTTCTTTTTCTGTGTGTTTACCGTTCACTTGCCTCTTGTTTGCTTGTGTGTTGGATTGCTTGCTTGTCACTATGGCTCAAAATAATACCAAATTGTGTGACTTTTCCAATACCAACAATAATGATTTTATTAGCATGCCTATTGCTCCTATTACCGATGATGAATCTTGTGAGATCAATGCTGCCCTGTTGTATCTTGTCATGAAAGATCAATTTTCTGGCCTTCCTAGTGAAGATGCCACTACTCATCTAAACAACTTTGTTGATTTATGTGATATGCAAAAGAAGAGGGGTACAGATAATGATTTTGTTACATTGAAGTTATTTCCGTTTTCCCTTAGAGATCGCGCTAAAACTTGGTTTTCCTCTTTGCCTAGAAATAGTATTGATTCATGGAATAAGTGCAAAGATGCCTTTATCTCTAAGTATTTTCCTCCCGCTAAGATTATCTCTCTTAGAAACGATATTATGAACTTTAAGCAACTAGATCATGAGCATGTTGCACAAGCTTGGAAGAGAATGAAATTAATGATACGTAATTGCCCTACACATGGTTTGAACTTATGGATGATTATACAAAACTTCTATACTGGCTTGAATTTTGCTTCTAGAAATCTTTTAGATTCGGCCGCGGGGGGCACTTTCATGGAAACCACCTTAGGATAAGCTACCAAACTCCTATATAATATTATGGTTAACAACTCTCAATGGCACACCGAAAGATCTACTAGTAAAAAAGTACATGCTATTGAAGAGATTAGTGTTTTGAGTGGAAAGATGGATGAACTTATGAAATTATTTGCTGCTAAGAGTGCTTCTTCGGATCCTAATGATATGCCTTTGTTCACTTTGATTGAAAATAATAATGAATCTTTGGATGTGAATTTTGTTGGTAGGAATAATTTTAGTAACAATGCTTATAGAGGAAACTTTAATCCTAGGCCTTTTCCTAGTAATTCCTCTAATAATTATGGTAATTCCTATAATAACTCTTATGGAAGTTTTCGTAAGATGCCTCTGAATTTGAAACTAGTGTTAAACTGTTTATGAATTCGCAAAAGAATTTCAATGCTTTGCTTGAAGAAAAATTTCTTGAGATTGATGAGTTGGCTAGAAACGTGGATAGAATTACTCTTGGTCTTGATTCTTTGAAACTTAGATCTATTCCACCTAAGCATGATATCAATGAGTCTCTCAAAGCCATGAGAATTTCCATTGATGAGTGCAAAGAAAGAACCGCTAGGACGCGTGCTAAACAAGATTGCTTCATGAAAGCGTGTTCTTCTAATTATCATGAAAATAAAGATGAAGATCTGAAAGTTATTGATGTGTCTCCTATTAGATCCTTGTTTTATAGTATGAATTTTGATAAAGATGGGACTGGAGATGAGTCTACTTTAGTTAAAAGGCGTCCTAATGATTCAAAGTTTTTAGATCTTGATGCTAAAATTGTTAAAAGTGGGATTGAAGAGATTCAAACTTTGCATAGTGATGAACCCACTATTTTGGATTTTAAGGGATTCAATTATGATAATTGTTCTTTAATAGATTGTATTTCCTTGTTGCAATCGGTACTAAATTCTCCGCATGCTTATAGTCAAAATAAGGCTTTTACCAAACACATAGTTGATGATTTGATGCAATCTTATAAAGAAAAAATTGGATTAGAAGTTTCTATCCCTAGAAAGCTTTATGATGAGTGGGAACATACTATTAAAATTAAAATTAAAGATCATGAATGCTTTGCTTTGTGTGATTTGGGTGCAAGTGTTTCTACAATTCCAAAAACTTTGTGTGATATGTTAGGTTTCCCTGAGCTTGATGATTGTTCTTTAAAATTGCATCTTGCGGATTCTACCATTAAGAAACCTATGGGAAGGATTAATGATGTTATTATTGTTGCCAATAGGAATTATGTGCCCATAGATTTCATCGTTCTTGATATAGATTGTAATCCTTCATGCCCTATTATTCTTGGTAGACCTTTCCTTAGAATGATTGGTGCAATTATTGACATGAAGGAAGGTAATATTAGATTCCAATTTCTGTTAAGGAAGGCATGGAACACTAGAAAGAAAATCAAATTACCTTATGAATCTATTATGAGATCCACTTATGGATTGCATACCAAAGATGGCAATACCTAGATCTATTCTTGTATCGTGCCAAGCTAGGGGCGTTAAACGATACCGCTTGTTGGGAGGCAACCCAATTTTATTTTCTTTGTTTTTGCTTCTGTTTAGGAATAAATATTGCATCTAGCTTCTGTTTAGATGTGGTTTTTTTAATTAGTGTTTGGGCCAAGTAGAACCTTTGGGAAGACTTGTGTGAAGTTTATATGATCGTGTCGTAAATAATAGAAACTTTAGTGCTCACGAGACTGGCTGTAATTTTTTACTGGAGAGTGCTATTTAGTTGATTCTTTTTACAGATGATTAATAGACAAATTCCTCACGTTTACAAATTTATTTCAATCTTTTTGGAGTTACAGAAGTATTCAAAAGTTACAGATTACTACTGAATGTTCTGTTTTTGACAGATTTTGTTTTCGTGTGTTGTTTGCTTATTTTGATGAATCTATGAGTAGTATCGGGGGGTATGAATCATGGAGAAGTTGGAATGCAGATGTTTTAACACCAATATAAACAAATAATGAGTTCATTACAGTACCTTTGAGTGGTGGTTTTTTTTCTTATACTAACGGAGCTCACGAGATTTTTGGCTAAGTTTTGTGTTGTGAAGTTTTCAAGTTTTGAGTATGGCTTTGATGAACTATGGAACAAAGAGTGGCCAGAGCCTAAGCTTGGGGATGCCCAAGGCACCCCAAGGTAAAATTCAAGGACAACCAAAAGCCTAAGCTTGGGGATGCCCCGAGAAGGCATCCCCTCTTTCGTCTTCATCTATCGGTAACTATACTCGGGACTATATTTTTATTCACCACATGATATGTGTTTTGCTTGGAGCGTCATGCATGATTTGAGTCTTTGCTTTTTAGTTTTGCACAATCATCCTTGATGGACATACCTTTTGAGAGAGATAAATATGATTAGAATTTATTAGAATACTCTATGTGCTTCACTTATATCTTTTGAGCTAGAAAATTTTGCTCTAGTGCTTCACTTATATCTTTTAGAGCACGGTGGTGGTTTTATTTTGTAGAAATTATTGATCTCTCATGCTTCACTTATATCCTTTTGAGATTCTTTTAGAACAGCATGGTAATGTGCTTTGGTTATAAAAGTAGTCCTAATATGATAGGCATCCAAGATGAGTATAGTAAAAACTTTCATACAAGTGCATTGAATGATATGAGAAGTTTGATGATTGATGATTGTTTTGAGATACGAGGATGGTGATATTAGAGTCATACTAGTGGAGTAATTATGATTTGAGAAACACTTGTGTTAAAGTTTGTGATTCACATAGCATGCATGTATGGTGAACCGTTATGTGATGAAGTTGGACCATGATTTATTTGTTGAGTGTCATCCTTTGTGTGGAGGTCGGGATCGCGCGATGGTTAACTCCTACCAACCCTTCCCCTAGGAGCATGCGTTGAGTACTTTGTTTTGATAACTTGTAGATTTTTGCAATAATTATAGGAAAACTTTATGACTAATGTTGAGTCCATGGATTATACGCACTCTCACCCTCCACCTTTGCTAGCCTCTCTTGGACCGCACAACTTTCGCTGGTACCATACACCCACCATATACCTTCCTCAAAACAGCAAATACCTACATATCATGGCATTTCCATAGCCATTCCAAGATATAGTGCCATGCAACTTTCCACCATTCCGTTCATATGACATGCTTCATCATTATCATCCGCATAGAGTCATATTTTTTTCTAGCTTTGAGTTGTAAGTAAATAAAAGTGTGATGATCATCATTATTAGAGCATTTTCCCAGTGAGGAAAGGATGATGGAGACTATGATCCCCCCACAAGTCTGGATGAGACTCCGGACGAAAAAAAAGAGAAAGAAAAAAGGCCATAAAAAGATAAAAAAAAGGCCCAAAGTGAGAGAAAAGAGAGAAGGGGCAATGCTACTATCCTTTTACACACTTGTGCTTCAAAGTAGCGCCATGATCTTCATGATAGAGAGTCTCTTGTTTTGTAACTTTCATATACTAGTGGGAATTTTCATTATAGAACTTGGCTTGTATATTCCAATGATGGGCTTCCTCAAAATGCCCTAGGTCTTCATGAACAAGCAAGTTGGATGCACACCCACTTAGTTTCTGTTGATGAGCTTTCACACATTTATAGATCTAGTGCATCTGTTGCATGGCAATCCCTACTCACTCACATTGATATCTATTGATGGGCATCTCCATAGCCCATTGATACGCCCAGTTGATGTGAGGCTATCTTCCTCTTTTTTGTCTTCTCCACAACCACCACTCTATTCCACCTATAGTGCTATATCCGTGGCTCACGCTCAGGTATTGCGTGAAAGTTGAAAGGTTTGAAAAAAAATTGAGTATGAAACAATTGCTTGACTCAAACCGGGGTTGTGCATGATATGAATATTGTGTGTGATGAAGAGGGAGCATAGCCAGACTATATAATTTTGTAGGGATAACTTTCTTTGGCCATGTTATTTTGAGAAGACATGATTGCTTTGTTATTATGTTTGAAGTATTATTATTCTTATGTCAATATAGGCTTTTGTCTTGAATCTTTCAGATATGAACATGCATGCCACAATAAAGAAAATTACATTGAGAATTATGTTGGTTAGCATTCCACATCAAAAATTCTGTTTTTATCATTTACCTACTCGAGGACGAGCAGGAATTAAGCTTGGGGATGCTTGATACGTCTCCAACGTATCTATAATTTTTTATTGTTCCATGCTATTATATATTCTGTTTTGGATGCTTAATGGGCTTTATTATACACTTTTATATTATTTTTGGGACTACCCTATTAACCCAAGGCCCAGTGCAAATTGTTGTTTTTTTGCCTATTTCAGTGTTTCGCAGAAAAGGAATATAAAACGGAGTCCAACGGAATGAAACATTTGGGAGAGTTATTTTTGGAACTGTATCTTCACGAGAGACTTGAAGGCCAAGTCAGAGAAGAAACAAGGTGCCCACGATGGGGCAAGGCACGCCCAGGGGGGCAGGCACGCCCCCACCCTCGTGGGCCCCACGTTGCTCTACCGACGTACTTCTTCCTCCTATATAAGTCCACATACCCTGAAAACATCGAGGCAACAGACGAAACCCTAATTCCACTCCCGCAACCTTCTGTTCCCGTGAGATCCCATCTTGGGGCCTGTTCTGGAGCTCCACCGGAGCGGGATCCATCACGGAGTGCTTCTACATCAACACCATAGCCTCACCAATGAGTTGTGAGTAGTTTACCACAGACCTTCGGGCACATAGTTACTAGCTAGATGGCTTCTTCTCTCTTTTTGGATCTCAATACAAATTTCTGCTCGATCTTCGAGGAGATCTATTCAATGTAATCTTTTTGTGGTGTGTTTGTCGAGATCCGATGAATTGTGGGTTTATGATCAAGATTATCTATGAACCATATTTGATTCTTTTCTGAAATATTTTATGTATGATTATAATATCCTTGCAAGTCTCTTTGAATTATTGGTTTGGTTTGGCCAACAAGATCTGTAGTTCTTGCAATGGGAGAAGTGCTTGGCTTTGGGTTCAATCTTGCGGTGTCCTTTCCCAGTGACAGCAAGGGCAGCAAGGCAGTTATTGTATTGTTGCCATCGAGGATAAAAAGATGGGGTTTATATCATATTGCTTGAGTTTATCCCTCTACATCATGTCATCTTGCTTAAAGCATTACTTTGTTCTTATGAACTTTATACTCTAGATGCATGCTGGATAGGGGTCCATGTGTGGAGTAATAGTAGTAGATGCAGAAACGTTTCAGTCTACTTGTCACGGACGTGATGCCTATATATAATGATCATGCCTAGATATTATCATAACTATGCGCTTTTCTATTAGTTGCTCGACAGTAATTTGTTCAACCACCATAGAATTCTGCTATCATGAGAGAAGCCACTAGTGAAACCTATGGCCCCCGGGTCTATTCTCAACATATTAATCTTCCATCTACTTTACTTTGCTTTATTTACTTTCTGTTCTTATACCGAAAATACCAAAAATATTATACTATCCTATCTATCAGATCTCACTTTCGTAAGTGACCGTGAAGGTATTGACAACCCCTTATCGCGTTGGCTGCAAAATTCTTATTTGTTTGTGCAGGTGCGAGGGACTCGCGCGTGGTCTCCTACTGGATTGATACCTTGGTTCTCAAAAACTGAGGGAAATACTTACGCTACTGTGCTGCATCACCCTTTCACTACTAGGAAAAGGCCTACTAATGGCGCACCTATTTTGGCCATTAATGGCGCATTAGTGGTGCGCCATTAGTGCCACGCCATTAGTATATTTTACTAATGGCGCACCGCAGATGCGCCATTAGTATATACCACGGTGCGCCATTAGTATGCCTCCTAGGGGGGCATATATACCCAGGTGCTTTGGC
This sequence comes from Secale cereale, assembly GCA_902687465.1. Taxonomy (NCBI): domain Eukaryota; kingdom Viridiplantae; phylum Streptophyta; class Magnoliopsida; order Poales; family Poaceae; genus Secale; species Secale cereale. Next base: position 104,240,260 of record LR738709.1, read on the forward strand.
ATACTAATCGCGCACTACTGCCAGATGCGCCATTAGTAACTTTGGCATACTAATGGCGCACTATTGGATGATGCGCCATTAGTATCCTTTGGCATACTAATGGCGCACTATGATGTGATGCGCCATTAGTATGAATATTAGGTTATTTATTTATTTTTTAATTTTCTGTTTTTTGCACAGGTTACAAAATGTATTATTGGACAGAATATAGACAGCACCAGCACACAGCAACAACAGATTCATCGAATACAATAGAAGATTAGTCTCTGAATACAATTCATTATATTAGTCTCCGAATACAATTCATCATATTAGTCTTCGAATTGAAAAGACCGAACAAAGATAGAATATTATATTACAAGTCTCGAGACAGCGAGTAGAGAGTTTGTCTTCAAATTACAAGTCGATATCGATCATCTAAACTACCATCACATAGAAGAGAGCTGCGGTCATCACGATGAGCATCATCACGATGAAACTCGTCTTCATCCGGTTCCTCCAACGCTCCCTCCCCTCTCCCGCTAGATAGCGGGCGTATCTAGATTCCGCCTCGGCCCTAGTGGTGTACCCTTTGTAATTGTTACCGCTAAATCGGTGAACCTGTCTCCGACACTCCTCCAAATCGTCGTAGACTCCGGGAACCTTACCCTTGTACACGACATAGGACGGCATCGCTATGCACTAGCCAAACGAAACGTTAGTACCAATTCACAGACAATACATAAGCAATATATAAGTATGCAACAGAACGATCGGAAGAGAAAAGCAAGACATTAATAGCATCGATTACATCTAAGTTGAACGACAGTCGAAACCAAAGAGACATACTACAAGTTCATTAAAGTTTAATTACAACATGAGCCAATCGATGTTTCAGAACTAGACACAGCATCACTACTTTCGACTCGACTCAAGGGACCGGAGCGTGGATGAAGCCGCCGTCTATCGTGGGAGTCATGAAATCGCGGGCGTTGTCAGCCTGCATTTGTAGCATTGTGTCGATGTCACTGTTGGACGGTTGATTTCTAAGGTAGAACTGCCTCGAGGTACGAAGGACATCTTGATGGATGATTTCCGCAAACTCCGACTGGATGCGAAAGAATTCTTGTCTGATGTCCGCGTCCTGGATTGCCGACACGCTCGCAGCCCAATCTTTGAGTTTACTCGGTAGCAGAAGTTGATGATGGTCCCGTATGATCGCCCGCATGTGATGGATGGCATAGTAGGCACCCTTCTGACCGCCAGGCAGCTGCTTGACGCAGCAGAACATCATATTGTGGGAGAACACGTGTTTGTCGGTCTTACGAATAGGCCTGGTGAAGGTGCCTCCAGATTTGGCGTAGCCGGGGAGAACATCATCAAGAACCTTCTTGACATTTGTGTAGTCTACGTTCTACTGACGGTCCGAGTAGAAATACGTGACCATGGAATATTTGGGGCTTAGGAGGATGAGCGTGCAATGTGTGTCACTGCAGAAAACACGGAATGTTAAAAGAAAAATGATCGAAATCTAAGAATTCATATGTTACGGGGCGGTTGAGGGGAGGACTTACTCGGGAAAGTAAGGCACGAGGAAGTTATCCTTATCTCGGTTTGCCAGAATGACGCCTTCGAAGTAAGAACTTGCGACTTGCCGGTCCCCAGCGCTGCCCAAGATCTTGGCACGCATGTAGAAGGGGTCGACTATCACGATGTCCGAGGTCTTGTCGCGAATGATCCGCGTCTCCATACTCAGCGAAAATAGCCGAACGAAGGTGTAGTGCAGCGGATGAAGGTTCAACATAGCGTAGATGTCATCAAACCGCAGGACGATCGTACCCCCGATGGAGTTATCCACAAAGCCCTTGCCCTCTGGCACCTTGGCCGCGGAAACCGGGTATGCCACATCCTTCTCTCTGAGACGCCGCTTCTCCAAAGAAAGAACACTGTCATGCAGACTCCGCATAGCACCGGTTGCAGCATCAAGCATATTTCTCGGTAGCATCAGCCTACCCGCCACATGCACCCTCCTCATTACATCCTCAGGTGAAGGTGGCCCGTCCTGAGCATGGATCGTACTCGGTGCCGGCTGGCTCGCACCCTTGTTAGTCTTTCTTTTGCGTGCCTTCTTCTTCTCCTGTAATGGGACCGAGTTCTGCTCACAGACCGCCTTCTTGAGTGTGTTGGGTCTGATAATATTTCGCACCTCGCCTATCTGAGGCTCGGTGAAGTCGGCAGCTGGAGGCGTCTCCTGAGAACTGAACGGCAGACGACGCCTGTTGCAACTTGGTTTCTCCGCGGTACCAGCTAGATCGCGCACGTCTTTTGTAGGGTTGGGTTCTTGAGAAGGAGGCCCCATAAAGTCGCCACCGTACCCATGATCGGCAAAGTACTGATCGACGTTGGCAAATGTATCGTCGTCGTTGTCGTCGTCGTCGTTTGGATCATGTGCCATATGCATGTTTGGATCCAGTGGCATAGGGATGTCCGGCACCGTTGCGGCAGTCTTGCCATGGGGCCGACTTGGCGCCGGCACGACTGGCGGTGTTGTCTTTGGGGTGGTGTCCCACGCCCCCAAACGAATCTGGCTCTTCGGCCAAAGCAGGGGCCAGCTCAGGCAGGCGCTGAGGGTCATCACATCATCTTCGTCGGCCCCGACGGGTCGAATCGGAGGTAACAACTCGTCGCAGCCTGGCAGCACCCGAACCAGTTGAACCCTATACAAGTTGGGTGACATCCTAGTACCGTGGAACACGGGGTTGCCCGGTTGAACGATTTTGCCCTTGGCGACATCGACCAACTCGTTGTTCACGAAGTGCAGGAGAGTGCACTGAACGTCGGCGGCGCCCTGCGAAAACATGTAGGGCGTCAGGGATGCCCAGTCAAAGGCAAGGAGATGAAGTCCTCGGCCGAGAGAGGCTTAATTAGTTACCGTGATGATGGCGTCAAGCTCGGCTAATGTCGAGGCACCGCCAACGGCGGGCGTGCAGTTGACGGAGGGGCCGCTTGCTGCAGAGGTGCCGGCCGGCGTACACCCGGGTGCATTAAGCTCCCGTGCCGGCGTCGGAGACACCAATGGCGCCTCCGCTGGAGACACCAATGGCCCCGCCATCGCGTTCTGCGAGTTGCTGGCCGTGAAGCTGGGAATCGGCGGCGGCCCCTGTTGGCCGCCCGCAATCCACGCCTGCAACCCCTCGATCAAGGTAGGCACAATGGCGGTGATCGTCGCTCCCAGTTGTTGTTGCACTTGCTCTTGGACAATCTCTGGAATCCGCGCCACCTGTGCCTTGAGTTCTTGAACCTCGCGTGACTGGCTTTCCGAGCTGGTCTTTTTCTCCTTTCACCCACCAGCGTTATAGTTTGACGACCATTTTGTGGACAAGCCTTTGCCGGCCACACGACCAGCTGACGACGGCTTACTGAGCTTATCCTTTTTCTTCAATACATTCAACGCCCTATTTAGAGTGGTGTCCCAAGGGTTGCTCTTAGTCGACCCCGCGCTACTGCTTTTAGTCGCCTGCGGAAGGAATGTGAACCATTTAGCAATTTGGCTTCATTAATTAGAATGCAACCATATGGAGCTAATTACGCGGGGGTGTATTCCTTACCAGAACAAGCTCAACCGCCCTGGTCTTTGGATCCGTGTTAAGCTCCTTTGTTTTCGGGTCCTTCTTGTACCGGGCCCTGACAAAGTTCCTGGTCTGCTTGTCACCGTATTTATCGAAGAGGGGCGGTAGGCCTTGCTCGGCACGGTCCGCCTCCTCCTTGTCCCATATAGGCTCCGCCTCTCTGTAACCGCCGGGACCGAGTGTGTGTTCCCCTAAGTTCAGCTCCCGCATTTCTTTCCCCCACTGACTAGATTCGGAGGTTGTGGTGCTCGAGCACTTGATCTCGAAGTCATTGTAGTCATCTTCGGTGATCGAAGGATTTTTCTCCTTGATCTTCTCATAACTCTTACCTTTCTCGATCATTCTCTTCACATTGCTTTTCCAAGTAGACAGGGCCGTGCTCATCCTCGTGAGGGCAGTATTGTTCACTTTATTCCCTTTGAGGCTTGTGTTTTCAAATTCAGCGGGAAACTTGTACCATTCGTGCAGCTTCGTGAAGAGGAGGTTGCGCAAATTCCCTCGGTCAGGATGCCTCAGGTTCTCGGTGTTGATCGAGACGGTGCTCCGGAGAATGCACCCGAGCTGAAGCGAGTACCCCTTGACTATTCGTTCGAGCGCCGTTGGATTCCCGTCGGAGTCCACTTCAGTAAATTCCTCCTTGACGGTGCGGAGCACGGTCGGGCACCGGTCCTTCCATTGCCTCTTCGGTTGGCTGCCATCTGTGCGTGCGCCGCCATCATCAGTGGTGGCATCCTCGGGGGCACCATCAGTGGTGGCATCCTCAGCGGCACCATCAGTGGGGTCATCCTCGGCGGTACCATCAGTGGTCCCAGGATCGGTGGGGAAGGCGGCGTCCTCATACAAGTGAGGTTGTTCTTCCATCTCCTAGGACCACCTCTTCACGACAACACGACTGGGCTTTGACGGGTCGGTAATGAAGAAGCATTGGTCAACTTGGGAAGCCAGTACCCATGGCTCATTTTTCACGGTGACGTTTGCGCCCGCGGTCTTGGATTTGGCTTCAGGTATAACCATGGTGTTGAAATACCGGTCTTCTTTTAGGACGCTCTTGGCCCACCTGACACGGAACATCGGGACCTTCTCTCCAACGTAGCTCAGCTCTCAGATATCCTCGATCCTTCCGTAGTATATGTCCTTGTCGTTACCGGTGTAGGATTCCATCGTTACCCCGGAGTTCTGATAACCATCGCTCTTCATGTCCTTGGCCTCGGTGTAGAATGTGTAGCCGTTGATATCGTACGCCTCATAGGTCATCAGGTTGTGCTCGGCGCCCTGTGACAAGGCGAATATGAGTTGTTCTTCCGCGGAAGAATCCTCATGTAAAGGGTACGACATAAGCTTCTGCTTGAACCAACGCGTGAAACATGAGTTGTGCTCTTTGATTATATCTCCATCCGTCCTCTGTTGGCCTCGGTCATTGTACGTCTTCTCAATAAAGGTTTTGTGCTCTACCACCCAAGGATCGACCACGTCTATGTGTTGTAGCGCGACTAGGTTTGCTCTTTCAAAGTCGGCGAGTCGACCCTCGAAGTCGACATGCATTTCGCGACGACCCTCACGGTGACCCCATCCAGCGAGCCTGCCGAGGTGCCTATTGACGGGCAGACCAACGGGGTTCTCGATGCCTAGATAATTCGTGTAGTAGGAGATCCACTCTTCGGTCAGAAAGCCCCTGGCTATGCTTCCCTCTGGACGTGACATGTTGCGAACGTATCCTTTGATGACACCATTCATCCTTTCGAACAGCATCATGCTGTGCAGGAACGTCGGCCCAAGTTGGATGATATCGTCCACGATATGGACCAGCAGATGCACCATAACGTCAAAGAATGTGGGTGGGAAGTACATCTCAAGCTCGCATAGTATCACCACGATCTCTTCCTGTAGCCTTCTGAGTTGCCTCACGCCAACCGACTTCCGAGAGATGACGTCGAAAAAGTTGCATAGGCCAAATAGCGTTTCACGGACGTGCGCGTCCATGATCCAACAGATTGCAACTGGAAGTATCTGCGTCATCAGCACGTGACAGTCGTGAGACTTCATCCCGCTGAACTTTAGCTTCGCTAGGTCTAGGTATCTGCTTATCTTCCCCGCGTAACCGTAAGGAAGTTTTACTCCTACGAGGCAGGTGAAAAACTGCTCGATCTCCTCCTGACTTAGAGTGAAGCACGCGGGAGGGTAGTCATTTCCTGTCTTCTTGGCCTTTTTGCCTTTGTGACGACTTTCCGTGTCCTGCTTCGCCTCATCATCATCATCATCATCATCATCATCATCATCATATATAGCGTGAAGCTCCTGCCTGATGCCCATTGATTTCAAGTCTGCCCTTGCTTTCGGTCCATCGTTGGTCCTCTCTGGCATGTTGAGAAGGGTACCAAGCAGACTCTCGCACACGTTCTTCGTGATATGCATGACATCAAGGCTGTGAGGCACACGGTGGATCTTCCAGTACGGCAAGTCCCAGAAAACAGACCTCGTTTTCATACCTTCAGTAGCGGCTCTGGCGCCTTTCGCTTCTTTCCCGGCTCTGGCGCCTTTTGCTTCTTTCCCGGCAGTGGGCAATCTTTCCAATTTTTCAACAGCTCGTCTATTTCCTCGCCGCTCCTCGTACGCGGGCGTCCTCGGGGTTCGGTTTCACCATCGAATAGATCCTTGCGTTTTCTCCACAGGTCATTGTCGCGAAGCCACCTTCGATGTCCCATGAACACGGTTTTTGAAGACCCGGGATCTCTATCTAGCTGGCGATACGTTGTGTCATCCATGCACCTGACGCATCCAGAAAATCCGTGGACCACCTGCCCCGCGACATATCCGTAACCGAGATAGTCGTGCACCGTCGTGAGCAGCGCGGCTCTCATAGGGAAATATTCTTTCTCTGCGGCGTCCCACGTATTGGCTGGCGTTTTCCACAGCGTGTCAAGCTCCTCTTTCAGCAGCCCCAGATACAGATTGATGTCGTTCCCTGGTTGTTTCGGTCCTTCAATTAGCATACTCATGTGAATGTACTTCCTCTTCATGCACAACCAGGGGGAAGGTTGTACATCCACACAAACACAGGCCAGGTGCTATGTGTGCTTCTCTGGGTGCCAAACGGATTGACTCCATCGGTGCTCGCGCCCACCACGATGTTCCTTGGATCGTTCCCAAATTCTAGGTCTTCGAAGTTCAACGCTAGCCACTGGCTCGCATCCTTAGGGTCACTCAGCATCTTGTCTTTTTTATCTATCTCCGTATCATTTGCGCCATCTTCTCGCTTCTTCTCCTCCCTATCCGCGTGCCAACGCAGGAGCTTTGCTACCTTAGGGTCCGTGAAATACCGCTGCAGACAAGGAGTGATCGGAAAGTACCACACCACTTTTCGAGGAGCTTTCTTCCTCTTCTTGTATCGAGTGACGCCGCACACCGGACATATGGTAGACACCGCGTGCTCGTCCTGATAAATGATGCAATTGTTCATGCACACATGGTATTTCACGTGCGGTAAATCCAGAGGACACACGATTTTCTTCGCCTCCTCGAAACTGGTCGGGCACTTGTTCCCCTTGGGAAGACGTTCGTGCCAGAATGACATGTTCTCGTCGAAGCATGCGTCGGTCATTTTGTGTTTTACCTTCATCTCTAGAGCCATGAGCGTTACTTTCAGGCGGTTATCCTCGGGCCTGCATCCTTCATACAATGGAGTAACCGCGTCTAACTCTAGTTGATCCATCTTGGCTTTCTCTCGGGCGGCAGCTCTTGCGTTATCCGTCTGCTTGAGAAGCAGCTCTTGAATATGAGGGTCCTACACCCAGCCCATCGATGGTCCAGCGTCATGTGCTCCGCCGGCATCATCATCTTCATGATCATGCCCGTCGTCTGCTCCGGCATCTTCCTCATCATCATGTCCTGCATCTTCTACATGATGACTGTGTACAGCATCACTGTCGTGATCATCTCCTGGGGATTCTTCGTCTTCTCGCCCACCCGAGCCGCGGTGGTTGTCTTGCTGCCCTTCCTCATTTCTTGCCCGGCCCCCATGGACGACTTCATAGTCATCTTCATCACCTTGCCACCGATAGCCATCCATGAAACCACGCAAGAGCAGGTGGTCCCGCACCTGCCCGGAATCCGGGTCCGCAATAAGGCTCTTCAGCTTGCATCTTCGACACGGACATCTTATCTCCGTCTCATTCTTTTGAAGCATCTCGGCCTTCGCGGAGCTCAAAAACCTATTCACGATGCCTTCGGTCATCGTGCGGACCATGGTCGCCTGCGGGGTAGAGCAAAACAATATTTTAGAACCAAGAAAAAATTTGGCATGACTTTCCCTTAAAATAGGACCAAAAAGAATGCTTAATGCCAAAATTCTCGCCGAAACGGAAATGAATCAACATTCCGGCAAAATATTGGCAACTATCGCATTTTAAATACCAGTACACCTCCAAACACAAACACATATGCAACACCACAAACATATGCAACACCACGAACATACATAGATCTAGCTAGGCCATAAAAAGTGCATGTGCACATTGTTGTAGGGAGAACAACATAAATATAGCTTCCCCCTTACTTACCTATCAAAACAAGGTAATTTAACCACTTAGTTTGAATGAATCTATGGTGGAAATGAGGTGACAAAGAGGAGGCACCCGAGACAAGGAGGAGGTGGAGAATGAAGTGGGGAGAAAGTGAGTGTGGGTAGGAGTGGCTGTCCAAAATATCTTGTTGGTGCCCACTTACTAATGGCGCACCACCTCAAAATGCGCCATTAGTAACCCAGGTTACTAATGGCGCACCTTCTGGTGGTGCGCCATTAGTAGTTTTGCAAAAAAAAACATAATAATGGCGCACTGTCCCAAAGTGCGCCATTACTAGTTTAAACTAGTAACAGTGCGCCATTAGTAGTTTTGCAAAAAAAGAATAAAAAATATAATAAAAAAACAACAGTAGTGGCGCACTCTGCGACTGGTGCACCATTATAACAACAACTAGTAATGGCGCACTGTGTCTGGATGCGCCATTAGTATGTTTGGAAAAGGAAAAAAATTGATACTAATGGCGCACCCTGAGCCAGGTGCGCCACTAGTATATTCAACTCTAATGGCGTACCAGAAGGTGGTGCGCCATTAGTATATACTAATGGCGCACCGCTTGTCTAGTGCGCCATTAGTGTCAATCCCATCTATAGCTCTTTTTCTAGTAGTGTTTCCTCTTCTAGGGAATACTACGCAAGCTCGAGAAGTAGCAGTGGCTCTGCCAGTTGAGGGCGAAACTCCGATGGCAGTGGAAACCCGGAGGGCCCGGGAACTTCTTCAGACAGCACTGGCATAGCAGCAAGCTTATTCTTATAGTCGTGACCGCATTCACTCGACCCCTCGTTCAAGTGTCAGCTACAGCAGGCACGTTGACTCGCCAGCGGTTACAAGCACGGAGCGGCACCGTGACCAGCCTCGTGGGCATGACCCGGCGCGCCATGGTGCCAACGCACATGACTTAGTGGATCAGGGCAGGACGCGCCGGGTGGCCGAGCTGGCGGCTCAGGCGGCAGATCATCAGACAGCGCCATTTTACCCGGCAACTTCAGTAGAGACAGGTAGAGCTTCCCGAGCTTGGGGCGTGCCGTGCTTAACGGCGGCTCTACGGAACGAGCGTTTGCCCAAGGACTTCAAGGGCCCTCGTAAGGTGCTTAACTACACAGCAGATCAACCCCTCGAGGCTTGGGTGGTGTTAGGGATATTACTACTAGGTATAAACCGCCCAGGAGGGGTCGGTTTATGCCTATAGAGATCATTACTACTGAAGCCGAACCGAACATGGAGCAAGGCGCTTTAGTCAAAGAAGCTTAAAGCCCAAGAGGCGTTAGGGCCCATGATTTGTAAACCGCCATATGATATGTAACTTGTGATGTAAGGTAGGAAGAGTAGAGACCGAGCCGGATACGTTTATAAGCCGGCCTCGGAACTCTGTAAACCAGACCGAGCATCACCTCTTATATAAAGGGACGACCCGGACGGTTCTGGACAGAGAACAACAGCTCAAGACACAGGCAAAGCGGATTCCCTCCCTGGTCATCGAAACCCTAGCAATATTACACCAAACTAGACGTAGGCTTTTACCTTCCTTGAAGGGGCCGAACTAGTATAAAATCCATGTGTCCTTGTCCGCTTTAACCCCTTTAAGCTAACCCGTAGCGATGGCCTCACGACTAAGTCCTTTTGCTAGGACATCTGCCGTGACAAAACCAGGACAGTTGGCGCCCACCATGGGGCTATGGCACGATGGTTTCGAGTTCTTGAAGGGCAACTTTGAAGGACTCAAGGGCTACGCAGTGGGCCGGATGACTAAGAGTCGTCGCGGCAAAATCTACATCGACCATGCTGGCTGGGGCCCCGAGGCCGATTCAATCGAATACGGGTGCCAGGTCCCCTTCGGCGGCATCCACGTCTTCATCGGGAAGATCGGCGAACCAGGTCCTGAGCCGGACATCTTCCCCGACATCGTCGAGCCGGCTCAGCGTGTGAGACCTGCCCGGATTCAGCCCCCCGTGAAGCATGTCTTCGTTGGAGCAGTGCATGGAGTGCAAGCCGAGGACGAATCGGACTCTGGCGGTGAGACTGTTGTCTATTCCGGCGATGAATCTTCTTCTGGAGAGACATAATCCTTATATCTGTTGCAAGACGGCCGACCTGAGAGTTGTTCCGATGGTGACAGTATTCCGGACCCCCTCGATCCGCCAAACCGGGTTGCCGTATTTATTGCCGGATCGCAACCTATTCAGCAGTCATCAACTACAGCGGCGTTAACATCAGACACGGCGGGAGCTAGGGCTGGAGGTCCTGACCCGTCGCCGGCTGAAACTTTATCCGTTTTGGTCGATACTTTGACAGCGCTATTAATAGCAGAGGTAGCCCTGGCCAATAAAGAGCAGCATGATGCGGAAGTCACTCAGGTGAAAGGCCGGATAGATCAAGCCAAGTTGGACTTAGTTGTTGAGAAAACCAAGATGGCTGCAAAGCAGGCTGAGCTTGATGCTCAAGCTTATTGACTCATGTTGGATCAGACCGCTTCACACGAGGTAATGATGAGAAGGCAACGATCTCGCCTGCCACCGGTTTATGAGGCATGGAACCTCTTTAGCACGCCAGGAGCAGGAACCAGTAACCAGCCGGAGGTGAACCAGGGAGGAGCAACGGGCACAGGAGCGTCAGTCCAGCCGCCGGCCGCGGAGCCAACCCGCCAGGTTGTACCATCACAGCATGTGCCTACCCCTCTTGGTCATTACTCTAATCCGTTGGATAACATAGTCATCGACGCTTCACGACTGGCTGGCCTTCCCATTGAAGGAACACCCCCTGTAGCGGTGGAGGCACGACGGGCCAGGGAGTTTTTGGAAACGGCGCTAACCCAACAGCAAGCTTATTCTCACAGTCGTGAGAGGATTCATTCAACCCCTCGCCCAAGCCGGAGTTACACTAGGCGTCTGGATGAACCGGACGTATCAAGCAGCGCACGGAGACGTAATCCGCCGCAGCGGGATGATCCGGCCGGAGGAGACGCGAACGCTCAGAACGTGGTGGATCAGGGCAGGCAACGCCGAGAGGCCGAGTTGGCAGCACAGCACGAAGCCCGTCAGGCAACGCCGGTTCGTCCTTATACCTCAGTTGAACCGGGGGTTATGTCTAGCTCCCTGGGAGTGCCGTGTCTTACTCCCGCTTTGCGCAACGTGAAACTGCCCAAGGATTTCAAAGGACCACACAAGGTGCCCAACTACACGGCGGATCTATCCCCGGAGACATAGGTTGAAAGTTATGAGATGGCAATGGAGATGCTGGATGTGGATGATGCAGTGTGCGCTAAGTATTTTACAATGATGTTAGAGGGCATAGCTCGCACTTGGCTGAAGGGCTTGCCACCCAATTCCATCGGATCATGGGCCGAATTGCGCCGCCGGTTTATCAATAACTTCAAAGACACGTGCAAACAGCCAATGTATGTCATTGATTTAGTTGCCTGCGTTCAAGGAGAGCATGAGTCAACAAGTAGTTGGGTACGTCGAGTATCAGAGATCCTACATTCCTCCAATAGCATCAACCCAAGCACAGCAGTAGTAACCTTGGAAGGCAATTGCCGGTTTGAACCTTTGAAGTTGCAGTTGGGACGGCTTAAGCGTAATTGTGATGACATGGGGACGCTCATGGGCGCTTTAGTGAAATATGCGGACTCGGATAGTACCAAATACCCAGACTCCAATAATGACAAGTCAGGGAAGGTAAACAAGAATGGTAAGGCACCGCAGCCCAACCCGGCGAATCAAGGATACAACGGTAAGCGTAAAGAGGATAGCAACTCAGATTTTGTGGCGAACACCAATGCTCAGGAGGACGGACAGCGCCGTAAGGGTAGACCGCCCCCACGAAATGGGAGGCTGCCTATTAATCTGGAAGGCCAGATGAACATACCTTGCCCGAGGCATGGTACAGCAGAAAAGCCAGCTACACACCTCTGGAAGGATTGTTTTATTATGCAGGAAATCATGAACCGGTCTCGATACGATCATGGACCATCCGGCGGATTAGGTCCCGGTTTTCATGGGCCGGGTTATCAAGGTGTAGGATCCGATTTACGGTACCAAGGCAATAACGGCAACCACAACGGGCACAATCAGCATAACCAATAGCACGGCCAGGGCGGTTATAACAAACAGGAAAATCAACAGCGCCAACAGCAGCAGCAATTCGGATATCAGAATAATCCAAAGGAGCTAAGAAGTGGGCAGTATCATGTCTTCACCATGAGCTTATGTAAACGTGATCAGAAGGTGTACAAGAGGGCAGTGCATTCTGTTGAACCGGCGGTGCCGCGTTACCTGCGTTGGTCAGAACAACCCATTGTGTGGAGCCGAGAGGATCATCCACCCCGGGTTAATAATCCGGGTCAACTGGCTCTAGTTGTGGCACCTCAGGTGGGTGGCTACAAGTTTACCAAGGTGCTTATGGACGGAGGCAGCAGCATCAACATTCTATACTATGAGACTTTCCAGCGCATGGGGCTAATAGATAAGAAGCTTCGGCAGTCCAGCACAGTTTTTCATGGGGTGGTGCCCGGAAAATCGACGTATCCAGTGGGCAAGATAGATTTGGAGATCACCTTTGGAGATGAGCATGATTCTAGGTCGGAGACTGTGACCTTTGAAGTAGTAAAGATCAAGAGCCCGTATCACGCCCTGTTCGGGCGGCCGGTTTACGCTAAGTTCATGGCGAGGTCGTGTTATGTTTATCTACAACTCAAGATGCCAGGCCACAAGGGAACCATTACGGTCCATGGCAGTCGCAAGATTGCGTTGGAGTGCGAGGAAGGTGATGCAGCTTATGCTAAGGCGGTTTGTGCAACTGAAGAGCTGAAGTTTTATAAAGATAATGTTGATCCGGCAGATATGTCTCCATTGAAAAAGCCAACCACAGAACATGATCCAGCTTTGAAGTTCAAATCAGTTGAAGAGACCAAACAGGTTGACTTTGTTCCTGGTGATTTATCCAAGCAGTTCACCATCAGTGCCAACCTAGATCCAAAATAGGAAAGCGCGCTCATCGAGTTCATCCATGAGAATCGGGACATTTTTGCATGGAAACCTTCTGACATACCAGGTGTACCGAGGGAACTCACTGAGCACACTCTCAACATTGACCCTAAGTTTAAACTGGTTAAGCAATTTCGGCACCGCTTCAATGAAGAAAGGCGCAATGCTATTGGTGGAGAACTGGCTAGGCTCTTAGCAGCAGGCTTTATAATCAAGGTGTTTCATCCAGAGTGGTTGGCTAATCCGGTGCTAGTGCTTAAGAAAAACGGCACTTGGCAAATGTGTGTTGATTAAACAGACCTGAACAAAGCTTGCCCAACGGATCCCTTTGCCCTCCCCCGTATTGATCAGATCATTGATGCTATGGCAGGTTGTGAGCGACTAAGTTTTTTGGACGCATATTCTGGTTATCATCAGATCAAGATGGCAGTTAAGGACCAGGAGAAGATGGCCTTTATAACTCCCTTTGGAGCCTTCTGCTATGTATCTATGCCATTCGGGCTCAAGAGTGCCCAGGCGACCTATCAGCGTTGTGTGCAGAACTGCCTTCATGGACAGATTGGGCGGAATGTTCATGCATATGTGGATGACATTGTGGTGAAATCCAGGAAGGAGGAGACGTTAATAACAGACTTGAAAGAAACCTTCTATAAACTCCGGATTTAGAAAATGATGCTTAATACGGATAAGTGTGTTTTTGGTGTTCCGGCAGGCAAGCTCCTGGGATAATTAGTATCAAAAAGGGGAATTGAAGCTAATCCAGAGAAGATCAAGGCAATTACATCCTTGGCTAAACCGGCATGCATCAACGATGTCCAACGCGTGGCAGGCCGTATTGCGGCGCTCAGCCGGTTTATCAGCCGTTTGGGGGAGAAGGCTATCCTGCTTTATCAGATGATGAAAAAGACAAACCGCTTTGTTTGGAGTGATACTACTAACGCTGCGTTCGAAGAGTTGAAGAAGCAATTAGCATAACCGCCCGTTCTTGCTGCACCAGTTGATAATGAGCCACTGTTGTTATATGTGGATGCTAATGCCCGTGCAGTAAGCGTGGCCATTGTGGTAGAGCGTAAGGAGGCAGGCAAAGAATATCGGTCCAATGGCCTGTGTACTACATCAGTGAGGTGCTCATTGAATCAAAACCGAGGTACCCGCATTGGCGGAAATTGGTGTATGGAGTCTTCATGGCAAACCGGAAGCTAAAGCACTATTTTCAAGGCCATCCAATCACTGTGGTCAATTCAGCTCCGTTAGGGGATATAATCCAGAACAGAGAGGCTACTGGTCGGGTTGCAAAGTGGGCCATTGAGCTTAGCCCGCACGGATTGAAGTATGTGCCACGTACTGCGATAAAATCCCAAGCATTGGTGAATTTCATCAACGATTGGACAGAATTGCAAGCACCCAAGGAAAAGCTGGATCACACATATTGGACTATTCACTTTGATGGATCCAGGCAATTGGAGGGTTCAGGGGCTGGAGTCGTATTAACTTCCCCACGAGGTGATAAGTTCTGTTATGTCCTCCGTTTAATGTTCCCTTGTACTAACAATGCAGCTGAGTATGAAGCTCTCCTCCATGGTCTACGGATGGCCAAGGAGATGAATTTAAGCCGGATTAAATGCTTCGGCGATTCAGACCTGGTGGCGCAGCAAGTGTCCGGCAAGTGGGATTCCAAAGATCCACTCATGGCAGCATATCGACGAGAGGTAGATGTTGTTGCTGGACACTTCAAGGGTTATCAAGTGGATCATATAGACCGGCGCAAAAATGAAGCGGCTGATGCGTTAAGCCGGCTGGGTTCTCAACATAAACCGGTTCCGCCCAATACCTTCCTGGATGTATTACACAATCCGTCGGTGCAGTTACCTTCAGAACAGGACTTGGCGGTTCCTGATCTGGAGGCACTATTGGTCGCGGCGCATCATGTTATTCCGGATTGGACGCTTCCCTACTTGGCGTACATGAGCCGAGGTGAGTTACTAGAGGACGAAGTCTTGGCCAGACATATAGTTCGGCGATCCAAGTCAATGACTATTGTCAATGGAGAATTACATCACGCAGCGTTTCTGGGGCGTTTCAGCGGTGTGTATCGCCAGATGAAGGCTGTGATATTCTTAGAGAGATCCCTGAGGGAGATTGTGGTCATCATGCTGGTTCAAAATCTTTGGTGGCTAAAGCGTTTCATCATGGGTTCTATTGGTTGACGGATCATGTCGACGCCGAGGACTTGGTCAGAAAATGTGATGCTTGCCAGAAGTTCTCACGGCGTGCTCATATACCGGCGCAGGATTTGAGGATGATTCCAATTACTTGGCCGTTTGCGACTTGGGGGCTTGATATGGTTGGACCCTTCAAGAGATCCCAAGATAAGAAGACCCACCTTTTGGTGGCGGTGGATAAGTTTACCAAATGGGTTGAAGCGGAACCAGTCAGTAAGTGTGATGCAGCAACGACGGTTGTCACATCCCTAGCTAGCACTTTGCATTAGGACCTGACTAGACTGTGCATCATGTTTACTTTCAAAGAAACTTGAAATGGGATTAACAGAAACCCCAGCACCCCTCCCCTAACAACTAGGGTTTGCTAAAATATTTTCCAATGTACCCAAAATGCCCTTCAAAATGTTCATCATTTCTGCCTTGGTCTTAAACCTCTGCCAAAAATGGTGCACAATTATCTAGGACAATCTAGGGTTTTGGATTAAATCATATGGTATTTGAATTTGGGCATTTAAATGCTATAAAATATTTTAAATGCTCAAATAATCATAAACTATAATGTTTCCTACTGTACATATTATATACAGCAGGTATGACAAGTGTTATGATTAATAAAAATGTTTAGGCATTTTTATTAAATGAACAAAGTTGCAAAAGAAATGAAACAGAAAAGAAAATAGGAAAAGAAATAGGAAAACACTTACCTGGCGCCCCACCCGGCCCACCTGCCGGCCCAGCCCAGCTGCCGCTCCAGCGAGCTGCTTGGCTCGGCCAGGCAGGCAGGCAGGTGCTCGACGGCGACCGCGCCGCGCGCCACGCAGCTGCCCGCCGCCCTGCTTCGCCCCCTCGCCGTCCTCGAGGAGTGGATCGAACGTCCACGTCCCCCTCGACCCCTCAGACACCTCCGTTTCTCCCCAGCTCCTCTCCTCCGCTCTCCCCGCGCCACGGCCGACGCCGCCGTGATCGCACCGTCGTAGAAACCACGTCCACCGTCGTCCCCGAGCTCCGCCGCGTTGTCCCTCGTCTCCGCCGACCTCGACTGCTTCGACAGGCCGAGCCCCGAACGCTCGCCCGCCCTGGAGACGCCCCCGAGCTCTTCTTCCCCAACTCCGGCCGCGGAGATCCCCCGCGTCGTGCTGCTCAGCTCCGACCACCTCCGAGCTCGCTTCGGTGCCTGCTGCGACCACTGTGAGCCTAGCTACCTCCTCCCCCTCTCCGTTGGCTCCCTCTTGCCCTATAACCCACTGCACGTAGCTCCACCGCACGCACCGCCGCCGTGCTCGTCGCCGGTGAGTCACCGGCACCCGTCCAACGCACTCACCACAGCACGTAGATGCGAACGGTGCTACGCACGCATCGCCTAGGCCCCTGCAGCCGCATCCCCGCACACGCCCGACGCCGGTCGCCGCCGTCGAGCTTGTTGCCGTCGTCTCCGGCCACCCCAGGTCCGGCGACCACCACCATCCGATGCGGAAGAGCAAGAGCTCTCCAACGCACCCAGCCGCAGCTCGAGCCGTGCCCCACAGCCATTTTCCGAAGCACGCCGCCGCGTTTGGCCTCGCCGGCGGCTAAACGCCGGCGAGTTGGACCTGTTTTGACCACGGGTTTGACCCCCCTGGGTCAATGACATGTGGGCCCTGCCCGCAAGTCAAACTCAGTTTAGGTGTTAATTTAATATTAATTAGTTAATTAGTTTAGTCACTGACATGTGGGCCCTGGCCCCACTGACAGCTAATTAGTTTTAGTTTAACTCTAATTAACTCAGTTAATTAGCTGTGACACTGACATGAGGGACCCACTGGTCAGGTTTGACCTGGACCGGCCCTGTTGACTGGCTGACGTCAGCATGATGTCATGCTGACGCAGTAAAGGTTTTTCTGGGATTTTTAGATTTAATAATAATTCAGGAAATTCCAGAAAATACCCAAAACTTCTAAAAATCATATAAAATCAACCATAGCTCGGATGGAAAAGATTTATATATGAAAAATGATCAGAAAAATCCAATCTATCTAATGGCACTGGTTTCATGCATGTTTGAACAAGTCAACTTGTTGTTTATATCAAAAACATGATAATGCACTTATTTAAATAATAGTTTGAACTTCAATTTGAATCCTTGATTCAAATAGGTTCAAACCCTTCCAGTTTTAGTTGCATTAGCCAACACACATGCATCTTGCCATGTCATAAACATGCATCATATTGTTGCATTTGTTTGTTAATGATTGTATCATCGGTATTTCCTGTGTTAGGTCCTGCTCCCGAGGATACTGCTGCGTATCCAGTTGAAGAGCAGTACCCGACAACTACCTTGTCAGGCAAGCAATCATTGATCATTCCGATACAACCCAATCCTCTCGCTCCTGCTCTCTTTTATTGCATTAAGGCAACAGCGCGTGAACTGCTACTTGCTGCGGTAGATGAACCCTATTCCCTTGCATGACCTGTCATTGCCACAGTAAATAGTTGAAACCCACTAGCATGTGTAGGAGTTGATTGAGCCATGTGATGTGTGATCCACCATGCTATTTGTTTACGTTGCCAGCTATGCTTAGAGTTGTGTCTGGTCTGGTTCATCTGGGTGATGGATTAGAGTGAAACAATCTTTCGATAAAGAGAAGGAAGTGTGGAATACGCTTGGTAAAGGTATCGATGAAAGGCCATGTAGGAGTACGTGGTGGGTTGTTTCATTGGAACCGTACATAGGACCTGAGATCTGTATGTGTGGTTCAAGTTGCAGTTACTACCATGCATTGGGCCCGAAACCAATGGACCCTCTCGACTTATTAATTACCCATGATCTCTGTCCAGGAGTTGCAACTAGTTTCTGGTGTTTATAGCTTACTGGAGGTCGTGCACAACGCTGACCCTCGGGGTGGGTTGTGATGCGACAGGTACGTGGCACGGTGTACCGGTTGCCCGTTTGGTGACTCGGGAACCCTGTACACATCGTTTGGGGCCGTGAGCGACACCCCGGCCGGATCTCCCCATGGATGGAACCCAAATAGGCGATAAACCTGGACGAGAGACTTGAGTAGTTAGTCAGGTCGTGGCCGACAACCTCGCTGGGCTTCCGCTTGAAGGTTGCCGAGTACACGCCGAGTAAACGGCGATAAGTGGTGGAAGCGTGTGTGAAGAGGTACACCCCTGCAGGGTTATCAAACTATTCGAATAGCTGTTGTTCGCGGTACGAACTACTTGGTTACTCTTACAGTTCATAGACAAGTTGATGGATACTACTAAAAGCCTCAAGATAAGCGTGAGTGCCGTGGATGGCCCTTCCGTAGGATGACGGAAGAGGATCCTCGGTAGTGTATTGATGTGGTGACTAGAGGACTCGTGTTCGTAATAACATCTTGCAATCTGTTGGGAGTTGTGGTATAGGTTAGCCAAGGTCAAAGCTGGCATTCTGCTATAAACTCCACTGCCCCCTTTGATAATGTTGCATATATGATAGGTTATGTGGTAAGACTTGCTGAGTACCTTTGTACTCATGTTTGCTTAATAACTGTTGCAGAGGAGAACCCTGCCCCCGCTGATGGGTTCTACATAGACATTGACGTCGACGAGTAGCTTGACACCCAGACGGTGATCTGGAGCTTGTGAAGGGCCTTGTAGATAGTCAAGCTACCCCAAGCCTGTTTTATTTTCTAAGTTGTCTGTACTCAGACATGTAGCTTCCGCTTGTGCTTGTATGACTGTATGACTTGAGTGTTGGGTCATGTGACCCCTACCTGTATGACTATGTTATGTATGGCTCTTTGAGCCTTTTAAATAAAGTACTTGAGTCATAGAGTTCTGTTGTGATGCAATGTTGTATTTGCACATATTGAGCATATTGCGTGTATGATTGAAATGCTTGGTATGTGTGGGATCCGACACCTAGTTGTTTTCCTTTGGTAGCCTATCTTACAGGGAAATGCCTCCTAGTGATTCCAATGAGCCTTGGTAGCTTGCTACTGCTCGGAACACGTAGGCTGGCCGGCATGTGTCCTTCTTCGTTCCTGTGTCTGTCCCTTAGGGGAAATGTCACGCGTTGTTCCTTTAAGTCCATGTAGCTTGCTACGACTTGGGTTCATACGTTGATGACCGACACGTTCGTTGCTGGGTCATGGATGCCTGTCTCTGTAATTTAGTGCCACTTTTGGTTTATAACAAGCCATGTCGGCCCGGGTTCTCTGTCATATGGATGCTAGCGACACTGTCATATACGTGTGCCAAAATGCGCAAACGGTCCCGGGCCAGGTAAGGTGGCACCCATGGGGTTACCGTGCGTGAGGCCGCAAAGTGATATGACGTGTTACAGCTAGATTGGTGTGACTTAGGATCGGGGTCCTGACAGCGTTGGCATCAGAGCTGGACTGCCTGTAGGTTTCTCAAGCCAAACTGGTCGATGTTGAGTCTAGAAAAATTCTTAGTTATATGTAGGGGAATTGATTGTGGAAGGGAACGTAAGGCTCTTTTTACTCCTTTACCTTATGCCCTTCTGATCTGAGTCTGTCTATTCTTTCTACGGGGATTTAGGACTAGGCCTCTTATCCTTACTAGGTTCAGGTGTTACTAATCCGTAGACTCTTAGGATTAATGGTTTCAAGCCTCAGTTCAGTTCCTATCCTTTTGAGTATGTTGATTATTGAACCGGAACCATGATATGGAATTGTTGAGTGGTTATGCTATCATTTGTATGATGTCTCAAATCCTTGTTTGAGCATTTACAGTTGTTATGCTGCCCGATTTCTTCCAGAAACACTAATGCCTTTGCATTATTTGGTGTTTCAGATGTCTGGCCGCATTCCTCACCAAGTGGTTCGTTTGACTCGGTGCATTAATGTGCCCGGTCACACGGCCATGCTAGTCCGTGTGATGACTAAGACCGGTTATCGCTGGTATCCTGAATACACTATGGAGGAACAGTATCGGGATTTTAATCAAAGTCAGTATTTCTGCACAGTCCGGATATACCCCTCATATCCCGGAGCAAATGATCCCATCCATTGGTCTTATGGACTCGGGATTACCATCGAGATGGCAGTGCAGGATGCCGCTTATTCGATGATGGTCATTCTCCGTGCTAGGCATGCCCTGTTGCTGAACACTGAGTTCTGTTACATGCCAGCTTCACTCCCCGGAGAAGAAGGCTACTACACTGGTCTGTATACTAATGCAGCTCATGAAGAGCCACTGCTTCAGACTACTGTTCAGATGTTGGAGGATAGGGACCGTGAGGTCCGTGCCCTCCGAATGGAGCTGTATAACACCCGAGCCGCTCACTGGACTACTTTGACACGGCTTGCACCTGCTGTGCACGCCGGATATCTGGACATGCGGGACTTGTATCCTGTGCGGACTCGTCTGCCTGATCGCATGGATTGGCGTGACGTTGGGGGTATTACACCTCCACGTGGGCGTCGGCTACCACCAGCATCGGGACCGAGACCACACCCATGCCCTTATGGTCCACAACCCTCGAGTGCTCGCGAGTTCCAAGATCCGTCTGTACCACTTCCAGGCTACGGTGGTAATCTTTACGAGGATTACTATGCGAATGTCTGAGCTAGTCCGTGGTAGTAGTAGTATTGTAGTAGTTGTATTTCCACAGTCCTGCGCGTCTTCTGGAATATGACTTGGTGTGTACTGAATTCCGGAGGTGTAGTTAAATAATGTATAGGAGCTTGGAATGCCTCTGTTGGGGTGTATCGTCTTCACCGCAGTTGTACTTTAGCCTTGGCTTGTACTAAACTTTGTATGGTGTGTATGACCACTGGTGTATATATAGCAGTTCCTATATTACCATGTCGTACGGATGAACATCTCTGCATTCTGTGTCATCCATTACATTCTGCACTTCTATGTCAAATTTTTGCCATCCTTGTCTAAACCGTTGTTTTGTTTTTCCTAGGATGGTCAACACTCGCAACACTCCTGCTGCTCAGGAGCAGGGTGAGGCTAGTGGGGCTAGAGATGGAAATCTACCCCAGCCACCCTCTTTGGCGGAAGTTATGCTTGAAGCAGAACGGAACAAGAGAGAGACCAACTGTCTGCTGGAACGCATTGAGCAAAACACTGGTTTCCGTCAGAGGAATGACGTGGTGTCAATCCACGATTTTATCAAGATGTGTCCACCGAAGTTCCATAACTCCACTGAACCTCTGGATGCTGATGACTGGCTACGTAGTATCACCCACAAGATACACTCTGCCCGTGTGGCCGAAGCTGACAAGGTTATCTACGCCGCCTACCATCTTGAGGGCCCTGCCAGTCTTTGGTGGGAAAACTTTGAAGCTATGCGTCCTGCTGGCCAAGTCACTACCTGGGCTGAGTTCAGTGAGGCATTCCATGAACATCACATTCCGGAAGGTCTCATGGATCGCAAGCGGGAGGAATTCTGCAATTTCACCCAGGGCCGTCTGACTGTGGATGGCTACAGTCGTGAGTTTGGTAATCTGGCACGCTATGCACCTGAGGAAGTATCCATCGATGCCAAGAAACAGGCGAGGTTCCGCAAGGGACTCAGCCCTGAACTTCGTCGTGATCTACGTCTGCATGAGTGCACCTCCTTCCAGAAGTTGGTTAACAAGGCTATCAGTGCTGAGACAGGCCAGACCGACTTCGAGGCCACCCGCAAGCATACTCGAGACCTTGGTTCCTCATCCGGCTCTGGCTCTCACAAGCGTCGTGTATGGGTTCCTAACACTGCTCTGCCACCCAAGTATACACCGAGGCCATCCTATGAGGCGCCTCGCCCAACTCAACAGTTTGCACCTGCTAAGACCTATGGAGGTCCACCCTCCAATTTTGCTCCACGCACCACCACTGTGACATGTTTCAAGTGTGGAGAACCGGGACACTACATGCGTGATTGTCCCCAGAACCAGCCAGGAAAACCCGTTGGCCGTGGTAAGCCAACCGGCAAGGTGAACTATGTCAAGCCAATCCCCACTGCACGTGGTCATGTCAACTATGTTTCTGCTGAAGAAGCCTATGAGGATCCTAACGTCATCCTTGGTACGCTTCTCGTAAACTGCCATCCGGCATCTGTTCTTTTCGATACTGGAGCATCCCATTCGTTCATATCTGAGAGCTATGCTCGATTGCACAACATGACTTTTTGTGACATGCCTACTTCCATGGTTATTCAAACTCCTGGTTCAAAGTGGCAAACCTCTAGGGTAAGCCATGGAAATGAAATCCTTGTCGATAGACTTGTTTTCCTTGCATCTCTAATCGCTCTCAAGTCCTCGGACATAAACATCATCTTGGGTATGGATTGGATGACAACTCATTATGCCAAGATTGATTGCCTTACTAGGACCGTTCAACTTACACACCCTTCCGGCAAGATAGTCAATGTCTTGACTCGAATGGCTGAACGTCAGCTCTTTTCTCTTAATGCCAGCCCTCTACCAGAACTCGAAGATATCCCGGTAGTCCGTGACTTTCCGGATGTTTTTCCAGAAGAACTGCCAGGAGTTCCACCTGACAGATATGTCGAGTTCGTGATAGACCTTATTCCTGGAACTGTCCCAATCTCTAGGAGACCTTATAAGATGGCACCACTAGAATTAGCTGAGCTAAAGAAACAACTCGATGAGTCCTTGAAAAAGGGTTTCATCCGTCCTAGTTCTTCCCCTTGGGCTTGCCCCGTCCTCTTCGTCAAGAAGAAGGATGGAACGGAGCGGATGGTTGTAGATTACCGACCTGTCAATCTGGTCACCATAAAGAATAAGTATCCGCTTCCCAGGATCAACGACCTGTATGATCAGCTCGCTGGATCCTCAGTCTTCTCTAAGATGGATTTGAGGTTGGGCTACCGTCAAATCAAAATCAAGAACGGGGACATTCCCAAAACGGCTTTCGTTACTCGTTATGGCCAATATGAGTACACTGTCATGTCCTTCAGATTAACCAATGCCCCAGCTACCTTTTCTCGGTTAATGAATTCTATATTCATGGAGTATTTGGATAAATTCGTTGTGGTATACCTCGATGATATACTCATTTTCTCCAAGAACAAGGAAGATCATGCCGAGCATTTAAGGCTGGTATTGACGAAACTTCGAGAGCACCGCCTTTATGCCAAATTCTCTAAATGTGAATTTTGGTTGCCAGAAGTAACCTATCTAGGTCATGTGATCTCTGGCAAGGGTATTGCTATCAATCCCGAGCGAGTTCAAGCCGTCCTTGATTGGACTTCTCTTGAATCGGTCAAGCAAGTTAGGAGTTTTCTTGGCTTAGCGAGCTATTGCCGACGTTTCGTCGAGAACTTCTCCAAGGTTGCTAAACCTCTAACCGAACTCCTCAAGAAAGATAAAAAGTTTGAGTGGACCCCACAGTGCGAGTCCAGTTTTCAGGAACTGAAAAGACGCCTGACATCTGCACCTGTACTGGTACCACCAGATTTTTCCAAGGATTTTATAATCTATTGCGACGCCTCGCGACAAGGACTAGGTTGCATTCTTATGCAAGATCGTCAAGTGATTGCATACGCATCCCGACAGTTGCGTCCACATGAGGATAACTATCCTACTCATGATTTAGAGCTTGCAGCTGTAGTCCATGCACTCAAAACATGGCGGCATTACCTCCTTGGTAATCGCTGTGAAATCTTCACCGATCACCAAAGTTTGAAGTATATCTTCACCCAACCGGATCTAAATCTCAGACAAAGACGTTGGGTTGAGCTACTCACCGACTACGACTTAGGAATCACTTACACTCCTGGAAAGGCCAATGTCATGGCTGATGCACTAAGTCGTAAGTTTTATTGTAACAATTTAATGTTACAACAAAGTCAACCACTTCTCCACGAGGAATTTCGTAAGCTTAACCTTCACATTGTTCCTCGAGGATTCCTTTCCACCTTGGTGGCGAAACCTACCCTTTTGGATCAAGTCATCAAAGCACAGAAGGTTGATCCCGGAATTTCCCGTATTAAGAGGAACATCAAGAAAGGAGTTGCAGGATGTTTCTCAATTGATGATCAAGGAGTCGTATTCTTTAGCAACCGTTTAGTGGTTCCTAAAGTACGGAACCTAAGACGTTTGATCCTCAAGGAGGCTCATGAATCTCCTCTCACGATTCATCCCGGTAGTACCAAAATGTATCAAGACCTACGTCAAAGATTCTGGTGGACTAGGATGAAGATAGAAATTGCTCAATTCATTGCTAACTGCGACGTTTGTCGTCGAGTTAAAGCAGAGCATCAACGGCCTGCTGGCACCCTTCAACCTCTAGCTATTCCTGAATGGAAATGGGATAAAGTCGGTATGGACTTCATTACCGGGTTTCCCAGGTCCAGGAAAGGGAATAATGCTATCTTCGTCGTTATCGACCGCCTCTCTAAAGTAGCTCATTTCCTGCCTGTTCGGGAGAGTATTACTGCTAGCCAGCTAGCAGACTTATATATCTCTCGAATAGTGACACTTCATGGTGTACCGTTGGAGATTAACTCAGACCGTGGAAGTCTCTTCACTTCCCAATTTTGGGAAAGTTTCCAGAATGCTATGGGAACTCATCTCTCTTTCAGTACTGCCTTCCATCCGCAGTCAAGTGGTCAAGTGGAACGAGTCAATCAAATTCTGGAAGACATGCTTCGAGCCTCTGTCATTTCTTTCGGTATGGAATGGGAAAAATGTCTTCCATTTGCCGAATTCGCTTATAACAATAGTTATCAAGCCAGCTTGGGTAAAGCTCCCTTCGAAGTTCTATATGGACGAAGGTGTCGAACACCTCTTAACTGGTCAGAGACCGGGGAAAGACAATTCTTTGGCCCGGATATGATCCAGGAAGCAGAGGAACAAGTTCGCATCATTCATGAGAGATTGAAAACGGCCCAGTCTCGCCAAAAGAGCCAATATGATAGTTATCATAAGGCTGTGACTTTTGAAGTCGGCGATAAGGCTTACCTTCGGGTTAATCCTCTTAAGGGAACCCATCGCTTCGGTATCAAAGGCAAATTGGCCCCTCGTTTCATCGGTCCTTTTCGCATTCTTGCCAAACGAGGAGAAGTTGCCTACCAATTGGAACTACCTCCGCACCTCTCCAGAGTTCATGATGTTTTCCACGTTTCCCAACTCAGGCGTTGCTTCTCGGATCCTATCCGCGGAGTGGACCACGAAACGCTTGATCTCCAAGACAATCTCACATATCGAGAATACCCCGTTCGTATTCTTGATCAAACTGAGCGCACCACTCGACGCCACAATATCAAGTTTCTCAAGGTTCAATGGTCACATCATTCCGAGAGTGAAGCTACCTGGGAAAGGGAGGATCGTCTTCGACTTGAGTACCCCACCCTCTTTCCGGAGAAACCCGAATCTCGGGACGCGATTCTTTTAAGTGGGGGTGAGTTGTCACATCCCTAGCTAGCACTTGCATTAGGACCTGACTAGAGTGTGCATCATGTTTACTTTCAAAGAAACTTGAAATGGGATTAACAGAAACCCCAGCACCCCTCCCCTAACAACTAGGGTTTGCTAAAATATTTTCCAATGTACCCAAAATGCCCTTCAAAATGTTCATCATTTCTGCCTTGGTCTTAAACCTCTGCCAAAAATGGTGCACAATTTTCTAGGACAATCTAGGGTTTTGGATTAAATCATATGGTATTTGAATTTGGACATTTAAATGCTATAAAATATTTTAAATGCTCAAATAATCATAAACTATAATGTTTCCTACTGTTCATATTATATACAGTAGGTATGACAAGTGTTATGATTTATAAAAATGTTTAGGCATTTTTATTAAATGAACAAAGTTGCAAAAGAAATGAAACAGAAAAGAAAATAGGAAAACACTTACCTGGCGCCCCACCCGGCCCACCTGCCGGCCCAGCCTAGCTGCCGCTCCAGCGAGCTGCTTGGCTCGGCCAGGCAGGCAGGCAGGTGCTCGACGGCGACCGCGCCGCGTGCCACGCAGCTGCCCGCCGCCCTGCTTCGCCCCCTCGTCGTCCTGGAGGAGTGGATCGAACGTCCACGTCCCCCTCGACCCCTCAGACACCTCCATTTCTCCCCAGCTCCTCTCCTCCGCTCTCCCCGCGCCATGGCCGACGCCGCCGTGATCGCACCATCGTAGAAACCATGTCCACCGTCGTCCCCGAGCTCCGCCGCGTTGTCCCTCGTCTCCGCCGACCTCGACTGCTTCGACAGGCCGAGCCCCGAGCGCTCGCCCGCCCTAGAGATGCCCCCGAGCTCTTCTTCCCCAACTCCGGCCGCGGAGATCCCCCGCGTCGTGCTGCTCAGCTCCGACCACCTCCGAGCTCGCTTCGGTGCCTGCTGCGACCACTGTGAGCCTAGCTACCTCCTCCCCCTCTCCGTTGGCTCCCTCTTGCCCTGTAACCCACTGCACGTAGCTCCACCGCACGCACCGCCGCCGTGCTCGTCGCCGGTGATGCTCCGGTGACCATTTGGTCACCGGCACCCGTCCAACGCACTCACCACAGCACGTAGATGCGAACGGTGCTACGCACGCATCGCCTAGGCCCCTGCAGCCGCATCCCTGCACACGCCCGACGCCGGTCGCCGCCGTCGAGCTTGTTGCCGTCGTCTCCGGCCACCCCAGGTCCGGCGACCACCACCATCCGATGCGGAAGAGCAAGAGCTCTCCAACGCACCCAGCCGCAGCTCGAGCCGTGCCCCACATCCATTTTCCGAAGCACGCCGCCGCGTTTGGCCTCGCCGGCGGCTAAACGCCGGCGAGTTGGACCTGTTTTGACCACGGGTTTGACCCCCCTGGGTCAATGACATGTGGGCCCTGCCCGCAAGTCAAACTCAGTTTAGGTGTTAATTTAATATTAATTAGTTAATTAGTTTAGTCACTGACATGTGGGCCCTGGCCCCACTGACAGCTAATTAGTTTTAGTTTAACTCTAATTAACTCAGTTAATTAGCTGTGACACTGACATGAGGGACCCACTGGTCAGGTTTGACCTGGACCGGCCCTGTTGACTGGCTGACGTCAGCATGATGTCATGCTGACGCAGTAAAGGTTTTTCTGGGATTTTTAGATTTAATAATAATTCAGGAAATTCCAGAAAATACCCAAAACTTCTAAAAATCATATAAAATCAACCATAGCTCAGATGGAAAAGATTTATATATGAAAAATGATCAGAAAAATCCAATCTATCTAATGGCACTGGTTTCATGCATGTTTGAACAAGTTAACTTGCTGTTTATATCAAAAACATGATAATGCACTTATTTAAATAATAGTTTGAACTTCAATTTGAATCCTTGATTCAAATAGGTTCAAACCCTTCCAGTTTTAGTTGCATTAGCCAACACACATGCATCTTGCCATGTAATAAACATGCATCATATTGTTGCATTTGTTTGTTAATGATTGTATCGTCGGTATTTCCTGTGTTAGGTCCTGCTCCCGAGGATACTGCTGCGTATCCAGTTGAAGAGCAGTACCCGACAACTACCTTGTCAGGCAAGCAATCATTGATCATTCCGATACAACCCAATCCTCTCGCTCCTGCTCTCTTTTACTGCATTAAGGCAACAGCGCGTGAACTGCTACTTGCTGCGGTAGATGAACCCTATTCCCTTGCATGACCTGTCATTGCCACAGTAAATAGTTGAAACCCACTAGCATGTGTAGGAGTCGATTGAGCCATGTGATGTGTGATCCACCATGCTATTTGTTTATGTTGCCAGCTATGCTTAGAGTTGTGTCTGGTCTGGTTCATCTGGGTGATGGATCAGAGTGAAACAATCTTTCGATAAAGAGAAGGAAGTGTGGAATACGCTTGGTAAAGGTATCGATGAAAGGCCATGTAGGAGTACGTGGTGGGTTGTTTCATTGGAACCGTACATAGGACCTGAGATCTATATGTGTGGTTCAAGTTGCAGTTACTACCATGCATTGGGCCCGAAACCAATGGACCCTCTCGACTTATTAATTACCCATGATCTCTGTCCAGGAGTTGCAACTAGTTTCTGGTGTTTATAGCTTACTGGAGGTCGTGCACAACGCTGACCCTCGGGGTGGGTTGTGATGCGACAGGTACGTGGCACGGTGTACCGGTTGCCCGTTTGGTGACTTGGGAACCCTGTACACATCGTTTGGGGCCGTGAGCGACACCCCGGCCGGATCTCCCCACGGATGGAACCCAAATAGGCGATAAACCTGGACGAAAGACTTGAGTAGTTAGTCAGGTCGTGGCCGACACCCTCGCTGGGCTTCCGCTTGAAGGTTGCCGAGTACACGCCGAGTAAACGGCGATAAGTGGTGGAAGCGTGTGTGAAGAGGTACACCCCTGCAGGGTTATCAAACTATTCGAATAGCCGTTGTTCGCGGTACGAACTACTTGGTTACTCTTACAGTTCATAGACAAGTTGATGGATACTACTAAAAGCCTCAAGATAAGCGTGAGTGCCGTGGATAGC
Organism: Secale cereale; assembly: GCA_902687465.1. Taxonomy (NCBI): domain Eukaryota; kingdom Viridiplantae; phylum Streptophyta; class Magnoliopsida; order Poales; family Poaceae; genus Secale; species Secale cereale. The sequence goes on from LR738709.1 coordinate 104,269,049, forward strand.
CCTTCCGTAGGATGACGGAAGAGGATCCTCGGTAGTGTATTAATGTGGTGACTAGAGGACTCGTGTTCGTAATAACATCTTGCAATCTGTTGGGAGTTGTGGTATAGGTTAGCCAAGGTCAAAGCTGGCATTCGCTATAAACTCCACTGCCCCCTTTGATAATGTTGCATATATGATAGGTTATGTGGTAAGACTTGCTGAGTACCTTTGTACTCATGTTTGCTTAATAACTGTTGCAGAGGAGAACCCTGCCCCTGCTGATGGGTTCTACATAGACATTGACGTCGACGAGTAGCTTCACACCCAGACGGTGATCTGGAGCTTGTGAAGGGCCTTGTAGATAGTCAGGCTACCCCAAGCCTGTTTTATTTTCTAAGTTGTCTGTACTCAGACATGTAGCTTCCGCTTGTGCTTGTATGACTGTATGACTTGAGTGTTGGGTCATGTGACCCCTACCTGTATGACTATGTTATGTATGGCTCTTGGAGCCTTTTAAATAAAGTACTTGAGTCATAGAGTTCTGTTGTGATGCAATGTTGTATTTGCACATATTGAGCATATTGCGTGTATGATTGAAATGCTTGGTATGTGTGGGATCCGACACCTAGTTGTTTTCCTTTGGTAGCCTATCTTACAGGGAAATGCCTCCTAGTGATTCCAATGAGCCTTGGTAGCTTGCTACTGCTCGGAACTCGTAGGCTGGCCGGCATGTGTCCTTCTTCGTTCCTGTGTCTGTCCCTTAGGGGAAATGTCATGTGTTGTTCCTTTAAGTCCATGTAGCTTGCTACGACTTGGGTTCATACGTTGATGACCGACACGTTCGTTGCTGGGTCATGGATGCCTGTCTCTGTAATTTAGTGCCACTTTTGGTTTATAACAAGCCATGTCGGCCCGGGTTCTCTGTCATATGGATGCTAGCGACACTGTCATATACGTGTGCCAAAATGCGCAAACGGTCCCGGGCCAGGTAAGGTGGCACCCATGGGGTTACCGTGCGTGAGGCCGCAAAGTGATATGACGTGTTACAGCTAGATCGGTGTGACTTAGGATCGGGGTCCTGACAACGGTTCAGTTCATCAAAAAAGTGATTTTCTAGATTGGCTTTCCACACAGCATTATAACTGATAATGGTACCAATCTATCCATGGGGGATATGGAAGAATGCTGTCAACAAGAGCACATCCGCCTTGATGTATCATCAGTAGCTCACCCTCAGTCTAATGGACAAGCTGAAAAAGCCAATCAAGAGATCTTGAGAGGCATCAAGCCCCGGCTTATGGTTCCTTTGCAGAGGACACCGGGTTGTTGGGTGGAGGAGTTACCATCTGTGCTATGGAGCATCAACACTACACCTAATAGATCCACAGGGTACACGCCTTTCTTCATGGTATATGGAGCTGAAGCGGTCCTCCCTAGTGATATCCGTCATGACTCGCCACGGGTGGCGGCTTACGTCGAGGCTGATAATGAAAAAGCAAGACAAGATGCATTGGACCGGCTAGATGAAGAATGGGACACAGCAGCAGCTCGATCGGCGATTTATTAGCAAGATCTGCGCCGGTACCATAGTCGCCGGGTTAAAACCAGAACGTTTCAAGAAGGAGATCTGGTGCTCCGGCTCATCCAAGACCAGACAGACATGCACAAGTTGTCCCCACCTTGGGAAGGACCCTTTGTGGTCAGCAAGAACCTGCACAAATGATCATACTACCTCGTCGATGTTCGAGAACATAAGGACTCACTTACGGCGGATGAGGAGACCAGACGGCCGTGGAACATCGCTCTTCTTCGACCTTATTACACCTGAGCCATAGGCTCCGCTTTATGTACATATCTTTACAATGTATATATTATGATCAATATAATAAACCGGCGGCCCCGATAAAGCGGGGTATCATCCGCCTTTTTCATAAGAGTTTGTCACATGGGGGCTTCTGTGTGCAAGGGAGATCTCTTAAACCGGCGACCACATCAAGGCCATCATAAGAGCATAGCTCTGGTTGTTTTGGCAATTACCACATGATGATGAGGGGCAAAAGAGAGTTTTTGATGCCTAGCACAACTCAAACATAGGCCCCGACGAGCATAGCTCAAATGCTACCTGGGGAATCCTGATGCAAAGCATCAACGAGTTGACAACCCTTGTAGTAGTCACGGCTTGGAAGCCTGGTGTATACACCTAAAACCCCGGATTAGCCTGCCTGTATTAAGTAAGTCACTCCGTCCAGGTAAACCTGGTACGACCCGTCGAACATATACACAAGTCAATCTTTACAGACCCTGAACTTGGTAACGTTAAATTAACGATCATCAAGTGATTACACTAGTCAGTCTTTACAGATTTTGAACTTGGTAGCATTAAACATTGATGATTTGGTTAAGGAGATGCTGGATGTTAGTGAGGCCGCGTGTGCTAAGTATTTCACCATGATGCTGGAAGGCACAGCCTGTAATTGGTTGAAAGGACTACCCCCCAACTCCATTGGATCGTGGGTAGAGCTGAAGGCCAAGTTTATCCGACATTTCAAGGATACATGCAACAGCCAATGTCAATTGTGGATTTGGCTTCTTGTGTTCAAAATGAGGGCGAATCAGCGACCAGCTGGGTGTGTCGGGTCTCAACCATCATACATTCTTCAGATAAGATCAATGCCGAGTCAGCAGTGTTAATGTTGGAAAAGAATTGTCGTTTCCTTCCACTCAAGCAGAAGTTGGGGCAGCTTACACGTCATTGCGATGATATGGGGGAGCTCATTGCGGCTCTTGTCAAATATGTCGACCCTGATAGTACCAAGGACCCCGAATCTGAGGCTGAAAGATCGGGAAAGGGAAAGAAGAGTAATGATATGAGGGGACAAAAGTTTAACTCGGCCAATCAGAGTAGTGGTGGTAAGCGCAAGGCTGATGATTTTGTAGCTAACACTGCGACACGGAACTTCAACCAGCGTCGTAAGGGGAGGCCGGCTCCGAGATATAACCTTGATGAAATAATGAATCAGCCGTGTCCGAAGCATGGAACTGAGGAAAGGCCGGCTACCCATATGTGGAAAGATTGCAGCATTATGAGACACTTCAGGGAGTCTATCCAGAACAACCATGGAGCGAACGGCGGTTCAGGATCCGGCTCTCATGGTCCGAGTCATGGAGGCGGCAGCTCAAGTTCTGGGTTTCAAGGCCAAGGTAATCAAGGATGTAACAATCAGCAGAGCTATCAAGGGAATCAGCAGTCTGGGTATCAGAGTAACCCAAAGCAACTGAGCAGTGGGCAATACCATGTTTTTACCACAGGTCTGTGCAAGCAGGATCAGAAACTTCATAAAAGGGCGGTGAATGTCGTTGAGCTGGCGGTTCCTCGTTTCTTGCGATGGTCTGAGCAGCCCATTGTGTGGAGCCATGAGGATCACCCGCCCCGGATTGATAACCTAGGTCAGTTGGCTTTGGTGGTGGCACCTCAGGTGGGAGGATATAAATTCACTAAGGTGCTCATGGATGGAGGCAGCAGTATCAATATCCTTTACTACGATACTTTCCGTCGTATGGGATTAACTGACAAGAACCTTAGACCATCCAATATTGTTTTCCATGGGGTGGTGCTTGGTAAGTCGGCATACCCGGTGGGCAAAATTGATTTGAAGGTAACTTTTGGGGATGAATATGATTCCAGAACAGAAACTCTAACGTTTGAGGTTGTTAGGATCCACAGCCCGTATCATGCTCTGTTTGGACGGTCGGCTTATGCTAAGTTTATGGCAAGGCCGTGTTATGTTTATCTGCAGCTGAAGATGTCGGGTCACAAGGGGGCCATAACGGTGGATGGGAGTCACAAGATAGCTTTGGAGTGTGAAGAAGGTGACGCGGCATACGTAGAGTCAGTCTGTGCCACTAAGGAGCTGAAGTTCTATAAGGATAATATTAACCCAGCGGATATGAGGTCTTTAAAGAAGCCATCCACAGAGCATGACCCTTTGTTGAAATTTAAATCAGCGGATGACACCAAGCTAGTTGATTTTGTTCCTGGGGACTCATCTAAGCAGTTCAGCATCAGTGCTAATATGGATCTGAAATAGGAAAGCACGCTCATCGAGTTCATCCGTGAGAACCGGGACATCTTTGCATGGAAACCTTCAAACATGTCGGGTGTACGGAGGGAACTCGCTGAGAACACTCTCAATATGGATCTGAAATATAAACCGGTGATACGTCCAAAACGTATCTATAATTTCTGCTTGCTCCATGCTTCTTTTGTGTGATATTGCTATGATATTTATGCACTTCCATACACTTTTGATCATATTTGGACTAACCTATTAACTCAGTGCACCCCAGTGCCAGTTTCTGTTTCTGCTGTTTTTGTATTTCAGGTTTTCCCATTACTTAAATTGCCAGAAAAATTCCGGGAAAATATATAAAAAATCAGCGCTCCAGAAGCTTCCACGCACCAGAAGTGGGGCCAGAGGGGAGCCAGGGGCAGCCCAGGCGGCCTGCCCAAGCGGCCCCCCTCCTGGCCGCGCCGGGGGGGTGCGCCTGGGCCCACCTCTCCGCCTCTGGTGACCCCCTTTGGCATATATATAGCACGCGTCCCGAAACCCTCGAGGACGGAACCCTTTTTCGCGATCTCGTCTTTGTTCCGCCGCCGCCGCGCTTCCGAGATCGGGAGCACCAGGAGAACTCTTCCCGGCACCCTGCCGGAGGGGAGAACCACCACCGGAAGCTTCTCCACCACCATGGACGCCTCCCGGATGAGTTGTGAGTAGTCTCCCTTGGACCATGGGTCCATGACCAGTAGCTATGTGATGTTCTCCTCCCCTCTTTGTTCTTCATCGATTAGACCTCGTGAGCTGCCCTACATGATCGAGGCACATATGTAATCTTTATGATGTTGCTCTGCTGAGTTTGCTGGGATCCGATGGATTATGAGATTATGTTCAGATTGTGTGTGAGTAATATATTTGATTCACCTCTTTTATATTTATGTTCTTGAGTAATTCTTGCATGTTCTCCGTTGCTGTTTATTGCTTTGGACGAGTAGTAGGTAGTAACTCCAAGAGGGAACGTTATGCTTGATTGTGGGTTCATGCCCCTCAATGACTAGCTTGAGTGACAGAAACATGAGTCTAGGGGATGTGTTGTTGCCACAAGGGGGAAAACAATGGTGCTTGTACTTGCGGGTGCAAGGATTGTTTACTTTACGCAAAGTTCTTTTAATTCAGTTGTCTGTTGCTTTGAGTTTACACTTTGGGTGGGACTCGCAACTTAATACCAGCGAGATGTTCTGGATAGATATCTCAAGGTGGATGATTAGTAGTAGATGCAGATGGATTTCGGTCTACTTGCCTTGGCGTACCGCCCATGCTTTTGAGCCTCTACCTTTCTTTGCAGCATAGTTAGCATTGGTTTGCGCACATAATCATGTCAATTGCCCAGCTGTAATTTGTTTACCTCGCTTAGCTGTTTTATCGTCTTTTGGGAGAGACACATCACTAGTGAACATCATGGGACCCCGGTCCATATTACCATCACTGATCACACCCGCTATTTATTTCCTGTTCTTATTTCCTAGTTGCAGTCATACCTATCACTATTATCTCTTGCGTTTGATACTTTGTAAATGACAAGGCCGGAGGGATTGACAACCTCTCTGTACTCGTTGGGAGCAAAGTTATTTGTATCTGTGTGCAGGTCCTGTCAAGCAAAAGTTTCTGGCGCTATTGACACCTTCTTGTCGACCTTCGAAGTCTCACGGGATTCGATCCTTGGTATCTTTGCCAAGGGAAATTTGCCGCTACGCTACATCTCAAACCTTCCACTTGGGGTAACCAACGAGGGGCGAGAAGCCATCAAGCAAGTTTCTGGCGCCGTTGCCGGGGACTCCACTCTTCAAGATAGGGGAGTTGCACGCTATCTTTTATCTTTGCTTTTTAGTCTTGTTAGTTTACCTTCCAGTTTTCTTTATGCCTTTTCACTAGTTTTGCTTAATGGAAAACAACGGTGCTTGTACTTGCGGGTGCAAGGATTGTTTACTTTACGCAAAGTTCTTTTAATGCAGTTGTATGTTGCTTTGAGTTTACAGTTTGGGTCGGACTCGCAACTTAATACCAGCGAGATGTTCTGGATAGATATCTCAAGGTGGATGATTAGTAGTAGATGCAGATGGATTTCGGTCTACTTGCCTTGGCGTACCGCCCATGCTTTTGAGCCTCTACCTTTCTTTGCAGCATAGTTAGCATTGGTTTGCGCACATAATCCTGTCAGTTGCCTAGCTGTAATTTGTTTACCTCGCTTAGCTGTTTTATCGTCTTTTGGGAGAGAGACATCACTAGTGAACATCATGGGACCCCGGTCCATATTACCATCACTGATCACACCCGCTATTTACTTCCTGTTCTTATTTCCTAGTTGCAGTCATACCTATCACTATTATCTCTTGCGTTTGATCCTTTGTAAACGACAAGGCCGGAGGGATTGACAACCTCTCTGTACTCGTTGGGAGCAAAGTTATTTGTATCTGTGTGCAGGTCCTGTCAAAGCAAAAGTCTCTGGCGCTATTGACACCTTCTTGTCGACCCTAGGAGTCTCACGGGATTCGATCCTTGGTATCTTTGCCAAGGGAAATTTGCCGCTATGCTACATCTCAAACCTTCCACTTGGGGTAACCAACGAGGGGCGAGAAGCCATCAACCGGTCAGACAGTTTCTTGACCGTTTTAACGAGGAGAGACGGAAGGCCATTGGTGAAGAGGTGGCCCGGCTCTTGGCGGCCGGGTTCATCGTTGAAGTTTTTCATCATGAGTGGTTGGCTAACCCGGTTTTGGTGCTTAAGAAGAATGGCACTTGGCGAATGTGTGTGGACTACACATATTTAAACAAGGCTTGCCCGACTGACCCGTTCGCCCTCCCCCGTATTGATCAGATCATTTGATGCTACGGCGGGTTGTGAGCGTTTGAGTTTTTTTATGCTTATTCTGGGTATCATCAGATCAAGATGGCGGTTAAGGACTAGGAGAAGACAACTTTTATCACTCCATTTGGAGCCTTCTGCTATGTGTCTATGCCTTTCGGGCTTAAGAGTGCCCAGGCGACTTATCAGCGGTGTGTACAGAATTGCCTTCACGGCCAGATCGGGCGTAATGTCCATGCCTATGTGGATGATATTGTGGTTAAATCCAGAAAGAAGGAGACCCTGATCAACGATTTGAAGGAGACATTTGACAATCTCTGGGTGTACAAGATGATGCTTAACCCGGTCAAGTGTGTCTTCGGTGTTCCGACAGGCAAGCTTTTGGGGTTTTTGGTTTCTGAGCGACGCATCGAAGCTAACCAAGAGAAAATCAAGGCTATCACTTCCTTGGCGAGGCCAAAGTGTGTCAATGATGTCCAGCGCTTGGCAGGACGGATAGCGGCCGTGAGCCGGTTCATAAGCCGCCTAGGAGAGAAGGCTATCCCTCTGTATCAGATGATGAAGAAGACAGATGATTTTGTCTGGAGTGAAGCTGCCAATGAGGCGTTTGAGGCACTTAAGAAGCAATTGGGTGAGCCGCTGGTTCTTGCTGCTCCCATTGACAAGGAGCCTTTGTTGTTATATGTAGCTGCAAATAGTCGGGCTATTAGTGTGGCCATTGTTGTGGAAAGGAAAGAGACCGGTAAGGAGTATCCGGTTCAACGGCCGGTTTATTATATTAGCGAGGTACTTATTGAGTCTAAGCAGAGGTATCCGCACTGGCAGGAATTGGTATATGGGGTCTTCATGGCAAGCCATAAGCTCAAGCAATATTTCCTCTATCATCATATTACTGTGGTGAGTTCTGCTCCCCTAGGAGATATCATTCAAAGTAGAGAAGCCACAGGTTGGCTAGCCAAGTGGGCCGTTGAGCTTGGACCCCATGGTTTAAAGTATGGGCCTCGAACAGCCATCAAGTCACAAGCGCTCATGGATTTTATCAATGGCTGGATAGAATTGCAAACGCCTGAGGAAAAGTCGGATCACACATATTGGACTATTCACTTTGATGGGTCCAGGCAGTTAAAACGCTTGGGGGCTGGAGTTGTCTTAACATCCCCGCGAGGTGATAATTTTTCTTATGTTCTCCGGTTAATGTTCCCTTGTACTAATAATGCAGCTGAGTATGAGGCCTTGCTCCACGGTCTCCGGATGGCCAAGGAGATGAATTTACGCCGGGTGAGATGCTTTGGCGATTCAGATCTAGTAGCTCAGCAGGTTTCTCGCACTTGGGATGTCAGACCCAAGATGCGATTCTATCCCGATCACGTGAGACACTCATGATTGGGGCACAACCGCATTTCGGGCGCTTAGCAACAAGATGGATATCATTACATTGTACCATTACATACATACATGGGGATACATACAAGTCACATGAATACAACATCATCATATACAAAACATCCGACTACGGATGCAAACATGAAAAGCACAACGACATCCATCTGCTAACCCAGACTGTCGACCCGGAACCTAATCCCAGACTGACGAGCAAGAAGAACTCCAACACAACATAACATCGCTCTCGTGTCAAGTCATAGGAAACCTGCACCTGCAACTGTTGTTGTAGTATCTGTGAGCCACGAGGACTCAGCAATCCCATAACCATGGGTATCAAGACTAGCAAAGCTTAATGGGTATGGAGAGGTTAAGTGTGAGGTTGCAGCAGCGGCTAAGCATATGTATGGTGGCTAACTTACGAGTACAAGAATAAGATGGGCATCTACGCAAACGGTCGCAAACTAGTAGTGATCGCTAAAGATCCTGAACTACCTACGAGTCAAACATAACCCCACCGTGTTCTCTTCTCAAAGTGAAAAGATACAGTCACGGTTACTCACACGGTTCGTGTATTTTATTTCGGATCCTCTGTCAAGTTTTCTACAACCGGACATTAACAAATTCCAGTCTGCCACATAACCCCGGGCATGGATTTCTAAAGATCATAACCCTGTAGGGGTGTCCCAACTTAGCCCATCACAAGCTCACGATATGCGGAGTCGCAACTCCATGTTGGGAAGGCCCGAGTATTCTTGGAATCCCGTGCTCAAGATATTTCGACAAAGGTAAAACTAATCCAGCAAGACCTCCCGGCGTGCCGACACCCTTATAGTAGCCGCATGTATCTCGTCTCAGGCCACGACCGGATGGGAAAGCCTACGGGAGCCAATCATCGAGTTTCCCCGTGGTGGCCCCGCAGTCTGCCCGTTTGGGACCAACACCATCAGCACTGGCCCCCCTGTTATGTGGAATTAAGAACCCGGGGACATGACCCCCTATGCAATTAATTAATTAAGTTTTTATTATGTTGCATATTAAAACCAATGTTGAGCCTTGCTGGAAAAGCTTTAAGCAGTGCGAATTATCAAGGGGGGCCATAAAAAACCCAGCCGTGTTAGGAACGCAAAATCACGGAACATAACGCCGATTTATCGGTTCTTAAGACGGCATGAGTGGAACAAAACGTCGAGCAAAAGGCCAAGCCTTCCACCCATTGCCAAGTATATAGGTGTGTTATTATATATAGATATATTGTGATATTCCAACAACAAGTTCCAACATGGAGCAACCTTCATCTTCACCTGCAAATAACAACGCTATAAGAGGGGCTGAGCAAGCGGGTAACATGGCCAAACAACGGTTTGCTGGGAAGGTGTCAAAGGTTAGACGTTTCATGGCAACAAGGAGAGGCTGACAACAAATAGTAGGTGGCGCGACATATAGCGATAGCATCGAGACAACTAGCATAGCAATGATAGTAAAGGTATCCAAGGTGACAGTCATCTTGCCTGAGATCCCGCAAGGAAGAAGAACGAGTCCATGAAGAAGACGAAGAAGAAGCCACAAAGATGAACCAAGTATAGTCGAATGAATCCTCACGATCGCAACGGAATATGAACTCACGAGAAGAAGCAAGCCACATGGTAAACACACCACCCAAGAACATGACAAGATGCTCCACCAAGTATGATGCAAGACAAGTCTATATGATGCAAAACATGGCGAGGGTTGATGCATACAAGAACAACACAACCCAACAAGTTTAAATGAGGCCGGAAACAACATATAACAATTCGGGTAAGTCCTCATATGCAATTTTAGAAATTGGTCCAGATCTTAACAAACCTTAAGTTCAATTTGTTAAACAGCAAGTTAACATGCACCAAGATGATCTACTCGAAATTCTAGTCAAGTTACATATAAAGTTTATTTAATTCGGAGCTACGGCCTAGAAGATATGAGCAAAACAAGTCAAGCATGGCAATTATGCAAGATGCATCCAAACAACTAGCAAACACACTCCAAACAGGTATTCAACATGTTATTATGCATCTACATGCAAAAACACACAAGTTTCATATAGGACACGCTCAAAACGGAGCAACAGTTCATCACATACACATGAAACAAGATATAACAACAAGCTATCCAAAACAGCAACATGGCACTTAGTTGACAACAAAACAACATGATACAATAACATTTCATGGCAACAAAAGGCATGGCAAGTATGTACATGTCAAGCACTACAAGCAAGAACACTAAGCTACTACAAAACATCACTAGAACAAACTCAAAACATCATGGCAAGATTGCAAAAGATAACAGTTTCACACTCTTAGTGAACTAAACTAGACATGGGAGCAACAACGACAAGTAGGCATGTTTGCAAGCTTGTGCAACTCATCTCAAAGCATATCATGGAATGTGAAGATAACCAACAGCAAGAGGACATGTTTATGAAGCAACTCATGGCAAGAACATGGTCATCGAATGCATAGAACACTAGCTATTCACATAGCAAAACTGAACTTGCTGATAACAGGCTGACAGAAACATTTTATAGGAACTTCAGAGCATAAAAACAACAAGCTACAGCAAGGCATATGTGCAAACAAGGGCATGGATGGATAGAGAATAACATGGACAACAAGACATGATCATTGTACAACCCAAAACATTCATGGATTTGAGTGGGGCATCAAGAAAACATGGCATCAGGTTATAACAGTTTCAGACTTAGCAGTTTTCAACAAGTCTCAGAAAATAACAACAGCGAGTAGGCCACTTTACAAGCTTGTTGCAAATACCACAAGGCATATCGTGAAAAGGGGATTGCACCACAGCAAAGTTGACATGATTGTGCTTCTAAAACATATTGACATGTAGCTCAAACAAAAATCACACATAAAGATAAGAAAAAGACAAATCAGTATCTCATAACAAGTTTCGGCACTTAACAGCCACATGCACTTTTGCAACAGAGATAAACATGGCAAGATGGGACCTAACATGAATGCAACAACAACCATCATGTAGAGCACTTCACAATGAACATTTTGACATATCAAACACTCCATTTGAACCAACATGCACAAAGATACAACCTCACAAACATGCTAACATAATAACAGTTATCTGCAGTTTATAACATATAGCACTCTTGCAACGATGATTAGGGCATCAAGATGAACTCAAACAAGCATGCCACAGAACAACAATATGAAGAGCATCACGAGATGAACACCTGGACATATTATATGCACAATTTGGACACACATGCAAGAAGTTACAGCCACACAAAGTATGCAACATGTTTAAAGTTTTTAGGGACAGCAGAAAATTAAACCTCGGGCAAAGCTGGACGAGGAGATCCCGGGACGAGCCGAGCCGGGGTGAGGTGCGCCGTTTGGATGGATGGATGGGTGGATCTGATCCCACCCAAATCCAAATCTGGTCCGGCCGGAGTTGGAGGTGACGGCGGCGGGGCTCCGGTGACCGGCGGCGCGAGGACCGGCGACGGGGTGTGGCCGGCGACGGCGCGGAGCTAGGAGGGCGGCGGTGTGGAGCTAGGAGGCATCACGATGGGACGAGTCGGCGCGGCGGGCGGCGAGCCGGTGCCGGCGACGTGCGGGAGGCGCGGCGGCGTGCTGCGGAGATGGAGGCGGTGGCCTGCGGCGAGCTCGTGGCGGCGTGGTGCGACGGCGAGCCGACGGCGGTGATGCAGCTGCGAGGCGAGAAGACGGAGAGGCGCGAGCTCTCGCGGGCTCCGCACGCGGCGGCGGGCCCGTCACGGGTGGCGGCGGCGACAAACGTGCTCGGGCGGGCTCGATGTGGGTTCGGCGGGCCCTGGCGGCGGGGAAGCTGGCCGGGGACTGATAACCCACAAGTGTAGGGAGTCAATTTTAGCCTCTTTCGATAAGTAAGAGTTTCGAACCCAACGTGGAGCTAACGACAGGACAAATATTCCCTCAAGTTCTATCGACCACCAATACAACTCTACGCACGCTTGATGTTTATTTTACCTAGAACAAGTACGAAACTAGAAGTATTTTGTGGTTTTTATGGGATAGGTTTGCAAGAATATAAAGAGCATGTTAGTAAAACTAGGGATTGTTAAGACAAAGAAGCAATAAAGTTAATGATAGCGAGTGTGGAAAAGTGGTGGTAGGAGTTGCGAAATTGCCCCTAAGCAATTGACAACGTTACTAGACCGATAGCAAGTTTTATGTGGGAGAGGCCACTGCTAGCATGTCATCCCTTACTTGGAATTCTATGTACTTATGATTGGAACTATTAGCAAGCATCCACAACTACTAATGTTCATTAAGGTAAAACCCAACCATAGCATTAAGATATATTGGTCCCCCTTCAATCCCGTATGCATAAATTTCTACGCTAGGTTGAAGTTTCTGTCACTCTTGCCCTCCAATACGTAGTCCTATCAACAGACAGCTAACCCTATGGTGTGATCCACTTGCACGCTCATATGATGGGCACCAAAGGACAGCAACATAACCACAAGCAAATTAAATCAATCATAGTAATTCACCAATCACCGATAGGACAACGATAATCTACTCAGACATCATAGGATGGCAACACATCATTGGATAATAATATGAAGCATAAAGCACCATGTTCAAGTAGAGGGTACATCGGGTTGCGGGAGAGTGGACCGTTGTAGATAGATGGGGGAAGGTGATGGAGATGTTGGTGAAGATGGCGGAGGTGTTGGTGTAGATCGCCGCCACACGATGATGGCCCCGGTGGCACTCCGGTGCCACCGGAAGCAAGGGGGAGAGAGCCCCCCTCCTTCTTCTTCTTCCTTGACCTTCTCCCTAGGTGGGAGAAGGGTTTCCCCTCTGGTCCATGGCCTCAATGGCGGCGGAGGGGCGAGAGCCCCTCCGAGATTGGATATATCTCTCTGTCTCTCTCTGTTTCTGCATTCCCAGATTCTGCCCCTTCACCGTTTCATAAATTCCGAGAGATCCGTAACTCCGATTGGGCTGATTTTTTTACACGATTTTTTATCTGGATATTAGCTTTCTTGCGGACAAAGAAGGGCATCAACCGCCTTACGGTGTGACCACGAGGGCCCAGGGCGCGCCCCTGCCTCGTGGCCCACCCCGGCATCGTCTCATGTTGGTTCCACTCCCCAAAATTCACATATATTCCAAAAAAATCTCCGTCTGTTTTTACTCCGTTTGGATTCCGTTTGATATGGACATTCTACAAAACAAAAAACATGCAACAAACAGGAACTGCCACTGGGCACTGGATCAATATGTTAGTAACAAAAAATAGTATAAAAAGTTGCCAAAAGTATATGAAAGTTGTAGAATATTGGCTTGGAACAATCAAAAATTATAGATACGACGGAGACGTATCAGCATCCCCAAGCTTAATTCATGCTCGTCCTCGAGTAGGTAAACGATAAAAAAGATAATTTTTGATGTGGAATGCTACCTAGCATAATCTTGATCATGTAATCTAATCATGGCATGAATATTAAGACATGAGTGATTCAAAGCAATAGTCTATCATTTGACATAGAAGAATTTAATAATCGGGCATCCAAACAAACAATCAAGTCTTTCAAAATATCAATGCTAAAGAACGTTATCCCTACAAAATCATATAGTCTTTTATGCTCCCTTTTCTTAACACAAGGTACCCCTCATGCATATCCCGATGTCAGCCAAGCAATTGTTTTCATACTTTACTTTTTCAAACTTTTTCAACTCTTCACGCAATACATGAGTGTGAGCCATGGACATAGCACTATGGGTGGAATAGAAGGTGGTAGTAGACAAAAGTAGGGAGAAAATCTCACATCAACTAGGCAAATCAATCGACTATGGGGATGTCCATCAATCGATATCAATGTGAGTGAGTAGGGATTGCCATGTAACGGATGCACTAGAGCTATAAGTGTATGAAAGCTCAAAAGAAAACTAGTGGGTGTGCATCAACTTGCTTGCTCATGAAGACCTAGGGCATTTGAGGGAGCCCATCGTTGGAATATACAAGCCAAGTTCTATAACGAAAAATTCCCACTAGTATATGAAAGTGACAACATAGGAGACTCCCTATCATGAAGAACATGGTGCTATGATGAAGCACAAGTGTGGAAAAAGATAGTAGCATTGTCCCCTTTTTTCTTTTTTTTCTTTTTTTTCTTTTTTTGGGCCTCCCTTTTTTTTATTTGGCCTTTCTCTTTTTATTTATTTGGCCTTCCTTTATTTCTTTTCTTTTGGCCTTTCACTTTTTTTCTTTTTTTTCAAGGGACAATGCTCTAATAATGATGATCATCACACTTCTATTTACTTACAACTCGATACTAGAACAAAAATATGACTCTATATGAATGCCTCTGGCGGTGTACCGGGATGTGCAATGATCTAGCGTAGCAATGACATCAAAAAAGGACAAGCCATGGAAACATCATGCTAGCTATCTTACGATCATGCAAGGCAATATGACAATGATGGTGCGTGTCATAATAAACGGAACGGTGGAGTTACATGGCAATATATCTCGAAATGGCTATGGAAATGCCATAATAGGTAGGTATGGTGGCTGTTTTGAGGAAGGTATATGGTGGGTGTATGGTACCGACGAAAGTTGCGCGGTACAAGAGAGGCTAGTAATGGTGGAAGGGTGAGAGTGCGTATAATCCATGGACCCAACATTAGTCTTACATAACTCACATACTTATTGCGAAAAATCTATTAGCCCTCGAAGCAAAAATACTACGACGCTTGCTCCTAGGGGGGAGGTTGGTTGTCAGGACCCCGATCCTAAGTCACACCGGTCTAGCTGTAACACGTCATATCACTTTGCGGCCTCACGCACGGTATCCCCACGGGTGCCACCTTACCTGGCCTGGGACCGTTTGCGCATTTTGGCACACGTATATGACAGTGTCGCTAGCATCCATATGACAGAGAACCCGGGCCGACATGGCTAGTTATAAACCAAAAGTGGCACTAAATTACAGAGACAGGAATCCATGACCCAGCAACGAACATGTCGGTCATCAACGTATGAACCCAAGTCGTAGCAAGCTACATGGACTTAAAGGAACAACGCGTGACATTTCCCCTAAGGGACAGACACAGGAATGAAGAAGGACACATGCCGGCCAGCCTACGTGTTCCGAGCAGTAGCAAGCTACCAAGGCTCATTGGAATCACTAGGAGGCATTTCCCTGTAAGATAGGCTACCAAAGGAAAACAACTAGGTGTCGGATCCCACACATACCAAGCATTTCAATCATACACGCAATATGCTCAATATGTGCAAATACAACATTGCATCACAACAGAACTCTATGACTCAAAGTACTTTATTTAAAAGGCTCCAAGAGCCATACATAACATATTCATACAGGTAGGGGTCACATGACCCAACACTCAAGTCATACAGTCATACAAGCACAAGCGGAAGCTACATGTCTGAGTACAGACAACTTAGAAAATAAAACAGGCTTGGTGTAGCCTGACTATCTACAAGGCCCTCCACAAGCTCCAGATCACCGACTGGGTGTCAAGCTACTCGTCGACGTCAACGTCTATGTAGAACCCATCAGCAGGGGCAGGGTTCTCCTCTGCAACAGTTATTAAGCAAACATGAGTACAAAGGTACTCAGCAAGTCTTACCACAGAACCTATCATACATGCAACATTATCAAAGGGGGTAGTGGAGTTTCTAGCAGAATGCCAGCTTTGACCTTGGCTAACCTATACTACAACTCTCAACGGATTGCAAGATGTTATTACGAACACGAGTCCTCTACTCACCACATCAATACACTACCGAGGATCCTCTTCCGTCATCCTACGGAAGGGCCATCCACGGCACTCACGCTTATCTTGAGGCTTTTAGTAGTAACCATCAACTTGTCTATGAACTGTAAGAGCAACCAAGTAGTTCGTACCGCGAACAACGGCTATTCGAATAGATTGATAACCCTGCAGGGGTGTACTTCTTCACACATGTTTTCACCACTTAGCGTCTGCACACGACATGTGCTCGGCAGACTTCAAGCGAAAGCCGACGTGGGTGTAGACCACGACCTAACCAACCACTCAAGTCTCTCGTCCAGGTTTATCGCCTATTTGGGTTCCATCCGTGGGGAGATCCGGCCGGGGTGTCGCTCACGGCCCCAAAAGATGTGTACAGGGTTCCCGAGTCACCAAACGGGCAACCGGTACACCGTGCCACGTACCTGTCGAATCACAGCCCACCCCGAGGATCAGCGCTGCGCACGACCTCCAGTAAACTATAAACACCAGAAACTAGTTGCAACTCCTGGACAGAGTACAAGGGCAGTCAATAAGTCGAGCGGGGTCATATTTCAGGGCCCAATGTGTGGTAGTAACTGTAACTTGAATCACACACACAGATCTCGGGTCCTATGGACGATTCCAATGAAACAACCCACCATGTACTCCTACATGGCCTTTCATCGATACCTTTACCAAGCGTATTCCACACTTCCTTCTCTTTATCGGTAAGATCATTTCACTCTGATCCATCACCCAGATGAACCAGACCAGACACAACTCTAAGCATAGCAGGCAACATAAGTAAATAGCATGGTGGATCACACATCACATGGCTCAAACAACTCCTACACATGCTTGTGGGTTTCAACTATTTACTGTGGCAATGACAGGTCATGCAAGGGATAGGGTTCAACCACCGCAGCAAGTAGCAGTTCACACGCTGTTGCCTTAATGCAGTAAAAGAGAGCAGGAGCGAGAAGATTGGGTTTGTATCGGAATGATCAATGATTGCTTGCCTGACAAGGTAGTTGTCGGGTACTGCTCTTCAACTGGATACGCAGCAGTATCCTCGGGAGCAGGACCTAACACAGGGAATACCGACGATACAATCATTAACAAACAAATGCAACAATATGATGCATGCTCATGACATGGCAAGATGCATGTGTTTTGGCTAATGTAACTAAAACAAGAAGGGTTTGAACCTATTTGAATCAAGGATTCAAATTGAAGTTCAAACTATTATTTAAATAAGTGCATTATCATGTTTTTGATATATACAGCAAGTTAACTTGTTCAAACATGCATGAAACCAGTGCCATTAGAAAGATTGGATTTTTCTGATCATTTTTCATATATACATCTTTTCCATCTGAGCTATGGTTGATTTTATATTATTTTTAGAAGTTTTGGGTATTTTCTGGAATTTCCTGAACTATTTTTAAATCTAAAAATCCCAGAAAAAGCATTACTGCGTCAGCATGACATCATGCTGACGTCAGCCAGTCAACAGGGCCAGTCCAAGTCAAACCTGACCAGTGGGTCCCTCATGTCAGTGTCACAGCTAATTAACTGAGTTAATTAGAGTTAAACTAAAACTAATTAGCTGTCAGTGGGGCCAGGGCCCACGTGTCAGTGACTAAACTAATTAACTAATTAAAATTAAATTAACACCTAAACTAGGTTTGACTTGCGGGCAGGGCCCACATGCCATTGACCCAGGGGGTCAAACCCGTGGTCAAAACAGGTCCAACTCGCCAGCGTTTAGCCGCCGGCGAGGCCAAACACGGCGGCGTGCTTCGGAAAACGCCTACGGTGCATGGCTCGAGCTGCGGTTGGGTGCGTTGGATAGCCCTTATTGTTGCGCGTCGGATGGTGGTGGTCGCCGGACCTGGGGTGGCCGGAGACGATGGCAACGAGCTCGACGGCGGCGACCGGCGTCGGGCGTGTGTGGAGAAACGGCTGCAGGGGCCTAGGCGATGCGTGCGTAGCACCGTTCTCATCTACGTGTTGCGGTGAGTAAGTTGGATGGGTGCCAGTGACCAAATGGTCACCGGAGCACCACCGGCGGCGAGCACGGCGGCGGTGCGTGCGGGCGAGCTTCGTGCAGTGCGTTACAGGGCAAAAGGGAGCCAACGGAGAGGGGGAGGAGGTAGCTAGGCTCACAGGGGTTGCAGCAAGCACCGGAGTGAGCTCGGGGGTGGTCGGAGCTGAGCAGAACGACGAGGGGGATCTCCGCGGCCGGAGTTGGGGAAGAAGAGGTCGGGGGCGTCTCCAGGGCGGGCGAGCGCTCGGGGCTCGGCCTGTTCGAAGCAGTCGAGGACAGCGGAGACGATGGACACCAAGGCGGAGCTCAGGGACGACGGTGGACGCGGCTTCTACGATGGTGCGAACACGGCGGCGTCGGCCATGGCGCGGGGAGAGCGGAGGAGAGGAACTGGGGGGAGGTGGAGGTGTCTGCGGGGTCGAGGAGGACGTGGAGGGTCGAACCATCCCTCCAGGACGGCGAGGGGGTGAAGCAAGGCGGCGGGCAGCTGCGTGGCGCGCGGCGCGGTCGCCGTCGAGCACCTACCGGCCTGCTTGGCCGAGCCAAGCAGCTCGCTGGAGCGGCAGCTGGGCTGGGCTGGCAGGTGGGCCGGGTGGGCGCCAGGTAAGCTTTCTCTCTCCCTTTTTTTTCTATTTTCTTTTCTGTTTCATTTCTTTTGCAACTTTGTTTAATTAAATAAAATGACAAAGCATTTTTGTAACTCATAACACTTGTCATACCTGTTGTATATAATATGAACAGTAGGAAACATTATAGTTTATGATTATTTGAGCATTTAAAATATTTTGTAGCATTTAAATGCCCAAATTCAAATACCATATGATTTAATCCAAAGCCCTAGATTGTCCTAGAAAAATGTGCACCATTTTTGGCAGAGGTTTAGGACCAAGGCAGAAATGATGAACATTTTGAAGGGCATTTTGGGTACATTGGAAAATATTTTATCAAACCCTAGTTGTTAGGGGAGGGGTGCTGGGGTTTCTGTTAATCCCATTTCAATTTTCTTTGAAAGTAAACATGATGCACACTCTAGTCAGGTCCTAATGCAAGTGCTAGCTAGGGATGCGACAACTCACCCCCACTTAAAAGAATCGCGTACCGAGATTCGGGTTCCTCCGGAAAGAGGGTGGGGTACTCAAGTCGAAGACGATCCTCCCTTTCCCAAGTAGCTTCACTCTCGGAATGATGTGACCATTGAACCTTGAGAAACTTGATATTGTGGCGTCGAGTGGTACGCTCAGTTTGATCAAGAATACGAACAGGGTATTCTCGATATGTGAGATTGTCTTGGAGATCAAGCGTTTCGTGGTCCACTCCGCGGATAGGATCCGAGAAGCATCGCCTGAGTTGAGAAACGTGGAAAACATCATGAACTCTGGAGAGGTGCGGAGGTATTTCCAATTGGTAGGCAACTTCTCCTCGTTTGGCAAGAATGCGAAAAGGACAGATGTAACGAGGGGCCAATTTGCCTTTGATACCGAAGCGATGGGTTCCCTTAAGAGGAGTAACCCGAAGGTAAGCCTTGTCGCCGACTTCAAAAGTCACAGCCTTATGATGACTATCATATTGGCTCTTTTGGCGAGACTGGGCTGTTTTCAATCTCTCACGAACGATGCGAACTTGTTCTTCTGCTTCCTGAATCATATCCGGGCCAAAGAATTGTCTTTGCCCGATCTCTGACCAGTTAAGAGGTGTTCGACACCTTCGTCCATATAGAACTTCGAAGGGAGCTTTGCCCAAGCTGGCTTGATAACTATTGTTATAAGCGAATTCGGCAAATGGAAGACATTTTTCCCATTCCATACCGAAAGAAATGACAGAGGCTCGAAGCATGTCTTCCAGAATTTGATTGACTCGTTCCACTTGACCACTTGACTGCGGATGGAAGGCCGTACTGAAAGAGAGATGAGTTCCCATAGCATTCTGGAAACTTTCCCAAAATCGGGAGGTGAAAAGACTTCCACGGTCTGAGTTAATCTCCAACGGTACACCATGTAGTGATACTATTCGAGAGATATATAAGTCTGCTAGCTGGCTAGCGGTAATACTCTCCCGAACAAGCAGGAAATGAGCTACTTTAGAGAGGCGGTCGATAACGACGAAGATAGCATTATTCCCTTTCCTGGACCTGGGAAACCCGGTAATGAAGTCCATACTGACTTTATCCCATTTCCATTCAGGAATAGCTAAAGGTTGAAGGGTGCCAGCAGGCTGTTGATGCTCTGCTTTGACTCGACGACAAACGTCGCAGTTAGCAATGAATTGAGCGATTTCTCTCTTCATCCTAGTCCACCAGAATCTTTGACGTAGGTCTTGATACATTTTGGTACTACCGGGATGAATCGTGAGAGGAGATTCATGAGCCTCCTTAAGGATTAATTGCTGAAGATGGTGGTTCTTGGGAACCACTACACGGTTCTCAAAGAAAACAACACCTCGGTCATCCATGGAGAAACTTTTAGCGAGTCCGCTAGCAATGTTCTCTTGGAGTCATGATACACCTTTATCACGCTTCTGGGCAGATATGATTTGATCCATAAGGGTAGGTTTCGCCACCAAGGTGGAAAGGAATCCTCGAGGAACAATGTGAAGGTTAAGCTTAAGAAATTCCTCGTGGAGAAGTGGTTGACTTTGTTGTAACATTAAATTGTAACAATATGACTTACGACTTAGTGCATCAGCCATGACATTGGCCTTTCCAGGAGTGTAAGTGATTCCTAAGTCGTAGTCGGTGAGCAACTCAACCCAACGTCTTTGCCTGAGATTTAGATCCGGTTGGGTGAAGATATACTTCAAACTTTGGTGATCAGTGAAGATTTCACAGCGATTACCAAGGAGGTAATGTCGCCATGTTTTGAGTGCATGGACTACAGCTGCAAGCTCTAGATCATGAGTAGGATAGTTATCCTCATGTGGACGCAACTGTCGGGATGCGTATGCAATCACTTGACGATCTTGCATGAGAATGCAACCTAGTCCTTGTCGCGAGGCGTCGCAATAGATTATAAAATCCTTGGAAAAGTCTGGTGGTACCAGTACAGGTGCAGATGTCAGGCGTCTTTTCAGTTCCTGAAAACTAGACTCGCACTGTGGGGTCCACTCAAACTTTTTATCTTTCTTGAGGAGTTCAGTTAGAGGTTTAGCAACCTTGGAGAAGTTCTCGAGGAAACGTCGGCAATAGCTCGCTAAGCCAAGAAAACTCCTAACTTGCTTGACCGATTCAGGGGGAGTCCAATCAAGGACGGCTTGAACTCGCTCGGGATTGACAGCAATACCCTTGCCAAAGATCACATGACCTAGATAGGTTACTTCTGGCAACCAAAATTCACATTTAGAGAATTTGGCATAAAGGCGGTGCTCTCGAAGCTTCGTCAATACCAGCCTTAAATGCTCGGCATGATCTTCCTTGTTCTTGGAGAAAATGAGTATATCATCGAGGTATACCACGACGAATTTATCCAAATACTCCATGAATATAGAATTCATTAACCGAGAAAAGGTAGCTGGGGCATTGGTTAATCCGAAGGACATGACGGTGTACTCATATTGGCCATAACGAGTAACGAAAGGCGTTTTAGGAATGTCCCCGTTCTTGATTTTGATTTGATGGTAGCCCAACCTCAAATCCATCTTAGAGAAGACTGAGGATCCCGTGAGCTGATCATACAGGTCGTTGATCCTGGGAAGCATATACTTATTCTTTATGGTGACCAGATTGACAGGTCGGTAATCTACAACCATCCGCTCCGTTCCATCCTTCTTCTTGACGAAGAGGACGGGGCAAGCCCAAGGGGAAGAACTAGGACGGATGAAACCTTTTTGCAAAGACTCATCGAGTTGTTTCTTTAGCTCAGCTAATTCTAGTGGTGCCATCTTATAAGGTCTCCTAGAGATTGGGACAGTTCCAGGGATAAGATCTATCACGAACTCGACATCTCTGTCAGGTGGAACTCCTGGCAGTTCTTTTGGAAAAACATCCGGAAAGTCACGAACTACCGGGATATCTTCGAGTTCTGGTAGAGGGCTGGCATTAAGAGAGTAGAGCTGACGTTCAGCCATTCGAGTCAAGACATTGACTATCTTGCCGGATGGATGTGTAAGTTGAACGGTCCTAGTAAAGCAATCAATTTTGGCGTAATGGGTTGTCATCCAATCCATACCCAAAATGATATTTATGTTCGAGGACTTGAGAGCGATTAAAGATGCAAGGAAAACAAGTCTATCGACAAGGATTTCATTTCCATGGCTTACCCTAGAGGTTTGCCACTTTGAACCAGGAGATTGAATAACCATGGAAGTAGGCATGTCACAAAAAGTCATGTTGTGCAATCGAGCATAGCTCTCAGATATGAACGAATGGGATGCTCCAGTATCGAAAAGAACAGATGTCGGATGGCAGTTTACGAGAAGCGTACCAAGGACGACGTTAGGATCCTCATAAGCTTCTTCGGCAGAAACATAGTTGACATGACCACGTGCAGTGGGGATTGGCTTGACATAGTTCACCTTGCCGGTTGGCTTACCACGGCCAACGGGTTTTCCTGGCTGACTCTGCGGACAATCACGCATGTAGTGTCCCGGTTCTCCACACTTGAAACATGTCACAGTGGTGGTGCGTGGAGCAAAGTTGGAGGGTGGACCTCCATAGGTCTTAGCAGGTGCAAACTGTTGAGTTGGGCGAGGCGCCTCATAGGATGGCCTCGGTGTATACTTGGGTGGCAGAGTAGTGTTAGGAACCCACACACGGCGCTTGTGAGAGCCAGAGCCGGATGAGGAACCAAGGTCTCGAGTATGCTTGCGGGTGGCCTCGAAGTCGGTCTGGCCTGTCTCAGCACTGGTGGCCTTGTTAACCAACTTCTGGAAGGAAGTGCACTCGTGCAGACGTAGATCTCGACGAAGTTCAGGGCTGAGTCCCTTGCGGAACCTCGCCTGTTTCTTGGCATTGGTGGATACTTCCTCAGGTGCATAGCGTGCCAGATTACCAAACTCACGACTATAGCCATCCACAGTTAAACGGCCCTGGGTGAAATTGCAGAATTCCTCCCGCTTGCGATCCATGAGACCTTCCGGAATGTGATGTTCACGGAATGCCTCACTGAACTCAACCCAGGTAGTGACTTGGCCAGCAGGACGCATAGCTTCAAAGTTTTCCCACCAAAGACTGGCAGGGCCCTCAAGATGGTAGGCGGCGTAGATAACCTTGTCAGCTTCGGCCACACGGGCAGAGTGTAGCTTGTGGGTGATACTACGTAGCCAGTCATCAGCATCCAGAGGTTCAGTGGAGTGATGGAACTTTGGTGGACACATCTTGATAAAATCGTGGATTGACACCACGTCATTCCTCTAACGGAACCCAGTGTTCTGCTATATGCGTTCCAGCAGACGGTTAGTCTCTCTCTTGTTCCGTTCTGCTTCAAGCATAACTTCCGCCATAGAGGGTGGCTGTGGCAGATTCCCATCTCTAGCCCCACTAGCCTCACCCTGCTCCTGAGCAGCAGGGGTGTTGCGAGTGTTGACCATCCTAGGAAAACAAAACAACAGTTTAGACAAGGATGGCAAAAATTTGACATAGAAGTGCAGAATGTAATGGATGACACAAAATGCAGAGATGTTCATCCGTACGACATGGTAATATAGGAACTGCTATATATACACCAGTGGTCATACACACCATACAAAGTTTATTACAAGCCAAGGCTAAAGTACAACTGCGGTGAAAGACGATACATCCCATCAGAGGCATTCCGAGCTCCTATACATTATTTAACTACACCTCCGGAACTCAGTACACACTAAGTCATATTCCACAAGACGCGCAGGACTGTGGAAATACAACTACTACAATACTACTACTACCACGGACTAGCTCAGACATTCGCGTAGTAATCCTCGTAAAGATTACCACCGTAGCCTGGAAGTGGTACAGACGGATCTTGGAACTCGCGAGCACTCGAAGGCTGTGGACCATAGGGGCATGGGTGTGGTCTCGGTCCCGATGTTGGTGGTAACCGACGCCCATGTGGAGGTGTAATACCCCCAACATCACGCCAATCCATGCGATCAGGCAGACGAGTCCGCACGGGGTACAAATCCCGCATGTCCAGGTATCCGGCGTGCACAGCAGGTGCAAGCCGTGTCAAAGTAGTCCAGTGAGCGGCTCGAGTGTTATACAGCTCCATTCGGAGGGCACGGACCTCACGGTCCCTATCCTCCAACATCTGAACAATGGTCTGAAGCAGTGGCTCTTCATGAGCAGCATCAGTATACAGACCAGTGTAGTAGCCTTCCTCTCCGGGGAGTGAGGCTGGCATGTAACAGAACTCAGTGTTCAGCAACAGGGCATGCCTAGCACGGAGAATGGTCATCATCGAATAAGCGGCATCCTGCACTGCCATCTCGATGGTAATCCCGAGTCCATAAGACCAATGGATGGGGTCATTAGCTCCAGGATATGAGGGGTATATCCGGACTGTGCAGAAATACTGACTTTGATTGAAATCCCGGTACAGTTCCTCCACAGTGTATTCAGGATACCAGCGATAACCGGTCTCAGTCATCACACGGACTAGCATGGCCGTGTGACCGGGCACATTAATGCACCGAGTCAAACGAACCACTTGGTGAGGGATGCGGCCAGACATCTGAAACACGAAGTAATGCAAAGGCATTAGTGTTTCTGGAAGAAATCGGGCAGCATAACAACTGTAAATGCTCAAACAAGGATTTGAGACATCATACAAATGATAGCATAGCCACTCAACAATTCCATATCAAGGTTCCGGTTCAACAATCATCATACTAAAAGGATAGAAACTGAACTGAGGCTTGAAACCAACAATCCTAAGAGTCTACGGATTAGTAACACATGAACCTAGTAAGGATAAGAGGCCTAGTCCTAAATCCCCGTAGAAAGAATAGACAGACTCAGATCAGAAGGGCATAAGGTAAAGGAGTAAAAATAGCCTTACGTTCCCTTCCACAATCAATTCCCCTACATATAACTAAGAATTTTTCTAGACTCAACATCGACCAGTTTGGCTTGAGAAACCTACAGGCAGTCCAGCTCTGATGCCAACGCTGTCAGGACCCCGATCCTAAGTCACACCGGTCTAGCTGTAACTCGTCATATCACTTTGCGGCCTCACGCACGGTATCCCCACGGGTGCCACCTTACCTGGCCCGGGACCGTTTGCGCATTTTGGCACACGTATATGACAGTGTCGCTAGCATCCATATGACAGAGAACCCGGGCCGACATGGCTAGTTATAAACCAAAAGTGGCACTAAATTACAGAGACAGGCATCCATGACCCAGCAACGAACGTGTCGGTCATCAACGTATGAACCCAAGTCGTAGCAAGCTACATGGACTTAAAGGAACAACGCGTGACATTTCCCCTAAGGGACAGACACAGGAACGAAGAAGGACACATGCCGGCCAGCCTATGTGTTCCGAGCAGTAGCAAGCTACCAAGGCTCATTGGAATCACTAGGAGGCATTTCCCTGTAAGATAGGCTACCAAAGGAAAACAACTAGGTGTCGGATCCCACACATACCAAGCATTTCAATCATACACGCAATATGCTCAATATGTGCAAATACAACATTGCATCACAACAGAACTCTATGACTCAAAGTACTTTATTTAAAAGGCTCCAAGAGCCATACATAACATATTCATACAGGTAGGGGTCACATGACCCAACACTCAAGTCATACAGTCATACAAGCACAAGCGGAAGCTACATGTCTGAGTACAGACAACTTAGAAAATAAAACAGGCTTGGTGTAGCCTGACTATCTACAAGGCCCTCCACAAGCTCCAGATCACCGATTGGGTGTCAAGCTACTCGTCGACGTCAACGTCTATGTAGAACCCATCAGCAGGGGCAGGGTTCTCCTCTGCAACAGTTATTAAGCAAACATGAGTACAAAGGTACTCAGCAAGTCTTACCACAGAACCTATCATACATGCAACATTATCAAAGGGGGTAGTGGAGTTTATAGCAGAATGCCAGCTTTGACCTTGGCTAACCTATACTACAACTCTCAACGGATTGCAAGATGTTATTACGAACACGAGTCCTCTACTCACCACATCAATACACTACCGATGATCCTCTTCCGTCATCCTACGGAAGGGCCATCCACGGCACTCACGCTTATCTTGAGGCTTTTAGTAGTAACCATCAACTTGTCTATGAACTGTAAGAGCAACCAAGTAGTTCGTACCGCGAACAACGGCTATTCGAATAGATTGATAACCCTGCAGGGGTGTACTTCTTCACACATGTTTTCACCACTTAGCGTCTGCACACGACATGTGCTCGGCAGACTTCAAGCGAAAGACGACGTGGGTGTAGACCACGACCTAACCAACCACTCAAGTCTCTCGTCCAGGTTTATCGCCTATTTGGGTTCCATCCGTGGGGAGATCCGGCCGTTGTGTCGCTCACGGCCCCAAAAGATGTGTACAGGGTTCCCGAGTCACCAAACGGGCAACCGGTACACCGTGCCACGTACCTGTCGAATCACAGCCCACCCCGAGGGTCAGCGCTGCGCACGACCTCCAGTAAACTATAAACACCAGAAACTAGTTGCAACTCCTGGACAGAGTACAAGGGCAGTCAATAAGTCGAGCGGGGTCATATTTCAGGGCCCAATGTGTGGTAGTAACTGTAACTTGAATCACACACACAGATCTCGGGTCCTATGGATGATTCCAATGAAACAACCCACCATGTACTCCTACATGGCCTTTCATCGATACCTTTACCAAGCATATTCCACACTTCCTTCTCTTTATCGGTAAGATCATTTCACTCTGATCCATCACCCAGATGAACCAGACCAGACACAACTCTAAGCATAGCAGGCAACATAAGTAAATAGCATGGTGGATCACACATCACATGGCTCAAACAACTCCTACACATGCTAGTGGGTTTCAACTATTTACTGTGGCAATGACAGGTCATGCAAGGGATAGGGTTCAACTACCGCAGCAAGTAGCAGTTCACACGATGTTGCCTTAATGCAGTAAAAGAGAGCAGGAGCGAGAAGATTGGGTTTGTATCGGAATGATCAATGATTGCTTGCCTGACAAGGTAGTTGTCGGGTACTGCTCTTCAACTGGATACGCAGCAGTATCCTCGGGAGCAGGACCTAACACAGGGAATACCGACGATACAATCATTAACAAACTAATGCAACAATATGATGCATGCTCATGACATGGCAAGATGCATGTGTGTTGGCTAATGTAACTAAAACCAGAAGGGTTTGAACCTATTTGAATCAAGGATTCAAATTGAAGTTCAAACTATTATTTAAATAAGTGCATTATCATGTTTTTGATATATACAGCAAGTTAACTTGTTCAAACATGCATGAAACCAGTGCCATTAGAAAGATTGGATTTTTCTGATCATTTTTCATATATAAATCTTTTCCATCTAAGCTATGGTTGATTTTATATGATTTTTAGAAGTTTTGGGTATTTTCTGGAATTTCCTGAATAATTTTTAAATCTAAAAATCCCAGAAAAACCTTTACTGCGTCAGCATGACATCATGCTGACGTCAGCCAGTCAACAGAGCCAGTCCAAGTCAAACCTGACCAGTGGGTCCCTCATGTCAGTGTCACAGCTAATTAACTGAGTTAATTAGAGTTAAACTAAAACTAATTAGCTGTCAGTGGGGCCAGGGCCCACGTGTCAGTGACTAAACTAATTAGTTAATTAAAATTAAATTAACACCTAAACTAGGTTTGACTTGCGGGCAGGGCCCACATGTCATTGACCCAGGGGGTCAAACCCGTGGTCAAAACAGGTCCAACTCGCCGGCGTTTAGCCGCCGGCGAGGCCAAACACGGCGGCGTGCTTCGGAAAACGCCTACGGTGCACGGCTCGAGCTGCGGTTGGGTGCGTTGGATAGCCCTTGCTGTTGCGCGTCGGATGGTGGTGGTCGCCGGACCTGGGGTGGCCGGAGACGACGGCAACGAGCTCGACGGCGGCGACCGGCGTCGGTCGTGTGTGGAGAAACGGCTGCAGGGGCCTAGGCGATGCGTGCGTAGCACCGTTCTCATCTACGTGCTGCGGTGAGTAAGTTGGTCGGGTGCCAGTGACCAAATGGTCACCGGAGCATCACCGGCGGCGAGCACGGCGGCGGTGCGTGCGGGCGAGCTTCGTGCAGTGCGTTACAGGGCAAAAGGGAGCCAACGGAGAGGGGGAGGAGGTAGCTAGGCTCACAGGGGTTGCAGCAAGCACCGGAGTGAGCTCGAGGGTGGTCGGAGCTGAGCAGAACGACGAGGGGGATCTCCGCGTCCGGAGTTGGGGAAGAAGAGGTCAGGGGCGTCTCCAGTGCGGGCGAGCGCTCGAGGCTCGGCCTGTTCGAAGCAGTCGAGGACGGCGGAGACGATGGACACCAAGGCGGAGCTCAGGGACGACGGTGGACGCGGCTTCTACGACGGTGCGAACACGGCGGCGTCGGCCATGGCGCGGGGAGAGCGGAGGAGAGGAACTGGGGGGAGGTGGAGGTGTCTGCGGGGTCGAGGAGGACGTGGAGGGTCGAACCATCCCTCCAGGACGGCGAGGGGGTGAAGCAAGGCGGCGGGCAGCTGCGTGGCGCGTGGCGCGGTCGCCGTCGAGCACCTGCCTGCCTGCCTGGCCGAGCCAAGCAGCTCGCTGGAGCGGCAGCTGGGCTGGGCCGGCAGGTGGGCCGGGTGGGCGCCAGGTAAGCTTTCTCTCTCCCTTTTTTTCTATTTTCTTTTCTGTTTCATTTCTTTTGCAACTTTGTTTAATTAAATAAAATGCCAAAGCATTTTTGTAACTCATAAAACTTGTCATACCTGCTGTATATAATATGAACAGTAGGAAACATTATAGTTTATGATTATTTGAGCATTTAAAATATTTTGTAGCATTTAAATGCCCAAATTCAAATACCATATGATTTAATCCAAAGCCCTGGATTGTCCTAGAAAAATGTGCACCATTTTTGGCAGAGGTTTAGGACCAAGGCAGAAATGATGAACATTTTGAAGGGCATTTTGGGTACATTGGAAAATATTTTATCAAACCCTAGTTGTTAGGGGAGGGGTGCTGGGGTTTCTGTTAATCCCATTTCAATTTTCTTTGAAAGTAGACATGATGCACACTCTAGTCAGGTCCTAATGCAAGTGCTAGCTAGGGATGTGACATTGGTAGGAGTTAACCATCGCGCGCCTCCGACCTTCACGCAAAGATAAACAATCAAAATACAATGCGCGCCAATTTGGTTACATAGTTGGGAGACCATACGTGCATGCTTCGGGAATCACAAACCTTAACACCAATTACTAAACCATAATCATTCACTAGTTCCTCCCACATATTAGCATCTCTATATCGCGAACTATTGCAAGGAATCAAACATATCATATTCAGCGATCTAAAAGTTTATGTAGGATTTTATGACTAACCATGTGAATGACCAATTCCTGTCAACTCTCTAAATAGATATAAGTGAAGCAAGAGAGTTTTCATTATTTCTACAAAAGATATGCCCACGCTCTAACAATTATAAGTGAAGCAAAAGAGCATTCTACAAATGGTGGTTTTCTATATGAATTGAAACAGGCAATCCAAACTTCAAATGATATAAGTGAAGCACATGAAGCATTCTATAAAGTCATGCTCAAAAGATATAAGTGAAGTGAAAAGAGCATTCTATAAATCAACCAAGGAATATCTCATACCAGCATGGTGCATTTATTAAAAGAAAAAGAAAAAGCACACGACGCTCTAAGAGTTTACACATATCATGTGAACGAAACGAATCCGAAAACATACCGATACTTGTTGAAGAAAGATGGGATGCCTTCCGGGGCATCCCCAAGCTTAGACGCTTGAGTCTCCTTGAATATTTACTACGGGTGCCCTGGGCATCCCCAAGCTTTAGCTCTTGCCTCTCCTTCTTCTCCTCACATCGAGACCTCCTCGATTTTCGAACACTTCATCCACACAAAACTTCAACAGAAAACTCGGTAAGATCCGTTAGTATAATAAAGCAAATCACTACTCTAAGTACTGTTGCAAACCAATTCATATTTTGTTTTTGCATTGTAGCTACTGTAATATAACTTTTCCATGGCTTAATCCACTGATAGAAATTGATAGTTTCATCAAAACAAGCAAACTGTGCATCAAAAACAGAATCTATCTAAAACAGAACAGTCTGTAATAATCTGAACATTCACCATACTTCTGATACTTTAAACATTCTGCCAAAATTAGGAAAAATAAAAAATTTGTATATAAAGACAGTGCAAAAAAGTTTCAGAACCATTTGACGTTCCAGCAAAAAATGTAAAATCGTGCACTACAGCCAAAGTTTCTGTCCTGCACCGCACAAACCAACAAGCATTGTAAACATCCTAAAGGCAAACCTTGGCACATTATTTTTATAATACAATGGAATTGTACAAGGGGATAATTATTTTTGTTGAAAATTTTCTGTAATTAAGATTCACAAAGTTTCCATGGGCATGAACAAAGTTCAAGGACGTCCCCCACTTTCACAATGCTCGTCTATCTCACTTTCACTTTTCTTTTTGAAAAGTTTTAGGTTCCCCTCTTTATTTTTTTGTTTTTAAACTTTATAAAAGCACACAACAGAAATAAATGACTCTCTAAAACTTCCAGATTGTCTCCCTGGCAGCGCTTTCTTTAAAGCCATTAAGCTAGGCATACAGTGCTCAAGTAATGCATCCACCCGGATCCCGAGGTATATCAAAGCCAATTTTAATTAGCAATGATTTGGCATTTAGTAGTGCGCACAAAGTGATATGTGTCATGCAACAATGAAGTCTAACTCTCTTCCTATGCATAGGAATGTCATACAAGAACGATTCATGCACATCAAGTAAAGGCCAATGCATAGTATAAGCAGTTTCTTGCAATTTTATCATGTTGGAAACATAAAGAGGCGGAGATGTAGTTCCTCTCTCATAATAATTGCAAGTAGGAGAAGCAAGCACATGCATATTATATTCATCAAAATCATCATGTGTAACGGAAAAAGGAAACCCATCAATATAATCGTTAATAAGTGCAAACTTCTCCGATATAGTGTAGTTTGGAGAACTCAAAAAGATAATAGGACTATCATGTGTGGGTGCAATAGCAACTATCTCATGTTTAACATAAGGAACTATAGCAAGTTCATCTCCATAAGCATAATTCATACTGGCATCTTGGCCACAAGCATAGCAAGTATCATCAAAAAGGGATATTTCAAATGAATCAATGGGATCATAACAATCATCATAGCATTCATCCTTCGGTAAGCACGAAGGGAAATTAAACAATGTATGAGTTGAAGAGTTACTCTCATTAGAAGGTGGGCACGGGTAGCTAATCCGCTCTTCCTCCTTTCGTTCTTCACTCTCCTCCTTATCTTTTCATCCAATGAGCTCACAGTGTCATCAGTTTCTTCTTCCATAGTTTCCTGCAAAATATTAGTCTCTTCTTGGACAGCGGAGACTTTCTCAATAAGCACATCAATATTGGAGTTATATTCATAATTCAAATAGCAATATTTCAATATAGCAAGATTTTCAGGCCTAGAAACATCATCATCAAAAGTATCATTCTTTCTAAACAAAGATTCAATTTCATAAGCACCCTTAAAAGCAACGAATTCTTCTATTTGTTCCACATCATAATAATCATATATACCATTAGCATAAGAAGCTAAGGTTTCATTATCATTAAATTTGCATGAAAAGGGAATGCGTGGAGCCTTCATCCTAGAGCAACAAGTATAATCATATCTCAAGCATAGTTGCCGAGCATACCAATGCAACAAATGAATTTGATCCCATAACAGTTTCCCTTTTTGTGTCAAGCGATAATCCCGAAAGTATTCATGTTGATCCAATGTTACTCCCATTACATAGTTGAATGGGGTTTTCTCAGGATTATCAAAGTATGTCGGTGTATTTGGATCGACACCTATGGGATCACAAGAATCCCTACTACGGTTGCGGCGCGCGGGGTTGAGAGAAGAGCGGATCTGATAGTCAGGACACTGTTCCTTTACCCAGGTTCGGGCCGCAAAGATGCGTAAAACCCTACTCCTGCTTTGGTAGATTATATGTTTGTGTTCTTCAGCTAGTGTGGAGCTCCAAAAGAGTTGTGAGGAGTTCTAAAAAGCCGAATCCTCCTCCTGGTCGCCTCGGGCCTCCTTTTATAGGAAAAAGGGGTCGCCACGGTGGCACACAGGAGGTGGAAAGGGTACAGTGATGCGAGGTTATCCCTCGCATTACAGGACAAGGCGCATGTAATGCGCTTAGCTTAGGTGCCCTTGCTTTATCGGGGACGAGGGGAGACGTCCGTCTTGTTCGTCGCCGCCCCTCCTCGTGTTGACACGCGCCCTGGCCAGTAGTGCCTAAGGTGCCATGTAGGCAGACATGCAGCTAAGGTGGCGCAATGGCGGGTCTCCACGAAGATCTGTGGGTTGCCACGCAAGAGCCTGTCCAGCTGGTCGGGTCGGCAGCTGCGTGGGTCGGTGGAAACCCAGTTGGTGCGGGTCTGACGGTGGCCCTGTGGGTGCCCTCGGCAAGGGCCTTGCCGGGGCTCCGGCAATGGTCCTGCCGCGGCGCCCGCTGTCATCCCGGCAAGGTGCTTGCCGGGGGCCTTGTAGTTCCCCTTGGCTGGGATCCTGCCAAGGGTCGTCGTCTTCTTAACTTGTGTCTGATCTTGGATGTCTTCACAAAGATCTGCATGCCACCACGGGGATATCTCCCGAATCTTGGCCCCATGGGGGCGGTGGACTCAAGGGTGATCCGCTCTGTAGGCGCGGGGCGAGCTGCCGCGGCAAGGGTCTTGCCGGGGCTGCCAGAGCCGGCCCCGGCAAGGATCTTGCCGGGGAGAGCCGCTTCGTCCCTTTGCTCTTTGTGGTCTTGTTCTTGGCGTTGTTCCAATCTCCATCAAGCTTTGATCTTACCCCGGCTCACCTCCCTTTCCATGCTTGGTGTGGTGGTGCTCGCGGCTCAGACAGCCCGTGCACAGTCATAGGGGTACAAAAAGTGTACCCCTCTTTTTGTACACTGACGGGAGCCCCCGGGCCTGAGCCACACATAAGCGCGACACGTTGTTGGGCCAGGCCTAGAACGGTGCGCGGGCATGCGGGGCGGTTTTCACCGTGGTAAAATTTTCCGCGCGCTGCGCCTCCCACGACCCGCGCGCGTGGCGCGGGGTGGAGGGGCGTGCGTGACGTGGGCGGCATGCGTGGGGCGGTTTCCGCAGGCATGCGTCACGTCGCAGTAAATGCGAAAGGAGGTGGCCCGCGTCTTCCCCGTAAACGGGGGGAGGCGTGGAAGCGCGGCCCACTTACTGGATGGGGCCGAGGCGCGGTCGTCTAGGCGTCCACTCCCCACGATCACGGGGTGGGGAGAGGTCGCCTCACCCGTCCCTTCGGTCCTGCATGTTTGCCACGTGCCTCCCATGCGTTTGAGGTGGCGAGCGGTGGGGGCGGGAAATCGAGCCATCGCTGGTTGGGGCGGCGGATCGGTCCCGGCCCCCCTCGCCTTCTGCGTCTTGATTGGCCGAGCGGGGCGGTCGAGCTCCAGCCCCGCCCCTTTATAAAGGGCGGAGGGAAGGGACGGCGCCCCGCACTCCTCCATCTTCTTTCTCCTTCAGCTTCTGCTCCTCTCTTCTGTCCGCCATGAAGAGAGAAAATCCCGGCTCCTCAACGGTGGCGGCGAGGGTCGCTGCTCGACAACGCGTCCCCCCTTCTCCTGCACCTGCAGTGGCCGAACCGGCCACGAGGGGGAGAGGGAGGGGGCGGGGCCGTGGGCGAGGCCGGGGCGCTCGGGGAAGAGGAGGACGGGGCGGCCCGCCGGCCTCGCCCCCGCCAGCAGCTCCTCCTCCAATGGAAGGTCATATTGGAGATGACCCTTATGAGTTCTTCGTTAGGATGCAGGGGGAGCCGCGCCGTCGTCTTCGTATCCCGACTCCATTTGCGCGGGAGATGGAGGTGGATCTGCCGGAGTCGCTGCGGCTGCACATCAGGGGCTGCGGGATCAGTGGCACGCGGGCCCGCGTCGACTTCCCTGCCCCTCATGTGATGTATCTTCGCCAAGGATGGAAGAGGTTCGCTCGCATCCACAGCCTGACGGATGGGCTCACCCTCCACTTCAAGTTGATGGAGGACGGCCACCTCTCCGTCAAGGTCTTCGGGCACCTCGGGACTCACGCGAGGTTCTGTTTGGAGAGCTCCTCCGATGACGAAGACTCCTCCTCGGACGAGGGTGACGAGGAGGACAGCGACAGCGACGACGAGGGCGGTGGACGGCAGGATGACGGGTCCGACTAGGTGTCGGGCGCCGCTTCCTGGTGGTACCGGCGACCCCATCATCCGCGTCGCTAGCTCCTTGAACTTCTCGGGGCCGTCTCCTTGGCGGCTGGCGTAGGGAGGCTGCTGATGGGCCTCGAACCCCTCGTTGGTTACCCCAAGTGGAAGGTGTAAGATGCAGTAAGTAGAAGTGTTTTCCCATAGCAAAGATGCCAAGGATCGAATCCCGAGAGACTCCTAGGTTCAACAAGTAGGTGTCAATTGCTACGGCGCCAGATTAGTAGCAATCAACGTGGACCTGCACACAGATACAAATAACTTTGCTCCCAACGAGTACAGAGAGGTTGTCAATCTCTCCGGCCTTGTAGTTCACAAAGGATTAAAAGCAATGATAGTAGTGATAGATAGTTTTTACAATAGTAAATAATAACGGAAAGTAAATAGTGGATGTGATCAATGATGGTAATATGGACCGGAGTCTCATGATGTTCACTAGTGATGTCTCTCTCCCAAAAGACGATAAAACAGCTATGTGAGGTAACAAATTACAGCTGGGCAATTGACAGGACCACGAACGCAAACCAATGCTGACTACATTGCAAGAAAGGTTGAGGTTCAAAGCATGGGCGGTACGCCAAAGTAAGTAGACCGAAATCCATCAATATCTACTACTAATCATCCACCTTGAGATATCTATCCAGAACATCTCACTGGTATTAAGTTGCGAGTCCCACCCATAGTGTAAACTCAATGCAACAGACAACTGCATTAAAAGAACTTTGTGTAAAGTAAACAATCCTTGCACCCGCGGGCACAAGCACCATTGTTTTCCCCCTTGTGGCAACAACACATCCCCTAGACTCATGTTTCTGTCACTCAAGCTAGTCATCGAGCGGCATGAACCCACAATCGAGCATAACGTTCCCTCTTGGAGTCACTACTTACTACTCGGCCAAAGCAATAAACAACAACGGAGAACATGCAAGAATTACTTATGAACTAAAATATAAAATAGGTGAATAAAATATATTACTCAAGACCAATCTGAACATAATCTCATAATCCATCGGATCCCAGCAAACTCAACATAGCAACAGCATAAGGATTACATAGGTGCCTCGATCATGTAGGGCAGCTCACGAGGACTAATTAGTGAAGAACAAGAACGGGAGGAGAACATCACATAGCTACTGGTCATGGACTCATGGTCCAAGGGAGACTACTCACGAGTCATCCGGGAGGCGTCCATGGTGGTGGAGAAGCTCCTGGTGGTGATCCTCCCCTCCGGCAGGGTGCCGGGAAGAGTTCTCCTGGTGCTCCCGATCTTGGAAGCGGCAGCGGCGGCGGAACAGAGATGGGATCGCGAAAAGAAGTCCTGTTCTTAGGGTTTCGGAGGTCCCTCTAAATATATGCCAAAGGGGGGCACCGGACGGGCTTCGGGGGGCCCAGG
>LR738709.1:104305075-104415853 GCA_902687465.1 Secale cereale
CCCCCCCCCCGGCGCTGTCACAACCCTAGTTCTGGTATGCACTAGGTTAGTCTTGTGGTTTGCATTATGTTTAAATTTCAAATGAAATTGAATTGAGGACTTGTGAAACCCTCAGAAACCCTTTTGAAAATGACCCAAATAAAAGTTGCTCCAAAAGGGTCCAAGAAAATGTTCATGTGGCCCTCTAAAAATATTGGTCAGAGATAAAAATGAAGCCAATATTATTAGGAGCTCATAAGTATTTATTTTGGGCATTTGGAATTAATGCAATAGCTATTTGCTTGGATATATATATATTATATATTTTATATATGTCCAAAATTCTGGTTCTTTATTTTGAGGGGCTTGGATTAATTCCTAGGTCGCTGCAAAATAATTATGTCAGCAGAAAATAATTGATTTAATTTAGAAATTAAATCAAAACAAATGTCAGAAAAAAATAGAAAAGAAAAATAAAAGGGTTAGCTTTACCTGGGCCACTTGCTGGCCTTGCACTGGGCCGGCCCAGTTGCCAGTCGTCGTCCTCCTGGTGATGACAGGAGGCCGAGGCGTGTGGCCGGCGCGCGCGCACGGCGAGCGCGCCACCTCCTGCCTCTCTGCTTCATCCCCCTTGCCGCCTGGTGGTCTCTGGAGTAGCCACGCAACCTCCCCGACCCTCCGGCACTCTTCTGGACCCCTCCCCTCTCCTCTATCACCCTCTCGAGCTCGGTCCCGACCGCCATCGTCGCCGTCGATCGCCGTTGCCGTAGCCACTGCCCTCCCCTCGCCCCTCCGAGTAGCCCGAGAGCTCCGCCACGACTCCCTCGTCCTCTCCGTCAAGCCACCAGACGCCGGACGCCCTATGGAGCCGCCGTCGTCATCGGCTTCCTCCTCGGACGCCGCCGATCGCCGCCGACAAATTCGCCGCAGCAGAAGCCTCCCCGAGCTACTGAACCCCCCAGCAGAACCGCGGTGAGCTCCCGGATCTTTCCCCCATGTCCTCGCCGTTGTTTGCGACCTCTAGGTCCTACCCCCGCAGATGCCCGACCTTACCGCCGCCGGCGATGCCGCCGCCGTGGCCCCAGCCACGCAAGCTCCAAGCTGAGCGTGTCACTGCATCCGCCGCTTCACCAGGAACCCGTAGCACCTCTCCGTTAGCCTCCCCGTGCCCCGTAGCTCCAACCCCGACGAAGCCCGAACTCCGGCGCCGCCGCGAGCTCGTTTCCGGCGAGCTCCGGCCGCCCCAGCTGCTACCGCTTGCGGGAATGGACGCGGGTGAGCTCCAGCTCCCCGTAGATGGTCTCCGCTGCCCAAATGACCCCCGGAACAGAAAACCCGATGCCCTCCGCCGCGTTTGCTGCCGCCGGCGGCTAAACGCCGGCGTGTTAGCTGCGGTTTGACCCAGATTTGACCCCCTGGGTCAATGACAGGTGGGCCCCACCCCTTTTAGTTAGTTGACCGTTAAGTTAATTAATTAGTTTTGGTTAATTAGTTTAGCCACTGACATGTGGGCCCTGCTCTGCTCACATTTCTGTTAGAATTAGTTTAGAGTTAATTAACTCAGTTAATTAACTGAGTCGCTGACCAGTGGACCCCACTGTCAGGTTTGACTTTGGACCAGCCCCTTTGACCTGCTGACGTCATGCTTGTGTCATGCTGACGCAGTAATCCAGTTATGGTTTTTAAATAAATCTTAAATGATTTATTTATTTCAGAAATTGGCTTAAACTTCAAAAAATCACAGAAATTCAACCGTAGCTCAGAATGAAATAATTTATATATGAAAAATTATCGGAAAAATTCAATCTATCCATCTATACCATTTTCATGCATGACAAATGAAGTTAAACCTACTGTTTATATGAAAACACATATATGGCATTTAGAAATACTTATTTTAAAGTTGCATTTGAGCCTTTGGTTCAAATGGACTTCTTTCAAATTGAATGCTAGTTGCATTAGCTCAAACAACATCTTAACTTCATGCCATATTCATGCATCATATTGTTGCATATGCTTGTGTTTGATTGTCGGCACCGTTCTTCTCGATAGGTCCAGCTCCGGAGACCGATCCAGAGTACCTGTCAGAGGAGCAGTGCTCTGCACGTTGTTTTACCAGGCAAGCAAACCCCCTTGTTCATTCCGATACAACCCCTCTCTCGCTCCTGCTCCCTGTTATTGCATTAGGACAACAACGACTTCAACTGCTACTTTATGCTGCGGTAGTTGAACCCATTCCTCTGCATGACCTGTCTTTCCACAGTAAATAGTTGAAACCCACTAGCATGTGTAGGAGTTGATTGAAGCCATGTTGTGATCTTACCATGCCTTGCTTGCTATTACTTAGAGTGTGTCAGGTCTGATTCATCGAGAATGAATTGGAGTACAATGATATGTTCTGATGCTGAGGGTTAAGTGTGTGAACACGTTTTGGTAAAGGTAGTGGTGAGAGGCCATGTAGGAGTACATGGTGGGTTGTCTCACTGGAACTGTCCCTAAGAACTGAGTTCTGTGTATGTTGTCCAATGACCAGCTACTACCACGCATTAGAATGCTTAAGTGCCCCTCTCGACTTATTAACCGACTTGGTCTCTGTCTAGGAGTTGCAACTAGTTTCTGGTGTTTGTAGGTAGTGTTAGTAGTCTACCAAGTGGCACTCGGCCAGTGGGCTTGGGACAGACTAGGCACCGTGGCATGGTGTACCAAGCGTAGATCCACTCGGCGAGGTGGGCTTGGGAACCCTGCGCACATCATTTGGGGCCGCGAGCGACACCCTGGCCGGATCTCCCCACGGATGGAACCCGAATAGGTGATAAACCTAGACTAGAGTCTTGTGTGGTTAGTCAGGTCGTGGCCGACACCCTCGCCAGGCTTTCGCTTGAAGGTTGCCGAGATACACGAGATGTACATGGCGGTAAGTGGCGAGAGCGTGTGTGAAGAAGTACACCCCTGCAGGGTTAACATGATCTATTCGAATAGCCGGGTCCACGGTTATGGACTTCTTGGATGCTTACGTGGTACATAGACAACTTGAAGTGGATACTCTAAAATACTCAAGACAAGTGTGAGTGCTATGGATGGCCTTCTCGTAGGGAGACGGGAATGAATCCATAGTGGTGTATTGTGTGGTGCTTAGTGGACTCGTGTGCGCCACCTCAAGAGAGTTACCAACAATCGTAGAATAGGATAGCCACTGAGTCAAAGCTGGCTTGCTGCAACTAAACCCCACTTAGCCTTCTTGATACAAGTGCATTTATGATAGGATCTAATGTAAGTATTGCTGAGTACCTTTGTACTCATGTTTGCTTAATTTATGTTTGCAGATAGGATTGATGTCTCACTAGTAGTTCCGCTTGGACTTCGACAAGTAGCTTGTTACCTCAGCTACGATCTTGGACGAGTGTTGTAGATAGTCAGGCTCTTCAGCCTTTTTCATTTGTAGATGTCTGTACTCAGACATGTAGTGCTTCCGCTTGTTGCTTGTATGCTCTGAATGTTGGGTCATGAGACCCATGTTTGTAATATTTGGCTCCTCGGAGCCTAATGAATAAATACCTTGTTTATTAGGGTCTTGTTGTGATGCCATGTTGTATTTGCACATATTGAGCATATTGTGTGTATGTTATTGATATGCTTGGTATGTGTGGGTTCCGACACCTAGTTGTTTACCCTTGGTAGCCTATCTTACAGGGAAATGTCTCCTAGTGTTTCCACTGAGCCTTGGTAGCTTGCTACTGCTCCGGAACACTTAGGCTGACCGGCATGTGTCCTTCTTCGTTCCTGTGTCTGTCCCTTAGGGGAAATGTCACGCGTTGTTCCTTTAAGTCCTTGTAGCTTGCTACGACTTGGGTTCATACGCTGATGACCGACACGTTCGTTGCTGGGTCATGAATGCCTGTCTCTGTAATTTAGTGCCACTTTTGGTTTATAACTGGTCATGTCGGCCCGGGTTCTCTGCCATATGGATGCTAGCGACACTATCATATACGTGAGCCAAAATGCGCAAACGGTCCCGGGCCAGGTAAGGTGGCACCCGTGGGGATACCGTGCGTGAGGCCGCAAAGTGATATGGTGTGTTACATGCTAGATCGGTGTGACTTAGGATCGGGGTCCCGACAGGCGCGGCCCAGGGGGGCGCGCCCACAGGGCGCCTGGAGCCCATGTGCCCCCCCCCCAGGTTGCCCTTTGGACGCAGTGTTGTTTCCGGTTTGCTGATTTTTTATATAATTTTTCTGGATTTTTCTGGGCAGTTCTCGAAACGTGAAAACCTGAAATACAAAAACAGCCGAAAACAGAAACTGGCACTGGGGTGCACTGGGTTGGTAAGTTAGTCCAAATATGATCAAAAGTGTATGGAAGTGTATGAATATCATAGCAATATCACCCAAAAGTGGCATGGAGCAAGCAGAAATTATAGATACGTTTTGGACGTATCAACATCCCCAAGCTTAATTCATGCTCGTCCTCGAGTAGGTAAATGATAACAAGAATAATTTATGTGGTGACATGCTATTAACCATATAGGACTTTCTCATAGTCATATGACAAAAGCTTACTGAGACAATGATTCTAAAGTAATTAAGTTGTCTCAAGAGAAAATCACAAATGACTGAAAGTTTTACAACATGAAACTGAAACATCAAAAAGATTTGCAATGAACATGATGTGCAAATATGATTAGTGATGCAAAACATAAATGCAAGGGCACCTTCAAGGTTTAAGTGATAACTAGATACAATCATTTCAGAATAAACGATATCACAATCATGCAAAAGACAATGCTACTTTGGGACAATGCACATTACACTCAGAATGACAATCATGCTCTCAGTAGTTGGTGCTTCAACATAAAGGTAAAAGAAAGGTTAAGTGCTAAAGCTTTTTAATTTGAAAACATGGAAGCAATTGTGTCAACGGTAGTAGTACTTCATATGTGTCATGTATAAAACACCCTATAAGTTGCAAGCCTCATGCATCGAATACCAATAGTGCTCGCTCCTTGTCCTAATTAGCTCGGATCCCCATGGGTTATCATTGCATTGCATATGTTTTAACCAAGTGTCACAAAGGGGTACCTCTATGCCACCTGTACAAAGGTCCAAGGAGATAGATCGCATTTGATTTCTCGTTTTTGTTAGATCTCAACTTGAGGACATCCATACCGGGACAACATAGAAAATAGATGATGGACTCCTCTTTAATGCATAGGCATATTCTCGTGAGAGATTGAGGATTAAGGTCCAAGCTAAAACTTCCACCATGATGCATGGCTTTGGTTGGCGGCCCAATGTTCTTCTCTAACAATATGCATATTAATTCAACCCACGGTGAATCACCCTTACTTCAGACAAGACGAACATGCATAGAAACTCACATGATATTCAACAAAAGTGTGACAGTTGATGGCGTCCCCAGAAACATGGTTACCGCTCAGCAAGCAACTCATAAGAAATAAGATACATAAGCAACATATTCTTTACCACAATAGTTTTTAGGCTACTTTCCCATGAGCTATGTATTGCATGGTTAATTTGCTTAGTACAGGTGGAGGTTAGCAAAAGACTTGGAGCGACCAACTAAGAGAGCAATGACGGTCATAATCATGCAGAGCGACAAAGCA
Organism: Secale cereale; assembly: GCA_902687465.1. Lineage (NCBI taxonomy): Eukaryota > Viridiplantae > Streptophyta > Magnoliopsida > Poales > Poaceae > Secale > Secale cereale. Next base: position 104,310,675 of record LR738709.1, read on the forward strand.
ATATTGAATCAGGCATGGTAGTTATATCGCTACTTAGAAACAAAAGATCATCAAGGCTTGACAGACTTTCTTTACAGTCTTGAATATGCGTGAGCATACGCCAAGTCAATCAAAATAAATTCTCGAAGGAAGATATTACTAAACCATACCATATCATAGACAAACAAATCAAGTTGGTACTCCAATAACACATTGGGAACCCCCCAGCTATTTGAGATTAACCAAAAGAAAACCTGAACTACTAAGCACCATCATGAAAGTAGCATCTTTATCATAGACACATTAACCCATGCAACGGAAGCAAACTCTCTTAATAAGGTGAGCATGGTAATTAAAGAGAGTTCAAGCAACCAACTAAATAAAAGCTCTTGAAAAGATAAGCATGAATACTAAGAGCAGAGCACGATAGTAGCTATTAAAAGACAAAGAACACACACAACATAGATAGATATGAAAATTCTATGTAATGTTCTAGGTAGAGATGGAGCGTGTTTCTCTCCCACATAAAGGAATGCTGAGTTCCGACTCGTTATGAAAAACTAAAAATAAAACAAAAAGCAAGACGCTCCAAGCATAGCACATAACACATGAAGTGATAAAAATATAGCGAAACGAAAGACGAACTGATAGTGTTGATGGAGAAGGGGATGCACGGGGGCATCCCCAAGCTTAGACGCTTGAGTCTCCTTGAATATTTCTTGGGGGTGCACGGGGGCATCCCCAAGCTTGAGCGCTTGACACTCCTGAATCTTTTTATCATCTTCCCTCGCACACTTGAAAACTCCCTTCATACACAACTCATCATAATCTGATTAGCGAGGTTAGTACCCTTAATAAAATAATTATACCTTGCTGGAAATAAGGATATTATTGAAGTTCTACTGTTTCTCAAGATTGCCAAAAGGTTTTTTCAAAGAAAAAGCAAGTTCTCAATTTGCAAAGTGAAGGTAAGGCAAAAAAGGACAGAATCTATGAAAAACAGAACAGCAGGCAGTAATTGACCTGTTCGGGATACTTCTGCAACTCAAATCAAAAAACTCAGAACTGACGCACGAAAGACAATTATATAGAGAACGCTGTTGAAAAAATTTAGACCAAAAAGATGATCTGGTGATATTATACGAATTTTTCTATCCAAGGACAGAATCTGTTTCCTGGACAGCACCTCACAACTTTTGAACTTTCTAGCAATCAGAGGCTATACTTGGCACAAATATGAAAAGCAAAGATACAATGATGATGCTACAGCAGTAAACAACATCAAGACACAAAAAAAGCAAAAAATTTATTCATGTGGGCTGCCTCCCAAAAGCGCTTTCTTTTATGCCTTTAAGCTAGGCATAATGCATAGATCAAGTTTTATCAAGAGTAAAAGAGTAACTAGCCCGTACAACGGACTCAAAAGGTAACTTGACCTTCTTACGAGGGAAGTGTTCCATCCCTTTCTTGAGAGGAAACTGAAATTTTATATTACCCTCTTTCATGTCAATGACAGCACCAACGGTGCGCAAAAAGGGACGTCCCAAAATAATTGGACATGAAGGATCACATTCAATATCCATAATAGTGAAATCAACGGGCACATAATTATCATTGACAACAATAAGAACATCGTCGATCCTCCCCAAAGGTTTCTTTATGGAAGAATCAACGAGAGCATCACCAAAAGAACAGGAATCAAAAGATTTCAATTTAAGCATATCATATATCCTTTTGGCATAACAGAGGTACTAGCACCAACATCACATAATGCATAACAAGAGAAGTCATTCAAATAAATTTTTATCATAGGATCCCAACCATCTTCTAGATTTCTAGGTATGGAGGCTTCTACTCTAAGTTTCTCCTCCCTAGCTTTGATGAGAGCATTAGTGATATGCTCTGTGAAGGCAAGGTTAAGCGTGCTAGTGCGGGGATCTCTAGACATCTTGTGAAGGAAATCAATAACTTCGGTAAGAGTGCAATTATCAAAATCAAGGTCACGAGCATCAAGTAAAGTGGTAGTGGTGTCCTTAAGGTTCACTTGGTTGGTAGTTTCTATAGCATCACCATTAATAGGTCTATTGGGACCAGGAGTACATTGGGTGCTAAGAGTGTGAACATCCTCAATAACTTGGATAGTAGCAACAGTGTGGTGGGTAGTAAGGCTCTTAATTCTTTCCTCTTCCTCACTTTCTCTAGCCCATCTTTCTTTAAGCTTAGCCATCATCCTAATATTTTCATTAATTTGCACTTGAGTAGCATTAATAGGGATGACTTCCCTCTCCTTAAGTGGAGAAGTTTCAATTTTTAGCAATTTTACCTCATTGGCAAAGTGGTCTACCTTGAAAGAAAGATCATCTAGTTTATGTAGTTTCTCTTCTACATTCTTATTAAAGGCTTTTTGGGTAGTGATGAAATCTCTAAGCATGGTCTCTAGTTCAGTATTGGAGTTCTTGGTACTAGGATAAGCATTGTTGTTCCCATAAGAGTTAGAGGGGAACGGTCTAGGATTGTTACCAAAGTTACTCCTATAAGCATTGTTGTTAAAATTGTTTCTAGAGATAAAGTCCACATCTACTTGTTCTTGAGCAATCAAAGAATTTGAAGGAACATCACGTGGATCAACAGTAGATTGCTTCGAAAGTAGAGACATGATCAAGTCAACTTTTTCATTGAGGGAGGAAATCTCCTCGACAGAGTTTACCTTCCTACCTGTTGGAGCGCATTCGGTGTGCCATTGGGAATAGTTGGTCATCATCTCATCGAGAAGCTTCGTGGCAGCACCAAGTGTAGTTGACATAAAAGTTCCTCCCGCGGCCGAATCTAACAAGTTCCGCGAGGTAAAGTTCAAGCCTGCATAAAAAGTTTGGATAACCATCCAAGTAGTCAAACCGTGAGTAGGGCAGTTCTTGATAAGAGATTTCATACGTTCCCAAGCTTGGGCAACGTGTTCATTATCCAATTGTTTAAAATTCATTATGTTACTTCTAAGTTGGATAATTTTAGCAGGTGGATAGTATTTTCCAATAAAAGCATCTTTGCACTTGTCCCATGAATCTATGCTATTTCTAGGCAAAGACTGAAACCAAATTTTAGCTCCTCCTCTCAAAGAGAAAGGAAAAATCTTAAGCTTAACAATATTACCATCTATTTCTTGGTACTTTTGCATATCACAAAGTTCAACAAAATTGTTCAAGTGTAAAGCAGCATCATCTCCAGCACCGGAGAATTGTTCTTTCATAACTAAGTTCAATAAAGCAGGTTTAATTTCATAAGAAGGTGCTGAAGTGGCAGGTGTAGTGATAGGTGTGCTGATAAAGTCATCGTTGTTGTGACTAGTGAAGTCAGACAACTTGGTGTTCTCGGTGGAACCCATAGTAGCAAGCAAGCAAGATAACTATTTTTGTGATTTTCGATAAAAAGGAACTAAAGCAAAAATGAAAGGTAAACTAACAAGACTAAAAAGCAAAGGTAAAAGATAGCATGCAACTCCCCTATCCTGAAGAGTGGAGTCCCCGGCAACGGCGCCAGAAAATACTCCTTGATGGGCCTCGAACCCCTCGTTGGTTACCCCAAGTGGAAGGTGTAAGATGTAGTAAGTAGAAGTGTTTTCCCCTAGCAAAGATGCCAAGGATCGAATCCCCAGAGACTCCTAGGTTCAACAAGTAGGTGTCAATTGCTACGGCGCCAGATTAGTAGCAATCAACGTGGACCTGCACACAGATACAAATAACTTTGCTCCCAACGAGTACAGAGAGGTTGTCAATCTCTCGCGCCTTGTAGTTCACAAAGGATTAAAAGTAATGATAGTAGTGATATATAGTTTTTGCAATAGTAAATAATAACGGAAAGTAAATAGTGGATGTGATCAATGATGGTAATATGGACCGGAGTCTCATGATGTTCACTAGTGATGTCTCTCTCCCAAAAGACGATAAAACAGCTATGTGAGGTAACAAATTACAGCTGGGCAATTGACAGGACCACGAATGCAAACCAATGCGGACTACATTGCAAGAAAGGTTGAGGTTCAAAGCATGGGCGGTACGCCAAAGTAAGTAGACCGAAATCCATCAATATCTACTACTAATCATCCACCCTGAGATATCTATCCAGAACATCTCGCTGGTATTAAGTTGCGAGTCCCACCCATAGTGTAAACTCAATGCAACAGACAACTGCATTAAAAGAACTTTGCGTAAAGTAAACAATCCTTGCATCCGCGGGCACAAGCACCGTTGTTTTCCCCCTTGTGGCAACAGCACATCCCCTAGACTCATGTTTCTGTCACTCAAGCTAGTCATCGAGGGGCATGAACCCACAATCGAGCATAACGTTCCCTCTTGGAGTCACTACTTACTACTCGGCCAAAGCAATAAATAACAACGGAGAACATGCAAGAATTACTTATGAACTAAAATATAAAAGAGGTGAATCAAATATATTACTCAAGATCAATCTGAACATAATCTCATAATCCATCAGATCCCAGCAAACTCAACATAGCAACAGCATAAGGATTACATAGGTGCCTCGATCATGTAGGGCAGCTCACGAGGACTAATTAGTGAAGCACAAGAACGGGAGGAGAACATCACATAGCTACTGGTCATGGACTCATGGTCCAAGGGAGACTACTCACGAGTCATCCGGGAGGCGTCCATGGTGGTGGAGAAGCTCCCGGTGGTGATCCTCCCCTCCGGCAGGGTGCCGGGAAGAGTTCTCCTGGTGCTCCCGATCTTGGAAGCGGCGGCGGCGGCGGAACAGAGATGGGATCGCGAAAAGAAGTCCTGTTCTGAGGGTTTCGGAGGTCCCTCTAAATATATGTCAAAGGGGGGCACCGGACGGGCTTCGGGGGGCCCAGGCGCTCCCCCGGCGCGGCCCAGGGGGGGCGCGCCCACAGGGCGCCTGGAGCCCCTGTGCCCCCCCCCCCAGGTTGCCCTTCGGACGCAGTGTTGTTTCCGGTTCGCTGATTTTTTATATAATTTTTCTGGATTTTTCTGGGCAGTTCTCGAAACGTGAAAACCTGAAATACAAAAACAGCCGAAAACAGAAACTGGCACTGGGGTGCACTGGATTAGTAAGTTATTCCAAATATGATCAAAAGTGTATGGAAGTGTATGAATATCATAGCAATATCACCCAAAAGTGGCATGGAGCAAGCAGAAATTATAGATACGTTTTGGACGTATCAGCTGCGGAAGAGGAAGAGGAAGAAGGCAGGCGGCAAGGTCGTCATGTTGGAGTACGCGGGCACCGACGCCTTCGACGCGTACTGACGTCCTGCCGCCTCGTCTTCGAGCTCTGCCTCCGGCGCCGTCATCACCGTCCAGCCCTTGGGAGGCCGCCGAGATGCCTTCTCGGTGTCTTCTGCCACCCGTAGCTCGCCTAGGCGCCCCTTTTGCCCTTCTCGCCTCCTTGACCTGCCTCCTGAGGAGAGGGACAAGAAAGGCATTACGGGCATCTTATCTCTTTTTAGTCTGTAAGCATTCGGGCATCAGTTAAGTTTAAAACTTGTAATCTCCTTGTTCATGTTTTTCATTCCCTATGGACTGTACCTGAATGGAATGTTTTTAATGAAAAAGGAATGTTTTCCGGGTCATTTGTTTGTAGGTAAAAACCCACAACAGGGAATAAATCCCTGATATCTTTAAGATAAACATTTTTTTCGCCCGGCAACAGGCCCTGCCGTTTCCCTACTTTGCTCGACCTTTCTCACGCCTTTGGCGGAGGCAGGGATGAAGTGGGCTCAGGCTCCTCATTTCATCCTTCTGCCGCCGCGACTACGACCAAACTTAGTCCCAGGAACGAGCCCTAGGGCCTAGAGTTATGGGAGCACGGTAGCTTAAGGAAAAGAACGAGGTTTCACATACCTCAGTCCCTAACGGAATGCATGATAAGGGAAAAAGGACTTATCTGAAGCTGCAGCCCCCGGCAACCCTGGTCTGTCGTGGGAGAATTCTTGCCTTTGTAGCCCCCGGCAACACTGGCTTGCCGGGGCCAAGGCATTGGTCTGTTCTTCTTTCCTTCCTCCAAGTGGCTTTGGCAAGGATGCCCGTGCGTCCTGTAAACCAAGGAAGACAGAGGAAATACAAAGACTCGACCTCTAAGCTAGGGGTTAGCCGCTGCTAAGCACTATCAACCCTAACCAAGGACGAGACTCGACTCGGCATGCATGCTAAAACTTAGGGCGCCAGCGCTTCATTTATTTATGCTCAGGGTCTGCGCCTGGCTTTGTACAAAGGGTTACATGCCTTGCCGGCAAGGCTTGTACAAAAGGGTGGCTTGCCGAGGGGCCCGACAAGCCGCGCCTTATGGGTAAAACTTGCGAAGATGCTCGATGTTCCAGGAATTACTCACCGGAACGGCATCCTCGGTCTCCAGGCGGACAGCGCGAGGCCTGGTGACTCGTATTACCCGATAAGGGCCTTCCCACTTCGGCGTCAACTTGTTCGTATTCCTGGCCGATTGAACGCGCCGGAGAACAAGGTCGCCTTCCTCAAAGCTTCGAGCACGGACCTTGTGGCTATGGTAATGGCACAAGGCTTGCTGGTAGCGTGCTGCTCTCACAGCCGCCCGAAGATGATCTTCCTCAAGGAGCATTGCGTCGTCTTGTCGCAATTGCTCTTGCTCAAGCTCATCATAAGCCAGCACTCGAGGTGACCCGTATATGAGTTCTGTGGGGAGAACTGCTTCTGCCCCGTATATCAGGGCAAAGGGCGTCTGGCCGGTGGCTTGATTTGGCGTTGTTCTGATCGACCAAAGAACCGCCGGCAATTCATCAATCCAGCGCCTCCCGCTCTTGTGCAGCCTGTCAAAGGTCTTTGTCCTTAATCCTCGCAGAACTTCAGCATTTTCCCTCTCAGCTTGACCATTGCTTCGGGGGTGAGCAACGGAAGCGAAACAGACCTTACTGCCGAGGTCTTGGGTATATTGCATGAAGGTGCGGCTTGTACACTGTGTGCCGTTGTCGGTGATGATCCTGTTGGGTACACCAAAACGGCACACTAGTCCCTTGAAGAACTTCACGGCTGACTGAGTTGTGACCTTCCTTACTGCCTCCACCTCTGGCCACTTTGTGAACTTGTCGATTGCAACATACAAGTACTCAAAGCCCCCGACGGCGCGGGGGAAAGGGCCCAGTATGTCGAGCCCCCAGACTGAGAAGGGCCAGGAGAGAGGAATGGTTTGGAGGGCTTGAGCTGGTTGATGAAGTTTCTTTGAATGGAACTGGCACGCTTCACACCTGGTGACCAGTGCCGTCGCATCCTGGAGGGCAGTGGGCCAGAAGAAGCCTTGCCGGAATGCCTTGCCGGCAAGGGCTCTCGACCCTATGTGGGATCCATATATGCCTCCATGTATCTCTGCCAACAGCTTCAGTCCTTCCTCTCGAGGGATGCACTTCAATTTCACACCGTTCGGCCTCCTTCTATACAGGTAGTCATCGATGAACTGGTACATGGCAGACCGACGGGCTACTTTCTCCGCTCCTTCCTGCTCCTCAGGAAGTTCCCCGGTCTGAAGGAATCGGACGGTATGCTGCGTCCACGCTGGAGCCTGGGGCTCGACGGTGAGGACCAAAGGCATTTCCTCCGCCAAAGGAGCGGCCATCTCGATGGTAAAAGCTTCACGCTCCGCCGGAGTTAGCCCTCCGGTGGCGGGCTCAGTGTCTCCGGCAACATCCTTGCCGGCGGCTCCGGGGAGCTCGGCGGGAAAGTACTTGCCGGGCCCTGATTTCGTCCTCTTGTTCTGCTCTGTTGATGGATCAACGGATGGCTGAGAAAGCTGAAGCACAAAGGTACCTGGTTCCACAGGTAGCTTGAGGGCAGCGCGCTTTGACAGCTAATCTGTGATGTCGTTCTCCGCTCGGGGGACGTGCTCCGCCTGTATACCGTCAAAGCGCTCTTCCAACTTTCTCACTTCATCGACGTAGGCCTTCATCAACGGGCTCTAGTAATCCTTGTTGACTTGTTTGACGACAAGCTGCGAGTCGCCTCTGACAATGAGCTTCTTGATTCCGAGGTCTGCCGCGGTCCTAAGACCAGCAAGCAGTCCCTCGTACTCAGCAGTGTTGTTCGTTGATACCTCCCTAGGGAAGTGCATCTGGACCACATACTTGAGGTGCTCTCCAATGGGTGCGACCAGCAGTACGCCAGCCCCGGCGCCCTGTAAGGAGAAAGCCCCATCAAAGTACATGATCTAGTTGCAACTTGCCTCTTCATCGGGGAGAGCAGTTTCCTGGACTTCTTCATCAGGCGTTGCGGTCCATTCTGCGACGAACTCTGCCAGGACTTGGCTCTGAATTGTCGAGGTACTTTCAAACTTGAGGCCAAAGCTGGACAGCTCCAGTGCCCACTCTACAATCCTTCCCGTCGCGTCTGGATTGTGCAATATCCGTTGCAGAGGGAGGCGAGTGACGACAGTGATCTCGTGCGCCTGGAAGTAGTGACGCGGCTTCCTCGAGGCCATAAGAAGGCCGAAGAGCAATTTCTGCACACCGGAGTACCTTGATCTAGCCCCCTGCAAGAGGGAGCTAACAAAGTAGACCGGGTGCTGCATCATTTTCTTCTTCGGCTGCACTCCAACCGGCTGTGTTGCCTCTGCACCAGTGGCACCAGGCTCTGCTGCTGCTATCACCTCATCATCGATTTCTCTCTGCGCCACTAGTGCGGCGCTGACCACCTGGTTTGTTGCCGCTAAGTATAGTAGCAACAGTTCTTGTGGTCTAGGCGCAACCAATATTGGCGTGGAGGAAAGATACCTCTTCAGATCTTGTAATGCTGCTTCGGCTTCTGGCGTCCACTCCATTGGGCCCGCCTTTTTCAAATTCTTGAAAAAGGGGAGGGCGCGCTCGGCAGACATGGAAATGAATCTGCTCATGGCGGCAACGCAGCCAGCAAGCCGACGCACATCCTTGACCCGTTTGGGTGCTTCAATCTGCTCTATAGCTTTGATCTTGTGCGGATTGGCTTCTATCCCACGCTGCGACACAAAGAACCCGAGAAGCTTGCCAGACGGGACGCCGAAGACGCACTTCTTAGGGTTCAGCTTGAGGTTGATCTTGCGTAGGTTTACAAATGTTTCTTGTAAATCCAGTAGAAGGGTTGCCTTGTTCTTGGTTTTGACCACTATATCATCCATATAAGCCTCCATATTTCTATGGAGCTGGGGTTCAAAACCAATCTGGACTGCCCTTGCAAACGTCGAGCCAGCGCTCTTCAACCCGAAAGGCATTCGTACGAAACAGTACGTACCACATGGGGTGGTGAATGTTGTCTTCTCTTCGTCTTCTCTTGCCATGAAGATCTGGTGGTAGCCAGAGTAGGCATCGAGGAATGACAGCAGGTCACACCCTTCCGTGGAGTCAACAATCTGGTCTATGCGCGGCAACGGGAAGGGGTCCTTGGGACAAGCTTTATTGATATCTGTGTAATCAATACACAGCCTCCACTTCCCATTTGCCTTGCGCACTACCACCGGATTGGCCAACCACGTTGGGTGGAGCACTCCTCTTACCAAACCCGCAGCCTCTAGTTTCCGGATCTCCTCAGTGATGAACTCTTGCCGTTCCAAAGCTTGCTTCCTGACCTTCCGCTTGACGGGCCGCGCATGAGGACAGACAGCAAGGTGGTGCTCAATCACCTCCCTGGGAACGCCGGGGATGTCGGATGCTTTATTGATATCTGTGTAATCAATACACAGCCTCCACTTCCCATTTGCCTTGCGCACTACCACCGGATTGGCCAACCACGTTGGGTGGAGCACTCCTCTTACCAAACCCGCAGCCTCTAGTTTCCGGATCTCCTCGGTGATGAACTCTTGCCGTTCCAAAGCTTGCTTCCTGACCTTCCGCTTGACGGGCCGCGCATGAGGACAGACAGCAAGGTGGTGCTCAATCACCTCCCTGGGAACGCCGGGGATGTCGGATGCTTGCCAGGCAAACACGTCGACATTCGCCCGCAGGAAGGTGACAAGCGCGTCTTCCTATTTGTTGTCAAGGGCGGAGCTTATGGTAAAAGCCCCTCCCGTGCCGTCCTCCTTGATAGAAACCTTCTTGGTTCCTGGCGGTGTGGCCCTGGATCTCTTGTTTCTGCCAGTGGAGCCCTCTGGCACGTCCTCGACGGGAGCGCGACACTCCGAAGAGGTGCGCTTGCCGGAGTGGGTGTCTGAGGTCTCGCCGGTCTTCTTCTTTCCAGTGGAGCTCTCTGGCACGTCCTCGACGGGAGCACAGCACTCCGAAGAGGTGCGCTTGCCGGAGTGGGCGCCCGAGGTCTCGCCGGTCTTCTTCTTCTTCCATCCCGGGGCTCCAGTGGCAGGAGCAAGTGCCCTCGTAGCGGCAGTTGCTGCAACTGCTTGCTGGTACAATTGGTCAGCGCAAATCAGCGCATCATTCTTATCGGAGGGGATGGTGATGATCGTCACGGGCCCTGGCATCTTCAGGGTGTTGTAGGCATAGTGTGATGCTGCCATGAACTTGGCCAGTGCTGGGCGGCCAAGGATCCCATTGTAAGGCAAGGGGATCTTGGCAACATCGAACACGATCCTCTCTGTCCTGTAGTTCAGATCACTTCCAAAAGTCACGGGCAGCGTGACTTTCCCCTTCGGTTGACTCCTCCCTGGGCTGACCCCCTGAAACGTGCCCGTCTCTTCGAGGTCTCCATCAGGAACTTGCAGCTTCTCGATCACGGTGGGCAAAAGTAGGTTCAGACCGGCCCCGCCATCGACTAGCATCTTCGTCACCTTGAGGTTGTGTATTGTCGGTGAAACCAACAATGGAAAGCACCCGACCATAGTAGTGCGATCAGGGTGATCCTCGGCGTCAAAGATGATAGGTGTGCTGGACCATTTCAGCGGCTTTTGGGCACCGGATGATGGCTCTGCTGCAATAATCTCACGCGCCCACTGTTTAAGCTGGCGGTGAGAAGCATGCAGCAAGGCGCCACCATCGAGGCACATGGCGTCCGTAGCCTTCTGAAACTCTTGGCCGCCGGACTCGTCGTCCTCTTCGTGATTGTCGTCTTCAGGTCTTCTGTCGCGGCCCCGTGCGGGCCTTTCCTGCTGTTTCTCCTTGCCACGACGGCCTGCTTGGCCGTCACGCTTCTTGCTGGACCCCTCAGCGCCGTCTTGGCCCTTCTCCTTGTCCTGCCTCTCGTATTCAGCCCTTTGCTTCTCAGCAAGGAGCTCAACCTGGTGGCAGTCCTGGAGATCATGGCCTTTGGTGCGATGGATCTTGCAGTACCGCTTGCCGGAGTTTCATGGCTTCTCGGTAGCCGCCAAGGCCCGGCAGGCGACACACCCGGCAATTTCCTTGCCAGGGTCACCCGCCTTGGTTTTCTTGGTGGAGCCGGTGTCATCAGATCCCTCGACGGCAAGCACGGCCTTCCCCTTGCGCTTCCTGTTACGGTTCCATCCCTTCTTCGCTGGGATGGTAGTATCGTCGTCCGAAGAGTCGGTTTCCGCACCGGCGCCTTCGCCGGGGTACATCCTTCCCTCTTCTGCCCAGGCACATCTATCAGCAAGAACATAGAGTTCCGCCACATCCTTCACCTTGGTCATCGCCAGTTCTTCGCGCATCTTGCGGTTGCGCACGTTCTGGTGGAACGCGCTGATGATGGCGGCAGGGTGAACATCGGGGTATTGTACTGTACCCGGCTGAATCTCTGTATGTACTTGCGCAGACTCTCGCCTTCCTTCTAGGGTATGACATGCAGGTCACTTGCTTGGCCATGGGCTTGGTGGCCTCCAGTAAAGGCGCCAACAACCTCATGGCACAAGTCGGACCAGGAGGAAATAGAGTCTACTGGCAAGTGCATCAACCACGACATGGCGTTAGGTTTAAAAGCCAATGGGAAGTAATTCGCAAGCACCTTATCGTCGCGGGCCCCGGCAGCTTGCATCGTGATGGTGTAGATGTTGAGGAACTCCGACGGGTGGGTCTTGCCGTTATACTTCTCGCCAACGTCGGGCTTGAAGGTGCGATGAGAGGGCCACTGGAACTGCCGCAGCTCATGGGTAAAAGCTGGACAGCCTACCTCGTAAGGTAGACCTCCAGGGCTTTTCGGTGTTGGGCGATCTGCAGCAGGCCCCGCTCGCCTGTCTGACAGGTGGCGCGTTCCGCGCTGGCGCTCGATAGTGGTTCGAGCGTCTTCATGAGCTCGCTCCTGAAGAACTTGACGCTGGTCGCCGCGGGTCCGCGGGTCAGACGACACTATGGAGATGGCGTCGCCGGCGACGTCTCGACGAGTCGACGCACGCGGCACCGGGCGAGGAGGAGGCGAATGCACCGTAGCCACGGCGCTGCCGGCTCTCCCGCCGCCGATGCGTGGGACTCCATCAGAGCGTCGACCTGGGAGCTCTGCTAGATTTAAATCATCCTTGTTGGCGACTGCGACAAGGCTTCGGATGGTGGCTCTCCATTCGTCGAGTTCCCCCGTAACGGGAGGATAGTCGAGGAGCAACTGCGCGCGCGCCAAAGCTTCGGCTGGTGTCAACGGTAGCGAAACATGCACGGACCGTGACGCGCTTCGACCCCTGACCGTGTCAGGGGGAGCTCCATCACGATCCCGCGGCTGCCTATTGTCTCCACCAGTGCTTCGGCGGGCGGGCAGGTCTTCTACGTCCCGGGAGTGGCGCTCGGGGCCCTTCCCGTGGCGACGTCCGGGATCTTCGGCGTGACGACGCCGTTCATCGCGCGCTGCTTGAGAAGAGCGCGTTGTTGGCGCCAGCGTGGGAGTTCTGGAGGCCCTTGCGTCGCCTTCGGGTGATGCAGCCGTGACCTTGGAAGGCCCCGCGCCACCCGTGGAGGGCCGGGCTCCATCTTTGGAACTGGCGGTGTGCGGCCCGTTACCAGGCGCACAAACATCGCCACCTCCCAAACTCCGACTGCCGGGATGGCGTTGGTGTTCGCGAGCAATGCCCCGGGTTCTTTCCGCGACCGGTCCGCTGCTCGCACGCGTCGGCATGGGCTGTCCGGCTTCCGACTGGCCAACCGCCACCGTCGTCTTCTTCTTAGGCGCCATGACGATGAAGAAGCGTCGAACTGATTGCCAAAGCCGATTCTCAAAACTGCGCCCCCTACCTGGCGCGCCAAAGATGTCGGTGTATTTGGATCGACACCTATGGGATCACAAGAATCCCTACTACGGTAGCGGGGCGCGTGGTTGAGAGAAGAGCGGATCTGATAGTCAGGACACGGTTCCTTTACCCAGGTTCGGGCCGCAAAGATGCATAAAACCCTAGTCCTGCTTTGGTAGATTATATGTTTGTGTTCTTCAGCTAGTGTGGAGCTCCAAAAGAGTCGTGAGGAGTTCTAAAAAGCCGAATCCTCCTCCTGGTCGCCTCGGGCCTCCTTTTATAGGAAAAAGGGGTCGCCAAAGTGGCACACAGGAGGTGGAAAGGGTACAGTGATGCGAGGTTATCCCTCGCATTACAGGACAAGGCGCATTTAATGCGCTTAGCTTAGGTGTCCTTGCTTTATCGGGGATGAGGGGAGACGTCCGTCTTGTCCATCGCCGCCCCTCCTCGTGTTGACATGCGCCCTGGCCAGCAGTGCCTGAGGTGCCATGTAGGCAGACACCCAGCTGAGGTGGCGCAACGGCGGGTCTCCACGAAGATCTGTGGGTTGCCACGCAGGAGCCTGTCCAGCTGGTCGGGTCGGCAGCTGCGTGGGTCGGTGGAAACCCAGTTCGTGCGGGCCTGACGGTGGCCCTGCGGGTGCCCTCGGCAAGGGCCTTGTCGGGGCTCCGGCAAGGGTCCTGCCGCGGCGCCCGCTGTCATCCCTGCAAGGTGCTTGCCGGGGGCCTTGTAGTTCCCCTTGGCTGGGATCCTGCCAAGGGTCGTCGTCTTCTTAACTTGTGTCTGATCTTGGATGTCTTCACAAAGATCTGCATGCCACCATGGGGATATCTCCCGAATCCTGGCCCCATGGGGGCGGTGGACTCAAGGGTGATCCGCTCCATAGGCGCGGGGCGAGCTGCCGCGGCAAGGGTCTTGTCGGGGCTGCCAGAGTCGGCCCCGGCAAGGATCGTGCCGGGGAGAGCCGCTTCGTCCCTTTGCTCTTTGTGGTCTTGTTCTTGGCGTTGTTCCAGTCTCCATCAAGCTTTGATCTTACCCCGGCTCACCTCCCTTGCCATGCTTGGTGTGGTGGTGCCCGCGGCTCAGACTGTCCACGCACAGTCATAGGGGTACAAAAAGTGTACCCCTCTTTTTGTACACTGACAAAGTAGTAGATAATATCTTTCACATAATGAGCATCGAGGGTTTTAGAAGGTTCCCCATCTCCATGAGTAGCAAGTACACTTAAATTTTTTTGGTATTTCGTGTTCCATATCCATAACTGAAGATAGAGAACAACTTAGAATAGCAAATAAAATCTACTTAGTGATAAAGCAAACAAGCACACACGAGAATATTCACCCCACGCTATTGCTCCCCGGCAACAGCGCCAGAAAAAGGTCTTGATAACCCATAAGTGTAGGGGATCAGTTGTAGCCTCTTTCGATAAGTAAGAGTGTCAAACCCAACGAGGAGCTAAAGGTTGGACAAATATTCCCTCAAGTTCTATCGACCACCGATACAACTCTACGCACGCTTGACCTTTACTTTACCTAGAACAAGTACAAAACTAGAAGTATTTTGTGGTTTTTGTGGGATAGGTTTGCAAGAATATAAAGAGCACGTTAATAAAACTAGGGGCTGTTAAGACAAATAAGCAATAAATTTAATGATAGCGAGTGTGGAAAAGTGGTGGTAGGAGTTGCGAAATTGCCCCTAAGCAATTGTCTACATTACTAGACCGATAGCAAGTTTTATGTGGGAGAGGCCACTACTAGCATGTCATCCCTTACTTGGAATTCTATGCACTTATGATTGGAACTATTAGCAAGCATACGCAACTACTAACGTTCATTAAGGTAAAACCCAACCATAGCATTAAGATATATTGGTCCCCCTTCAATCCCGTATGCATCAATTTCTACGCTAGGTTGAAGTTTCTGTCACTCTTGCCCTCCAATACGTAGTCCTATCAACATACAACTAACCCTATGGTGTGATCCAGGCGCGTCCTCATATGATGGGCACCAAAGGACAGCAACATAACCACAAGCAAATTAAATCAATCATAGCAATTCACCAATCACCGATAGGACAACGATAATCTACTCAGACATCATAGGATGGCAACACATCATTGGATAATAATATGAAGCATAAAGCACCATGTTCAAGTAGATGGCACAACAGGTTGCGGGAGAGTGGACCGCTGTAGATAGATGGGGGAAGGTGATGTAGATGTTGTTGAAGATGACGGAGGTGTTGGTGTAGATCGCTGTCACACGATGATGGCCCCGGTGGCACTCCGATGCCACCGGAAGCGAGGGGGAGAGAGCCCCCCTCCTTCTTATTCTTCCTTGACCTTCTCCCTAGGTGGGAGAAGGGTTTCCCCTCTGGTCCATGGCCTCCATGGCGGCGGAGGGGCGAGAGCCCCTCCGAGATTGGATATGTCTCTGTGTCTCTCTCTGTTTCTGCGTTCCCAGATTCTGCCCCTTCACCGTTTCTTATATTCCCGGAGATCCGTAACTCCGATTGGGCTGAATTTTTGACATGATTTTTATCCGGATATTAGCTTTCTTGCGGCGCAAGAAGGGTATCAACCGCCTTACGGTGTGGCCACGAGGGCCCAGGGCACGCCCCCCTGCCTAGGGCATGCCCCCTGCCCAGGGTGCGCCCCCCTGCCTCGTGGCCCACCCGGGCATCGTCTCATGTTGGTTCCGCTTCCCAAAATTCGCATATATTCCAAAAAAATCTCCGTCCGTTTGTATTCCGTTTGGATTGCGTTTGATATGGATATTCTGCAAAACAAAAAACATGCAACAAACAGGAACTGGCACTGGGCACTGGATCAATATGTTAGTCCCAAAAAATAGTATAAAAAGTTGCCAAAAGTATATGAAAGTTGTAGAATATTGGCATGGAACAATCAAAAACTATAGATACGACGGAGACGTATGAGGGACGCGTGGCGCGCGCCCATTGGCCCGGGGCGGCGGGGCTGCTGATGTGTCGGGTGGCGATTGGCTGGAACACATGGCGGCTGGACATGTCCGGCGCGGATGGACATGTCCGGCGGCGTGAGGTTGAAGAAGGTTAGGGTTCATCCGCGTTTCGGGGGAGGGTGCTCTTTTATACGTAGAGGGAGCTAGGAGTGTCCAAATGAGGTGTGGTTTTCGGCCACGCGATAACGATCCAACAACCGAGAGCATGGAGGTGGTTGGGATGGGCTAGCGAGCTGTTGTGGAGGGGTGCTGGGCCAAAAGAGAAAAGGCTTCCGGTGGTTAATGCGGTTAACCATTGGGCTATCAAACGAACTCCGAATGCGACGAAAATTGACAGGCGGCCTACTTATGCTATAATAAGACCACACGCAAAGTTTCACCCCATTCCGAGAAATTTTTCCGGCCACTCATAAAATAAAATCCGGAGTTGCCGCGGGCGCGTGCAAGTGTGTCTGGGCTCAGAACGGACAACGGAATAGACGAGGGGGTTCGGCCGGATGAAAGTTTTGAAAACATGTTGATGCAATGCACATGAAGACATGGCAAAATGCAACATGC
This sequence comes from Secale cereale, assembly GCA_902687465.1. Classification (NCBI taxonomy): domain Eukaryota; kingdom Viridiplantae; phylum Streptophyta; class Magnoliopsida; order Poales; family Poaceae; genus Secale; species Secale cereale. The sequence continues at coordinate 104,327,270 of LR738709.1, forward strand.
AAGCAGATGACATGGCAACGACAATGAATAACTGGCTGACACCTCGCGCATCGGTCTCGGGGTGTCACATGGGATTCCAAGGATCCACTCATGGTGGCTTATCGTCGAGAGGTGGATGCTATTGTGGGTCACTTCAAGGGTTACCAAGTTGATAACATTGATCGGAGGAAGAATGAGGTGGCTGATGCCTTAAACCGATTAGGATCTCAGCGTAAGCCGGTGCCACCCAACACATTTTCGGATGTTCTGATTAACCCGTCTGTCAAGTTACCCACGAAGGAGGACCTTGCTGTTCCTGACCCGAAGGCAAAGTTAGTGGCGGCTCTTCATGTTATACCTGACTGGATGGTTCCGTATTTGGCTTACATGACCCGAGGTGAGTTACGTGAGGACGAAATTTTGGCCAAACAAATAACCCGGCGATCTAAGTCAATGGCGAATGTCAATGGGGAATTGCACCATCGCAGTGTTACAGGGGCGTTTCAACATTGTGTTTCTCCTGAGGAAGGTTGTGAAATCCTGCGAGAGATTCATGAAGGAGATTGTGGTCATCATGCCGGCTCTAAATCTCTTGTGGCCAAGGCTTTTCGTCATGGGTTTTATTGGTTGACGGCTCATGCTGATGGGGAAGACTTGGTCAGCAGATGTGACGGTTGTCAGAAGTTTTCATGGCGTGCTCATGTTCCGGCTCAAAAATTGAGGATGATTCCAATAACTTGGCCGTTTGCGACTTAGGGGCTTGATATGGTCGGGCCTTTTAAGAGGTCCAAAGATAAGAAAACTCACCTTTTGGTGGGAGTTGTTAAATTTACCAAGTGGGTTGAGGCAGAGCCGGTTAGCAAGTGTGATGTAGCAATGGTAGTTCAATTCATCAAGAAGGTGATTTTCCGTTTTGGCTTTCCCCACAGTATCATAACAGATAATGGCACCAATCTGTCCAAGGGTGCTATGAGGGAATTTTGTCAATGAGAGCATATTCGACTTGATGTCTCCTCTGTGGCTCACCCTCAATCTAATGGTCAAGCGGAATGGGATAATTAAGAGATTCTGTGAGGCATCAAGCCCCGGCTTATGGTTCCTTTAAAGAGAACACCGTGCTATTGGGTGGAGGAGTTATCTTCAGTGTTATGGAGCATCAATACAACACCCAACAGATCTAGAGGTTACACACCTTTCTTCATGGTTTATGGAGCTGAGGCGGTTCTTCCAAGTGATATCCGTCATGATTCACCTCGAGTGGCAGCTTATGTTGAAGCTGATAATGAGAAGGCACGTCGGGATGCATTGGACTTGTTGGATGAAGAGCGTGATCTCGCGGTGGCCCGTTCAGCGATTTATCAACAGGATTTACGACGGTATCACAGCCGCCGGGTCAAGACTAGAACCTTTCAAGAAGGCGACTTAGTACTCTGTCTTATCCAAGATCAAACTGATATGCATAAACTATCACCGCCTTGGGAAGGACCTTTTGTCGTCAGCAAGAATCTGCATAACGGGTCTTACTATCTGATTGACGTTCGGGAGCACAAGGATTCGCGCACATCAGAGGAGGAGACTTGTCAGCCGTGGAACATTTCTCATCTCCGGCCTTACTATACTTGAGCCACCGGCTCTCATGATGTACATAGTTTGATGATGTAAATATTAGAAACAATATAATAAAGCCGGCATCCCTGATAATTCGGGGCCTCTTTCGTTTTCACTTCCTCGAAGCTGAGTCTTTGTCATCATCCTACATGTTTGCTTCAGAGGCTTGGCGCCTAAATTGCAGGGACCAAAGAGAGTTGGATGCATAGCACAACTCAAACATTGGTCCTCAATGAGAATAATTCGTAAGTATGTCACTTGGGGGCTTCCTGTTCAAACATAGGCGTATTCGACCAAAGAGAACACATCATTACTACCCTTTTGACCATGTTATGTTCAAACATAGGCGTATTCGACCAAAGAGGACATAACCTGTGGGTCATCCTACCTGTACCCAGCTGCTTCAACTCCATCAGGTCATCCTGATTGACCCGGCGAACTCTTGGCAATCAGTCTTATACGGAGTATTCGACCAAAGAGCTGAGCTTGCTAAGGTTAAAACGCCGGCTGTCATGTGACAGCACGGCTTACAGACAGTCAGGATAGATCCAGGCTCAAAAGGCCGCCTTGCTTGAAACTTGGATAAATCGGCTTGTGATGCAAGATGCAACTCTCACCCCGCGTACTCTAGATAAGTCTATCTTTAAACAAAGACCTATACCAGTCTAGGTTCAAATGTCGATTGGGTACTGTGAGAGCCGGCTCACAACACGGGCGTACCTTCCAGGGGCCAACAGGCTAGTTTCATTGAAGAAGAACCTTTTGCTTGGCGGCCTGCAAAAGCCTCGGATGTTTTTTGATTTCCTCTTTTCTGGGTTTTTATGTTCTTCTATTATGTTTTTCCTTGGCCGTATGTTTTTTGGCAAGTTAGGCCAAGCTGCCTCTACTTATGGCTCATATTTGAAGCATCTCTGGGTCTCTGCAACCCAACCTAATGATCGGCTCTAAGCCGCCAGAAGATAACAATCTCACATTTGGAGCGATAGCTCTACAAGACTCTCTGCATGGAGCTGAGAAGCCGGCAGTCTAAACATATAGTACAGGTATGATTATTTTTCAATGGTATTACACGTCGTAATTAAACCGGCCCTGGTTATGGACTATTTCTCCCTAGTGGCATCGGTCGGGCATCATGACCCGCCCGGCGGTAAACCGCCAGGGCACTTGTTATCTGTTTATGTGCAGGATAAGGATTAATTTGATCTGCATTAGTCAGCACTGTTATAAGCATAAAGTGGTGTTTCTGCAACTGGCGGATCAACAGTATTATGCAAAAGCAGAACCGTGCACAAGAGCACGACAGATTAAAGTTTTACTACCCTATTACATGACTCCGTGAGCCAATAAAAATCAAGTGTTTTCTAAAGGATCAAGTATGTAAACCGCCCGGCGGTTCACTCTTCCAAGCCTTGCTGCTTTGAAGCTTCTGGATTACCCTTCTCCGGTTCTTTTTCCTCCTCTGTCTAAAAGTTTGGAGACGACCAATTGACGCCAGCCAAAGCTTCAAACTCAGCCTCATCATCAATAAGTTCAGACGGGTCAATTTCGGGGACGAAAGTACGCTTACTGATTGGAGGGATTAGCTCCATCACTTTGTAAGCCGGAGTGGGCATCTTCTGGTTCTCTATTCTGTAAGCCGGCTGATATCTTGACACATCTGTTTCACTCGCAATCAGGCTAGCCAGAGGGCGTATATCTTTGACACAGGCAGCAAAGTCTTTTTGATCAAAAGTCATGCTATCTTCTTTCAGACTTGGATAGTGATACGTCTCCAACGTATCTATAATTTTTTATTGCTCCATGCTATTATTTAAGATGTTTTGGATGTTTAATGGGCTTTGTTATACGCTTTTATATTATTTTTGGGACTAACCTACTAACCCAAAGGCCCAGTCCAGATTGCTGTTTTTTGCCTATTTCAGGGTCTTACAGAAAAGGAATATCAAACGGAGTCCAAATGGAATGAAACCTTCGGGAGAGATATTTTTGGAGCAAAACACGCACGGGAGAATTGAGAACCATGGAGTAGGGCTTACGTGGCGTCCACGAGGGTGGGGGCGCGCCCCCTGCCTCATGGGCACCCCGTCTTGCCCCCGGTGCCCTCCTTCCTCCTATATATACCTACGTACCCCGAAACCATCAGAACAACAGAAAAACCCCTAGTTCCACCGTCGTAACCTTTTGTTACCGTGAGATCCCATCTTGGTGCCTGTTCCGGAGCTCCGCCGGAGGGGGGATCTATCACGGAGTGCTTCTACATCATCATCATCGCCTCACCATGAGTTGTGAGTAGTTTACTATAGACCTTCGGGTCCATAGCAAGTATCTAGATGGCTTCTTCTCTCTCTTTGGATCTCAATACCAAGTTCTCCTCGGTCTTCGAGGAGATCTATTCGATGTAATCTCTTTTTGTGGCGTGTTTGTCGAGATCCGATGAATTGTGGGTTTATGATCAAGATTATCTATGAGAAATATTTGGTTCTTCTCTAAAATCTTTATGTATGATTAGAATATCCTTTCAAGTCTATTCGAATTATTGGTTTGGTTTGGCCTACTAGATCTATAGTTCTTGCAATGGGAGAAGTGCTTGGCTTTGGGTTCAATCTTGCGGTGTCCTTTCCCAGTGACAGTAGGGGCAGCAAGGAACGTATTGTATTGTTGCCATCGAGGATAAAAAGATGGGGTTTATATCACTATGTTTGAGTTTATCCCTCTACATCACGTCATCTTGCTTAAGGCCTTGCTCTGTTCTTATGAACTTAATACTCTAGATGCATGCTGGATAGCGGTCGATGTGTGGAGTAATAGTAGTAGATGTAAAATTGTCTCGGTCTACTTGTTTCGGACGTGATGCCTATATATAATGATCATGCCTAGATAGTCTCATAATTATTCACTTTTCTATCAATTGCTCGACAGTAATTTGTTTACCCGTCGTAGAATATCGCTATCATGAAAGAAGCCACTAGAGAACACTATTGTCAGGACCCCGATCCTAAGTCACACCGATCTAGCTTGTAACACGTCATATCACTTTGCGGCCTCACGCACGGTATCCCCACGGGTGCTACCTTACCTGGCCCGGGACCGTTTGCGCATTTTGGCACACGTATATGACAGTGTCGCTAGCATCCACATGACAGAGAACCCGGGCCGACATGGCTAGTTATAAACCAAAAGTGGCACTAAATTACAGAGACAGGCATCCATGACCCAGCAACGAACGTGTCGGTCATCAACGTATGAACCCAAGTCGTAGACAGCTACATGGACTTAAAGGATCAACGCGTGACATTTCCCCTAAGGGACAGACACAGGAACGAAGAAGGACACATGCCGGCCAGCCTACGTGTTCCGAACAGTAGCAAGCTACCAAGGCTCATTAGAAGCACTAGGAGGCATTTCCATGTAAGATATGCTACCAAAGGAAAACAACTAGGTGTCGGATCCCACACATACCAAGCATTTCAATCATACACACAATATGCTCAATATGTGCAAATACAACATTGCATCACAACAGAACTCTATGACTCAAAGTACTTTATTTAAGAGGCTCCAAAGAGCCATACATAACATATCCATACAGGTAGGGGTCACATGACCCAACACTCAAGTCATATAGTCATACAAGCACAAGCGGAAGCTAACATGTCTGAGTACAAACAACTTGGAAAATAAAACAGGCTCGGTGTAGCCTGACTATCTACAAGGCCCTCCACAAGCTCCAGATCTCCGTCTGGGTAGCAAGCTACTCGTCGACGTCAACGTCTATGTAGAACCCATCAGAAGGGGCAGGGTTCTCCTCTGCAACAGTTATTAAGCAAACATGAGTACAAAGGTACTCAGCAAGTCTTACAATAGAACCTATCATACATGCAACATTATCAACAAGGGTAGTGGAGTTCATAGCAGAAAGCCAGTTTTGACTCTTGGCTAACCTATACTACGACTCTCAACAGATTGCAAGATAACACTACATACACGAGTCCTCTACTCACCACAACAATACACCACCGAGGATCCTTTTCCGTCATCCTACGGAAGGGCCATCCACGGCACTCACACTTGTCTTGAGGATTTTAGTAGTATCCATCGACTTGTCTATGAACTGTAAGAGTAACCAAGTAGTCCGTACCGCGAACAACGGCTATTCGAATAGATTGGTAACCCTGCAGGGGTGTACTCCTTCACACACGCTTCCACCACTTATCGCCGTTTACTCGACATGTACTCGGCAACCTTCAAGCGGAAGCCCAGCGAGGGTGTCGGCCACGACCTGACTAACTACTTAATTCTCTCGTCCAGGTTGATCGCCTATTTGGGTTCCATCCGTGGGGAGATCCGGCCGGGGTGTCGCTCACGGCCCCAAACGATGTGTATAGGGTTCCCGAGTCACCAAACGGGCAACCGGTACACCGTGTCACGTACCTGTCGCATCACAGCCCACCCCGAGGGTCAGCGCTGTGCCCGACCACCAGTAAACTACAAACACCAGAAACTAGTTGCAACTCCTGGACAAAGAACAAGGGCAGTTAATAAGACGAGAGGGCTTGGAGCGCCCGGAGCCCAATGTGTGGTAGTAACTGTAACTTGAATCACACATACAGATCTCGGGTCCTATGGACAGTTCCAATGAAACAACCCACCACGTACTCCTACATGGCCTTTCATCGATACCTTTACCAAACATGATCCACACTTCCCTCTCTTTACTGAGTATGATCATTTCACTCTGATCCATCACCCAGATGAACCAGACCTGACACAACTCTAAGCATAGCAGGCAACATAAACAAATAGCATGGTGGATCACACATCACATGGCTCAATCAACTCCTACACATGCTAGTGGGTTTCAACTATTTACTGTGGCAATGACAGGTCATGCAAGGGAATAGGGTTCAACTACCGCAGCAAGTAGCAGTTCACACGTTGTTGCCTTAATGCAGTAAAATAGAGCAGGAGCGAGAAGATGGGTTTGTATCGAATTGATCAATGATTGCTTGCCTGACAGAGTGGTTGTCGGGTACTGCTCTTCAGTTGGATATGCAGAGGTATCCTCGAGAGCAGGACCTAACACGGAGAACATCGGCGATACAATCAATAAGCGAACAAAATGCAACAATATGATGCATGCTCATGATATGGCAAGATGCATGTGTTTTGGGCTAATGCACCTATAAACAGAAGGGTTTGAGCCCATTTGAATCAAAGATTCAAATTGAAACCCAAACTATTATTTATTTAAGTGTATTATCATGTTTTAAAGTAAACAGCAAGGTTAACTTGATCAAACATGCATGAAACCAGTGCCATTGGAAATATTGGATTTTTCTGATCAATTTTTATATATAAATCTTTTCCATCTGAGCAACTGTTGAATTTATATGATTTTTTGAAGTTTAAAGCATTTTTTGGAATTTCCTGAATTGTTTTTAAATAAAATCATCCCAGAAAATCCTTTACTACATCAGCATGACATCATGCTGACGTCAGCAAGTCAACAGACCTGATCCAGGTCAAACCTGACTGGTGGGTCCCTCATGTCAGTGTCTCTGGGGCTAATCCCGGTCAAAACTGAAGTTGACTGGGTTTGACTAAGCGATGGGGCCCACTGTGGTGGTTAAACTAATTACCATTAGCTCCTAATTAACAAGCCACGTCATCCCGTCGGAGTTTGGCCAGCGGCGACCATTTCGCATGGCGGTGACTCGCCGGAAACTCTGTTCCGGCGACCATTTGTCACGCGGATGGGTTCTATGTGCTCCTGGTGATGCACCGCATCCAACGGTGCCACTGGTTGGTCGATTGGTCGCCGGAGTTGACGGCGACGAGCTCGTCCGCGGTGGCACTCGCACAGAGTTGGCCGGAACGGCGTTGTGGTGCACGGGAGGAGGAGTTAGGGGTGGCGTTAGCTTGCTGGTGAGCTACCGGTCCTAGTGGCGTGCTCGGCTGCGAGGCACAACGCCTGTGGCCACGGCGGTGAGTTGGCCGGCGGCGGCGAGCTTCAGTCAGCAAGGGGGCAGCAGGTACAAGGCGAAATCGAGCCCGGGGAGAGGGGGGTTCGAAGCGTGAGCTCACAGCGGTCGCAGAGGGCGTCGAAGCGAGCTTGGGGGAGGTCGGACGGCGACGTACGGGCAGCGGCGATCTCCGGTGCCGAAGGTTGAAGACGACGGCGGGGATGGCGTTGCAGGGCTTCTGGCGTCGTGTGCGTCGGTGCGGAGCTCCAGGACGATGCGGCGGAGCTAATGGGTGCGTCGGGGAGGTGAGGGGGTGGCTTAGGGCACGGTGGCAGCGATCGGCGGCGACGAGCTCGCTCGGGGGAGCTCGGCGGAGGGGAGAGAGGAGGGGGAATACACGGGGGAGAGTGAGAGAGGCGCCGGGGGTGCGTGGCGTCGCCTAGGAGCGTCCAAGGCATCGGGGGAGTAGCCAGGCAGGCAGGAGGTGGCCGGCGCGTCGGCGGCGCTCGCCACCGAGCAGCTTTGTGCGCTGGCACAGAGAAGAAGACGGGCGTGCCCCTGGTGGGCTGGGCCGTGCTGGGCCAGGCAGGTAAGTGGGCTCAGGTAAGTCTCTGTTTCTTCCTTTTTCTATTTTCTTTCTGTTTCATTTCTTTTGCAACTTTGTTGAATTAATAAAAATGCTAGAACATTTTTATAACTCATAAATCTAGTCATGCCCACTGTATATAATATGAACAGTATGGAACATTTTAGTTTATGACTATTTGGGCACATAAAATATTTTATAGCATTTAAATGCCCAAATGCAAATACCATATGAATTAATCCAGAGACCTTGGATGTCCTAGAAAATTGTGCACCATTTTTGGCAGAGGTTTAAGACCAAGGCAGAAACGATGAACATTTTTGAAGGGCATTTTGGGTACATTGGAAAAGATTTTATCAAACCCTAGTTGTTAGAAGAGGGGTGCTGGGGTTTCTGTTATTCCCATTTCAAGTTTCTGTGGAAAGTAAACATGATGCACACTCTAGCTAGTCCTAATGCAAGCACTGACTAGGGATGTGACAACTCACCCCCACTCAAAAGAATCGCGTCCCGAGATTCGGGTTCCTCCGGAAAGAGGGTGGGGTATTCAAGTCCAAGACGATCCTCCCTTTCCCAAGTAGCTTCACTCTCAGAATGATGTGACCATTGAACCTTGAGAAACTTGATATTACGACGTCGAGTGGTACGCTCGGTTTGATCAAGAATACGAATGGGGTATTCTCAATATGTGAGATTATCCTGGAGATCAAGCGTTTCGTGGTCCACTCCACCGATAGGATCCGAGAAACAACGCCTGAGTTGAGATACGTGGAAGACATCATGAACTCTGGAAAGGTGCGGAGGTAGTTCCAATTGGTAGGCAACTTCTCCTCGTTTGGCAAGAATGCGAAAAGGACCGATATAACGAGGAGCCAATTTGCCTTTGATACCGAAGCGATGGGTTCCCTTAAGAGGAGTAACCCGAAGGTAAGCCTTATCGCCGACTTCAAAAGTCACAGCCTTATGATGACTATCATATTAGCTCTTCTGGCGAGACTGGGCTGTTTTCAATTTCACATGAACGATGCCAACTTGCTCTTCGGCTTCCTGGATCATATCCGGACCAAAGAATTGTCTTTCCCCGGTTTCTGACCAGTTAAGAGGTGTTCGACACCTTCGTCCATATAGAACTTCGAAGGGAGCCTTGCCCAAGCTGGCTTGATAACTATTGTTATAAGCGAATTCGGCAAATGGAAGACACTTCTCCCAATCCATACCGAAAGAGATGACAGAGGCTCGAAGCATATCTCCCAGAATTTGATTGACTCGTTCCACTTGACCACTTGACTGAGGATGGAAGGCAGTGCTAAAAGAGAGATGAGTCCCCAAAGCATTCTGGAAACTTTCCCAAAATCATGAAGTGAAAAGACTTCCACGGTCTGAGTTAATCTCCAACGGCACACCATGACGTGATACTATCCGAGAGATATACAAGTCTGCTAGCTGGCTAGCGGTTATACTCTCTCGAACAGGAAGGAAGTGGGCTACTTTGGAGAGGCGGTCGATAACAACGAAGATAGCATTATTCCCTTACCTGGTCCTGGGAAACCCGGTAATGAAGTCCATACTGATCTTGTCCCATTTCCATTCAGGAATAGCTAAATGTTGGAGGGTGCCAGCAGGCCGTTGATGCTCTGCTTTGACTCGACGACAAACGTCGCAGTTAGCAATGAATTGAGCGATTTCTCTCTTCATCCTAGTCCACCAGAACCTCTGATGTAGGTCCGGATACATTTTGGTACTACCGGGATGAATCGTGAGAGGAGATTCATGAGCCTCCTTAAGGATTAACTGCCGTAGATGTTGGTTCTTGGGAACCACTAAACGGTTCTCAAAGGAAAAAACACATCTGTTATCAATGGAGAAATAACCTGCAACTCCTTTCTGAATGTTTCTCTTAATTCGGGAAATCCCTGTATCTTGCTTCTGGGCAGCTATGATTTGATCTGTAAGGGTAAGTTTCGCCACCAAGGTGGAAAGGAATCCTCGAGGAACAATGTGAAGGTTAAGCTTACGAAATTCCTCGTGAAGAAGTGGTTGCCCTTGTTGTAACATCAGGTTGTTATAATAAGACTTATGACTCAGTGCGTCAGCCATGACATTGGCCTTCCCAGGGGTGTAAGTGATTCCTAAGTCGTAATCTGTGAGCAACTCAACCCAACGTCTTTGCCTGAGAATCAAATCCGGTTGGGTGAAGATGTATTTCAGACTTTGGTGATCAGTGAAGATTTCACAGCGATTACCAAGAAGGTAATGTCGCCATGTTTTGAGTGCGTGGACTACAGCTGAAAGCTCTAGATCATGTGTAGGATAGTTATCCTCATGTGGACGCAACTGTCGAGATGCGTAAGCAATCACTTGACGATCTTGCATGAGTATGCAACCAAGTCCTTGTCGCGAGGCGTCTCAGTAGATAATAAAATCCTTAGAAAAGTCTGGTGGTACCAGTATGGGTGCAGATGTCAGGCGTCTTTTCAGTTCCTGAAAGCTGGACTCGCACTGTGGGGTCCATTCAAAATTTTTATATTTCTTGAGGAGTTCAGTTAGAGGCTTAGCAACCTTGGACAAATTCTCGACGAAGCGTCGGCAATAGCTCGCTAAGCCAACGAAACTCCTAACTTGCTTGACCGATTCAGGGGGAGTCCAATCAAGGACGGCTTGAACTCGCTCGGGATTGACGGCAATACCCTTGCCAGAGATCACATGGCCAAGATAGGTCACTTCCGGCAACCAGAATTCACATTTAGAGAATTTGGCATAAAGGCGGTGCTCTCGAAATTTCGTCAATACCAGCCTTAGATGCTCGGCATGATCTTTCTTGTTCTTGGAGTAGATGAGTATATCATCGAGGTATACCACGACGAATTAATCCAAATACTCCGTGAATATAGAATTCATTAGCCGGGAGAAGGTGGCTGGGGCATTGGTTAACCCGAAGGACATGACAGTGTACTCGTATTAGCCATAACGAGTAACAAAGGCCGTCTTAGGAATGTCCCCGTTCTTGATTTTGATTTGATGGTAGCCCAACCTCAAATCCATTTTGGAAAAGACTGAGGATCCAGCGAGCTGATCATACAGGTCGTTGATCCTGGGGAGCGGATACTTGTTCTTTATGGTGACCAGATTGACACATCGGTAATCTACAACCATCCGTTCCGTTCCATCCTTCTTCTTGACGAAGAGGACGGGACAAGCCCAAGGGGAAGAACTAGGACGGATGAAACCCTTTTTCAAGGACTCATCGAGTTGTTTCTTAAGCTCAGCTAATTCTAGGGGTGCCATCTTATAGGGTCTCCTAGAGATTGGGACGGTTCCTGGAATAAGATCTATCACGAACTCGACATCTCTGTCAGGTGGAACACCGGGCAGTTCTTCTGGAAAGACATCCGGAAAGTCACGGACTACCGAAATATCTTCGAGTTCTGGTAGAGGGCTGGCATTAAGGGAGTAGAGCTGACGCTCAGCCATTCGGGTCAAGACATTGACTGTCTTGCCGGATGGGTGTGTAAGTTGAACGGTCCTAGTGTAGCAATCAATCTTGGCGTAATTAGTTGTCATCCAGTCCATACCCAAGATGATGTTTATGTCCGAGGACTTGAGAGCGATTAGTGATGCAAGGAAAACAAGTCTATCGACAAGAATTTCATTTCCATGGCTTACCCTAGAGGTTTGCCACTTTGAACCAGGAGTATGAATAACCATGGAAGTAGGCATGTCGCAAAAAGTCATGTTGTGCATTCGAGCATAGCTCTCAGATATGAACGAATGAGATGCTCCAGTATCGAAAAGAACAGATGCCGGATGGCAGTTAACGAGAAGCGTACCAAGGACGACGTTAGGATCCTCATAAGCTTCCTCAGCAGAGACATAGTTGACATGAGCACGTGCAGTGGGGATTGGCTTGACATAATTCACCTTGCCGGTTGGCTTACCACGGCCAACGGGCTTTCCTGGCTGGTTCTGGGGACACTCACGCATGTAGTGCCCCGGTTCTCCACACTTGAAGCATTTCAAAGTGCCAGTGTGTGGAGCAAAGTTGGTAGGTGGTCCTCCATAAGTCTTGGCAGGTGCATACTGTTGAGTTGGGCGAGGCGCCTCATAGGATGGCCTCGGTGTGTACTTGGGTGGCAGAGCAGTGTTAGGAACCCACACACGACACTTGTGAGAGCCAGAGCCGGATGAGGAACCAAAATCACGAGGATGCTTGCGTGTGGCTTCGAAATCAGTCTGGCCCGTCTCAGCACTGATAGCTTTGTTCACCAACTTTTGGAAGGAGGTGCACTCGTGCAGACGTAGATCTCGGCGAAGTTCAGGGCTGAGTCCCTTGCGGAACCTCGCCTGCTTCTTGGCATCGGTGGATACTTCCTCAGGTGCATAGCGTGACAAGTTGCCAAACTCGCGACTATCGCCATCCACTGCTAACCGGCCCTGGGTGAAATTGCAGAATTCCTCCCGCTTGCGATCCATGGGACCTTCCGGAATCTGATGTTCACGGAATGCCTCACTGAACTCAGCCCAAGTAGTGATTTGGCCAGCGGGACGCATAGCCTCAAAGTTTTCCCACCAGAGACTGGCAGGGCCCTCAAGATGGTAGGAGGCATAGATAACCTTGTCAGCTTCGGCCACACGGGCAGAGTGTAGCTTGTGGGTGATTCTACGAAGCCAGTCATCCGCATCCAGAGGTTCAGTGGAGTGATGGAACTTCGGTGGGCACATCTTGATAAAGTCATTGATTGACACCACGTCATTCCGCTGACGAAACCCAGTGTTCTGCTCTATGCGTTCCAGCAGACGGTTGGTCTCTCTCTTGTTTCGTTCTGCCTCGAGCATAACTTCAGCCAAGGAGGGTGGCTGGGGCAGATTCTCATCTCTAGCCCCACTAGCCTCACCCTGCTCCTGAGCAGCAGGAGTGCTGCGAGTGTTGACCATCCTAGGAAAACAAAACAACGGTTTAGACAAGGATGGCAAAAACTTGACATGGAGTGCAGAATGTAATGGATGACACGGAATGCAGAGATCTTCATCCATACGACATGGTAATATAGAAACTGCCATATATACACCAGTGGTCATACACACCATACATAGTTTAGTACAAGCCAAGGCTAAAGTACAACTGCGGTGAAAGACGATACATCCCATCAGAGGCATTCCAAGCTCCTATACATTATTTAACTACACCTCCGGAACTCAGTACTAGCTAAGTCATATTCCACAAGACACGCAGGACTGTGGAAATACAACAACCACGATACTACTACTGCCACGATCTAGCTCAGACATTCCCGTAGTAATCTTCATAAAGATTACCACCGTAGCCTGGAAGTGGAACAGATGGATCTTGAAACTCTTGAGCACTCGAAGGCTGTGGACCATAGGGACATGGATGTGGCCTCGGGCCTGATGCTGGTGGTAACCGACGCCCACGTGGAGGTGTAATACCCCCAACGTCACGCCAATCCATACGATCAGGCAGACGAGTCCGCATAGGGTACAAATCCCGCATATCCAGATATCCGGCATGCACAGCAGGTGCAAGCCGTGTCAAAGTAGTCCAGTGGGCGGCTCGAGTGTTATACAGCTCCATTCGGAGGGCACGGACCTCACGGTCCCTATCCTCCAGCATCTGGACAGTAGTCTGAAGTAGTGGCTCCTCATGAGCAGCATCAGTATACAGACTAGTGTAGTAGCCTTCCTCTCCAGGAAGTGAGGCTGGCAGGTAACAAAACTCAGTGTTCAGCAGCAGGGCATGCCTAGCTCGGATGATGGTCATCATAGAATAAGAGGCATCCCGCACTGCCATCTTAATAGTAACCCCGAGTCCATAAGACCAATGGATGGGGCTGTTAGCTCCGGGATATGAGGGGTATATCCGAACTGTGCAGAAATACTGACTCTGATTGAAATCCTGGTACTGTTCCTCCACGGTGTACTCAGGATACCAGCGGTAACCGGTCTCAGTCAACACACGGACTAGCATGGCCGTGTGACCGGGCACATTAATGCACCGAGTCAAACGGACCACTTGGTGAGGTGTGCGGCCAGACATCTGAAACACGAAGTAATGCAAAGGCATTAGTATTTTTGGAAGCAATCGGGCAGCATAAAAACTGTAAATGCTCAAAAAGATTTTGAGACATCATACAAATGATAGCATAGACACTCAATGTGACGCCCGAAGACCGACGTCCCAGAAGATTCCAGAAGATTCCAGAAGATTCCAGATGTTCCGGGTTCCCCTTGTGTTTCTTTTGTGCTTGTGTTATTTATTTTTGCATTGCATCATGTCATCATGCCATCATGTCATTTTTTTATCTTTGCATCTCAACCTAAATAAATTGTGTGGACCTTCGGTCCATTTAAATCGAGGGAAGTGTGATTTCTCTTTATAACTTATCCTCCCACTATTTAGGGATCTATATAAATAAATATTCCATTGTTTGGAATTAACCGTAACACACTTGCATTTATTCTCCAGACATCTTTTGCTTCAAGTTTCCATCTAAACCTTGCCAATAATTCTTGTCCGTTGTTTCGAGGTTCCTCCAAAAATCCTCATCATTTTTGGACACTTCCGAGACCAGGTCATAGTTCAACCCATTTGAATTAAATTCAAATACGTTTGAATTATTTCTCGATCACGCCTTTTCTATTTTTCTCGGACGTGCTCATTTTATGATGCCCGAGAAAAATTAACCTTTGTGCAACTTTTCCCTAGACCCCCTCTTTCCTCCTTCCTTTTCTTTTCTTGTTGTTTTCTATTTTTGGGAAACTACTGGAGAAAAAGGAAGAGCCAGTCGGCCCAAGAACTTCCTCCTCCAGCCGGACCAGCCGGCCCATCAACTGCTCCCGAGGCCCAGCCTCCTACCCGCCTCCCTCTCCATCTGGCCTCCCTGGCCCATTTTCTCCTCACCGCAGGCCCAATAGGCTCAGGCCCAGCCGCCACTGCCGAGCTCCCCAACCCTAGCGCAGCCTCTCATCTCTCCGCTCGCTCCTCCCTCTCATCCCGAGCCGCCGCCAGATCGAACCCCTTTCTCTCGCTCCCCGACCCGATCCCCTCGCTTCCCTTTTTCTCCCTCGTCCAGCTCCCTCCAGCCTCGTGCGCCCGAGATCCCCCATCGCTCCTCCCGACGCTAGGCCGCAGCGCCTCTTCGCCCTTCCAACACCACCGCGCGCGTGCGCCTCGTCTCTAGCCGCTGCGCCATGGAGCGCCCCGTCCGCCGGCCGGCCAGTCCTCGCCTCCCTCCGGCCAGCCGCACGACAGCAGCGCCGCGGCCTTCTTCCTCCTCGACGGATCCCGTGCCTCGCTGCATCCTCTCTCCAGGTGGCCGCGCCGCCCTCCCGTCGCCCGGCCACTGCCGGCCACCGCTGCGCCATGGAGCCCCTGCCTCGTCCTCAAGTCGTCGGGGCCTCGAGCTGCTCTTCTCCAGCGACGCGCCGTCCGCGCCAAGAGCGGCCGCATCGCCATGGCCTCCTCCAGGCCTCTGCCTCCAAGTACCCCGCCGAGCCATCGCCCCGTGCGCCCGTGGCCTCCCTCACCGCGAGCGCCCCAAGCCTCCCTGCAACCTCCAGCACCGGCGCCGCCCTGCGTCATCTCCAGCGCCACGCTCCGTCCTCCAGCTCGCCGGCCAGAGCCACCGCACCTCTGCCTCGTCTCCTAGCCGTGGCTTGCCCTGTGGTTGTTTTTTTTTGTTGCCCTTTGCTGTTGTCTTGACAGAGAACCGTGTACGACTACACTACGAACCGCCAAGTACCTCTACATGACCCGACAAGTACCACGACCAAGTACCCCCGACGACCGCGGTCTTTGGAATCGCCAAGTACCACGACATGACGGATGAACATCTACAAAACGTGTACCACTACCGACGCCCGAACGTCAACTATCGGCCCGTGTACCACTACTTCCCTCTACGGAACAACTACTCGTTGGCGACCTCGTGAACGGCTACTTCCTCTCCGAACGTGAACGCCTTCTTCCTCTACTATCTCGAACCGCTCCGAGAATGTTTGTCCCAAAGGTATAACCCCGAGACGATGACCCGTGAGATGTTTGTTGTGTTGTATGAGATGCTCCACTTGTGTGCTCCGTGCCCGTTGTGCCCGATTCATCTTTTGTCGTGCTCCTCGGTTGCCTCGTCGCCGACCCGTGGGAACCCGGTGACGGGATCACCCCACTTTCATCTTGTTCGACTCGTTCACTCCACCTTTGCTTTTGCACCGGACTCTCAACGAGAAACCAGAACCGAGATGTTGCGTTGCATCATTTTCGGATCGTTGCCGTGGCACCCTTTTCTTCCACCACGGTGACAAATACTTCTTATCTTCTTCATGTCAACCTTTAACTAAAATTGCATAAAACTTGATCATATCATCTACATCATGTTAACAACATTAAATGTGTGAATTGTTGTTGCTTTAAATTACTAAACATGCTCATGGGGATTTTTCGGAATTGTTGTTGTTATTTCCGGCCTCATTTAAAATGTCTAATTAGTTAGTTTGTTATGCTTCACCTCTTGCCATGTTAAAAACATTTAACCTTGTCTTGTAAATAACGAGAGTTAATTAAATAATTAAATGTGGTGTTTTGTCAATATGCAACTCGTTGCATATTGAGCTCCACTTAACTTGTAGTATTTGTTTGTGCACTTGCCATGCCATGCATAATTAAACCGGACATGCATCATACTTGGATGTGCATCGTATGCCATGTTTATGCTTGTGTGTTTACCGAGTTGTTTGCTTCTTTCCGGTTGCTTCTCTTGATAGCTTCGGTTTCATTCCGGAGTTGTGAGGATTCGCTCGACTGTTGCTTCGTCTACGTCTTGGAACCGTTCTTCTTCCTTGCGGAATCCCAGGCAAGATGATCATACCCTTGGATACCATTACTACCATTGCCATGCTTAGTTGTCTCGATGCTATCGTTACATGTCGCGCTACCCATCTTTTATGTCAGCCTCTCCTTGTTGCCATGAAACCTCTAACCTTTGACACCTTCCTAGCAAAACCACTGTTTGGCTATGTTACCCGCTTGCTCAGCCCCTCTTATAGCGTTGTTAGTTGCAGGTGAAGATGAAGTTCGTTCCAGGAGGGAACTTGTTGTTGTTATATCACAATATCTATAATTATTATTAACACACCTATATACTGGGCATGGGTGGAAGGCTTGGCCTTTTGCTCGGTGTTTTGTTCCACTCATGCCACCTTAGGCGCCGATAAACCGGCATTATGTTCCTTGATTTTGCGTTACTTACACGATGGGTGGATGGGGACCCCTTGACAGTTCGACTTTGAATAAAACTCCTCCAGCAAGGCCCAACATTGGTTTTAATTTGCTCATAATAACAACTTAATTAATTAATTAAATTTGCATAGGGAGTTAGCGCTACCCGAGGATTCTTTCTACATAGCAGGGGGGCCAGTGCTGATGGTGTTGGTCCCAAACGGGGAGACTGCGGGGCCGCCTCGGGGAAACCCGAGGTATCTGGTATAACCTGTAGGATCACCCATCCGGTCGTGGCCTGAGACGAGATACGCGCGGCTACTATCAGGGTGTCGACACACCAGGAGGTCTTGCTGGACTTGTTTTACCAATGTCGAAATGTCTTGTGCTACCGGGATGCCGAGCCTGATCGGATTTTCCCTAAGATAAGGGGTGATGATATTATATTTATCACTTCAGCTAATCGTGAGAGCTTGTGATGGGCTAAGTTGGAACACCCCTGCAGGGTTATGATCTTTCGAAAGCCGTGCCCGCGGTTATGTGGCAGATTGGAATTTGTTAATGTCCGGTTATAGAAAACTTGACAGAGGATCCGAAGTAAAACACACAACTGTGTGAGTAACCGTGACTGTCTCTTTTCACTTTGAGAAGAGAACACGGTGGGGTTATGTTTGACTCGTATGTAGTTTAGGATCTTTAGCGATCACTTCTTTTGCGACCGTTTGCGTAGATGCTCATCTTATTCTGGTACTCGTAAGTTAGCCACCATATTATGCTTAGCTGCTGCTGCAACCTCACCACTTACCTCTTCCTACCCACAAAGCTTTGCTAGTCTTGATACCCATGGTTATGGGATTGCTGAGTCCTCGTGGCTCACAGCTACTACAACACCAGATGCAGGTTCAGCCGAGTTTGATGCAGGAGCTGGTTCAAGTTCTTCACTAGGAGCTCGATGAAGAGAGTGGCCGTTTGCTTGTGACGTTTCGACGATCAGTAGTGGTTTCTACTAGGATTCGATCCTGACCTGTGGCTTTATGTTGTTTTGGTATCTTTTCTTTTGGATCTTCGCCCGTAGTCGGGTTGTGATGTTTTGAATGATGTATTGCTTATGTATTGTATTGTGTGAAGTGGCGAGTGTAAGCCAACTATCTTCTTTTGCAATTTAATCCCTCTTTTACATGAGTCGTGCAAAGATACCAAACTTGAGATCATTCTAGGATGGGCTTATACCTTTAAGTCGTGCCTCGACACGTAGGAGGTATAGTCCCATCCTGGGCATTACAAGTTGGTATCAGAGCCTTCTCCGACCTAGAAGCCCCCACTGATTGATCGAATCGTTGACGGTTGAGTCTAGGCACACACTTGAAAATGTTTTGAGTCCTATATATTATATCGGAGAGTAGGATTTCTTTGCTTCTCATCTCCTTTCTCTCTGGTGAGGACTCCTGACGATTACTCTTGCCTCTTCTACTTTCAAAAAATGCACCAAATTTTTTTAGGATCTCGCGAGTATTGTTTGGATTGTTCCGATGTCTTTGTGACGAGAACATTGTTCTCTATGCCTCCTGACATTAGGGGTTGTGGCAGTGTCCCGGGGAGTTGAGCTCCGAGGTGTTGTCGTCACAAATCCATCGCGGCAGTACTAGAATACTTAAGACGGCCGACATAGAAAACTCTCCTATGCGGTTAGTGGCAAGATAACCCCGACATCACCCAGTACTGGGGAGGTAGTTCGGGAGTATTGCCATAGCTTGTATAGTGGATGCGTTTCGAAGGTCCGAGGTAAACGGTTTCCGAAAAAGACTGGTTATGTGTTGAAGGATGGATACAGCTGGATGTAGGTTTAGAGTTGAGTGCGCGGTGCTTCCCCTGTATCCCCAACACCTGATTGCATAACTGGAAACTTTCGGAAATTAATAGGTGGGTTCATCTAGTAGTTCTAGGCATTCTTCCAACGAATGCATGATATGAAGTTCGGGGTTCTACATTGAGTGAAGTGGTTTTATGGGCTTGTTCCGATCGGGAGTTGCATCTTAAAGGGTCATTGGCTATGCTGATCCGGGGATTGCAAAACCCTTTTGTAACACGTTCCATGAGCTTTCAGCACGAAGATGTCGAACGAAGCTTCTATCTTGTATTTGTTCTATCTGATCCTTGTTCCTTTTATTTATCTTTTGTTCTTCCAAGTGGCTTCTCGACAAGTTGATGTACCTACGGAATTCATTCGTTCATTCTCTGTTCGGATAGATATGTTGCAACATAATCTTCTTCATAAACATATCTATCTTTGTTTCGTTTTGATTCTGGTATTCGAGTTGCTTCGATGTCAAATGTTGATTCCATACCTTTCCTAATCGGTGTTCTCATATTTCTATGGGAGTTCTAGTCCTTCTTAATCATCAAGATGGTCATGTTAAATTCTTTTCAACCGGTGTCCATTTTGTTCGTCTCAAGTTGTCTTTGTTTTCCCCACCCTCCCACCCTTCTTTTTCTTGGAGCCAGAAATTCCCAAATGAAGTATCCATTTTATTCATGATGGTTCTTCATTCTTTTCCTTCAATGTTCTTATCCGGTGATTCTCAGGAAGATGCTCAAGAGCTTCAAGTTCATCATTCTTTTGTTCTCAAATTCTGCCGGTGGATGTAATTCAAGATTTCGGTGTTGATCTTATCCATTTCCTCATTTCACAATGTTTTCTTATTCCGGTGCACCAATTAATCATTCTCCTCTTGCTATTCATATCCGGAGTGCTGAAGATTCATAATTCCATTCTTAATCCGTTCAAGTTATTTTGAGCTTTGTCATCTTATTCAAGCCATTTAATTCAACCGGTGCAATATCTCTTAAGCAATCTTTTTCAACGGTGATTTCTTTAGTGGGCCCTAACCCACAGGTCTTTTCCCAGGATCTTACCTGACTCTTCTAATTTTTCTGGAGTTATACTTAAATTCTTTTCAAAGTGTGACGTAAGAATGATTTCCATCAGTCACATGCCTTCTCCAAGCTTGCTTTCAATTATTTCCATCTTTAGCTCAACCTTCCATCTTTTATTCTTCCGGAGTATCTCGCAATTCTGTAAGGTGTTTTTCCTTGTCATTCTCAACATCTGGAGACCGAAGAAGTGTTTCTCTTAAATCTTGGCCCGTCTTCTTGAAGATTCATGGTTCTAGCTTCATGCCATCCTCATTATTGTTTTCAATCACGAGGAATCTTTTTATACCCATCCGAAGCATTTCATGAATTCTTTTCTTTGTGATCCTCCGAAGGCCATCATTTCAGAATATTTCTTCGTTCTCAGTTTTCAACTTCGTTCTCCAAATATTCTTCATTCATGTCTCTTCGTTCGTCTCCATATTTTACGGTGGTTCTGTCAAGATTACTCTTCCGTTGTTATCGTATTAATTCATTTGTTCTTTTCATAATCCTACCGGTGCTTTGTTGAATAATTATCCGAGGTTGTGCGAGATCTCTCTTAATTCTTTCCAACGAGAATAAGTAGTATGCCAAATCCTTTGGTTGTCATCAATTTAAATTGGTGAAGGATAAGCATGACATAATTCTTATTCTTATTTCATCCAAGTGGATTAATCCCTTTGTTAGAGTTTATTCATGAGGAACAAATTCTAGGTTTCAAGTTGTTCATCTTGTTTTCCGGAGCACCAAGTTATTTAATTATATCATTTCAAAGCTCCATCTAATACATCGCAGGCCTCGAATCTTATTATTTTCATCTTTCACTTCTCATGCTTTCATTACCGGAGTTCTTCATGGTGGTTCATCATGTTTTAATTCATCCTCGAAGTCTTCATCAAGATTCTTGTTGGAGATCAACCATTATTCATCATGCATTCCAATTGCAATCCTTTCTACCTTATCTTTTCAGATGGTGTTATGTCATTCTTAACAATTCCTTCATGTTCATGATTCACGAGTTATCAAGAATGAGATATTTAAAACCATCATTTCTTTCTCTTTAGGAGATCCTTTCAACCCCTCATTTTTTATCCCTTGGAGTTATCTTGGGTTGTATTCACCTAAAAGCTTTCCCTAAGGATTGTTGCTAATCATGGTGCTTATAAATGACCCAAGTTCTTCATTTATCATTCCGGTGAAATAAGTTTATCATCTCCTTATTGATCTCAATCAATTAATATGTTTCCGTCAGTGGCCGGTTATCACCTCTTAATTTTGAGATGTTTTCCATAAGCCCACATCAAGCTTATCCTTCTCGTTCTTGAATTTCCAACAACTCCGTTCAACCCATCTTGGTAAGGATGCTCTTTCAAATTCAATTTTGAGAGAAGTTGTCATTTTATTCTCTGTTCTTTCTTCCCAATGATCTTGCTTATATTCTTTCATTCCGAAGGCATTGTTATGTTGCTCTCTTTGACCATCATCTCGTTTTTATCAAGATCATGTTTTCCCTTGCTTATCATTAACCGGAGTGTTGTATTATTCATCCTAGTTCCGTCATCTTATCTAGTTTTGCCTCTCTTTTCAACCGGAGTGCTGTCTGAATCTTTCTTACCCCTTGTGCCATTCTTTTAATTGTTCCGGAGGCTGTGTGTTGTTGTTTTCATCAAGTATCTTCCCAACTTGGCAAGTTCTTGTTAATTCCTTCCATTTTCAGACGGAGTGTTGTCCGAATTCTGTCATTCTTATTCCTTGGTTGTACCGTTGCAGTTTCATATTCTTTTGGTTCGTAAGCTCTTGTTTCATGTCTTTCAACCTACAAGGTTCTTGTTATGTTCCTTGTTCCTCATTTTACCGGAGTGCTCTTATCTTCGTTCATCTATGTTGTATTCTTTCTTTCAAGATTGTTCAACCTCTCAAGGTTCCTTGGTTTCACTCGTCTGTCAAAGAAGCAACTTTGTTTTACCCCTTCCTCTTCCGTTTTATCCGGTGCTATCTCCAGGATCTCGGGTCGAGATCCTCTGTTAGTGTGGGAGAGTTGTGACGCCCGAAGACCGACGTCCCAGAAGATTCCAGATGTTCCGGGTTCCCCTTGTGTTTCTTTTGTGCTTGTGTTATTTATTTTTGCATTGCATCATGTCATCATGCCATCATGTCATTTTTTTATCTTTGCATCTCAACCTAAATAAATTGTGTGGACCTTCGGTCCATTTAAATCGAGGGAAGTGTGATTTCTCTTTATAACTTATCCTCCCACTATTTAGGGAGCTATATAAATAAATATTCCATTGTTTGGAATTAACCGTAACACACTTGCATTTATTCTCCAGACATCTTTTGCTTCAAGTTTCCATCTAAACCTTGCCAATAATTCTTGTCCGTTGTTTCGAGGTTCCTCCAAAAATCCTCATCATTTTTGGACACTTCCGAGACCAGGTCATAGTTCAACCCATTTGAATTAAATTCAAATATGTTTGAATTATTTCTCGATCACGCCTTTTCTATTTTTCTCGGACCGTGCTCATTTTATGATGCCCGAGAAAAATTAACCTTTGTGCAACTTTTCCCTAAACCCCCTCTTTCCTCCTTCCTTTTCTTTTCTTGTTGTTTTCTGTTTTTGGGAAACTACTGGAGAAAAAGGAAGAGCCAGCCGGCCCAAGAACTTCCTCCTCCAGCCGGACCAGCCGGCCCATCAACTGCTCCCGAGGCCCAGCCTCCTACCCGCCTCCCTCTCCATCTGGCCTCCCTGGCCCATTTTCTCCTCACCGCAGGCCCAATAGGCTCAGGCCCAGTCGCCACTGCAGAGCTCCCCAACCCTAGCGCAGCCTCTCATCTCTCCGCTCGCTCCTCCCTCTCATCCCGAGCCGCCGCCAGATCGAACCCCTTTCTCTCGCTCCCCAACCCGATCCCCTCGCTTCCCTTTTTCTCCCTCGTCCAGCTCCCTCCAGCCTCGTGCGCCCGAGATCCCCCATCGCTCCTCCCGACGCTAGGCCGCAGCGCCTCTTCGCCCTTTCAACACCACCGCGCGCGTGCGCCTCGTCTCTGGCCGCTGCGCCATGGAGCGCCCCGTCCGCCGGCCGGCCAGTCCTCGCCTCCCTCCGGCCAGCCGCACGACAGCAGCGTCGCGGCCTTCTTCCTCCTCGACGGATCCCGCGCCTCGCTGCATCCTCTCTCCAGGTGGTCGCGCCGCCCTCCCATCGCCCGGCCACTGCCGGCCGCCGCTGCGCCATGGAGCCCCTGCCTCGTCCTCAAGTTGCCGCGGCCTCGAGCTTCTCTTCTCCAGCGACGCGCCGTCCGCGCCAAGAGCGGCCGCATCACCATGGCCTCCTCCAGGCCTCTGCCTCCAAGTACCCCGCCGAGACATCGCCCCGTGCGCCCGTGGCTTCCCTCACCGCGAGCGCCCCAAGCCTCCCTGCAACCTCCAGCACCGGCGCCGCCCTGCGTCATCTCCAGCGCCACGCTCCGTCCTCCAGCTCGCCGGCCAGAGCCACCGCACCTCTGCCTCGTCTCCTAGTCGTGGCTTGCCCTGTGGTTGTTTTTTTTTTGTGTTGCCCTTTGCTGTTGTCTTGACAGAGAACCGTGTACGACTACACTACGAACCGCCAAGTACCTCTACATGACCCGACAAGTACCACGACCAAGTACCCCGACGACCGCGGTCTTCGGAATCGCCAAGTACCACGACATGACGGATGAACATCTACAAAACGTGTACCACTAACGATGCCCGAACGTCAACTATCACCCCGTGTACCACTACTTCCCTCTACGGAACGACTACTCGTTTGCGACCTCGTGAACGGCTACTTCCTCTCCGAACGTGAACGCCTTCTTCCTCTACTATCTCGAACCGCTCCAAGAACGTTTGTCCCGAAGGTATAACCCCGACACGATGACCCGTGAGATGTTTGTTGTGTTGTATGAGATGCTCCACTTGTGTGCTCCGTGCCCGTTGTGCCTGATTCATCTTTTGTCGTGCTCCTCGGTTGCGTCGTCTCCGACCCGTGGGAACCCGGTGACGGGATCACCCCACTTTCATCTTGTTCGACTCGTTCACTCCACCTTTGCTTTTGCACCGGACTCTCAACGAGAAACCGGAACCGAGATGTTGCGTTGCATCATTTTCGGATCGTTGCCATGGCACCCTTTTCTTCCACCACGGTGACAAATACTTCTTATCTTCTTCATGTCAACCTTTAACTAAAATTGCATAAAACTTGATCATATCATCTGCATCATGTTAACAACATTAAATGTGTGAATTGTTGTTGCTTTAAATTACTAAACATGCTCATGGGGATTTTTCGGAATTGTTGTTGTTATTTCCGGCCTCATTTAAAATGTCTAATTAGTTAGTTTGTTATGCTTCACCTCTTGCCATGTTAAAAACATTTAACCTTGTCTTGTAAATAACGAGAGTCAATTAAATAATTAAATGTGGTGTTTCCTCAATATGCAACTCGTTGCATATTGAGCTCCACTTAACTTGTAGTATTTGTTTGTGCACTTGCCATGCCATGCATAATTAAACCGGACATGCATCATACTTGGATGTGCATCGTATGCCATGTTTATGCTTGTGTGTTTACCGAGTTGTTTGCTTCTTTCCGGTTGCTTCTCTTGATAGCTTCGGTTTCGTTCCGGAGTTGTGAGGATTCGCTCGACTGTTGCTCCGTCTACGTCTTGGAACCGTTCTTCTTCCTTGCGGAATCCCAGGCAAGATGATCATACCCTTGGATACCATTACTACCATTGCCATGCTTAGTTGTCTCGATGCTATCGTTACATGTCGCGCTACCCATCTTTTATGTCAGCCTCTCCTTGTTGCCATGAAACCTCTAACCTTTGACACCTTCCTAGCAAAACCACTGTTTGGCTATGTTACCCGCTTGCTCAGCCCCTCTTATAGCGTTGTTAGTTGCAGGTGAAGATGAAGTTCGTTCCAGGAGGGAACTTGTTGTTGTTATATCACAATATCTATAATTATTATTAACACACCTATATACTGGGCATGGGTGGTAGGCTTGGCCTTTTGCTCGGTGTTTTGTTCCACTCATGCCACCTTAGGCGCCGATAAACCGACATTATGTTCCTTGATTTTGCGTTCCTTACACGATGGGTGGATGGGGACCCCTTGACAGTTTGACTTTGAATAAAACTCCTCCAGCAAGGCCCAACATTGGTTTTAATTTGCTCATAATAACAACTTAATTAATTAATTAAATTTGCATAGGGAGTTAGCGCTACCCGAGGATTCTTTCTACATAGCAGGGGGGCCAGTGCTGATGGTGTTGGTCCCAAACGAGGAGACTGCGGGGCCGCCTCGGGGAAACCCGAGGTATCTGGTATAACCTGTAGGATCACCCATCTGGTCGTGGCCTGAGACGAGATATGCGGGGCTACTATCAGGGTGTCGACACACCGGGAGGTCTTGATGGACTTGTTTTACCATTGTCGAAATGTCTTGTGCTACCGGGATGCCGAGCCTGATCGGATTTTCCCTCAGATAAGGGGTGATGATATTATATTTATCACTTCAGCTAATCGTGAGAGCTTGTGATGGGCTAAGTTGGAACACCCCTGCAGGGTTATGATCTTTCGAAAGCCGTGCCCGCGGTTATGTGGCAGATTGGAATTTGTTAATGTTCGGTTGTAGAAAACTTGACAGAGGATCCGAAGTAAAACACACAACTATGTGAGTAACCGTGACTGTCTCTTTTCACTTTGAGAAGAGAACACGGTGGGGTTATGTTTGACTCGTATGTAGTTTAGGATCTTTAGCAATCACTTCTTTTGCGACCGTTTGCGTAGATGCTCATCTTATTCTGGTACTCGTAAGTTAGCCACCATATTATGCTTAGCTGCTGCTGCAACCTCACCACTTACCTCTTCCTACCCACAAAGCTTTGCTAGTCTTGATACCCATGGTTATGGGATTGCTGAGTCCTCGTGGCTCACAGATACTACAACACCAGATGCAGGTTCAGCCGAGTTTGATGCAGGAGCTGGTTCAAGTTCTTCACTAGGAGCTCGATGAAGAGAGTGGCTGTTTGCTTGTGACGTTTCGACGATCAGTAGTGGTTTCTACTAGGATTCGATCCTGACCTGTGGCTTTATGTTGTTTTGGTATCTTTTCTTTTGGATCTTCGCCCGTAGTCCGGTTGTGATGTTTTGAATGATGTATTGCTTATGTATTGTATTGTGTGAAGTGGCGAGTGTAAGCCAGTTATCTTCTTTTGCAATTTAATCCCTCTTTTACATGAGTCGTGCAAAGATACCAAACTTGAGATCATTCTAGGATGGGCTTATACCTTTAAGTCGTGCCTCGACACGTAGGAGGTATAGTCCCATCCTGGGTATTACACTCAACAATATCATATCAAGGTTCTAGGTCCAACTAATCATCATACTAAAAGGGTAGAAACTAAACTGAGGCTTGAAACCAACAATCCTAAGAGTCTATGGATTAGTTACACGTGAACCTAGTAAGGATGAGAGGCCTAGTCCTAAACCCCCGTAGAAAGAATAGACTGACTCAGATCAGAAGGGCATAAGGTAAAGAAGTAAAAAGAGCCTTACGTTCCCTTCCACAATCAATTCCCCTATATTTAACTAAGATTTTTTCTAGACTCAACATCGACCAGTTTGGCTTGAGAAACCTACATGCAGTCCGGCTCTGATGCCAACGCTGTCAGGACCCCGATCCTAAGTCACACCGATCTAGCTTGTAACACGTCAAATCACTTTGCGGCCTCACGCACGGTATCCCCATGGGTGCCACCTTAGCCGGCCCGGGACCGTTTGCACATTTTGGCACACGTATATGACAGTGTCGCTAGCATCCACATGACAGAGAACCCGGGCCGACATGGCTAGTTATAAACCAAAAGTGGCACTAAATTACACAGACAGGCATCCATGACCCAGCAACGAACGTGTCGGTCATCAACGTATGAACCCAAGTCGTAGCAAGCTACCTGGACTTAAAGGATCAACGCGTGACATTTCCCCTAAGGGACAGACACGGGAACGAAGAAGGACACATGCCGGCCAGCCT
Source organism: Secale cereale (assembly GCA_902687465.1). NCBI lineage: Eukaryota > Viridiplantae > Streptophyta > Magnoliopsida > Poales > Poaceae > Secale > Secale cereale. The sequence goes on from LR738709.1 coordinate 104,354,605, forward strand.
ACGTGTTCCAAGCAGTAGCAAGCTACCAAGGCTCATTGGAAGCACTAGGAGGCATTTCCCTGTAAGATAGGCAACCAAAGGAAAACAACTAGGTGTCGGATCCCACACATACCAAGCATTGCAATCATACACACAATATGCCCGATATGTGCAAATACAACATTGCATCACAACAGAACTCTATGACTCAAGGTACTTTATTTAAGAGGCTCCAAAGATCCATACATAACATATCCATACAGGTAGGGGTCACATGACCCAACACTCAAGTCATACAGTCATACAAGCACAAGCGGAAGCTAACATGTCTGAGTACAGACAACTTGGAAAATAAAACAGGCTTGGTGTAGCCTGACTATCTACAAGGCCCTCCACAAGCTCCAGATCTCCGTCTGGGTAGCAAGCTACTCGTCGACGTCAACGTCTATATAGAACCCATCAGAAGGGGCAGGGTTCTTCTCTGCAACAGTTATTAAGCAAACATGAGTACAAAGGTACTCAGCAAGTCTTACAACAGAACCTATCATACATGCAACATTATCAACAAGGGTAGTGGAGTTCATAGCAGAAAGCCAGCTTTGACTCTTGGCTAACCTATACTACGACTCTCAACAGATTGCAAGATAATACTACGTACACGAGTCCTCTACTCACCACAACAATACACCACTGAGGATCCTTTTCCGTCATCCTACGGAAGGGCCATCCACGGCACTCACACTTGTCTTGAGGCTTTTAGTAGTATCCATCAACTTGTCTATGAACTGTAAGAGTAACCAAGTAGTCTGTACCGCGAACAACGGCTATTCGAATAGATTGGTAACCCTGCAGGGGTGTACTTCTTCACACACGCTTCCACCACTTATCGCCGTTTACTCGGCATGTACTCGGCAACCTTCAAGCGGAAGCCCAGCGAGGGTGTCGGCCACGACCTGACTAACTACACAAGTCTCTCGTCCAGGTTTATCGCCTATTTGGGTTCCATCCGTGGGGAGATCCGGCCGTTGTGTCGCTCACGGCCCCAAACGATGTGTACAGGGTTCCCGAGTCACCAAACGGGCAACCGGTACACCGTGCCACGTACCTATCGCATCACAGCCCACCCCGAGGGTCGGCGCTGTGCACAACCACCAGTAAACTACAAACACCATAAACTAGTTCCAACTCCTGGACAGAGAACAAGGGCAGTTAATAAGACGAGAGGGCTTGGAGCACCCGGAGCCCAATGCGTGGTAGTAACTGTAACTTGAATCACACATACAGATCTCGGGTCCTATGGACGGTTCCAATGAAACAACCCACCACGTACTCCTACATGGCCTTTCATCGATACCTTTACCAAACATGATCCACACTTCCCTCTCTTTACCGAGTATGATCATTTCACTCTGATCCATCACCCAGATGAACCAGACCTGACACAACTCTAAGCATAGCAGGCAACATAAACAAATAGCATGGTGGATCACACATCCTCATGGCTCAATCAACTCCTACACATGCTAGTGGGTTTCAACTATTTACTGTGGCAATGACAGGTCATGCAAGGGAATAGGGTTTAACTACCGCAGCAAGTAGCAGTTCACATGTTGTTGCCTTAATGCAGTAAAAGAGAGCAGGAATGAGAAGATGGGTTTGCATCGGAATGATCAATGATTGCTTGCCTGACAGAGTTGTTGTCGAGTACTGCTCTTCAGTTGGATACGCAAAGGTATCCTCGGGAGCAGGACCTAACACGGAGAACATCGGCGATACAATCAATAAGCAAACAAAATGCAACAATATGATGCCTGCTCATGATATGGCAAGATGCATGTGTTTTGGGCTAATGCACCTATAAACAGAAGGGTTTGAGCCCATTTGAATCAAAGATTCAAATTGAAACCCAAACTATTATTTATTTAAGTGCATTATCATGTTTTAAAGTAAACAGCAAGGTTAACTTGCTCAAACATGCATGAAACTAGTGCCATTGGAAAGATTGGATTTTTCTGATCAATTTTCATATATAAATCTTTTCCATCTGAGCTACTGTTGAATTTATATGCTTTTTTGAAGTTTAAAGCATTTTCTGGAATTTCCTGAATTGTTTTTAAATCAAATCATCCCAGAAAATCCTTTACTGCGTCAGCATGACATCATGCTAACGTCAGCAAGTCAACAGACCTGATCCAGGTCGAACCTGACTGGTGGGTTCCTCATGTCAGTGCCTCTGGGGCTAATCCCGGTCAAAACTGAAGTTGACTGGGTTTGACTAAGCGATGGGGCCCACTGTCAGTGACTGTGGTGGTTAAACTAATTACCATTATCTCCTAATTAACAGGCCAGGTCAACCCGTCGGAGTTTGGTCGGCGGCGACCATTTCGCACGACGGTGACTCGCCGGAAACTCTGTTCTGGCGACCATTTGTCGCGCGGATGGGTTCTATGTGCTACTGGTGATGCACCGCATCCAACGGTGCCACTGGTTGGTCGATTGGTCGCCGGAGTTTACGGCGACGATCTCGTCTGCGGCGGCGCTCGCACGGAGTTGGCCGGGACGGCGTTGTGGTGCATGGGAGGAGTTAGGGCTGGCGCTAGCTTGCTGGTGAGCTACTGGTCCTAGTAGCGTGCTCGGCTGCGAGGCACGACGCCTGTGGCCACGACGGTTAGTTGGCCGGCGGCGGCGAGCTTCGGTCAGCAAGGGGGCAGCGGCTACAAGGCGTAATCGAGCCCAGGGAGAGGGGGGTTCGAAGCGTGAGCTCACAGCGGTCGCAGAGGGCGTCGAAGTGAGCTTGGGGGAGGTCGGACGGCGACATACGGGCGGCGGTGATCTCCGGTGCCGAAGGTTGAAGACGACGGCGGGGATGGCGTTGCAGGGCTTCTGGCGTCGTGTGCGTCGGTAGGGAGCTCCAGGATGATGCGGCGGAGCTAATGGGTGCGTCGGGGAGGCGAGGGGGTAGCTTAGGGCGCGGTGGCAGCGATCGGCGGCGACGAGCTCGCTCGGGGGAGCTCGGCGGAGGGGGGAGAGGAGGGGGAGACACGGGGGAGAGTGAGAGAGGCGCCAGGGGGGTGCGTGGCGTCGCCTAGGAGCGTCCAGGGCGTCGGGGGAGTAGCCAGGCAGGCAGGAGGTGGCCGGCGCGTCGGCGGCGTTCGCCACCGAGCTGCTTCGTGCGCTGGCACGGAGAAGAAGACGGGTGTGCCCCTGGTGGGCTGGGTCGTGCTGGGCCAGGCAGGTAAGTGGGCTCAGGTAAGTCTCTGTTTCTTCCTTTTTTTTTCTATTTTCTTTCTGTTTCATTTCTTTTGCAACTTTGTTGAATTAATAAAAATGCTAGAACTTTTTTATAACTCATAAATCTAGTCATGCCTACTATATATAATATGAACAGTATGGAACATTTTAGTTTATGACTATTTGGGCACATAAAATATTTTATAGCATTTAAATGCCCAAATGCAAATACCATATGAATTAATCCAGAGACCTTGGATGTCCTAGAAAATTGTGCACCATTTTTGGCAGAGGTTTAAGACCAAGGCAGAAATGATGAACATTTTTAAGGGCATTTTGGGTACATTGGAAAAGATTTTATCAAACCCTAGTTGTTAGAAGAGGGGTGCTGGGGTTTATATCATTCCCATTTCAAGTTTCTGTGGAAAGTAAACATGATGCACACTCTAGCTAGTCCTAATGCAAGCACTGACTAGGGATGTGACAACTATGGCCCCGGGGTCTATTCTCAACATATCAATCTACAATCTACTTTACTTTTCCGCTTTTACTTTCTCTTCTTATATCCAAAAATACCAAAAATATCAAACTATCATCTCTATCAGATCTCACTTTCGTAAGTGACCGTAAAGGGATTGACAACCCCTTATCGCGTTGGCTGCGAAGTTCTTATTTGTTTGTGCATGTACGAGGGACTCGCTCGTGGTCTCCTACTGGATTGATACCTTGGTTCTCAAAAACTGAGGGAAATACTTACGCTACTATGCTGCATCACCCTTTCCTCTTCGAGGGAATACAACGCAAGCTCGAGAAGTAGCAAGAAGAACTTTTGGCGCCGTTGCCGGGGAGGCTTACGCAAAAGTCATATACCAGGTACCTATCACAAACCCTTATCCTTCGCATTACATTTATTTGCCTCTCGTTTTCCTCTCCCCCTCTTCACCCTTGCCATTTTATTTGCCCTTCTTCTTTTGTGTGTTTACCGTTCGCTTGCCACTCGTTTGCTTGTGTTGCTATGTGCCCGCAATTAGCTTGCATCTTCGCTTGCTAAAGTATGGATCCTCGTCCACTTGCTAATATCTTCAAGATAACCCATTATGTTGAACCTGTTGCTAGTGAGCTGCTTGCACTAGATTATCTTTATGAGGTTTTGCTCGAAATTTATGAATCTGAAAATTGTGACAAAGTGTTGGAAGAAGAAAATTATGAAGTGATTCACGATAGCCCTTTTAATGAAAAGCATGATTGCAATGATGTTATTATAAATTCTATTAATGACAATTGTGCTAATGATATGCAAAACCCTAAGCTTGGGGATGCTAGTATTGCTATGCCCACTACTTGTTGCAATGATCATGATTGGGGTGATTCTTCTTATGATCTTGAAAATTTATTTAAGCCCCATGATATATATGAGATTGACAATAATGTTTGCAATAATATTGAAAGTGGGTTTGTAAGAGTGTCAACTTTAGATCCCACATATTTGGAGAATGTTCAATCTTATGATATTTTTGATAAAAGTGGGTTTGGAGAGGTCATGACTTTAGTTAATGATAATCCCACTATTTTGGATGAGTGTCAACTTCTTATGCATGTGGATCGTGTTGAGAATATGTTATGTGATAGCTATATTGTTGAATTTACTTATGATCCTACATGCAATTATTATGAGAGAGGAAAATATGGTTGTAGAAACCTTCATGTTACTAAATTACCTCTCGTTATGTTGAGATTGCTATTGTTTCTTTCTTCTTCCTTGCATATGCTAGAAATTGATTGCCTTGATAATTTGTTTGCGTATAAAATGCCTATGCATAGGAAGTATGTTAGACTTAGATGTGATTTTCACATGTTTTATGATGCTCTCTTTGTGCTTCAATTCTTGTCTTTCATGTGAGCATCATTGAAATCAAAATGCCTAGCTAGGGGCGTAAAACGATAGCGCTTGTTGGGAGGCAACCCAATTTTTTATTTTTTATTTTTGCTTATGTTTAGGAATAAATATTGCATCTAGCTTCTGTTTAGATGTGGTTTTGTGTTTTAATTAGTGTTTCTGCCAAGTAGAACCTTTGGGAAGACTTGTGTGAAGTTTATATGATCTTGCTGTGAAAAACAGAATCGTTAGCGCTCGCTAGAATGGTCACCAGATTATACTGGAGTGTGCTATTTAGTTGATTCTTTTTGCAGATGATTAATAGACAAATTACTCGCGTTTACCAATTTATTTCAATTTTTTTGGAGTTATAGAAGTATGCGAAAGTTACAGATTACTACAGACTGTTCTATTTTTTGACAGATTCTGTTTTTCATGTGTTGTTTGCTTATTTCAATGTATCTATGAATAGTATTGGGAAGTATGAATCATAGAGAAGTTTGAATATAGTAGGTTTAACGCCAATATAAACAAAGAATGAATTCATTGCAGTACCTTTGAGTAGTAGTTTTTTTCTTATACTAATGGAGCTCACGAGATTTTTGTCTAAGTTTTGTGTTGTGAAGTTTTCAAGTTTTGAGTATTGCTTTGATGGACTATGGAATAGAAAGTGGCAAGAGCCTAAGATTGGGGGTGCCCAAGGCACCCCAAGGTAAAATTCAAGGACATCCAAGAGCCTAAGCTTGGGGATGCCCCGGGAAGGCATCCCCTCTTTCGTCTTCATCTATCGGTAACTATACTCGGAGCTATATTTTTATTCACCACATGATATGTGTTTTACTTGGAGCGTCATGTATAATTTGAGTCTTTGCTTGTTAGTTTGCCACAATTATCCTTGTTGGACACACATTTTTGAGAGAGTTAAATATGGCCTAGGAATTGTTAGAACACTCTATGTGCTTCACTTATATCTTTTGAGTTGAATAGTTTTTGCTCTAGTACTTCACTTATATCTTTTAGAGCACGGTGGTGATTATATTTTGTAGAAATTGTCGATCTCTCATGCTTCACTTATATCCTTTTGAGAGTCTATTAAAACAGCATGGTAATGTGCTTTGGCTATAAAACTAGCCTTCACATGATAGGCATCCAAGATCAATGTAGTAAAAGCTTTCACACTAAGTGCATTGAATATGATGAGAAGTTGGATGCTTGATAATTGTTTTGAGATATGAGGATAGTGATATTAGAGTCATGCTAGTGGAGTTGTTATGAAATTGAGAAATGCTTGTGTGAAAGTTATTTATTCCCGTAGCATGCACGTATGGTGAACCGCTATGTGACGAAGTTAGAGCATGAGGTATTTGTAGAGTGTCATCCTTTGTGTGGAGGTCGGGGGCGCGCGATGGTTAACTCCTACCAACCTTCCCCCTAGGAGCATGCGTTGATTGCTTTGTTTTGATGACTCGTAATTTTTTGCAATAAGTATATGAGTTCTTATGACTAATGTTGGGTCCATGGATATTACGCACTCTAACCCTTCCATTATTGCTAGCCTCTCTTGTACCGCACAACTTTCGCCGGTACCATACACCCACTATATATCCTTCCTCAAAACACCCACCATATATCTTCCTCAAAACAACCACCATACCTACCTATCATGGCATTTCCATAGCCATTCCGAGATATATTGCCATGCAACTTTCCACCGTTCCATTCATATGACACGCTTCATAATGTCATATTGCCATGCATGATCATGTAGTTGACATCGTATTTGTGGCTTGGCCACCATGCATAATTTTTCATACATGTCACTCTTGATTCATTGCACATCCCGGTACACCGCCGGAGGCATTCATAGGTCATACTTTGTTCTAGTATCGAGTTATAATATTGAGTTGTAATTCAATGAAAGTGTGATGATCATCATTATTAGAGCATTGTCCCATGTGAGGAAAGGCTAAATAAAGAAAGCCCCTCCAAATAAAAAAATAAAAAGAAAAAAGAAAAGAAAAGGGATAATTGCTACTATCTTTTTCCACACTTGTGCTTCAAAGTAGCACCATGTTCTTCATGATAGAGAGTCTCATGTTTAGTCACTTTCATATACTAGTGGGAATTTACATTATAGAACTTGGCTTGTATATTCCAACGATGGGATTCCTCAAATGACCTAGGTCTTCGTGAGCAAGCAAGTTGTATGCACACCCACTTAGTTTCTTTTGTTGAGCTTTCATACATTTTTAACTCTAGTGCATCCGTTGCATGGCAATCCCTACTCACTCACATTGATATCTATTGATGGGCATCTCCACAGCCCGTTGATACGCCTAGTCGATGTGAGACTATCTCCCTCCTTTTTGTCTGTTGGGGAACGTAGCATAATTCAAAAAAATTCTACGCTTTCACCAAGATCCAACTATGGAGACATCTAGCAACGAGCAAGTAAGAGTACATCTACATACCGTTATGTAGATCGCGTGCGGAAGCTTTCAACGAAGTGTGGATGAAGTAGTCGTACTCTTCACGTTCTTCGTCACCGATGATCTAGCGCCGAACGGACGGCACCTCCGCGTTCAACACACGTACGGTACAGCAATGTCACCTCCTTCTTGATCCAGCAAGGGGGGAGGAGAAGTCGTCAAAGATCCGGCAGCACGACGGCGTGATGACGGATGCAGTGGAGATCGCAGCAGGGCTTCGCCGGGCGCCCTGCGTGGGAGTATGGAGGTGTGACGGGAGGGGGAGAGGTGCCAGGGCTTGGGTGCTGCTGCCCTCTCCCTCCCCACATATATATAGGGGCCAGGGGGGTGCGCCTGGGCCCCCTGCAGATCCAATGTGCAAGGGGGCGGCCGCCAAGGGGGGTTCCTTGCCCCCCAAGGCAAGTGGAGCCCCCCTCCCCCTTAGGGTTTTAACCCTAGGCGCATGGGGAGGTGGGCCCCTTAGTGGTGCGCCAGCCCTGAGGGCTGGACACTTCCCCTTGCGGCCTAGGGGCCCCACCGGGATGGGTGGCCCCACCCGGTGGACCCCCGGGGCCCCTCCGGTGGTCCCGGGACGCTCCCGAGGACCCCCGGAGATCACCCGTTGGCCGAAACTGGACTTCCTATATATCAATCTTTACCTCCGGACCATTACGGAACTCCTCGTGACGTCCGGGATCTCATCCGGGACTCCGAACAACTTTCGGGTTTCCACGTGCATTTATCTCTACGACCCTAGCGTTACCGAACCTTAAGTGTGTAGACCCTACGGGTTCGGGAGACACGTAGGCATGACCGAGACCACTCTCCGGTCAATAACCAACAGCGGGATCTGGATACCCATGTTGGTTCCCACGTGTTCCTCGATGATCTTCATCGGATGAACCACCGTGTCAAGGATTCACTCAATCCCGTATGTTATTCCCTTTGTCCATCGGTACGGTACTTGCCCGAGATTCGATCGTCGGTATTCCCGATACCTTGTTCAATCTCGTGATGGCAAGTCTCTTTACTCGATCCGTAATCCATCATCCCGTGACTAACTACTTAGTCACATTGAGCTCATTATGATGATGTCTTACCGAGTGGGCCCAGAGGTACCTCTCCGTCATACGGAGTGACAACATCCGAGTCTCGGTTCGTACCAACTCAACAGACACTTTCGGAGATACCCGATGCGTACCTTTATATCCACCCAGTTACGTTGTGACGGTTGGCACGCCCAAAGTACTCCTACGGTATCCGGGAGTTGTACAACCTCATGGTCTAAGGAATAAATACTTGACACCGAAAAGCTTTATGCATTACGAACTATACGATCTCGTGTTATGCTCAAGTTTGGGTCTTGTCCATCACATCATTCTCCTAATGATGTGATCCCGTTATCACTGACATCTCATGTCCATGGTCAGGAAACCGTGACCATCTGTTGATCAACGAGCCGGTAACTAGAGGCCTACCAGGGACTCATTGTGGTCTGTGTATTCACACATGTATCGTTGTTTCCGTACAATACAATTCAAGCATGAATAACAGACAATTATCATGAACAAGGAGATATAATAATAATGCTTTTATTATTGCCTCTAGGGCATATCTCCAACAGTATCCCACTTGCACTAGAGTCAATAATCTAGTTACATTGTGATGAATCGAACACCCATAGAGTTCTGGTGTTGATCATGTTTTGCTCGTGAAAGAGGTTTAGTCAACGGGTCTGCTACATTCAGATCCGTATGCACTTTACAAATATCTATGTCTCCATCCTGAACATAATTCCAGATGGAGTTGAAACGGCGCTTGATGTGCTTGGTCTTCTTGTGAAACCTGGGCTCCTTGGTAATAGCAATAGCACCAGTGTTGTCACAGAAGAGAGTCATCGGGCTTGACGCGCTTGGAATGACTCCTAGGTCGGTGATGAACTCCTTCATCCAGACTCCTTCCTGCGCTGCTTCAGAAGCAGCTATGTACTCCGCTTCACATGTAGACGCTGCCACCACGCTTTGCTTGCAACTGCACCAGCTGACTGCCCCTCCATTCAAAATATACACGTATCCGGTTTGTGACTTAGAGTCATCCAGATCTGTGTCGAAGCTAGCATCGACGTAACCCTTTACGACGAGCTCTTCGTCACCTCCATAAACGAGAAACATATCCTTAGTCCTTTTTAGGTACTTTAGGATGTTCTTGACCGATGTCCAGTGTTCCATACCGGGATCACTTTGGTACCTCCCTACCAAACTTATGGCAAGGTTCACATCAGGTCTGGTACACAGCATGGCATACATGATAGAACCTATGGCCGAGGCATAGGGAATGACACTCATCTTTTCTCTATCTTCTGCCGTGGTCGGCGACTGAGCTTTGCTCAATCTCATACCTTGCAAAACAGGCAAGAATCCTTTCTTTGACTGATCCATATTGAACTTCTTCAATATTTTGTCAAGGTATGTACTTTGTGAAAGACCAATGAGGCGTCTCGATCTATCTCTATAGATTTTGATGCCTAATATGTAAGCAGCTTCTCCAAGGTCCTTCATTGAAAAACTTTTATTCAAGTAGGCCTTTACATTTTCCAAGAATTCTATATCATTTCCCATCAGCAATATGTCATCCACATATAATATGAGAAATGCTACAGAGCTCCCACTCACTTTCTTGTAAATACAGGCTTCTCCATAAGTCTGTATAAATCCAAACGCTTTGATCACTTCATCAAAGCGAATATTCCAACTCCGAGATGCTTGCACCAGCCCGTAAATCGAGCGCTGGAGCTTGCATACCTTGTTAGCGTTCTCTGGATCGACAAAACCTTCCGGTTGCATCATATACAACTCTTCCTTGAGGAAGCCGTTAAGGAATGCTGTTTTGACTTCCATGTGCCATATCTCATAATCATAGAATGCGGCAATAGCTAACATGATTCTGACTTACTTCAGCATCGCTACGGGAGAGAAAGTCTCGTCGTAGTCAATCCCTTGAACTTGTCGATAACCCTTAGCGACAAGCCGACCCTTACAGATGGTCACATTACCATTCGCGTCTGTCTTGTTCTTAAATATCCATTTGTTTTCTATGGCGTGCCTATCATCAGGCAAGTCCACCAAAGTCCATACTTTGTTTTCATACATGGATTCTATCTCGGATTTCATGGCTCCAAGCCATTTATTGGAATCCGGGCCCGCCATCGCTTCTTCATAGTTCGAAGGTTCACCGTTGTCTAACAACATGATTTCCAGTACAGGGTTGCCGTACCACTCTGGTGCGGAACGTGCCCTTGTGGACCTTCGAAGTTCATTAGTAACTTGATCTGTTTCTTCATGATAATTATCATCAACTTCCTCCCTTGTCGGTGCAGGCACCTCAGGAATAGTTTCCTGCACTGCGCTACTTTCCGGTGCAAGAGGGGTGAGTGTCACCTCATCAAGTTCTACTTTCCTCCCACTCACTTCTTTCGAGAGAAACTCTTTCTCCATAAAGCATCCATTCTTGGCAACAAAGACTTTGCCTTCGGATCTGTGGTAGAAGGTGTACCCAATCGTTTCCTTTGGGTATCCTATGAAGACGCATTTTTCCGATTTGGGTTCGAGCTTTTCTGGTTGAAGTTTCTTGACATAAGCATCGCAACCCCAAACTTTCAGAAACGACAGCTTCGGTTTCTTGCCAAACCAAAGTTCATACGGAGTCGTCTCAACGGATTTCGACGGAGCCCTATTTAAAGTGAATGCGGCAGTCTCTAAAGCATAACCCCAAAAAGATAGCGGTAAATCGGTAAGGGACATCATAGATCGCACCATGTCCAACAGAGTACGATTTCGACGTTCGGACACACCGTTACGTTGAGGTGTTCCGGGCGGTGTCAATTGTGAAACAATTCCACAGCTTCTAAGGTGTGTGCCAAATTCATGACTTAAATATTCACCCCCACGATCCGATCGCAAGAATTTATTTTTCTGTCACGTTGATTCTCAACCTCATTCTGAAATTCCTTGAACTTTTCAAAGGTCTCAGACTTGTGTTTCATCAAATAGATATACCCGTATCTACTCAAGTCATCCGTGAGGGTGAGAACATAACGGTAGCCTCCGCGAGCCTCAACACTCATTAGACCGCACACATCGGTATGTATGATTTCCAGTAAGTTGGTTGCTCGCTCCATTGTTCCGGAGAACGGAGTCTTGGTCATCTTGCCCAAGAGGCATGGTTCGCACGTGTCAAATGATTCATAATCAAGAGATTCTAGAAGTCCATCTGAATGGAGCTTCTTCATACGTTTGACACCAATATGACCAAGTCGGCAAAGCCACAAGTATGTGGGACTATCATTATCAACTTTACATCTTTTGGCATCTACACTATGAATATGTGTATCACTACGTTCGAGATTCATCAAAAATAAACCATTGACCAGCGGGGCATGACCATAAAACATATCTCTCAAATAAATAGAACAACCATTATTCTCTGATTTGAAAGAGTAGCCATCTCGCATAAGACGAGATCCAGAAAAAATGTTCATGCTCAAAGCTGGTACTAAATAACAATTATTGAGGTTTAAAACTAATCCCGAGGGTAGATGTCGAGGTAGTGTGCCGACGGCGATCACATCGACCTTGGAACCATTCCCGACGCGCATCGTCACCTCATCCTTTGCCAGTCTCCGTTTATTCCGCAGCTCCTGTTTTGAGTTACAAATGTGAGCAACTGCACCAGTATCGAATACCCAGGAGCTACTGCGAGTGCTGGTAAGGTACACATCAATAACATGTATATCATATATACCTTTGACGTTGCCGGCCTTCTTGTCTGCTAAATATTTGGGGCAGTTCCGCTTCCAGTGACCCGTTCCCTTGCAATAAAAGCACTCTGTTTCAGGCTTGGGTCCATACTTTGGCTTCTTCCCGGCAATAGGCTTGCCAGGCGCGGCAACTCCCTTGCCGTCCTTCTTGAAGTTCTTCTTACCCTTGCCTTTCTTGAACTTAGTGGTTTTATTGACCATCAACACTTGATGTTCTTTCTTGATGTCTACCTCCGCTGATTTCAGCATTGAATACACCTCGGGAATGGACTTCTCCATCCCCTGCATATTGAAGTTCAACACGAAGCTCTTGAAGCTTGGTGGGAGCGACTGGAGGATTCTGTCAACGACCGCTTCATCTGGGAGATTCATTCCCAGCTCAGACAAGCGGTTGTGCAATCCTGAAATCTTGAGGATGTGCTCACTGACAGATCTGTTTTCCTCCATCTTACAGCTGTAGAATGCGTCGGAGACATCATATCTCTCGACTCGGGCATGAGCTTGGAAAACCATTTTCAGCTCTTCGAACATCTCATATGCTCCATGGTGCTCAAAACGCTTTTGGAGCCCCGATTCTAAACTGTAAAGCATGCCGCACTGAACCAGGGAGTAATCATCACTACGCGACTGCCAGACGTTCAAAACGTCTTGGGCCGCATCGGGAGCAGGTGCATCACCTAGCGGTGCTTCTAGGACATATGATCTCTTGGCAGCTATGAGGATAATCCTCAGGTTACGGACCCAATCCGTATAGTTGCTACCATCGTCTTTCAGCTTGGTTTTCTCTAGGAACGCGTTGAAGTTGAGGGAAACTGGAGCGTGGGCCATTTGATCTACAAGAGATATTGTAAAGAATTTAGACTAAGTTCATGATAATTAAGTTCATCTTAATCAAATTTTAATGAACTCCCACTCAGTATGACATCTCTCTAGTCATCTAAGTGATACACGATCCGAATCGAGTAGTCCGTGTCCGATCATCACGTGGGACGGACTAGTCATCAACGGTGAACATCTTCATGTTGATCGCATCTTCTATACGACTCGTGTTCAACCTTTCGGTCTTCCGTGTTCCGAGGCCATGTCTGTACATGCTAGGCTCGTCAAGTGAACCCTAAGTGTATCGCGTGTGTAAATCTGTCTTACACCCGTTGTATGCGAACGTTAGAACCTATCACACCCGATCATCACGTGGTGCTTCGGAGCAACGAGCTTTAGCAACGGTGCACAGTTAGGGGAAACACAATACTTGAAATTTTAGTGAGAGATCATCTTATTTACTACCGTCGTTCTAAGTAAACAAGATGCATAAACATGATAAACATCACATGCAATCAATTAAAGTGACATGATATGGCCAATATCATCTTGCTCCTTGGATCTCCATCTTCGGGGCACCATGATCATCTTGTCACCGGCTCGACACCATGATCTTCATCATCATGATCTCCATCATCGTGTCTTGAAGAAGTCGTCACGCCAACTATTACTTCTACTACTATAGCTAACGTTTAGCAATGAAGTAAAGTAATTATATGGCGTTATTCAGTGACACGCGGGTCATACAATAATTAAGACAACTCCTATGGCTCCTGCCGGTTGTCAAGTTCATCGACATGCAAGTCATGATTCCCTATTACAAAAACATGATCAATCTCATACATCACATATATCATTCATCACATCTTCGTTCTTGGCCATACCACGTCACATAGCACATGCTGCAAAAACAAGTTAGACGTCCTCTAATTGTTGTTGGAAGTTTTACGTGGCTTCTATAGGATTTCTAGCAAGAATGTTTCTTACCTATGCCAAAACCACAACGTGATTTGTCAACTTCTATTTACCCTTCATAAGGACCCTTTTCATCGAATCCGATCCGACTAAAGTAGGAGAGACAGACACCCGCCAGCCACCTTATGCATCTAGTGCATGTCTATCGGTGGAACCAGTCTCACGTAAGCGTACGTGTAAGGTCGGTCCAGGCCACTTCATCCCACAATACCGCCGAATCAAGATTGACTAGTAAAGGTAAGAAAGTTGAACAAGATCATACGCCCACAACTGCTTTGTGTTCTACTCGTGCAAGATGCTACGCATAAAACCTAGGCTCAGATGCCACTGTTGGGGAACGTAGCATAATTCAAAAAAATTCTATGCTTTCACCAAGATCCAACTATGGAGACATCTAGCAACGAGCAAGTAAGAGTACATCTACATACCGTTATGTAGATCGCGTGCGGAAGCTTTCAACGAAGTGTGGATGAAGTAGTCGTACTCTTCACGTTCTTCGTCACCGATGATCTAGCGCCGAACGGACGGCACCTCCGCGTTCAACACACGTACGGTGTAGCAACGTCACCTCCTTCTTGATCCAGCAAGGGGGGAGGAGAAGTCGTCAGAGATCCGGCAGCACGACGGCGTGATGACGGATGCAGTGGAGATCGCAGCAGGGCTTCGCCGGGCGCCCTGTGTGGGAGTATGGAGGTGTGACGGGAGGGGGAGAGGCGCCAGGGCTTGGGTGCTGCTGCCCTCTTCCTCCCCACATATATATAGGGGCCAGGGGGTGCGCCTGGGCCCCCTGCAGATCCAATCTGCAAGGGGGCGGCGGCCAGGGGGGGTTCCTTGCCCCCCAAGGCAAGTGGAGCCCCCCTCCCCCTTAGGGTTTTAACCCTAGGCGCATGGGGAGGTGGGCCCCTTAGTGGTGCGCCAGCCCTGAGGGCTGGACACTTCCCCTTGCGGCCTAGGGGCCCCACCGGGATGGGTGGCCCCACCCGGTGGACACCCGGGGCCCCTCCGGTGGTCCCGGGACGCTCCCGGTGACCCCCGGAGATCACCCGTTGGCCGAAACTGGGCTTCCTATATATCAATCTTTACCTCCGGAACTCCTCGTGACGTCCGGGATCTCATCCGGGACTTTGAACAACTTTCGGGTTTCCACGTGCATTTATCTCTACGACCCTAGCGTTACCGAACCTTAAGTGTGTAGACCCTACGGGTTCGGGAGACACGTAGACATGACCGAGACCACTCTCCGGTCAATAACCAACAGCGGGATCTGGATACCCATGTTGGTTCCCACGTGTTCCTCGATGATCTTCATCGGATGAACCACCGTGTCAAGGATTCACTCAATCCCGTATGTTATTCCCTTTGTCCATCGGTACGGTACTTGCCCGAGATTCGATCGTCGGTATTCCCGATACCTTGTTCAATCTCGTTATGGCAAGTCTCTTTACTCGATCCGTAATCCATCATCTCGTGACTAACTACTTAGTCACATTGAGCTCATTATGATGATGTCTTACCGAGTGGGCCCAGAGGTACCTCTCCGTCATACGGAGTGACAACATCCCAGTCTCGGTTCGTACCAACTCAACAGACACTTTCGGAGATACCCGATGCGTACCTTTATAGCCACCCAGTTACGTTGTGACAGTTGGCACACCCAAAGTACTCCTACGGTATCCGGGAGTTGTACAACCTCATGGTCTAAGGAATAAATACTTGACACCGAAAAGCTTTATGCATTACGAACTATACGATCTCGTGTTATGCTCAAGTTTGGGTCTTGTCCATCACATCATTCTCCTAATGATGTGATCCCGTTATCACTGACATCTCATGTCCATGGTCAGGAAACCGTGACCATCTGTTGATCAACGAGCTGGTAACTAGAGGCCTACCAGGGACTCATTATGGTCTGTGTATTCACACATGTATCGCTATTTCCGTACAATACAATTCAAGCATGAATAACATACAATTATCATGAACAAGGAGATATAATAATAATGTTTTTATTATTGCCTCTAGGGCATATCTCCAACAGTCTCCCACTTGCACTAGAGTCAATAATCTAGTTACGTTGTGATGAATCGAACACCCATAGAGTTCTGGTGTTGATCATGTTTTGCTCGTGAAAGAGGTTTAGTCAACGGGTCTGCTACATTCAGATCCGTATGCACTTTACAAATATCTATGTCTCCATCCTGAACATAATTCCGGATGGAGTTGAAACGGCGCTTGATGTGCTTGGTCTTCTTGTGAAACCTGGGCTCCTTGGTAATAGCAATAGCACCAGTGTTGTCACAGAAGAGAGTCATCGGGCTTGACGCGCTTGGAATGACTCCTAGGTCGGTGATGAACTCCTTCATCCAGACTCCTTCCTGCGCTGCTTCAGAAGCAGCTATGTACTCCGCTTCACATGTAGACGCTGCCACCACGCTTTGCTTGCAACTGCACCAGCTGACTGCCCCTCCATTCAAAATATACACGTATCCGGTTTGTGACTTAGAGTCATCCAGATCTGTGTCGAAGCTAGCATCGACGTAACCCTTTACGACGAGCTCTTCGTCACCTCCATAAACGAGAAACATATCCTTAGTCCTTTTCAGGTACTTTAGGATGTTCTTGACCGCTGTCCAGTGTTCCGTACCGGGATCACTTTGGTACCTCCCTACCAAACTTATGGCAAGGTTCACATCAGGTCTGGTACACAGCATGGCATACATGATAGAACCTATGGCCGAGGCATAGGGAATGACACTCATCTTTTCTCTATCTTCTGCTGTGGTCGGCGACTGAGCTTTGCTCAATCTCATACCTTGCAAAACAGGCAAGAATCCTTTCTTTGACTGATCCATATTGAACTTCTTCAATATTTTGTCAAGGTATGTACTTTGTGAAAGACCAATGAGGCGTCTCGATCTATCTCTATAGATTTTGATGCATAATATGTAAGCAGCTTCTCCAAGGTCCTTCATTGAAAAACTTTTATTCAAGTAGGCCTTTACATTTTCCAAGAATTCTATATCATTTCCCATCAGCAATATGTCATCCACATATAATATGAGAAATGCTACAGAGCTCCCACTCACTTTCTTGTAAATACAGGCTTCTCCATAAGTCTGTATATATCCAAACGCTTTGATCACTTCATCAAAGCGAATATTCCAACTCCGAGATGCTTGCACCAGCCCGTAAATCGAGCGCTGGAGCCTGCATACCTTGTTAGCGTTCTCTGGATCGACAAAACCTTCCGGTTGCATCATATACAACCCTTCCTTGAGGAAGCCGTTAAGGAATGTTGTTTTGACGTCCATGTGCCATATCTCATAATCGTAGAATGCGGCAATAGCTAACATGATTCTGACTGACTTCAGCATCTCTACAGGAGAGAAAGTCTCGTCGTAGTCAATCCCTTGAACTTGTCGATAACCCTTAGCGACAAGCCGAGCCTTATAGATGGTCACATTACCATCCGCATCTGTCTTCTTCTTAAATATCCATTTGTTTTCTATGGTGTGCCTATCATCAGGCAAGTCCACCAAAGTCCATACTTTGTTTTCATACATGGATTCTATCTCGGATTTCATGGCTCCAAGCCATTTATTGGAATCCGGGCCCGCCATCGCTTCTTCATAGTTCGAAGGTTCACCATTGTCTAACAACATGATTTCCAGTACAGGGTTGCCGGAGTAGGGATGACGTGGCGTCCATGTAACACCCCAAAAATTTAACCATGTTTTATTAATTTAAAATTTTGCCAGGAAATTAAAATTTTCACTTGCTAGATTCTCTTTTTGATTTCAGGACCTTCTTTTCCTCTTATGTTGGAGTTTTCACCTCTAGTGATAACTTTCCAATTATTGTTAGACTCTCATGCTCTCTTAATGAAACTTTTCTGTTATCAACAAAAATTTAATTATATAATATTCTCCCTAATCTCCTTCACTCTAAAAATGGTATCCCCTTAAGAAAAGGCCCCAAATTGAACTACAACCCTTTGATAGGTTTATCTAAAATTCCAACCAAAATTTGGAGATGTCATGTGATGTTGTTAGATCACTTTTATGCTGGAATATAGTTCATTCATTTAATATTTTGAGCTCCACACCAAGATTTCTAATCTAGTCCAGTAGGTAGTTTTGCACTACAACCCCATTAAATATTTCTTTAATGCTTCCACCAAAATTATGGGATGTTCATAGGAGTATGTTGTTCAACTTTATGCAAAAACCCATTTAGGTCCTTTGGAAGATTTGAGTGAATCAACCTCATTTCCAATCTGGTCTAGTTTGGCATTTGGCACTGCAACCCTAGTTTAAATTGCTCTAGTGCCCTTGAGCTTTCTCCTGCTTATGGCCCATCTTGCAAAACCCTTAAGTCCAGAAGAGTGGACCCATTGGATAATTTTTGTTCATGAAACAATGCCCTTCTCTTTCTGTCCAGAACTGAAGATTTGCAAAACTTGCACTAGCAAGTTTCTGGTTTTGCTCAACTAGCTTTGCCATCATCACCTTCACCTAAAGAGACCCTGATCTGGAGATTTTGGCCACCAGAAGAAATGCCCACATGCTTGGCATTCTGTCGAACACTTGGTGTGCATGGCCAGTTTTGGCATGAGTTTTTGCCTTGCACTGTGATCTTGACCCTCAGTGCATAATGTCATGTCCACAAATCTCCCTTAAGCCCCTAAACCAGACCTGCTAAATCCCAGCTTCATCCAAACTCTATAGCAAGTGTTGGCATTTTGTCGAGCGGCTCACGTGCGTGCTCTAAGCGCGCCCAGAGCGCACGTTTTGCACGCGCGCGCACCGAGCCGCCGCGTCCCTCTGCCAACGCCCCGCGCCCGTTCTGGCCACTTCCCTCGCACCGA
The DNA here is from genome assembly GCA_902687465.1 of Secale cereale. NCBI lineage: Eukaryota > Viridiplantae > Streptophyta > Magnoliopsida > Poales > Poaceae > Secale > Secale cereale. The sequence continues at coordinate 104,373,636 of LR738709.1, forward strand.
TAGCACGCCACCTTTTCCCCTCGCCGCAGAGACAGCTCTGGAGCTCCACGGGGCCGCTGTCAGGTCGGCCGCGGCAGCTAGGGGGCAGCCCGAGCAGCTCCTGCCATGGACAGAGCCGCCAAGGCCACCAGCGCTCGCCACCGGCCCCCTAGAACTGCTCCAGTTCATCAACGAGCTCATCCCCTAGCGTACGTCGCCGCCACGTCGCCCTAAACTACAGAACGTCGGTCGCCGGCGTCCTTATCCACGGCCGCCGCGGAACCACCATCGCCCGCCTATTTAAGGATGCCCGAGCCCCTCCGCAGCCTCAACCAACCACTAGCAATCCCACAGAGCGCCCCCATAGCAACCAATCACCCCGAGGAGGTTTTCTTCTCCAACTCCGGCGAGTACAGCCGCCGCCGCCCTCCAGTTCAATACATCGCAGCCCGAGCCCCTCCCTTCCAGCCAGCGTCGCCATTCGACTCCCTATGATCCTGCGGAGCCGCCCAACGTCTCAAACTAGCTCGAGAACCACCGTAGGGCGAAACCCCAATTCCACCCGAGGCCGCCGTCCGCCGCGAAGCTCGTCGCCGGCGTTTTCCTCCACCTCCGTCGCCCCCTCGACCACCGGGAGGACCGCCCCAGTCTGGCGGATCCTTCTCTGCACTCGGACGCCGTCGTGGAGCCGCCGTTCGCCGGCGTTGATCACCGGAGCCGCGCCTCTGTTCGGCCAGAGGAAGAAGGAGGCGGGGGCGACTGGTCAAACCTGACCAGTGGGCCCCCGGGCCCCTCTGTCAGCGAGCCAGCGCCAACCCACACGTGCGTAAGTGGAGGCGCAAAACCAGAGTACATCTCCCCTACTCCGAAGGCGTATTCCTATCGAAACATTTTCCTATTTCTGTTTTTATTCTAAAAATAGAATTGACTAAACTTTGACTGGTAATAACTTTTTAAATATAAATCCAAATGACTTGATTCTTTTTCTGTTGTTTCCAAAATATCGTCTAGTTTATTTTCATATTTATTTCAAAAATTTCCAAGCAACTTTTTTGTGCTGCCTTGAGTTTATGTATTGATTTCGTATTATTTCAATTAGGATTTTTGAAGAGGGAGAAGTTTCCAAAAAGTATTGGAATGCATTTCTCCTCCACTCTACTTGAAGGCAAGCACTTTTGAACCCTGGTTCAATGCATATGATTGTTGTTGACACGATTGCATCAATATGGAAGCAATCATTTTTACTTCATATGTGGTGATATGATCATACCCATGAGGGCATGAGGTAAAGCCCTTGCTGGGAACAAATTAGTATGCATGACGATGATCCCCTTCGTATGCCATCCATGCCTAACGGAAGAAAGTCGTGAAAGTCGCGGTCTTGTGTAGACGCGAGCTTGTCACTGGCTCCCCGTTGGGACGATGGACTCCGGTATGGCTGGGTAAGGCATGACGGATAGGGATTCCGACTGTTGACGTGAAATATATCGGTTATGACTAATCATACAAATAAAGCTGAAACCTCCTAAGTCGACCGTAGATCGAGTCTTGTTCCAGTAACCCCCATACTTGCTTGTGCTACCACTTGTCCCTGCCACAGGTAGGGTACGGTTCAGTAAGTGTTAACCCCTGTCCTAGCACACACCGTACAGAGAGGCCATGGTGGAAGATACCGGTTGCAACCGGTAGGCATGCCACCTGGTCCGTGGGCATGGGTGTTTCCGGTTGGGACCGAGAGGGGGGCACCCCTTAGAACGCGCGATAGAAATGTGATCCCATGCTACGCGAGGTTGTAGCCTCCCCACTCAGAGTTTTCTTAACAAGTGTCGTGTGTGATTCCAGATACTGGTAATTTAAGCTGGTGTGTGCAAGTCAGGCGGGTTTTCGACTAGAAGACTGTAGACGGAATTAGTTCAAATGGACTAAAGGAATCCGTCACTCGTGGGTAAAGAGTACACCCTCTGCAGAGATATAAAATCTATTCGAATAGCTGTGTCCATGGTGAAGGACTACAGTCTGGGATGGGTCGAGTGTCGGTCTTAGTGTCGGTCTTAGTGTCGGTCTTCAGAGGAGAAACTACTAAACTAGAATGTTGAGTATGATCTGTGATATGTGGTGATTATGATTAATATTGTGGACTAACCATTTGTTTTGTCTTGATTAATGAGTATCCCTGGGACGGTTCTACCTCCCGGATATTCATTGTTATCTACTTTTATTTATAAGCCCTTTCTGTGGTGTCGCTCCGACGCCCGACTGTGGCATGCTTGTTATTTATTCTCCTTATAAGCCCTTTCTGTGGTGTCGCTCAGACGCCCGACTGTGGCATGCTTGTTATTTATTCTCCTTATAAGCCCTTTATGTGGTGTCGCTCAGACGCCCGACTGTGGCATGCTTGTTATTTATTTTTCCTTATAAGCCCTTTATGTGGTGTCGCTCAGACGCCCAACTGTGGCATGCTTGTTATTTATCTTCCTTATAAGCCCTTTATGTGGTGTCGCCCAGACGCCCGACTGTGGCATGAACGTTATTTATTTATTTATCACTCTCTGATTGCATATGCCTTTTTACACGCATGACTTGCTTGCATTATGGACTGTCATATCATTATCATCATAGTGATCATCATTTAATCTCGAGCATGATTACATCTCACCCATGTTCATAATGTTTGCGAGTACATTCAAAGTACTCACTGGCTTGTCCATGGCTATTGTCTTGGCCAGATTCCTTGCGTGGGAAGGAACAATGCGATGACGGCCCCGGAACCTACGTAAATGGACATAGCAACCTCGCGAAGATAGGAGTTAACCTGGTCAGTTGTTCCTGTGGGAAATGGAGTCCCATGGTCACCGATGAACCACAAACCGCTTCCGCCATCAGCCACTAGAAACCTTGTGTTGTACTCATAGACCAGAATGGTCTTGTACTACATATCACGTATTTTGCTTGGAGTCTCTGTAACAAGTTACTGCCTCATCAGCTAACAGTAATCCTGGGGCTGGTGAGCACAAGGTCCGCTTTTGGTAAATTATTATCCTGAAAACCCGGTCCTGACAAACTTGGTATCAGAGCCAGGCTGACCATTGGCTAATCCTATCTTGGACAGGTCGAAAAACTTAGGTAAACCAACCCACCAGACCTTAACCAAACCCCGGCCAAGCTTCTCGTGTAAGATAGTCACACAGTGACCGACACCTAAATTTTCTCATTCGCAAGCGTGCGAAGGAAGACTCCATCCCCTTTTTCTATAAAAAGGGCACGCTAGCCTCAACCCAGGACGGCACAGCCTCTACCCCAAACCAAGCCATAATGCCAGGACCCATCGTTCACAATGAAACCACAGCAACCAACCTTGGAGGTTTTGTGACCATACTAGCAAACCTCACCCGCCGTGCCTTCGCATTAGAAGAGCCCCCAGAATATGTTATGTACCAAGAGAACCGTCAATTCTGGGCCACCGTGCACGTCTATGGTAGGGGTCTATCGCCAGAACGCCCCTACAGGTTCACCGGAAGGACCACTTCCTTTGAGCCGCAAGCCCTCCAACTAGCTGGTCGAGAGGCTATAGTTCAACTCCGGCACTTGTCACCCAGAGTCAACTGTCGCTCATTCTACCACTACCCCAGCCGTGACGGGTATGGTAGGCCATCCCTGGTTGCCAACGGCGATCACGAGACAGACCCTGCATTATTGCATCTAGTGCGCTATGTAGCACTAGAGGAACTGTTCGATCAGATCACCCTAGATCTGATCGCAGCTCGTGGAGAACTGATCCGCAGAGCCCCAGCAAGAAGAGAAGACGAGCCCGACACCGACAACCCAGTCGTGCTGTTCGGACAACCGATCGAGACCCTGAGGCCTGCCCCAGCCACCAACCAAAATGTTTTGGTGTCCCCAGAAGTGATTCGTCGCCTCCTAGGGACACGCCCCAGCGGGATTGTGGCCAACGACCCCCGCAATGGTCATCATCATTACCCCGACCCTGCAGTCCCTCAACCCCCTCCAGCTAACCCCGATGGTGAAAACCGTGGAGAAGCCTCGACGCCCACAAGGCACGCCCGCTTAGATGTAACCGAGGTAGACTAAATCGCTAGAGTAGCACCAAGTCCTAGTATGTCCGCCGGGCATTATGAAATCTTGTATCGCTATATTTAAATACGGTCTGCTCGTGCGCCCCTATTTCTTTTTATATATAGCCATGCATGGGTACGTTGGTGTACGGCTGTATCTACGGGTGTAACCACCAAAACCACCCCTCTGACACCCACAGTAATACGTCACTTTTGCGGGATATGTGTACCTGTAACATTGACCCCGACCCCATAGAACAGAACCGACAATGTAGTTGCGCTCTCACTGTAGCTATATTTTCTTTCGCTACAGGAATATGATGGTTATTTGTGTGATATTGCTTTGTGATAGTAGGAATATATTCCTTTTCATTGCAGCCCTTAGCAAATCTCGAGGACGAGATTTTTCTGAAGGGGGGTAGTGTTGTAACACCCCAAAAATTTAACCATGTTTTATTAATTTAAAATTTTGCCAGGAAATTAAAATTTTCACTTGCTAGATTCTCCTTTTGATTTCAGGACCTTCTTTTCCTCTTATGTTGGAGTTTTTACCTCTAGTGATAACTTTCCAATTATTGTTAGACTCTCTTGCTCTCTTAGTGAAACTTTTCTGTTATCAATAAAAATTTAATTATATAATATTCTCCCTAATCTCCTTCACTCTAAAAATGGTTTCCCCTTAAGAAAAGGCCCCAAATTGAACTACAATCCTTTGATAGGTTTATCTAAAATTCCAACCAAAATTTGGAGATGTCAAACAACATGTTGTTAGATCACTTTTATGCAGGAATATAGTTCATTCATTTAATATTTTGAGCTCCATACCCAGATTTCTAATCTAGTCCAGTAGGCAGTTTTGCACTACAACCCCATTAAATATTTCTTTAATGCTTCCACCAAAATTATGGGATGTTCATAGGAGTATGTTATTCAACTTTATGCAAAAACCCATTTAGGTCCTTTGGAAGATTTGAGTGAATCAACCTCATTTCCAATCTGGTCCAGTTTGGCATTTTGCACTGCAACCCTAGTTTAAATTGCTCTAGTGCCCTTGAGCTTTCTCCAGCTTATGACCCATCTTGCAAAACCCTTAAGTCCAGAAGAGTGGACCCATTGGGATATTTTTTGTTCATGAAACAATGCCCTTCTCTTTCTATCCAGAACTGAAGATTTGCAAAACTTGCCCTAGCAAGTTTCTGGTTTTGCTCAACTAGCTTTGCCATCAACACCTTCACCTAAAGAGACCCTGATCTAGAGATTTTGGCCACCAGAAGAAGTGCCCACATGCTCATGGCATTCTTTCGAGCACTTGGTGTGCATGGCCAGTTTTGGCATGAGTTTTTGCCTTGCACTATGATCTTGACCCTCGGTGCATAATGTCATGTCCACAAATCTCCCTTAAGCCCCTAAACTAGACCTGCTAAATCCCAGCTTCATCCTAACTCTGTAGCAAGCATTGGCATTTTGTCGAGCGGCTCACGTGCGTGCTCTGGGCGCGCCTAGAGCGCACGTTTTGCACGCGCGCGCGCACCGAGCCGCCGTGTCCCTCTGCCAACGCTCTGCGCCCGTTCTGGCCGCTTCCCTCGCACCGACAGCACGCCACCTTTTCCCCTCGCCCTAGAGACAGCTCTGGAGCTCCACAGGGCCGCCGTCAGGTCGGCCGCGGCAGCTAGCGGGCAGCCCCAGCAGCTCCTGCCATGGACAGAGCCGCCCAAGCCACCAGCGCTCGCCACCTGCCCCCTAGAACAGCTCCAGTTCATCAGCGAGCTCGTCCCCTAGCGTACATCGCTGCCACGTCGCCCTAAACTACAGAACGTCGGTCGCCGGTGTCCTTATCCACGGCCGCCGCGGAACCGCCATCGCCCGCCTATTTAAGGATGCCCCGAGCCCCTCCGCAGCCTCAACCAACCACTAGCCATCCCACAGAGCGCCCCCATAGCAACCAATCGCCCCGAGGAGGTTTTCTTCTCCAACTCCGGCGAGTACAGCCGCCGCCGCCCTCCAGTTCAATACGTCGCAGCCCGAGCCCCTCCCTTCCAGCCAGGGTCGCCGTTCGACTCCCTATGATCCTGCGGAGCCGCCCAACGTCTCAAACTAGCTCGAGAACCACCGTAGGGCGAAACCCCAATTCCACCCGAGGCCGCCGTCCGTCGCGAAGCTCGTCGCCGGTGTTTTCCTCCACCTCCGTCGCCCCCTCGACCACCGGGAGGACCGCCTCAGTCTGGCGGATCCATCCCTGCACTCGGACGCCCTCGAGGAGCCGCCGTTCGCCGGCGTTGATCATCGGAGCCGCGCCTCTGTTCGGCCAGAGGAAGAAGGAGGCGGGGCGACTGGTCAAACCTGACCAGTGGGCCCCCGGGCCCCTCTGTCAACGAGCCAGCGCCAACCCACGCGTGCATAAGTGGAGGCGCAAAACCAGAGTACGTCTCCCCTACTCCGAAGGCGTATTCCTATCAAAACATTTTCCCATTTCTGTTTTTATTCTAAAAACAAAATTGACTAAACTTTGACTGGCAATAACTTTTTAAATATAAATCCAAATGACTTGATTCTTTTTCTGTTGATTCCCAAATATCGTCTAGTTTATTTTCATATTTATTTCAAAAATTTCCAAGCAACTTTTTTGTGCTGCCTTGAGTTTATGTATTGATTTCGTGTTATTTCAATTAGGATTTTTGAAGAGGGAGAAGCTTCCAAAAAGTATTTGAATGCATTTCTCCTCCACTCTACTTGAAGGCAAGCACTTTTGAACCCTGGTTCAATGCATATGATTGTTGTTGACACGATTGCATCAATACGGAAGCATTCATTTTTACTTCATATGTGGTGATATGATCATACCGATGAGGGCATGAGGTAAAGCCCTTGCTGGGAACAAATTAGTATGCATGACGATGATCCCCTTCGTATGCCATCCATGCCTAACGGAAGAAAGTCGTGAAAGTCGCGGTCTTGTGTAGACGCGAGCTTGTCACTGGCTCCCGGTCGGGATGGTGGAGTCCGGTATGGCTGGGTAAGGCATGACGGATAGGGATTCTGACTGTTGATGTGAAAAATATTGGTTATGACTAATCATACAAGTAAAGCTAAAACCTCCTAAGTCGACCGTAGATCGAGTCTTGTTCCAGTAACCCCCATACTTGCTTGTGCTACCACTTGTCCCTGCCACAGGTAGGGTACGGTTCAGTAAGTGTTAACCCCTATCCTAGCACACACAGCACAGAGAGGCCATGGTGGAAGATATCGGTTGCAACCGGTAGGCATGCCACCTGGTCCGGGGGCATGGGTGTTTCCGGTTGGGACCGAGAGGGGGGCACCCCTTAGAGCGCGTGATAGAAATGTGATCCCATGCTACGCGAGGTTGTAGCCTCCCCACTCGGAGTTTGCTTAACAAGTGTCGTGGGTGATTCCAGATACTGGTAAGTTAAGCTGGTGTGTGCAAGTCAGGCGGGTTTTCGACTAGAAGACCGTAGACGGAATTAGTTCAAATGGACTAAAGGAATCCGTCACTCGTGGGTAAAGAGTGCACCCTCTGCAGAGATATAAAATCTATTCGAATAGCTGTGTCCATGGTGAAGGACTACAGTCTAGGATGGGTCGAGTGTCGATCTTAGTGTCGGTCTTCGGAGGAGAAACTACTAAACTAGAACGTTGAGTATGATCTGTGATATGTGGTGATTATGATTAATATTGTGGACTAACCATTTGTTTTCTCTGGATTAATGAGTATCCCTGGGACGGTTCTACCTCCCGGATATTCATTGTTATCTACTTTTATTTATAGGCCCTTTCTGTGGTGTCGCTCAGACGCCCGACTGTGGCATGCTTGTTATTTATTCTCCTTATAAGCCCTTTCTGTGGTGTCGCTCAGACGCCCGACTGTGGCATGCTTGTTATTTATTCTCTTTATAAGCCCTTTATGTGGTGTCGCTCAGACGCCCGACTGTGGCATGCTTGTTATTAATTTTTCCTTATAAGCCCTTTATGTGGTGTCGCTCAGACGCCCGACTGTGGCATGCTTGTTATTTATTTTCCTTATAAGCCCTTTATGTGGTGTCGCTCAGACGCCCGACTGTGGCATGAACGTTATTTATTTATTTATCACTCTCTGATTGCATATGCCTTTTTACACGCATGACCTGCTTGCATTATGGACTGTCATATCATTATCATCATAGTGACCATCATTTAATCTCGAGCATGACTACATCTCACCCATGTTCATAATGTTTGTGAGTACATTCAAAGTACTCACTGGCTTGTCCCTGGCTATTGTCTTGGCCAGATTCCTTGCGTGGGAAGGAACGATGCGATGACGGCCCCGGAACCTACGTAAATGGAGATAGCAACCTCGCGAAGATAGGAGTTAACCTGGTCAGCTGTTCCTGTGGGAAATGGAGTCCCATGGTCACCGATGAACCACAAACCGCTTCCGCCATCAGCCACTAGAAACCTTGTGTTGTACTCATAGGCCAGAATGGTTTTGTACTACATATCTTGTATTTTGCTTGGAGTTTATGTAACAAGTTAGTGCCTCATCAGCTAATAGTAATCCTGGGGCTGGTGAGCACAAGGTCCGCTTTTGGTAAATTATTATCTCGAAAACCCGGTCCTGACAGTCCACGAGGGTGGGGGTGCGCCCACCCCTATAGGGCACGCCCCCTGCCTCGTGGGCATCACTTCTGGCCCCCGGTGCCCTCCTTCCTCCTATATATACCTACGTACCCCGAAACCGTCAAAACAACAGAAAAAACCCTAGTTCCACCGCCGTAACCTTCTATTCTTGTGAGATCCCATCTTGGGGCCTGTTCCGGAGCTCCGCCGGAGGGGGGATCTACCACGGAGTGCTTCTACATCATCATCATCGCCTCACCATGAGTTGTGAGTAGTTTACTACAGACCTTCGGGTCCATAGCTAGTATCTAGATGGCTTCTTCTCTCTCTTTGGATCTCAATACCAAGTTCTCCTCGGTCTTCGAGTAGATCTATTCGATGTAATCTCTTTTTGCGGTCTGTTTGTCGAGATCCGGTGAATTGTGGGTTTATGATCAAGATTATCTATGAGAAATATTTGGTTCTTCTCTAAACTCTTTATGTATGATTATAATATCCTTGCAAGTCACTTCGAATATTGGTTTGGTTTGGCCTACTAGATCTATAGTTCTTGCAATGGGAGAAGTGCTTGGCTTTGGGTTCAATCTTGCGGTGTCCTTTCCCAGTGACAGTAGGGGCGGCAAGGCACGTATTGTATTGTTGCCATCGAGGATAAAAAGATGGGGTTTATATCACTATGTTTCAATTTATCCCTCTACATCATGTCATCTTGCTTAAGGCGTTACTCTGTTGTTATGAAATTAATACTCTAGATGCATGCTGGATAGCGGTCGATGTGTGGAGTAATAGTAGTAGATGCAGAATCGTTTCGGTCTACTTGTTTCGGACGTGATGCATATATATAATGATCATGCCTAGATAGTCTCATAATTATTCGCTTTCCTATCAATTGCTCGAGAGTAATTTATTTACCCGCTGTAGAATATCGCTATCATGAGAGAAGCCACTAGAGAACACTATGGCCCCCGGGTCTATTCTCAACATATCAATCTACAATCTACTTTACTTTTCCGCTTTTACTTTCTCTTCTTATATCCAAAAATACCAAAAATATCAAACTATCATCTCTATCAGATCTCACTTTCGTAAGTGACCGTAAAGGGATTGACAACCCCTTATCGCGTTGGCTGCAAAGTTCTTATTTGTTTGTGCAGGTGCGAGGGACTCGCCCGTGGTCTCCTACTGGATTGATACCTTGGTTCTCAAAAACTGAGGGAAATACTTACGCTATTGTGCTGCATCACCCTGTCCTCTTCGAGGGAATACAACGCAAGTTCGAGAAGTAGCAGATAGCCAGTGGCTAAGTCGGTTGGGTCTAACTCCGGTAGCCACGCCTTAGCCCGGCTTAAAGCTGTTATGGCATCGGCTCTAGCAGACGACCGCTTCATTTCATCAATCCTGGTGGGCAGCACAGAAAGTTTATTCAAGATATCTATTAAAATAGAAGGTGTCTGGTTGGACGGAGAGACTGTAACCAATGCGCGCTGAGCTCCAGTATATACAGCCTTAAGCTTCATGAGCGTTTCTTTGGCAAGATTGCTGATCCTATGGCCTATATAAGTCACAATTTGGTTAATGGTGGTTTATGCTATCAAAGGAAAGATTCAATTTTCAACAAGGCGGCTTACCAAAGATAGCTGAAGCCATTTGAGAGACATGGTGCTTTAAGTCGGTGAGCTCAATGGTCACCTCCTCAAGAGTTGCTTCCGCCTTTTCGGCTCGTTGTACCAAAGCATTTCTTTCTTCAGCCCAAGCAGCTTTCTCCGTTTCAGACTTGGCATTCAGTTTCTCTATTTCAGACACACTAAATTGGAATTTTGATTCAGCCTTCTGGATCTCGGATTCTTGAAACTTCAGCCGGCTCTTTGCATCATCTAATTACGATTGCAATTCAGCAATGTTATCCTGTATAAACAAGGATTTACAAAACACAATATTATCCGAGTTACAAGAATTGAAGTCCCGAGCCTTTTGCAATCAACAACACTTGGCACTTGGGGGCTAATGGCTGCCGAAACGTTCTCTATGCGCCGGTTCATATCAATAAAGTCCCAAGCACTTTGCAAGCAAGAGTACTTGGCACTTGGGGGCTAATGCATATTGCTTCTCTTTTATTAATCATTTATGCTAAGCAGGTGGCATTGTAAATAGTCACCGCCGGCTTATGGAGGGTAAACAGGCAAGATCTAGATATGCACAATGAAGAATAGGACCGACTCATTCATACTGATTAAGCCGGCCCTTGGGGGCTACAGGATCAGCATTCAGCAATATCAGATTTTCTGTAAGGTTGCGAGCCGACTTTGGAAGGATTCTATTAAAAATACTCATGCTATTCTAAGTCTACAGCATATTCAATTCTATCATATCCAATAGACTTGGGGGCTGGAAGCATGTACATGATTTAGTCAAGATTCATACCTCAAATTTCTTATGCATCTGCTTCACCATGTCAATTTCAAGATCACGGCTGATGTGGACTTGACTGAGATAGCCGAAAAGCACTTCACTACTACTCAGTTGTGCATAATGAGTCATGTCAAACCTTACTTTTCGCTTCTCAACAAGTTCTTGTTTGGCAGTGTGTTTGGCTAAAACAGTTGGATCGTCCGGTTCTCTAAAGCCGGTGCCAGTGATCATCACGTCGTCAGTCTGCTTTTCTGCTGGCTTAGTTGGAGTTGATGATTTAGCATTTACAGATGGAATATTAGTGTGATCAAGAGAGACGTCAGGAGTTTCAGGAGGAGTGTTGTGAGCAGTTTCCTCCGTTGGTTTTTCAGCATCTGTCGCTCAGACTTGCTGCTCCGGCTCAATAATTTTAGGATCGATTGTCGTTTTAATTGTTTTGGCCTCCTTGTTGAGCTTGGCTTGACCAATGCACAAATCATGACAAATCAGTACAATGTTATAAAGGTACAAAGGAAGAACAATACAAGGAATAATTGTTACCCAGGGGCAGTCTTGAAAGGTGGCAGTTGGGTCTGAGATGAATCGCCCGAGGAAGAGCGAGAAACCTCCTGGTAGTTTGAATTGGAAGAGTTCAGTGGTTGGCGAATGAGACCCGCCAGCGGGTAAAGAGAGTTTGAGTGCGGAAGGACCTCATTTTGACATATCCGTTGAACCGAAGTAGTCGGTAAGCCGGAGGACAGTTCTTCACCTCCGGTGTTCCGAGTTTAACGCCAGTTCTCGTGCTGCTGTTGCTTCAAAAGAAAGTGAGGATCGAAATGAGCTAAGGGGTGTGAAAATCTTACTTTCTGGGTTACTCGTCGAATTTTCTGTCTTGGCAAGGTTTCTGAGCCGGAGGATATAGTAATTACCTCTTCTTCGGCGGCCTAGCTCGCCCCCGTATCATCCTGGCAATAATCAGTGTCAATAAGATAATTGAAAAAGGAGCCAAGAGAGTCAAGGGCTACCTCCGACTCAGAGTTGTCGTTTAGTTCAAACAATTCAGAAGTACTTGGTTTCTTCTTTGTCTTTTAAACGGCTTTCTTAGCGGCTTTCTTGATAGCTCTGGCCTTTTTGGCGGCCTCATGATCATATTTCTTCTTCCAGAAATCCGATTTAGCCTGTGGAAGTAGGAACGGTTGAGTTGACAGGAGAATCAAATAAGAAAGCAAGAACGGTTAAAGTTAAGACTCGCATCCGGTGTCGGATTAAGCTTGCAGAAAGGGTTCAGACCCACTTTGATGCAGTCTACCAAGCCATCGTTCAGAAGGGTCTTGGTCATTTCTGTGATTGTATCCTCAGTCAAATCCAAGGGGCTATGGCGTAATGGATCTTTGGTCTCACCCGTGTAAGCACGCATTAAGCCGGGCCTACGGCTCAAAGGAATGATTCGCCAGGCAACACAACACCGGACCAAATCAATTCCGGTTAGACCATTTCCCAGTAGGGCCTTGACCTTTGCAAAAGTGGGAGCAAGTTTTTTGCATTCCACGGCGGTAAGTTTTTCAGCAAGAGGATGCTTTGGGTCCAAACGCTGGACACGATAACCCGGCAGCGGATTCTCATTAGCCGGGGAGGCGTCTTTGCAATAAAACCATGTTTGATTCCAATCTTTGGGGTGACTCGGAAGACAAGCATAGGGGAAGATAGAATCTCTTCTTCGTTGAATTGATATGGCGCCAAGCTCCAAGCTGGGTCCATTCGTGAACTTGTTTTGGCGGTTAAAATAGAAATATTCTCTGAAGAGCTCGATGTTGGGTTCCTCTTGAAGATACACTTCACCGAAAACTTGGAAGTTGCAGATGTTTGACACAGAATTGGGTCCGATGTCTTGTGGATGGAGCTCAAAGAAGTGCAGAACGTCCCGGAAGAACTTAGAGCCGGGCGGTGAAAAGTCCCGGTTCATGTAATCAGTAAAAACAATAACTTCATCGTCCTTCGGATGAGGTCTCTATTCACCCGACTTAGGGGCGCGATAATGCATGATGGATTTTTCGGCAAATACCCAATTTTGACAAAATCATCAAGTGTAGCCTCGGTGACAACAGAAGGAACCCAGTTGCACGTAGTGACTGCCTTCGGCGGCATTGTGAACAAAGAAGCCTAAAAGAAGGAAGAAATTTGCCGGTTCAAAATTGGTTCATTAAGCCGGAAATCAGACTACAGCATATGTTCAGCACGGCGGCTTAAATGGGGCCTAATGACATATGGGTAACTATAAACCAGAGAGATAAGCCGCCGTAACAAGCGATGTTACTCAAGAATTGTTAAAGAGAAAAATTTACTAAGTATTGAGACAAACAGGTTTCACAGATTGGAGCTGCAACTTTGGATCTACAGCAGCTCAGAAAAATAAAGTAAAAATCTAAAATTAAGGTGGTGGCGGCGAGAAAGAAAGAAGGTTCAGATGCGATTTATTGCAGTGAGGATATATTTTGAGATGAAGGCAACTGTCAAAACTGTTACTGCACGGATTTCGCAGATTAATATTACAATTTGGGATCTACGGTGCTAACGATGAATGGTCAGACCTAAAACACCAATATTGAGCAGTTCAAGGATTCGGTTTGGTTCTTTCTTGTGCAGATGAGATGTTACAGAATACCATTGCACAGAGGAGCGTCAAGTTCAAACTAAAAATCGCAACTGCAGAGAAGGAAGAGGATGAACTCCGAGGAACTCGCAGGAACCCTAATGGATCTAAGAGAGGAAGAGAGAGGAGAGTTTACCTGGGCTGATGAATGGCGATGGCGCGTGGATGAGATCTGGTCAAGCCAGGTTGATGCAGCGGTCGTTGTTGGAGACGAAGACTGGCGGCGCCGGCGGAGCTCTATGCGCAGGCGTCACGAGGAAGCAGATGGAGATGAAGAGGCAAGGGGGAAGAATGGAAAGGAACCCCTGGCCCTATTTATAAGGCAAATGGTTAAAGGTCACGCGCAGGAATCGAGGAGGCTGAAAAACAGATATTTAACAGCGCATGCGCCTCGATTGTCGGAGTTTCAGTAAATGCGGAGATTTCGTCAAGATTTGGGCAATTCAAAAGTAAATGATAGGTGACGTCATGGCGGGTTACCACAGTTTTAGGGAATGATGTCATGGCGGGTTACAGTATCTCGCGAGAAGATGAAGAAAGATTGACATGAACAAGTTCAAATCAACCTGGGGCCTAATGTTGGGGATATAACTATTTGACATGACCCGCCCAGGAGGGGCCGGGTTACCCAATGGCAGTTCATGGTCCAAGCCTAGAAGCATGTTGAAGATGGCGGTTCAAGAAGAGTAACGTATAAAGGGCCCAAAACCCAGAGTGGCTTAAGGCCCGTAAATGTAAACCGCCATGTATGTTTGACTTGTACTGTAAGGCATGTATCGATGAGTCACTAGGCCAGACATGTTTGTATGAGCCGGTCAGGACTCTGTAAGCTGCAGGGCGTCTACCCGTGTATATAAGGGGACGACCCGGCAACGGCTTAGGGCAAGAAACAACAGATCAAAAGCCAGGCCAGCGTATTTGCTCCCTAGCAATCGAAAACCTAGCAATACCACCTCAAACTGGATTAGGTTTTACCCTCACCGCCAGGGGCCGAACCAGTATAAACTTCCCATGTCCTTTGTCCCGTTTTAACCCCTTTAAGCTAACCACATCGCGATGGCTCCACAATTAAGTCCTTTCCATAGGACATCTGCCGTGACAACCCCACGACACTCCCGGTGGAGAGCATCAGGGAATTGGTGATGAAGGATGGTTGGTGATGAAGAGGATCGAAGATCCCCCTCTCCGGAGCCCCAAACGGACTTCAGATCTGGCCTCCCGACGAAGAATATGAGGTGGCGGCGGCTCCATATCGCGAAACGAGATAATTCTTCCTCCTTGATTTTTTGTCCCAATTTACGTATTTAAGGGATCGGAGTCTGATGTGTACTACGCAACATTCTTCTTGTAGACATTGTTGGGCCTTCAAGTGCAGAGGTTTGTAGGACAATAGCAAATTTCTCTCAAGTGGATGACCTAAGGTTAATCAATCCGTGGGATGCGTAGGATGAAGATGGTCTCTCTCAAACAACCCTGCAACCAAATAACAAAGAGTCTCTTGTGTCCCCAACACACCCAATACAATGGCAAATTGTATAGGTGCACTAGTTCGGCGAAGAGATGGTGATACAAGTGTAATATGGATGGTAGATATAGGTTTTTGTAATCTAAAATATAAAAACAGATAGGTAACTAATGATAAAAGTGAGCACAAACGGTATTGCAATGTTTCAAAACAAGGCCTAGGGTTCATACTTTCACTAGTGCAAGTTCTCTCAACAATAATAACATAACTAGATCATATAACTATCCGTCAACATGCAACAAAGAGTCACTCCAAAGTCACTAATAGCGGAGAACGAACAAAGAGATTATTGTAGGGTACGAAACCCCCACAAAGTTATTCTTTCTGATCGATCTATTCAAGAGTCCATAGTAAAATAACACGAAGCTATTCTTTCCGTTCGATCTATCCTAGAGTTCGTACTAGAATAACACCTTAAGACACACATCAACCAAAACCCTAATGTCACCCAGATACTCCATTGTCACCTCAAGTATCCGTGGGCATGATTATACGATATGCATCACACAATCTCAGATTCATCTATTCAACCAACACAAAGAACTTCAAAGAGTGCCCCAAAGTTTCTACCGGAGAGTCAAGACGAGAACATGCGCCAACCCCTATGCATAGATTCCCAAGGTCACGGAACCCGCAAGTTGATCACAAAAACATACATCAAGTGAATCGATAGAATACCCCATTATCACCACGGGTATCCCACGCAAGACATACATCAAGTGTTCTCAAATCCTTAAAGACATAATCCGATAAGATAACTTCAAAGGGAAAACTCAATCCATTACAAGAAGGTAGAGGGGGAGAAACATCATAAGAACCAACTATAGTAGCAAAGCTCGCGGTACATCAAGATTGGTCCAAATCAAGAACACGAGAGATAGAGAGATCAAACACATAGCTACTGGTACATACCCTCAGCCCCGAGGGTGAACTACACCTTCCTTGTCATGGAGAGCGCCAGGATGATGAAGATGGCCACCGGTGATGGATCCCCCCTCCGACAGGGTGCCAGAACAGGGTCCCGATTGGTTTTTGGTGGCTACAGAGGCTTGCGGTGGCGGTACTCCCGTTCTTGGTTTCTTTTCGGGGGTTTCTGTATTTATAGGGATTTTTGGCGTCGGGAACAAGTTAGGGGGGTCTCCGAGTCGTCCACAAGGTAGGGGGCGCGCCCAGGGGGGAGGGCGCTCCCTCCACCCTCATGGGCGGCTCGGGACTCTTCTGGCCCAACACTTTTATTCTGAGGGCTTCTTTTGGTCCATAAAAAATCATCAAAATTTGACACGTCAATTGGACTCCATTTGGTATTGCTTTTTTGTAAAACTCAAAAACGAGGAAAAAACAGAAACTGGCACTGGGCTCTAGGTTAATAGGTTAGTCCCAAAATCATATAAAATAGCATATAGATGCATATAAAACATCCAAGATTGATAATATAATAGCTTGGAACAATCAAAAATTATAGATACGTTGGAGACGTATCAAGCATCCCCAAGCTTAATTCCTGCTCGTCCTCGAGTAGGTAAATGATAAAAACAGAATTTTTGATGTGGAATGCTACCTAACATAATCATCAATGTAATTTTCTTTATTGTGGCATGAATGTTCAGATCTGAAAGATTCAAGAAAAAGTTTAATATTGACATAAAAATAATAATACTTCAAGTATACTAACAAAGTAACCATGTCTTCTCAAAATAACATGGCCAAACAAAAGTTCATCCCTACAAAATCATATATTTTGGGCATGCTCCATCTTCATCATACAAAATATTCAAATCATGCACAACCCCGGTTTCAGCCAAGCAATAGTTTCATACTTTAGTATTCTCAAACTTTTTCAACTTTCACGCCATACATGAGCGTGAGCCATGGACATAGCACTATAGGTGGAATAGAATGGTGGTTGTTGAGAAGACAAAAAGGAGGAAGATGGTCTCACATCAACTAGGCATATTAATGGGCTATGGAAATGCCCATCAATAGATATCAATGTGAGTGAGTAGGGATTGCCATGCAACGGATGCACTAGAGCTATAAATGTATGAAAGCTCAACAAAAGAAACTAAGTGGGTGTGCATCCAACTTGCTTGCTCATGAGACCTAGGGCATTTGAGGAAGCCCATCATTGGAATATACAAGCCAAGTTCTATAATGAAAGATTCCCACTAGTATATGAAAGTGATAAAATAAGAGACTCTCTATCATGAAGATCATGGTGCTACTTTGAAGCACAAATGTGGAAAAAAGATAGTAGCATTGTCCCTTCTCTCATTTTCTCTCATTTTTCTGAAGAATCCTATTTTTTAGACTCTTTCTATTTTTTTGGCCTTTCTCTTTTTTTTATTTGGCCTTTTTTTCTTTTTTTTCTCACGCGGGACAATGCTCTAAAAATGATGATCATCACACTTCTATGTCTTTTACAACTCAAGGATTACAACTCGATACTTAGAACAAAATATGACTCTACATGAATGCCTCCGGCGGTGTACCGGGACGTGCAATGAATCAAGAGTGACATGTATGAAAAATTATGAATGGTGGCTTTGCCACAAATATGATGTCAACTACATGATCATGCAAGGCAATATGACAATGATGGAGCATGTCATAATAAACGGAACGGTGGAAAGTTGCATGGCAATATATCTCAGAATGGCTATGAAAATGCCACAATAGGTAGGTATGGTGGCTATTTTGAGGAAGGTATATGGTGGGTGTATGGTATCGGTGAAAGTTGCGCGTCACTAGAGAGGCTAGCAATGGTGGAAGGGTGAGAGTGCGTATAATCCATGGACTCAACATTAGTCATAAAGAACTCACATACTTATTGCAAAAATCTACAAGTCATCAAAACCAAGCACTACACGCATGCTCCTAGGGGAAGGGTAGGTAGGAGTTAACCATCGCACGATCCCGACCTCCACACAAAGGAACACAATCAAAGAAATACCTCATGCTTCAAATTTGTTGCACAACGGTTACCATACGTGCATGCTACGGGACATGAAAACCTCAACACAAGTATTTCTCAAATTCACAATTACTCAACTAGCACAACTCTAATATCACCATCCTCATATCTCAAAACAATCATCAAGCATCAAACTTCTCATAGTATTCAACGCACTTTATATGAAAGTTTTTATTATATCCCTCTTGGATGACCATCATATTAGGACTAAATTCATAACCAAAGCAAACTACCATGATGTTATAAAAGACTCTCAAAATAATATAAGTAAAGCTTGAGGGTTCAGTAGTTTCTACAAAATAAAACCACCGTCGTGCTCTAAAAGATATAAGTGAAGTACTAGAGCAAATGACAAACTACTCCAAACGATATAAGTGAAGATCAGTGAGTAGTTGAAGAATTATGTAACTATGTGAAGACTCTCTAACATTTAAGAATTTAAGATCTTGGGATATTATTCAAACAGCAAGCAAACAAAATAAAATAAATTTACGCTCCAAGCAAAATACATATCATGTGGTGAATAAAAATATTGCTCCAAGTAAGGTTACCGATGAACGAAGACGAAAGAAGGGATGCATTCCGGGGCATACCCAAGCTTAGGCTCTTGGTTGTCCTTGAATATTACCTTGGGGTGCCTTGGGAATCCCCAAGCTTAGTCTCTTGCCACTCCTTATTCCATAGTCCATCGAATCTTTACCCAAAACTTGAAAACTTCACAACACAAAACTCAATAGAAAACTCATAAGCTCCGTTACTATAAGAAAATAAAACCACCACTTGGGTACTGTTGTGAACTCATTCTAAATTCATATTGGTGTTATATCTACTGTATTCCAACTTCTCTATGGTTCATGCCCTCCGATACTACTCATAGATTCATCAAAATAAGCAAACAACACATACAAAACAGAATCTGTAAAAACGGAACAGTCTGTAGCAATCTGTTACTTTCGGATACTTACGTAACTCAAAAAATTCTGAAATAAATTGGTGGACGTGAGGAATTTGTCTATTAATCTTCTGCAGAAAGAATCAACTTAAAATCACTCTCTAGTAAAAAATGGCAGCTAATCTCGTGAGCGCAAAGTTTCTGTTTTTTACAGCAAGATCACATTAACTTTCACCAAAGTCTTCCCAAAAGTTCTACTTGGCACTTTATTGAAACAAAAGCTATAAAACATGATTACTACAGTAGCTTAATCATGTGAACACACAAAAA
Source organism: Secale cereale (assembly GCA_902687465.1). NCBI lineage: Eukaryota > Viridiplantae > Streptophyta > Magnoliopsida > Poales > Poaceae > Secale > Secale cereale. Next base: position 104,393,058 of record LR738709.1, read on the forward strand.
CTGTAGGGGTAAATATTGGGTTGTCTCCCAACAAGCGCTTTTCTTTAATGCCTTTTTAGCTAGGCATGATGATTTCAATGATGCTCACATAAAAGATAAGAATTGAAACATAACGGGAGCATCATGAAGAATGTGACTAACACATTAAACCTAACCCACTTCCTATGCATAGGGATTTTGTGAGCAAACAACTTATGGGAACAAGAATCAACTAGCACAGGAAAGCAAAACAAGCATAGCTTCAAGATTTTCAACACATAGAGAGGAAACTTGATATTATTGCAATTCCTACAAGCATATGTTCCTCCTTCATAATAAATTTCAGTAGCATATGAATGAATTCAACAATATAACTATCAAATAAAGCACTATTTTCATGATGCACGAGCATATAAATTTTATTACTCTCCACATAAGCAAAATTCTTCTCATTCGCAATAGTGGGAGTATCATAAGAAACTCAAATACTATAAATTGTTTCCACATTAAAAGAGTAATGTTCAAATAAAGGGTAATCATAATCATGACAAGTTTTACAAATATAATCATCACTAATTTTTACAGCATAAGTGTCATCATAATAATCATCATAAGTAGCAACTTTGTTCTCATCATAATCAATTGAAACCTCTTCCAAGATAGTGGAATCATTACTAAATAAAGTCATGACCTCTCCAAATCCACTTTCATCAATATAATCATCATAAATAGGAGGCATGCTATCATCATAATAAATTTTCATATCAAAACTTGAGAGTTTAAAAATATCATCTTCATAAAACTTAGCATCACCAAGCTTGGGACAAACATTAATTGCAGCAAATAAATTCTCAAACATGTCATTCTCATCAAACATAGCATCCCCAAGCTTGGGCCTTTGCATATCATAAGCATAATAACTCTCATCATTAATAGTACATATAGCACCAATAGTATAGCAATTATCATCATCACAATGAGTAATAGGAGCAAAATTATTTGGGAGGGATACCTTTTTACCTTTGCTTCTCCATCTTTTCTTTTTCTTCTTCACATTATGTGTGGTTTAATTCTATTTTTGGAGCTCCTTATTAATGAGATTGGTTGAATAGAAAGCTTCTCCTCGTTACCTGATTCATCATAAAAAAACAATAGGAGGATACGGGGAAATCTCTTCCCTTTCATTAGTATTCTCTTCATCTTCTATTTGTTTTCTTGTCTTTATGTAATTGGCAATATAAGAATTTTCAATGCAATTCACCACACAATACATATAAATTTCCTCTAGATCAAAATCAAGAACTTTATCAAGGACAAATTCTGGAAGATCCTAGTTATACGTTTCGTTTCTTCATAACCCACAAGCAAACTAAGTTCATTATGATGTGCAAGGGAAATCAAGTCATCACAATTTTTGGACACAATTCGATCATGAAACAATTTGCATTGGAGATTTAAATGATCATGTTCATTGCAAAGTTCACAAGGATGGCAAAGAAATTTTAAATTTTCAGCACAAGCATCTAGCCTCTCTTGCAACCATTTAGTTTCTAAATACTTATGCCTCTTGCAAAATCTATCTTCCCTATTTAGTGTGTACTTGCAAACTCTATGCACTCCACAAAAGTTGACATGCTTATAAGAGACATTTTCATCATGACAAGTGCAATCATCATTAGTACTATGGATATTCAAAGAGTTCATACTAACAACATTGCAATCATGCTCATCATTCAAAGATTTAGTGCCAAACATTCTAATGCATTCTTCTTCTAACACTTTGGCACAATTTTCCTTTCCATCATTTTCACGAAAGATATTAAAAAGATGAAGCATATGAGGCAACCTCGATTCCATTTTTTTGTAGTTTTATTTTATAAACTAAACTAGTGATAAAACAAGAAACTAAAAAGATTTGATTGCAAGATCTAAAGATATACCTTCAAGCACTAACCTCCCCGGCAACGGCGCTAGAAAAGAGCTTCGTTGACGGGATGTGACTGCCGCTTACCTAGCCTCCCCGGCAACGGCGCCAGAAAAGAGCTTGATGTCTACTACGCAACCTTTTTCTTGTAGATGTTGTTGGGCCTCCAAGTGCAGAGGTTTGTAGGACAGTAGCAAATTTCCCTCAAGTGGATGACCTAAGGTTTATCAATCCGTGGGAGGCATAGGATGAAGATGGTCTCGCTCAAACAACCATGCAACCAAATAACAAAGAGTCTCTTGTGTCCCCAACACACCCAATACAATGGCAAATTGTATAGGTGCACTAGTTCGGCGAAGAGATGGTGATACAAGTGCAATATGGATGGTAGATATATGTTTTTGTAATCTGAAAATATAAAAACAGCAAGGTAACTAATGATAAAAGTGAGCACAAATGGTATTGCAATGTTTCAAAACAAGGCCTAGGGTTCATACTTTCACTAGTGCAAGTTCTCTCAACAATAATAACATAACTGGATCATATAACTATCCCTCAACATGCAACAAAGAGTCACTCCAAAGTCACTAATAGCGGAGAACAAACGAAGAGATTATTGTAGGGTACGAAACCGCCTCAAAGTTATTCTTTTTGGTCGATCTATTCAAGAGTCCGTAGTAAAATAACACGAAGCTATTCTTTCCATTCGATCTATCCTAGAGTTCGTACTAGAATAACACCTTAAGACACGCAACAACCAACACCATAATGTCACCTAGATACTCCGTATCCGTGGGCATGATTATACGATATGCATCACATAATCTCAGATTCATCTATTCAACCAACACAAAGAACTTCAAAGAGTGCCCCAAAGTTTCTACCGAAGAGTCAAGACGAAAACATGTGCCAATCCCTATGCATAGATTCCCAAGGTCACGGAACCCGCAAGTTGATCACCAAAACATACATCAAGTGAATCAATAGAATACCCCATAGTCACCACGGGTATCCCACGCAAGAAATACATCAATTGTTCTCAAATCCTTAAAGACTCAATCCGATAAGATAACTTCAAAGGGAAAACTCAATCCATTACAAGAAGTTAGAGGGGGAGAAAAATCATAAGATCCAACTATAGTAGCAAAGCTCGCGGTACATCAAGATCGTGCCAAATCAAGAACCCGAGAGAGAGAGAGAGAGAGAGAGATCAAACACATAGCTACTGGTACATACCCTAAGCCCCGAGGGTCAACTACTCCCTCCTCGTCATTGAGAGTGCCAGGATGATGAAGATGGCCATCGGTGATGGGTCCACCCTCCGGCAGGGTGCCAGAACAGGGTCCCGATTGGTTTTTGGTGGCTACATAGGCTTGCGGCGGCAGAACTCCCAATCTAGGTTTCTTTTCGATGGTTTCTGTATTTATAGGGATTTTTGGCGTCGAGAACAAGTCAGGGGGGGTCTCCGAGTCGTCCATGAGATAGGGGGCGCGCCCAGGGGGTAGGGCGCGCCCTCCACCCTCGTGGGCGGCTCGGGACTCTTCTGGCCCAACTCTTTTACTCCCGGGGCTTCTTTTGGTCCATAAAAACTCATCAAAAATTGACACGTCAATTGGACTCCGTTTGGTATTCCTTTTCTGTAAAACTCAAAAACAAGGAACAAACAGAAACTGGCACTAGGCTCTAGGTTAATAGGTTAGTCCCAAAAATCATATAAAATAGCATATAAATGCATATAAAACATCCAAGATGGATAATATAATAGCATGGGACAATCAAAAATTATAGATACGTTGGAGACGTTTCAGAGTCAGGGTCAGTGAGGCCACCAGGTGAGCACAACCCACCTGGGCGCGCTTGGAGGGGGGCGCGCCCTGGTGGGTTGTGCTCACCCAGGGCCCCCTCCGGTGGTCCTTGGCTCTAGTATTTTTATTTTATTCTGAAATATATCTCCAAAAAGTTTCGTTCCATTCCGAGAACTTCTATTTCTGCACAAAAACAACACCATGGTAGTTCTGCTGAAAACAACGTCACTACAGGTTAGTGTCATTCAAATCATGCAAATTAGAATCCAAACAAGAGGAAAAGCGTTAGGAAAAGTAGATATGACGGAGACGTATCAGACGACCTCCTCGTGTGTTAGACGATCTCCCCTATGTTCGTGGGTGAGCACAAATGACATCTCCTCCCCCCTTCATTTGCTCTGTTCCTATCTACGTGTCGATGATACTTGCTAGCTATAGGTAAATTCAATCATTAGTATGTGTGACCAGTATGCGTCTCCCGTTTAAAAGCATTATAGTTATAAACTAGTAAACATGCCCGTGCGTTGCACCCGGAGAGAAAAAATCTCACACATAAAAGAACAGAGTGATCAAGGAGAGATAATTTGGCTTTGCAGTTGTGGTATAAAGATAAAAGAACTTTTGAGAATTCTCATGTGGAAACATTAGTCCTCATGCCTTACAAAAAATAAATGATCCCATCCCTGCCTCGTCGTAATCGATGCTTCCACACATAATTGTAAACTTTTCTGTGTGCGTTCCAATGGGAGGCACACTATCATGGCAGTGAAACCAACGATTGAAGAGAAAATAAAAAATGATTATGTGTGTTTTGGCGACATGACAACGCTAGCATCGTTGCCTAAGACTATACTTAGGATCTTCATTGGATGTGTCGTGAAGCCCAACGGTCCAACGCCATAATGATAGACCACACAGCGGCGAGATGTGGCAGCCTCGGTTTGCATGTGGCCTACAAGCATTGTCGGCTAGGGGAGCACACACGGGTGTGAGGCGGGCATCCTTCTCGATGCCCAACTGCGTGAGCATCCAGTCTAGGGCATCCTCCTACTCCACATCAGACCTGTGGGCAGCTGAGGGCTCCACGATCTAGTAGATAGTGAATGTATTTAAAGAATTTCAACATATATCATGACATATAATTCTATTAGCAAAAATTCAGTGAGCCAATGTTGCCACATGTACACATATGTATATTGAGATTTTTGCAGAATTTCAAATATCCTACATGTCGTTAATGTTCACCTCAATTTTTTTGGCTTTGATTCTACATGGTTCTATAAAAATTAATTTTGTTTCCTATACATAACTTTATAGAGTTCAAATCAGTTTCCTCCCGAACTACTTTTAATTTTCACATTATTGATAGTTTCCAATCAAAAACTAAAATTAAGTGTATCTTCATGCATGGATTTCTTACATAATTAAAGCTGCAGTCCATATATACCTAGATAAAAGAGAATTTAGATCTGACTTGAAGCATGAAAAGAAAAAACTTCCCCAAACTCATATGGGTAAGCAATTTAGATCACGTAAAGCAAAGTTTAATATATGCGTACAACACAACAAAATAAAAGAATAAATAAACAAAGCCCATGCATCATCTTTCTGTTTACCTCGTCGATGACCGCAAGAAACTACTTTCCTCTTATTTCATTGTGAGGGCAAATCTTCATCTTATTTGTTGTTGCCAAGTACTATTATTTTAACTATTTTCCTTGCATGATTGGTGCATTATGTACAGTGACGGAGCTACGTGCATAGCTGCAGGGGCCGTGCCCCCTCCCCCCAGCCTAGACAAATTTACTCAAGAAAATTCATACAGGGAGTTTATATTAGAAAAAATAGAGCATGAACAAACTTGGTACAACCTCGCCTGTTTTCTTAAACAGGTCGAGCTTGATCTTGATGGAGAACAAATTCGCCTACAATCTGGTCAAAATCTTGCTAGACAACACATGGATGTGTTCTTGCTTTCCAATTAATCTTCATCATGCTTTGGTCCATTCTTTCCAACCGAACTGGAGGCATCGCATTGATGTCGACGATCTGGACGAAGAGTTGAAGACGCGGTGGCATCACCATCTGTTCACGAGACGCGGACGTCTGCCATGCAAAGAATAGCACTGGCGACACAGAGCTGGGCATCAGGTAGCCACCGCCGCCGTCGCCATCGACCTGACCTGTCATGAGACCTCGGATCATTGGTAAATAGTAGCTGCACTTGGACGAGGCTTTGGGCTTTGTGGCGACGTCAATCGGAGTTGCCTATAAATAGGACCAGCTAAAAGGATCATCCCTGCTCTTTTGAAATCAGAATCCACGACACAGACATGGCCACATGCCAATGCAACATCCTTCTAATTAGCACCAAACAACAGAAATCAACAACACAGCACGCATAGTTAGGAGGTTACCGAGGCGGCTGGATGGCAAAATTGATGAACTGCTCGATAATGGCGTCGCCTATGTGCAGCTACAGCTCGCAGGCTGAATAACTCTCAAGGCCCAAGCTCCTCCACTCTTAATCCCACCCCTCCCACCCATAAGAAACAATCAGAGCCCAAAACAGCAAGTACAAAAATCTTGGTGAATCCCAGCGAGAATAGTGCCTGCGTCCGATCCATGTGAGACGGCGTTGGAGCTTCGACGCCGAAGCTGAACCGCCCAAAGCTCATCCTCAGCCCTGAGTCCTTGTCGTTCCTTGATCTGCTTCGAGCTCGGGGTAAGGCAGCCGCTGTAAGGCCACGGCATCCTCGTCGTCCCATGATCTGTCGCCACCTCAGGGCGAGGCGCCCCATTTAGGCCTTGTTTGGTAGGAGTGGATTTGAGAGGTTTGGGGAGAAGGGGATTTAAAGGGATTTGGTGATTCCGCCTCTTCCATCCAATTCACTTGAAAACTCAAATCCCCTTCCAGCCACAACCCCCTTCATATAAAACACTGTTTGGTAGGGAGGGATTGCCATATTGAGTTAAAATGGTGTAAAACGGTTAAAAATCCAATCTTTACAGGTTAAATGGCTACATAGCTAGACACACTTGCTATAAAATTGTAAATGACACCTACCAAAAATGTGAAAACAGTTCTTCACATCAACAACATAATCTTGCTTGACTTGGAATCAATTTCTCATCACAGCAAAATATCAGTCACATCACAGCAACATGATGTTGGAACCAATAATATCTTCATAGCAACATGATCTTTCACAACACCAAACATAATGCAATACAGGGTACTTGTCACAATCGATTACATTTTTACAGACCAAGTCAGGATGAGAGTGATGTTGTCATACATATGAATTGTTCTTACAATGTCATGATCATCGAGTTTTTGAATGGCCAAAAGTTTGTCCAGCTTGCTGCTCTAGTCGCCTGAGAACATGATCATCGAGTACTTGGCATACTGCAGAAGTTTTAGAAATTACTAACCCAAATTGTTTAAAGCAACAATATCAATTCACCTCATATGATAGTGATGCAACTGAGTATCGTAACGGATAGCAACTTCACCTCATATGACAATAATACCATAAAACCTAAACTTGAAAGAACAAATAGACACAAATATGCCTCTGAAATTTTTCCACATCCACTGCACCGAGAATAAGTAGATTCAAGACTCAATATACCCCTTTGGATGAATATTTGTTCATAAGACAACATTTTCGAGGTCAGCAAAGTAATCTCCAAGTGACATGGATGGATCTAACAGTTTAGCAAAGGTTACCTCACCATGTTTCATGATCTATCCGTTTCTGGGCCTAATTTCTTTTTTTTACTGTACTCCCTTGTAGTGATAGGTCAATAATGAGCTACTGTGTACAAAGTATACACTCAAATAAGTACCCCTGTTCAGGGTTTGCCACATTCCAAATCTTTAGAAAGTTTCAGAAACGGGTGATCTGATGTTGCAGATATTTTATTTCTTCAGTAAATCATATCGAAACTTGTGCCAAATTGTTTTCTGAATAAAGAGATATCTACTCATGGTTAATTAGTTGAAACTGTATTATACTGCAACAAAACAACAGCTTGTTGTCGCCTCTGTTTTGAGCGCCATTTGCTGTCGACTCAGTTCCAAGCGCTTAATTCTCACCATTTGGCGGCACATAATAAAAAATTGTCTATTAAAAATGAAGATACTTAATGAATATAGCGTATCTTCATAAGTACTGATATGTGTTTACAGATGTTACTTGATGTTACATCAGTATACAAGAAGGTTACTGATCTTACGAATAAAAAGCAGGCTGTTAAGTGCAGGTATGTTTGCTTTAGACTAGCACTATGTATCCTCTTTGATCATGGGAAAAATTTGTATTGCGTAAGATCATGCTTTCACACAAAAGTGCAATGGCTGAACCTTGCAGTTACCTCACTACATAACTCCTTGGTTTTGCCTATTCATTTCACAGGCTTTCAGAGAGTACTACCCAACGATCCGAGTACTATCCTGGAGTGTGCATGGATGAAAGATAAATTTGTTTTTGCATGAAAAGACCAAAGCTAGTAGTCATGAAACCCAAGATGAGTGTCCATACAATTCACTGCATGTTGATAAAAACCAACTAAATAGCCAACTAAATTACAACCAATATTTGAAGGCTACTGAAGCTAAGTGCCGTGTTCTACAATTAGAAGAGACAGACAGACAAACCCCACGACAGAGCCAAGTAGAAGAGGAGAAGGATGGCCATGGAGGCAGCCAGCCTCATGGATGGATGCAGCAAACTGCTGCAGAACGGAGCCATGGCCGCTGGGTGTCGGACCAAGAGCAAGAGCCGACCCTAGGGTTTGCAGGGGTGGGGATGGAGAAGTGGAGAGGGGAGGAATCACCTCGGGGAGAACCGACAAAGGAGAACGTGGACGCTCTGGCGGCGGCGGGGCAGTGAAGACCCGGCAGGCGGGTGCCTCCTCTCGGTGGCGGCGAGGGCGTCGCTTTGGCCGTCTCGTTCCCTGCGTGTGCCCTCGAGGATTGGGAGACGTGTGGATAGGAGGGGATCGAAGGGGAATGGAAGAGCTTGGGCCGCGCAAAACACGCGAAACAAATGGGCCGTCGGGGGTTAGGGAGGTTTCTGTGCCCCGCGGGGTTAATCCTCTCGAAACCCCCTCAACCCCCTTTCGTCAAACAAGGCCTTAGGGTCATGGCATCAGTGACAGGTTGTGTTCTCCCGATTGGTTTCAGAGGGGCGCTTAATATAGTTGTAGTTCTCGATCGTGTTCGGATCGGTCTCCTGGTAGCTGTGGGGTAAGAAAAGAAATGAGGCATGATATACGAACTATAATAAGGAAAGGAAACAGGTAGACCAAGAAATGCTCGACGGACGAAAACGTACTGGGTTACGGATTTTTTTATTGCGGGTTGATTCTAAGAAAAGCTTGGGGCTTTTTCGAAAAATTGTCACGACGGTGAACCTGACAAAGTCAATCCGTGCTTTATTATTAGGGAAAGATAAATATGCATGCATTTGCATATTTATAACCGTGATTCTTTCAAATTGTCCAACATTATCCATGGACAGCCCGAGTATGTGTAGATTGGGTTCATTTTCCCATGCACTGCTTCGGATCCGATGAAGAATTTTGTTAGTGCCTCCTGTCGGTGTCAAAACCGGCGGATCTCGGGTAGGGGGTCCCGAGCTATGGATCTAGGATCAATGGGGAACAAGGTACGGTGAACACGGTGTTTACCCAGGTTCGGGCCCTCTCGAAGAGGTAATACCCTATGTCCTGCTTGATTGTATTGGATGTATAATATGGTTACAGAGTAGATCTACCTTGAGATCAGATGAGCTAAACCCTAAGTTGATGAGGTAATGAATGTAGCTCTAGCCCTAATGATTAAAACCCTCAGTTTATGTAGACACCCGTAGGGTTAGGGTTAGATGAGGTCGGTTACATTGAAGGAAAGATCACCCTATTCTTGACTTGGAGGGCACACCACGACCTCGAAGATCTTCTATCGATACACGAATCCACACTCTATCATGGCTCTACTGCGGCCCATTAGTCTAGCCCATATGTAGTGGGCCAGCACCCTAAGGACCCCTTAGTCCATGACTCCTTAGTAGCCCCCGAACTGGCCTCCAATGTCGGGGATTGTCCTCTGACATATTCATATCTTCAGCTTGTGAGGCGAGTTCTTTGCCTCTCTATACATCTCGGATCCTTGTTCTCTCACCGAATACTATCCGGCATTCAGATCAGCGTCGGAAGCTAGCCGATCAACGCGACCCGCACTAATCACGTGCTCAGGCCCGACCGGCTTTAACAATCCAGAGCCCGAAGACGTCTCGAGATCACGGCGGGACCATCAGAGTTTAATGCTTACCTCAAGGCAGGGGTAACTTTGACCATTGCGCGCCTTTTTAGAAGACGTGCAGCCCAATGCCACCTTTCCATGAACCCGTCCTTCCAGCTTCAAGACGAGATGACTATTTATAGATCCAAAGGGGCGGGGGACGGTTAACCCACCCCTTTTGCAAAAAATAGCGCTGAAGAAATTCTTAGGCACCATGGCCAACCTTCCGGGTTCATCTTCGCGCCCTCATGGCCCCCTCCCAAGTGATTATTAAAGCTGTTTAGTATCTCACCTCCAGCTAAGCAACCTGCAGATGCAGGGCAATGTTCTTGCGGTGGATCTGGTTCCCGTCCGTGTCGGATTAATCTCTGTCGATGGACAAGCCCTCGCCGAGAACTCCCCTGCTCCAAGCAAGGAAGAGAGGGTATGCTTCGTGCCTTTCCTTCTAAGAGGCCTAGGCTTTCCCATTCACCGCTTTCTATGGGGTCTATTAGAGTTCTATGGGATCCAGCTCCACAACCTCACCCCAGGGTCTATGCTGCACATTTCTGGTTTCGTGGCCCTTTGCGATATATTCTTGAGTTGAGAGGCCCACTTTGATCTGTGGAGGAAGTATTTTTGTCTCGTCCCCCGTACCCGAGGAGGGTCCATATTCAAAGTGGGTGGAGGCGAAGTATGGTGGATAGTCGGGACAGGGTATCCCATCGGAACCCCACGAAAAGATCGCGAGGGACCTCAGAGTGGTTTTATATCGAAGATGTTCCCCTTACCGACCCAATCATGCCAGGGCTACCCGAATACTCAAGCGTCCCGCCAACAAAGCAGTTCAACTGGCGGCCCAAGGGCCCCTCCCAATCGAATAGTGAAGAGGTGTGCCTGTTAGCTGCCACAATTAGGCTGCTAACTCAAGATCAGGACCCTAAAAAGGGAATAGCGATCAGTGAAGAAGGAAATGAGGGATTTCATTCCTCCCACCTTGGCTAACGACCCTACGGGCTTGGAGTGAAAGCCACCAGCCCCTCAACGCATATATAAAGGTGGGGAGGCATCGGGGGTAGCCAACCAACGACCCTTGCCTGTTACCTCTCCCAACTTCTCCCACGTTTCACCGGTACGCGCTTGGTGATGCCCTGCTGGAACTCCGTTGCCACCACCACCACCATGCCATCGTGTTGGTTCAGATCTCATCTACCTCCTCTCCCTCACTTGTTGTATCAAGAAGGAGATGACACCGCCGAGTCATACGTGTGCTCTCAGAGGTGTCGTCCGTTCAGCACTAGATCGAATTGGATCGCGATTGGATCATGAAGAGTACAACTACATCAACCGCATTACGACGCTAACGCTTTCAGTCTACAAAGGTATGTAGACACATTCCCCTCTCGTTGCTTTGCATCTCCAAGATTAGATCTTGGGCGTTCGTAGGATTTTTTTTTATTTTCATGCAACGTTCCCCATCAGTAGGGGCCCCTCCTTCTTCTTCTTTCTTGGCCCTGGGGGGGAGGGAGCTCTCCCTAGATTGGATCCCTTTGTTGTCTTCTATTTTCGTTGCTCTTGTTTCTGGCCGAACACCAATTCTTATATTCTCGGAGATTTGTAACTCTGATTGGGCTGAAATTAGAAATTATCTTTTTGGCGGCGAAAGAAGAGCATCAACTGATCTACGAGGTGCCAACAAGGCAGGAGGGCACGACCAGTGGGGGTAGGACGCATCCTGGTGCCTTGTGAGGCCCTCGAGCACCGTCTTGCGTTGATTCTTCCTCCAAAAATCACATATATTCCAAAAAAATATTCGTAATTTTTATCGTGTTTGAACTTCGTTTGGTATGGTATTTCCGCGAAACAAAAAACATGCAAAAAATAGGAACTGACACTGGGTCAATAAGTTAGTTCATAAAAATAATATAAAATTGCACAAAAACCATATAAAGCTCATGTAAATATAGCATCAATACTTCATTAATTATAGATACGTTGGAGACGTATCACGGGTCTCCCAATATTCCTTGATCTCCCGTGCGGAGACCACTCGCTAGTCGACGGGATCCAACCGTGACAGCTCACCGATAGGAAAGTTGCAGTGGTCGCCGGTGCCGTGCAGGCGGACCAACATGATGTTGTACTCGTGTGCCGCCTGCTCGGTGGAATGGAAGGAGTGTCGATCCATATTTTCTCGTGGGTGCGTCGATTGGTTATTTCGGCCACCTATATTCTCCAACTCAGTTTTCGCATGCTGATGTATTTCCTTTGCGGATGTGGTGGCGGTGGGAGGTCGGGGAAGCCAGGCAAGCGCGGGAGGAAGAAACACTGGCGACACGAGAGGAAAAAGCACTGCCACGGCCATGGGCTTAGGACCACTCATGACAGCGTGGATCCGCACTACGAATGGGCGACGGGGACTGACGGCGGCGGGTTCTGGCCGTTATCGGCGCGCCGGAGTGGTGCTGGTGGGCTGGGGGGGAGATTGGGCGGTGGGGATTTGGGGAAATTAAGACAGAGAGACGAAGTGAGTTTTTACTCCTCGGTCGTGAGGTCAAGCATATTTAACAATAATGCATCGCTCGAAGTAAAGTTTTTACCCTGCTAAGGATTTTTTTTTGACTTGCCTGCTAAGGATTTTTGAGGGTTCAACTAAGTTATTTTTAGGGTTTGACTAGTTGGGTGTTAGGGCATCTTCAACGCTAGGCGCTAAGGGTGGACGCTGGGAATAATTTCCAGTCCCATCGACGGTTACGCCCTCCATTCTCTTCTGTTTTCGATCGTTGATGTTTTGTGCTAGCCTTTTTAAGGCAAACATGTTTAACTTATGTCTGTACTCAGATATTGTTGCTTTCGCTGACGCTTAGCTATTCAAGCTTATGTATTCGAGCCCTCGAGGCCCCTGGCTTGTAATATAAAGCTTGTATTATTTTATTTGTGTCTAGAGTTGTGTTATGATATCTTCGAGTAAATCCCTAATCTTGGTCGTACACGTTTGCGTGCATGATTAGTGTACGGTCAAATCGGGGGTGTCACAGAGGGTTTCCCCTCTGGTCCATGGACTCCATGGCGGCGGAGGGACTAGTGCCCCTCCGAGATTGGATATGTCTCTCTGTTTCTCTTCTGTTTCGTGACCCCTGTTTCCGGCATTTCACCTTTTTTTTAATTCTCGAAGATCCGTAACTCCGATTGGGCTGAAATTTTAGCATGATTTTTATACAAATATCAGCTTCCTTGCATCTGAAGGACACCTCCAACTGACATTTAGGGTGGCCACAAGCCTGCCAGAGCGCCTTGAGTAGGGGGGCGCGCCCCTAGGGCTTGTGGGCCCTCGGGCACCGCCTTGCATTGATTCCACTTCTCAAAATTCACATATATTACAAAAAAAACTCTGTAAATTTTTATCACGTTTTGACTCCGTTTGATATGGATTTTCCGCAAAAAAACATGCAACAAACATGAACTAGTATTGGGCACTGGATCAATATGTTAGTCCAAAAAATCATATAAATTACTACCAAAAGTACGTAAAAATTGTAGAATATTGACATGGAACAATAAGAAAGTATAGATACGATAGAGACGTATCATCCCGCCGCCCGCCCGAGCTAGCCGGGCTTTGCCCGCCAGCACGTCGGGGCGGCGGATAGGTCACGGAGCTTGTGACATAACTATTGTGCCAAATCTAACATTTCTTCTAGAGAACCAATATGTGGTCGGATGGTTACGAGAACAGTGATAACCACAACCCATCACAGTTTAAGTTCTAAACTTGACACCGATGTTCGCATTTTCCTATATTTATTACAGATCTTCTAGCGATGTGCATTCTGTGGGAGCAGATGTCCCATCGACTACGAAGATGTCTGTAGTAACTTCATTTATCTCAAGATGATACTTCGATTCAATCTCTCAAGATTATAGGAGCAGGACGTGTGTGCTTGTGTATATAGGAGTGAGCATGCGTATGAGCATTTCTTTTTCTACAACACAACGATGTGTTGGATGGAGCCTTATGGATGGGCCCCTCTAGTGGATAACGAGGTGCATCGATCCTTGCCGCATGAGCGCCATCGGACGGAAGACAGCAGTGGGAACACGCGCATGATAGATTTCCCCAACAAAATTACCTAGATACAGCCAGCGGAGAAAATTACATCTACAGTAACTGAACTTGACTCTAGGGTTCACTTTGGTCACTGTATTCACGAAATCACAAGTTATGGTCATCTGACTCGCTAAACCGGGTCATTATACGGTAACCCATACCGTTCCGGCTTGTATCCGCCCGATTTGACCAGAAACCCACTTGGACTAGCCAGCTGGACATGACATGTCGTCAAAATTAAAGAAGCGAGCAGCCACCGACCTATTTTGCATTTCCCCCCCTGTTCGGTCGAGACGCTTCACCTTTTCATCAACGCCTCCGAGGCAGAGGAGAAGAGAAAGGAAAGGGAAGGCAATCGCGGTGCCGATCGGGTAGGGTTTTGTCGTCGTCGACGAAGGCATCCACCGACGGAGCGACGGCGGCTAGAGGGGTCGTCGATGACTTGAACCATGGCGCCTCGTCGTCGAGCAGAAGGAGACCCACCACCTATGTACGGTAAGCCCCTTTTCCCTCTCTGAACCTTCGTAAAATCCCCCTTTTCTCTCTGAATCTAATCGATTTGAGGTCGATTAGGTGGTTGCACGCTCTTATTTGCCTTGCGATTTTGATGTTACTGCTAGGGTTATCGTTCTGCTATGGATTTTAGGTAGTTAATCTAGGGTTTTATGTCAATCTGCAGATGAAATTGACTACTTATCAAACTTCAGTCTTTGCATCAATTTTGGTGGTTATTTCCTTGGAGTTGGTAAAAATCGTGCATATGTAAATGGAGAAATCATGTGGTATGATTATGTGGAGGGGGGTACACTTACTGTGGAGAAGTTAGAAAAGATTTGGTCGAAGAATTGGGCTATGAAGTGAAGGGAAGATTGCAAATATATTACTGCATGCCTGGTAAACCAATGACTGAAGGTGGTCTTGTGAAGATAATTTGCAATGACAATTGTCTTAACATGAGGGCACATGTAGCATTTAGACACAAGTATTTGCAAATGTATCTTGATCATGATGAGAGCTTCAGGAAGATTGACTGGGATGATGTGATACAGTTTCATGTAATAGACCTGCCTACTGTTGTTAGTCCTATGAAACCAATTCAGATCATTAAGGAGGAAGCACTAGAGAAGCATAAGCAGAAGATCCAGAAGGATTTATTGGACAGGAAAATTAAGGAGGAAGCACTGCAAAATATGCAGTGTAAGTTTGTCACTCATGTCACCATTGCAGATAATGCAGACCTAGCAGAAGAAGCAGATGCAGAAGAAGCAGTTGCAGAGCAAGCAACAGAAGGACCAAATTTTGCAGAAGAAGCAGTTGCAGAGCAAGCAATAGAGCAGAATTATGCAGAAGAAGTTGCAGAGCAGGAAGTGGAAGAAGCAGATGCACATGAAGCAGCAGAAGAAGCAATTGCAAATGAGGAGGAAGATGTGGAGCAGGGTGAAGAGGATGGCTTTGTTCATGCATATGATAGTGAGGGGGAAGTTTATGATGCTGAAGTAAATGGGAGTGAAGAAGGATCAGACTATGCTGAAGAGATTGTAGATAGTGATTATGATGTTAGTGATTTAGATGATGATCTTAAAGAGGACACAGTGGAGGAGCCTGGTGATGTTCATATTAGAGCAAAGCCATACCCTGTACAAGGATCAGATGAAGAAGACCTTGAATTCCCAGATTCTGATGATGAAGCAGGTGCAAAGTACAAATTTAAAAGCTTTAGGAAGGAAGATTTGCACGATCCACAATTCAAAATTGGACAAGTTTTCCGATCACCAGAATTGTTTAGAAAAGCAGTGAGAGAATATGCTTGCAAAAATAGATTTGACATCAAACTACCAGTAAATGACAGGAAAAGAATTTCAGCAAAATGTCAGTCCCATTGCCCCTGGAACATTTGATGTAGTTATGATAGTAGAACAAATTGCATGGTCATCAAGAGTTACAATGATGAACACAAATGTTCTAAGAAGTGGCAAGTAAAGTCGTTTACTTGATATCTTGCAGAAAAGTACCTGGAGTACTTCAGGGCAGATCAAGGAATGAACTTGAGAAATTTTGGGAGGTTGGTGCAAAAGGACTGGAATATGACAGCTTCTTGTAGTAAAATGATCAGAGCAAGGAGATATGCATTGAAGATAATCCATGGAGATGAGGAGGCACAGTACAACATGCTTTGGGATTATGCAAATGAAGTTAGAAGATCCAACCCTAGCAGCACATTTTTCATTCAATTAGATAATGAATCAAGGTTCAACAGATGTTACTTCGGTTTTGATGCATGTAAAAGAGGATTCCTTACAGGGTGTAGGCCCATAATTTGTTTTGATGGATGTCATTTGAAAACTAAGTATGGCGGTGTGCTATTGTCTGCAGTTCACATGGATCCTAATGATTTTATCTATCATGTGGCACACTGCATTGTAGATGTTAAAGATACTAACACATGGAGCTGGTTTTTTAGAACACTGAAACAGGATCTTGGGATTCAGAACACCTCAGCATGGACTGTCATGTCTGATAAGCAAAAGGTAAAAACATCTTCATGAGTAATTTCACAAACTAGTAGCACTCACTTACTTACTGACTGAATAACAAAACTTGCAGGGCCTAATAAATGTTGTAGAGCAGCATTTTCCTGACTTAGAACACATATTCTGTGTCAGGCACCTTTGGCAGAATTTCAGAGAGAAATTCAGAGGAGATGTTCTGAAAAGCCAGCTCTGGAAGATAGCTAGGTGCACCACAACTGATCAATATGAAGAATATATGGAAGAGATGAGACTTCTTGATAGTGAGGCTCATGCTTGGCTTGCAGAGAAAAGGCCTAACACTTGGGTTTGGGCATTCCAGACTGATTTGCCCAAATGTGATATTTTACTAAACAACAATTGTGAGGTCTTCAATAAGTAAGTGGTACTTGATATGTGTTCATTTACTTGTTATGTGTTCTTCAATTGTTCATGTACTTGATATGTGTTCTCTCTTCATACTTGTAGATATATTTTGGAGGCTGGAGACTTGCCAATCATTAGCATGATTGATAGAATCAAGTCACAACTTTCAAGCAGACATTACAACAAGCAGCAAGAGGCTAAGAAATTTAATGGTCCAATCTGCCCAAAGATCAAGAAAAGGCTTCTGAAGCACATAGAATGGTCTAATAGTTGTTACCATACTAATGTTGGAGAGGGAATCTTCCAAATTTCTTCACATGGTAGGGACTACATTGTGGAGCTGCAGTTCAAGGCATGCACATGCAGAAGATGGCAACTAACTGGCATTCCTTGCCCCCACTCCATATCTTGCTATAGAGATGAACTAATTGATCCCGAGGAAATGGTGCACAAATGTTATGCTCTTTGAAATTTCTCCATAGCATATGCTCACATTATTATGCCTTGCAAAGACAAGAGGGGGTGGCAGAAAATGGATGGTTGTGTAATTAATCCACCTTTGTATGAGAAGAAACTAGGGAGAAAGGCCAATAATAGGAGAATGCAACCAGAGGAGGTAATAGCAAAGAAAGGAGGGAAAAAGATTACAAGACATGGCACAATTATTCATTGCAGCCATTGTAACAATCCTGGACATAATAAGAAAGGATGCTCTGCCTTCAAGCAAGGCCTACCTGCAGCAAAATCTATGCAGAAGAAAATGAGGAAGAGGCCAAGAGCAACATTTGAAGAACATGAACCTACTCTGTCATAGGTAACAGTTGCAAATATTTCAGTGCTCCACACATCCATTTTACATTGTTTCAAATATTTCAGTGCTCGATACATCCATTTTACATTGTTGTCACACAGGATGTTTATCAGTGGAATGTTCTCGGAACCCACTTTGTTAGTATGGAAGTCTGGGAATGTGGCGCCTCATACATAACCTTGTGATAACATCCAGTCAATGTTCTTGGAACCCACTTTGTTAGTATGGAAGTCTGGGAACGTGACGTAAACTTCAAATGGGAGATCATAGTGGTCTATGGTCCGGCCGATCACAGTCGATCCGCCGCCTTCTTGGCAGAGCTCCATGCCAAGATCTCCTCCGCGACCCTCCCGGTTGTGGTTGGAGGCGACTTCAATCTCCTTCGATCCGCTGAGGAGAAGAATAACTCTCGGGTGGATTTGGCCGAGATCCGTCGATTCAATGACTGGGTCGCGGATCTGGGTCTCCGTGAGCTAGACAGGGTCGGGGCGCGTTTTACTTGGACTAATCGATAGGTCTCCCCGACCCTTAGCGTGCTTGATCGGGTGTTTGTCTCCCTGGACTGGGAACTTTGATTCCCTTTGGCATCTCTTCAGGCCATTACCCGTATTGGTTCTGACCACGTCCCCCTCCTCCTAGCTTCTATGCATGAACGACCGCGTCCTCCCCTGCGGTTCTGTTTCGAGAACTTCTGGCTTTGGCAACCATGCTTTGTGTAAGCCGTCCAGACTCACTGGGTCTCGGCTCGCGCCGAGCCCCATAGGCAGATGTCTATTCTCGATGAATGGCATCATCTGTCCAAATGATACCGACAGTTCATGAAGGGATGGGGGCGAACATTGGGAGAGATCTTCGTATTCAGAAGGCGTCCCTCCTCGAGGAGATCCGGGACCTTGACCTCCGCACAGATATCGCAAGGATCTCCGTGGAGGAATGGATGCATAGATATAATTTGGAGGACTCCCTTATGGAGATTTACTCCAAGGAGGAAGAGTTTTGGCGCCAACGCGGCTCCATTAACTGGGTGCTATTTGGGGATGAAAACACTGCTTACTTCCGGGCCATCGCTAATGGCCGTAGGCGACGTTGTTCCATCCCTCTCCTTTGGGAGGGTGGACAGTTATTTCAAGACCCCTAGGCTATCCGCCTGCTAGTTGACGACTTTTACAAGTCTCTATTTCAGGGACGGCAGCGGAATGGTGTCGCCCTGGCCGACCATATCTGGTCACGCGACCAACAGATTTCCCCCACGGAAAATGCAACCCTGTTAGCCCCCTTCGATGCTACGGAAGTGGAGACCTTTGTCAAGGATATGAACCCGATGTCGGCCCCTGGCCCCGATGGCTTGCCGGTTCGCTTTTTCCAGGCCTTATGGCCGATGGTCAAGGATATCATCCTTGATTTGTTTAGCGAGTTCTCTAGGGGTACCCTAGACATGTCCCGACTTAACTACGGTATTATCTCCTTGATTCCCAAGATACCGGGAGCGGCAGACATTAGACAATTCCGTCCCATCACAGTCCTCAATGTGATATTTCAGATCCTCGCTAAAGGGTACGCCACTAGGGCGGCCCTTATTGCTCCCCGGATTCATCATCCGAACCAGTCGGCCTTCACAAAAGGGAGATATATCCTAGATGGGATCCTTGCCCTCCATGAGATTATCCATGAGGTTAAGAGCAAACAACTCTGTGCGGTCTTTTTCAAGATCGATTTCCATAAAGCCTATGATACTGTTCACTGGTCCTTCCTTCGGGAAGTGTTGCTGAAACGTGGCTTTGACTCCCACTGGGTAGCCCGGGTGATGCAATTAGTTACGAGTGGCCAGACGGCTGTTAACATCAATGGGGAGGTTGGCCCTTACTTCATGACTGGCCAAGGGGTCCGGCAGGGAGACCCGATCTCCCCATTCTTATTCAACCTTGTGGTTGATGCGCTCGCCTTGATTCTGGACTTGGCCAAGCGTGCGGGTCACATTAGAGGGGTTTGCCCTCATTTGGTGACACCTGGGGGTTTGACCCATCTCCAATATGCGGACGACATCATTATGATGGTGGAGGAATCTGATGAGGATATTCAGAACCTCAAATTCCTCCTCCTCTGCTTCTAGGAAATGTCGGGCCTCAAAATAAACTTTGCCAAGAGCGAGGTAATGGTCATGGGATATCCCCAAGGGGAGGCCCAGCGGATTGCCAATCGTTTGAACTGCCGCTTGGGTTCCTAACTGATGACTTATCTTGGCATGCCCCTTAGTGATGCATGACTCCTGGAAAATGATTTCCGTCCAATAGTCGCCAAGCTCCAACCTAGAATGGAGCCTTGGCAAGGGAGATGGCTTTCTAAAGCCGCTCGAGTGATTCTAATGAACTCCTCCCTTATTAGCCTACCGATGTATATCATGGGATTCTATAGCCTACATGAATCCCTTCATCAGGAAGTTACCAAACTACTCTCCCGCTTCTTTTGGGCGGGAGAGAACAATAAGCAGAAGTACCATATGGTCAAATGGTCTGAGATCTACAAACTTAAGGACCAGGGAGGCTTGGGGGTCATCTCCTCCAAGCGTATGAACATTGCCCTCCTGTCCAAATGGCTTTGGCGGATCCATACTGAGGAGGGCGGCCTGTGGCTTCAGATTATTCGTAGGAAGTACCTTCGTGGGCAACCATTAGCGTTTGCATCTAGGTCTGGAGGCTCCCAATTCTGGCAATCGATGATGTCTTTGTTACCGGTTCTGCGCATTGGGACCTCCATCCAGATAGGCTCTGGGACTGCCACCCTTTTTTGGCTGGATAGATGGGCGGGACCCCGCCCCTTTGCAGAGCGTTTTTACGCTCTATTCTCTATCTGTGTTCGCCCATAGATCTCTGTGGCCGCGGCACTAGAGAACCTAGGCGTGATTGCCTTCCGTCGCACCTTCGGGGCGATCGAACTCGCGCAATGGGATGAATTGCTTGAATGCATTGCCCTTCATCCTCCTTCTTTGGAACCGGATTCGCTCTCCTGGCACCTCGAGCCAAGCGGTAGATTTTCGACTAGATCCCTGTACCAGACGATTGTGCCTACTCCTGGTCCAGTGGAGCTCACGGTGCTCTGGGAGATCAAACTCCCCCTAAAGATCCATATATTTTTATGGCAATGGGTTAGAGGACGCCTCCCCTCAGGCACTGAGGTCCGTAAGCGTAATGGACCTGGGGATGGTATATGCCCCATTTGTCTGGTACCGGAAGATTGCAACCACATCTTCTTCCGGTTCCCGGCAGCGCAGTTCTTATGGAGCTGCTTCCGGGAGGTAGTTGGGGGCACATGGTGCCAGGACAACCTCCCGGATTTGTTCGGGGAGGTCCTCCGGCTCCCCGGGACTAGGCGCGCCCCTATTTGGGTTGCGCTAGGTACCCTTGCCTGGTCCCTTTGGTGTACCCGCAATAAATTAGTCGTCGAACGAGTGATTCCGTCCCGTGTGACTGATGTGATCTACAAAATGTGTGGCTTCTTGCAGCTCTGGAGACCGCTTAGTAAGCGGAGCGATCGAGGCGTCATCGACAACATCATGGCGGGTCTTCATGCCTCAACTGCGTCTTTTTCTCCTCCCCCGCCGCCTCCTCCGCCCCCTCCTGAGCCAGATTAGCGTCTCCTAGGAGTCTAATTTGGGGCTTGTCTTGCTATGCCCCCAGCATGATTCTATGACTTATTGTACTTGAAACTATTGTGTTGGATGCTTGGTGGTATGCTTTATAATATAAAGCGGGGGGGGGACCCTTTTTCGTAAGATGTTTATCAGTGGTGGACTCAAACCGCCTAATCTTCCGAATCTTGCAATCAGGGCACTGGATCAAAGGGAGCCAACCCGCACCGGCCCCCGATGAGCTACCCGCGCTAGACTTGGCGGCCGAAACCAATTTGTCACCGCAAATTGACCGAGAGGAGAGGGGAGCAGAGGATACAGCTGTTGGATTCGAGCGACAGGAGAGGGATGGGATGAGAGATTCAAGCGACATGAGAGAAGCAGACGGATGAGGGGAACGAGAGGGAGATAGGGGAATCAGATGGGCAGAAGAAACCCTCGACGTGCCATGTCCAGCTGGCTAGTCCAAGCGGTTTTTTGGTCAAATCGGGCGGATACAAGCCGAAACGGTATGGGTTACCGTATAATGACACGGTTCAGCAAGCCAGATGACCGTAACTTGCGATTTCGTGAATATAGCAGTTTGATGTACCCGTCTAGGGTTCCCTTCTCTCCGCGGCGACGGCCAAGGAGATCATCTTCCCTTCCCGGACACGGATCCGACTCCTAGTAGTATCCGTCTTCAGGGGAGTTGATCGGCAATATAGCAGGCGACTGGCCAGGGGCGCAACCCCAGGTAGGTCATACGATGGCGAGCAAACACTCATCCACGTCTCGTGCGGACGGCGGAGGAGAAGGGAACAGGAAGGAAGATTTGGTGGCGGTGGAAGCAATGGCGGCTGATGGTGCGGGGGTGCAGCGGATCACATCCAGATGAATCGTTGGATGAGAAACTTAAATACCTGAATCTCAGGGACGATGAAGAAGAAGATGTGATCTTGGAGGAGGATCTAGAGGAACTGGAGAAGGACACGGAATTCATGGCGTTGGCTCGAGTTCATACCGCGAGAAAATTCAGCCACGGGGCCTTCTACAACACGATGAGATCTGCTTGGAATCTTGCACAGCAGGTGGAATTCAGGGCCATAGAAGACAACTTGTTCTCAGTGCAGATTGCATGCTTGGCAGATTGGGAGAGGGTCATGCAAGAGGGGACGTGGATCTTCCGAGACTGCCTTGTCTTGCTGGCCCCTTATGATGGATGGTCGGAAACGAAGGACGTGGAGCTGAATACATACCAGGTGTGGGTGAGGGTGATGGGTTTGAAGGAGAAGATGAGGACCGCGAATATAGCTCGCCAATTGGCAAAGAGGGCTGGAGATGTTGAAAGAGTAGATGAACGCTCTGTGAAGGGGCAACGGGGG